>CM077087.1:3859905-5059905 GCA_039513925.1 Platanthera zijinensis
AATTTCAATCACTTTTACATCCCAAAAATTTGATTAAAGTTTAGCCTATTTCGAGGCTAAATTTTAAATCCATAAGGATCCTTAAACAACATATCCCATCCTCATAAAAATAAAGACAAATTTTCATTCTTACAAGCATAAGATAAAATTAACATGTTCTAACCTTAAGGCTAATATGAACTCTAAATGGCAATTTGTACAAGCCTTTGTACAAAGTTATTTTAACATGTAGAAAGTATCATGCATTTACTATTTCATTTATTCCTTGAAACAAATTGTAACCGCGCGGACTGAGTCCAGTAACCGCACAAGCCGCCTACCTCGCTGTTGAAGCCGGCAAAACCCAACTTCTCCCTAAAGCTCGGATCTAAAGTTGCAGCTCACACCTACTCTTCTCGAACCACCCCCTGGATGAGAGTCTCAAAGGAACAGACCGCGGGCTTCAGCTCGGAGGTCTCACCTCTTACTCGGAAGAATTAACAATTCTCCCCCTCCCTAGCCAATGCTGAGCTAGGTGCCTTAATGAAGAAAAAGGAGGGTCAACAACCTCTCTAACCAGGCACCTTACCGTTTATTTTATAGGCATCTGAGTTTGAACTGCCAATAACCAAACTGAACCGACCTGAAATTACCAAAATACCCTTAGTTGGGTCTGCTAACAGCCAAACTCCGCTTTTCTGAAGGGTTATATGTAGACCACCAAGGGAAAAAGTGTAAAATCACCTGGGGATAAAAAGGTAAACAATTTTCCAACTAAACCGGCCCTTGACCAAACACTGAACCGGCACTAGGTCTCTCGCCGAACCGGCGCTCGGCGAGAGCATCGTCTCGCGGGCGAGAGCTCTCCCCTCTGGAGCCCTCTAGTCTAGCGAGTAAGCTCTCTCCTCGCGAGTGACCTCTCTGGGCCCAACTCGCCTAGCGAACGGCTCTCGCCTGGGCCTCTCTCGCCTAGCGAGCAGCCCTTTCCCTGGGATCAACTCGCCTAGCGAGTCGGCTCTCGCTTGGGCTCATCTCGCCTAGTAAATAGCCTTCTCCTTAAACTCATCTCGCCTTCTTTTCCTTGAGCCTTCTGCTCTTGCGAGCCCGAGGTTGTACACAATCCCCGCTCTTTTCGAGGTTACCTCAAGCTCAGAAAGAAAGTCCAACCGAGGCTCGTGTCATTAAAGTAAATTTATGACAGAATCTTTTTTGGGGGGCCCTCCACCGGAGCCTATAAATATTGGATTCCCACCCCGCGTAGAGAATGTCCCCTTTCCACATTTCGTCCTTCTCTAGCTCTACTGCAATCATGTCTCACAGCCAGAGCTTCCGCGAACGCATTGCGATGGTGTGCAAGCAGAACAAGGCCAACGTGGCCGCTCTGACCTCGGCTCCGGTTCGCACCCCCCCTCCTTACCATCATCATCGTCTCGCCCGAAGAAGGCAAAAACAACTGACCCCTCCTCCTCGGTAGAGGAGCCCTCTCGCACTTCCCCGGAAATCCATGCCCCTCCTCCTCCCGCGTCTCCCAGAGAGAAAGAGGTGAACTTTCGCCTTTTATCCCTATTTCTCCTTCGCTCGCATCTTCTCATTTACTATTTGCTTTATCAGGGAGACCTCGCACCTCAAGATTGACCCGAAAGTCCGCAGGACGACACCGTCGCCCATCACCAAAACTCTGTCTCGCCTCAGCCATCCACTCCTCCATCTACTCCTCCAAGTGCGAGGAAGGATGACCCTTCTCAGGTCGCTGGGACCTCTCGGTATCCTGGTAAAAAACCTTCCCTCTCGGTCCTCTGTCCCGCTCGCTACTCCCATGCACTCCTGCGAGAACCCCCCTTACTCTACCATTCAGCTCCTTATGCAGGCATCCAGGTCGACTCGCCTACTGAGGAATTTTCTAGGCAACTCGTCATCTCGCCCCCTCCTCCCATAGATGAGATTGAAGACTACCTGGGTGACCCTATGGACCCGCTAGAGATGAAGCGTAAGATAGCCGAGATGTTCCGGAAGCACGCGCGCATTATCCGCGAGTTGGAACGAGATAAGCAAGCGGCCGACCGGCGAATCGACTGGCTGGAAATTGAATGTGCTCGCCTGTCTTTGGAGATCGATGCTGACATCGAGATAGACGAGACTGATCCTCAGGCCATCCTAAACGAGGTCGATCAGCAACTTCGCCTCGCGCGCCGTTGGTGTCGACGTTGTTCGCGCGCTTTCCACCTCCCTGACCGACCCCATGTGCAGGATCTCGCGGTGGTCGCTGGAAATGACACAAACACTGACGATCTCCCGGCTCGTCTCGCCTAGTTTATTTGTCTCGCTCTTCTAATTTGTAATAATTCTTTAATATATGTTATGCTACTATCTCGCCCATGTTGTAGGACCTGTGAACATGTTGCTCGCTTTGTGCGGGATGGGACAATTAAATAATCATTGTTTCTGGTTTATTTTTATGCTTGGCTTAATTTCTTTTTATTCCACCTTTGTTATTCGCTTCTTGTTCTGTCTTGCTGAGGAAGCCCGCGATGGGCCACTTGAATCGAAATTAGGAGAGAAAGCGTGAAACGCCGGCCGACTCTCCCCCTTCCTCCATATATTTTTCCCGCCCATTTTCTCCATTGTCCGTATATGCTATAAATACCCCGGCCCCTGGATCCGAGGGATATCTACGCTCTCACCCCTGTTGTGCCCCAGCTCTCGTTCCCCTGCTTCTTCCGTCTCGCCTGTCGCTCTCGTCTTTTGTTCTTCTCGCTCCTTCCTCCCTTGGCCGTCTCGCCGATTCTCCTTCTTACTACTCCTTTTTAATCGCCTCGCCCCCATCCGTCTCGCTTAGAATGGGGAAGAAGAAAGTTGACGAAGGCGAGGGGCGCAGCCGCTGTGGGAAACGTTTTACAGACCACGACTTCCCTCTCAGCAGGCTTTCTGACGAGGACTATAACAAATTTGTCCGCGAGTTCATGAGGGAGGGGTTTGAATCGCGGACCCCAAAGTTGGCGAGGCGATCAACACCTATTAACCCGGAGAACTCGCCTTCCCTGTCTCGCACTTCGAGGCGAGGTTAAGACTGTCCCTCTGGCCGGAGGTAAAACAGGTCTTGAAATATTTCGGCGCCGTCCCCGCGCAGCTTAACCCGAACGCCATTTCAGTGTTAATCGCTTTCGCCAGCTACATGCGCCAGGAGCGCATCAAGTTTAGTTTGACGGTCTTCCGCAAGCTCTTCATCTACCACGCCAACGCCGACGGCGTCTCATACTTTATGGGGCAAGGGCTCAGGGTGTGCGAGACGCCCAATAAGAACTATCATTGGCTCAATAGGTTTGTGTTAATCCGCGGCAACTTCGGGGGCGTCCCGCTCGCGTCTGTGTCGCCCCTCGAGATATTTTATGTGTCCCCACAGGTAGGCAGCACTGATAAGCTATTGTACGATTTCTACATCGGCAAAAACTTCGAGGTCCACTTCTTGCGGAGGGGCCTCGACTCGCTACTTCCTGTTCTCCCCGGCGAAGGTACTCTCGTTTTTTACTTATCTCGTGTTTATTGTTCTTCGTCTCGCCACCTCATCACCTTATTGTTTGCTTTTTAGGAGAGCACAACGTTCCCGTCCACCCTCCTTATCGGAGCAATGCCAAGCCGTCCAAGGGCCTTGCTCTCGCTAGTATGACGGTGGAGGCGGCGAAGGAGTCTCTCGCTCCTGACCCCCCAGAAGAGGTCTGTAGAAGACGCTGCTCCGTCTCGCTCTAGCCCTCCTAAAAAGAAGATGAAGAAAGTCGTGGTCTTCCCTAAGGAAAAAAGGGAGAAGGCTCCGAAGGAGAGGAAGGAGATGTTGGGGACCCTGAGCCCTATCTCCGTAGTGGAGTCCCAATCACCGCGCTCGCCTCCTCGACATGCCGTCTCGCCTGTCCGCTAGAGGGCCCTAACCGCCCAGCTTGCTGCTACTCCTGGTCGTCTGCCCCCTCGCCGTCTCGCGAAACCGCTTCATCCAGCCTCCCGAACCCTTCCTTCCACCAGAACTATAATATGGCTCCCACGGTGCAAGACGCCGTCGGCGACCCTGTCCTCATATGGGAGAAGGACGGAAATAGGGTGTCCATCTCCACCCTCCTCCCTGCGTGGAAGGAGCAGGACGCCCCTACAAGTCGCGCCTTCTCTCTAGGCTATGGCTTGTACGGAGGTCGAGAAGCTGATTCCATTGAGAGGGAGTCTTCGCGGGACCTGGTGCTGAAGACCTCCCACGCCTAGATCCGCACCTTAGAGCTATCGCACCGCCTATTCTTCAATAACAGAAAGTGGAAGGAGACTGAGGATGGGCTGGCGGCAGAGCGCAAGAGGTCGGGAGACCTTGAAAAGAGGCTGACGGTTTCCGAGGCCCTTCTCGCCAAGATCCAGTGTGGTATGGTAAGTTCTAGCCCTTACCCGTGATTAGTTTCTCTTCAGCACACCCTTTGCTAACTAGAGATCATCTCGCAGGATGCCGAGACGGCGGAGCGGATGCATCTGCGCATGGCGGCCCGGGAGGAGGAAAATAAGGATTTGAAAACTCAGGTTTCCTGCCTCCGGGACAGCGCGTCGTCGTCTTCTCGCCGTGGAACCCTCCAAGAACCTCCGCCCCACTATTCTCTAGACGAAGTCGAGGAACAGTGCCGAGACGCCAGTATCAAGGTGGCGGAGCTTGTTCTGAAGATGATGAAGGAGCTGGGGGTCGTTAAGGAAGACTCCGAGGCGGTGACCGTTCACGATTTAGTCCCCGAGCTCTACGGCGTTGAGGGTGAAGATTCTTCTTCCAGTGAGGAGGAATGACCTAATGCCGACGAGATCTAGGACCCTCTTCTCTTTTTTGCTTTTGCATAATTTTACTTAGTCCCTTTTCGCGTTTCTTTTTGCAATCAACATTTGAAAGCGTTTTCATAATTCTCTAATGGATAGTCACATTGATCGAATGGATAAACTTGTTTTGTTACTTTATTCTATATTATATTTTTGCGAAACAACTCTTTGTCTTGCTTTGGTTTGCGAGACGGAGCTACCCCTTGTCTCGCCGACCCGTTTTCCCTCTTTTCACTTTGCTTTATTTCGTTTACTGCGAGGCGATCCTCCGATGCGCTCATGCTCGCGAGACGGGGCTACTCCTCGTATCGCTGCCTCACTGGAGAGTTGACGTTGTTTAGAGTGCGAGTCGTTACCTCCCCCACTGTGTTTGTGAGCGAGACCAACTGATTTAAACCTCTCGTCTTGCCTCAAGATACCTCTAGCACGAGTGGCTTCCAGGGATTTAACCTGCTCCCTTATTATTGGGCAGGGCCTTTCGTCCCCCGTGAGTGCCCACTCACCTTAAGCGAGACAATCCCCGCGGTCGCCAGCTAGGAGTACCTCCACTCGCACTCCTCCAATCTTTGCCTCCCATAATTTATTTTACATGAACTTAAGCAGATATGCTTCTCAAAGGGATCTCCCCCATTACCCCGCCACCGAGTGAGCCTACAGCCCTGCCAGCTTGATGAGAGCCTGGTCAGCGGGTCTTCTCGGGGTCTCCCCTCCAAACCAACTCCAACCACTGAGTGAGCCTACACCCCTGCTAGTTTGATGAGAGCCTGGTCAGCGGGTCTTCTCGGGGTCTCCTCTCCAAACCAACTCCAACCACCGAGTGATCCTACAACCCTTCCAGCTTGACGAGAGCCTGGTCAGCGGGTCTTCTCGGGGTCTCCTCTCCAAACCAACTCCAACCACCGAGTGAGCCTACAGCTCTGCCAGCTTGACGAGAGCCTGGTCAGCGGGTTTTCTCGGGGTCTCCTCTCCAAACCAACTCCAACCACTGAGTGAGCTTACAACCCTGCCAGCTAGATGAGAGCCTGGTCAGAGGGTCTTCTCGGGGTCTTCTCTCTAAACCAACTCCAACCATCGAGTGAGCCTACAGCCTTGCCAGCTTGATGAGAGCCTGGTCAGCGGGTCTTCTCGGGGTCTCCTCTCCAAACCAACTCTAACCACCGAGTGAGCCTACATCCCTGCCAGCTTGATGAGAGCCTGGTCAGCAGGTCTTCTCGGGGTCTCCTGTTGAACGCAGAGCTCAGCTCGACGAACGCTGAGCTCAGCTCGACGAGCTCAGATTTCTAACTCTGAATTTAGCTCGACGAACACTGAGCTCTGATCGACGAACTCAGGACTCAGCTCGACGAACGAGAAAATTCAGTTCGACGAACTCCAGGCTCAGTTCGACGAATTCCCTGCTGAGTTCAACGTTCAAGCAGTTTTTATATTCAGAAGGCAGAATATTTTGAAATGCTTAATTACAGTCAATTATAACTCTGATATTTAATGCTAAATATTTTAAATGAATATAACCGTTTAAGGCAGCATTAAATATGGAAACCGCTGAGACCGCCGAAGCCGCGTATCCGCGGCTAACCACCGAGACCGCCTATCCGAGGAAGAGAACAAGCCGCAAAGACCGTGACCTGCTGCTTAACCGCTGACTGTATCCGCGAACTGTTTCACACCAACATTTTGCTAGTCGCTTTTTGTTAGCCGCACAGCCTGCACAGAACTAACTTCCTTAGTCGTAGTGGTTAGAAAACCGTAACCGCAAAATCAAGTGCGAGCTCGTTCTTACTGTCCACAGCTTATGTATGACAAGACGAGGGGTCCTATTTATAGATGTGAGGAGGAGTGCCGTCACCCGCTACACCAATAGGATAACCGCCCATCAAACCTGTCAGCTAACACCTTGTATCCGCACAGTGAGGGCACCAACACTAGTTCGCCAAGTCGTGTCAATCAACAATGTCGGATAGACGACCAGTCCGCTAACCCCGTGAACACTACTACAAGTCTACGCATCCCGCATCCCGTGACTTGGACAAAATTCGTCAAGCCAATTCTGCCAAACTCAGCGAATACCAGAGCAATCCGCACCAGGCGAACTCAGAGAAAACCGACCAGTCCGCACCAAGGCGAACTCGGCGAATGACGACCAGTCTGCACCAAGGCGAACTTGGCGAGCTAGGCAACTAACTGGACTTAGTCCCCCCGAGACCGCGTCACCTGATACCATGATCGCGCCTTTCTGAACAACTCCAGTCCTCCACCATGCGAACTGCTCCATTAGTCCGTGTGACCTCAAGGCAACCTGTCGGCACAACTGTGCTTACTCCACGATCCAACATCCAGACCGCAAGCACAGATCCGTGTCGGACACCGGCGAGCTCCAAAGAGTCTGCAACACCAAACTTGCCGGACTCAGCGAACACCAGATTGAGTCCGCCACACCTGCAACTGGAATTCTGATCTACCTCGCCCGAGAAGACACCAGCAATCTGGCGGCAAGCCACCTTAGTACGCAATATTCGGCTGTCTTCTTGCGAATCAGAGAACCTGCCGAACACGGCGACCTCCAAAGGAGACCACCACTAATCGCGGAAAACCAATCCTATCCGCTTGGTTACACCACCAGAGAGCTTGCTGGTCCAGACTGTCAGAGAAGAACCACAGCTGAAACTGGCTTCCCGACTAGTCTATCCGCCAAAGCTATCTGCCTAGTCCGCGCGTCTCTGCGGTCTGTGCGAACTCTCCAATCTTTGTCCGCCCTGACTTCCCCCACTTCACACTTTAACAATTTCAACAGTTGTGACCCATATTAATTCTCTTTTGAGTAAATATCATTGAGATATATTATATTATGTTAATTGTGTACATTTATGTATCTTTTAAGATACTATGGGATTGGATTAAGCTAAAATTATAGGCCTCGTTTAAGGTCCTTGTTTGGAAGGGTTTTTCAAAATGAAAAATGAGTGGTGACAAAAGTAAGGTAAGAAAATAAGATTTTTGAAAATATATATTGAAAAAAGAAATCTGTTTAGGTAAACTTCTTTAGCAGAAATTTTTAGAAAAGAGAAACACATTATAAACCGTTTGACGAATCTTTGTTGCGGTAACTTTTTAAATTAAAAATGTGTGCCCGGGATAAAATGAGCGTCCAGGCGGAAAATGTGTGTCCAGGCAAAAAATGCTCGTCCGATCGAAAATGCGTGCTCGATCAAAAATGTGTCCCAGGGGAAATGTGTACCCGAGCAGAAAAACTCGCGCCCATGCGAAAAACTACTCTCGCCCAGGCAAAAAACTCGAGTTAGAAGGGGCGTGTGGCGTGTTCAACTCACCTCGCAAGGTATCCTGGTTGCCTTCTTTAAACTCCCTTAGAGGGCTGCAGCCCAACCGACCCAACCCATCTCCATGCCCACAGGCGGGTTGTTAGAGGCAACATCCTCCCTTATATGAGCGAAACTCGATAGTCAAGCGCACACCACGGGGACTTCCCAGGAGGTCACCCATCTCGCGACTACTCGAACATCCAAGCACACTTAACTAAGAAATTTTTCCACTTCTCATCATCAATTGAGCTGCAGCTGAATTGATGTTGAGAAGTGAAAGAATTTTATAGTTAAGCCTTCTCAGACGAGAGTAGTCCTGGGATGAGTGACCTCCTGGGAAGTCCTCGTAGAGGCGTTTAACTGGATTACTTCTCACACCTGTTCAGCAGTACCAGTAGCAGCAGTCACTTCTTGCTTATCGTCGCCACCGACGACCTCCCACAACTCCTCACCAATAAGATAGCTTTTCATACACGACTTCCACTTCTTGAAGTTAGTCGATGTAAGAAGTTCAATACCAAGACCCCTTGCGAAAGCTCCTTCCATTGCAACACCGCTGATCTACAAGCTTCTAGAAGCGCCGAGCATAACTGAGGTTGATCACTGCTCAAGTCACTGTTCCCTCTGATACCATGTTGAAATTTCACAAGCTGATCAGAAGATAACTCTGATACCATGTAAAACTTTAAGAGCTATCAAGCTGACTACTTGATCAAGCGGAAACAAGAACTAGGTGTAGGAACACTCCAACCATAAGCTAAGCTATGTAAATCAGAGACAACAGAGAGCAAACACAAATCTTGTAATATCAACTATCTTCATTACAATGCAAGACATACATGTCGAGACATGATTTCGCCAAGTACAAGGAGAAGCAAACAAGCAACAAGGAAGAAACAAGCCGGACGGACTGCCTCAGAGACCGCTGAGTCCGTCGAGCCGAGACCGCCAAGCCGTTGCTGCACCAACTGAACTACAGAGTCCGTGAACTCCGCGGACTACCCATTATTCTGCTGACCGGCTGCACTACAAGCCGCCGCCGAACTGAAAGAACAGACCGCCTAGTCCGCCGAGACTGGCAGACAGGTTATTGAACTTGGAAATTGCAGAAGGAGAGAAGACTGGCTGACCTCAAATGCGACCTGCTGAAACCGCCGATTGATAACCGCAAGCTCCACTGATTTTTGACCGCAGTCAGAACCAGACTCCTGGCTTCACAGTGCTAGCCGCACAACCTGCAAATAGCAACCAGCTAACCTTCTCAAACCGCGAAGACAAGAAAACCAAGGCCACGGCAATTAACCAACGCTAAACTTACTGTTCCTCAGTTACTGTTGATGTGACGGGGGGGTCCTATTTATAGGTGCGGAGAGGAGTGTGGTCACCACCCTAGTGGATAGAATCACCACCCCAGCCCGCAGCTAGCACAAGTTAGTTTGCTGAGTCCGCAAGGATTAGGCGGACAAGCCAACCAAAATCGCCTGGCACCAAGGATGGAAGCCAGCCCGCAACCTGGCGGACACCGCACCAGTCTGCACGCTGCACAGCACGCAGACAAAATAACAGCCCACACTGCAGCAGTCCGCACACTACACGCGGATGCAGCACCAGCCCGCACAGGCCCGAACACCGGAACATCCCGCAACACAAGTCCGTGACCAACAGGCACAAACCGCCCGGTCAACCAGCGGACATTGCGGACTCTGCGGTCACCCTGGACTTGTCACAGATTGTGACCAAGTCCAGCAACCAACCAAGAACCTGACACGAGCTCGGAGGACACGAAGCCAATCCGCCAGCTCCCAAGTCAAACCGCCAACAAACCGCTCCACCAGAGCAAGGCAATCAGTCGAACTCACAAGCTTCGAGAGCAGTTCGTATAGAGCGAACTCCACGGACTCATAGTGAGTTCGCCCTTCCGCGGATACTCCACCTATCTGCAAGGTTACATCAGGGAACAGCCAACTCCAAGACACTAGCCGAACTGACGGTCACCATCATCAGGCCGCAACAACAGGTCGCCCAAACCGCACCATCAGTCCGCCCAGGCCGCACAATCAGTCTGCCCAGGCCGCGCGGTCTGCTTGATCAATCCTCCACTTTCACTTCACAATTTTTAACAGACTGCACCGGAGCGGGTCTGGGGCAAAACGAGACAAACTTCGAGAATGTTAAAGTTGTGCTCGAAGCATCCGTGTGACCGTCAAGTTTGGAACGATCTACTCATTGCTCTTAGCATGAGTATTTATAGGCAAACCATAAATATCTGACTATGGGTTGTTGGATTCCTATCGGATCTTAACCGCAACCCATTAAGCACCTATCACACCTATTTCAATATACCTCAACAACAAGTTTCCCGACCCGTTCTAATTTGACTGTGAGAAGGGTTTGATTCTCGACTGCGGGAAGGATTTCGTTGCTCTGTAAGATGATCTAGCTAATGCGGTTTGTAGCCAAGAAGGGGTTGGCTATTAGAGTTTGGACATTGCCAATTCATAGAACTTCGCCGAAAATTTTGACATTGAACAAGGCAATGTCATCCTCTTTCATTGTATTTCTAAATGCATTTGTGCTGAGATTTCATGCTCGGACGTCATGAGCAAGCAAAAATATGATCTGATAGAATAAAAAATACTAACCCGGGCGAACAAAAACTGTGTGCCCATAGCATCCGAGCATAAACGTTCACCCAAACGACCAACAGCGCCCGACATGCCGAGTAAAAGCTACTGATAGACCAACCAAAAATGTTGTAATTGGCTAGAAAATGATTGCCCGCCGAACAAAAATTCTCTACTTGGTGTCAAAAACGATGAACCGGGTGAGCGAATATGCTTGCCCCGAATATTATGAGCCTTAATTATTTTTTTTATTACTTCTTTCAAAAGGAGAGTATTCTAAAGTCATCAAAGCCAAACAATTTAACCTCTATATGCTTTATTACAAATTAAGGAAATAAGATTATATTTAAGGCTCTGTCTGGCACGGTGGTGGGGGTCATGAATATGGGGGTTAAACTGTCATTTGTTAACGCCCTCCTAAGAAACTTCATCCGCTTTTATGTTTAAATGAATGAAGTTTGTTAAGTGGTCCTCAACGAATGACAATTTAATCCTTGAGTTTGAGACTGCCGCCCCCAAACCGTGAGCCTTGAACACTTTGCTCCTACATTTATTGTTAGAATCTTCAACACAGCACAGGCTGGAGGCCTGCTCTGTTTCCAATCCGGTTAACTGCGGAAAGTCTAAAACGGGAGGAGAAATAGACGAGTTTGATCTGAGTTAATCTAGAATGAACCCGGTCAGGTGCATCCTGTTTTTTATCTTTTCCATCCACAGTGAACGGGACGGACTGAAATCTATTGTTTTGTAAAGTTTAGAAACCGAAATCTTCTATTTCAAAGTTAAGGGACTGATTTCCAAAAACTTATAAAGTTTGGGGGCTGGTATCATAGTTTTGTCTTTACTTTTTATTTGCTTGTGTATTTGTCTATTGTTTAGCGACGGCGCAGGTGCTCTCGCCAAATTTATTTACAGGTGCTCTCGTCAAATTGAGTTGAACGCTCTCAAACTCAATGCAATATTGATGGCAATCAAAAGGAGAAAAGTAGAAACCAAATTAATAAGTTCAATCCAAAAATTTTATTAGCATGCCAATACTATCAAAAGCATAAGATCTAGTGACAATCTCTCCATAAACTAAATCCCTCTTCATTAATTATAGATGAAATAAAATATAATTTGTCTTATTGGGGGGCGATCGGCGGCGGGGAGGGATCTGCGAGCGCACCGCAGACACTGGAGGTGAGGTTGGACAGGGCGGCGCCGAACACAGGGGTGGTGGGAATGCAGTTCTCTTCGATGTGGATGATTGCCTTGCAGCAATCCTGCGTCAATCTTATGTGCAGGTTCAGGAATGAAGGAACCAGCTTCACCACACAATTCTCCACCTCCACCACCGCTTTCCAGCATGGGAGCAGGCCGGTAAAGGGATCGAACGAGGCCGCCCGCAGCGTCATCGTGCTGGCGACGATGAGGAGGAGGATGAAGGCGCAAGCTGTTCCTCCCTGTTTCGCCATTGCTGTTGTTGGGATCCACAAACTGAGGAGCTGAGGGAGATTTATATACACTGGGAGTTAAACTATGGAGTTAATTAATTAGGGGGATGGTTCAATTCAATTGCTGGAAATTAATTCAGAGGATTTGAAATGTTTAATTCCAAAGTTACAATCTTAATTAATTTCTTGCAGTTTTTTTTAAAGAACTTATGCTTTGAAATCTGTTTTATTGTCTGAATCTTTATTGAACAAAGTTATAATCTTTCATAATAAATGTTTAATTGCAACGTTTTGCCAGGCTACAATCCTTTAGAAATGTTGATTCTTGTTGGAAGTTTCATAAGGTTTCTTTATGAACAAAGAGTTAATCATTTCAATAATATTCAATCGAACCGTTACATATATGCACGTTATTGAATCCAGGCTTCCTTTAGAAATCTGAAACCGCGCCCGTTCCCGGCCCACCGTCCGCCCGCCCGATTCCGCGGTTCTTGAGCGGTCCGTGGCGGGGCCGGTTTGCTTTGAACCGGTCCGATGTTTGCTTGAAGTTTCATCTTTAAGTTTCAGATGTTTATTTAATTTCAAAGTTATCCTAACTCATTTGATGTCAGTGTAATTTTTAAAAAAAGAATTTATGCTCGGAGAGTCTCAAAGGAATAATCAGCTCGGAGGTCTCACCTCTTACCCGAAGAATTAGCAATTCTCCCCCTCCCTAGCCAACTGAGCTGTGCCTTAATGGAAGAAAAAGATGGGTCAACAACCTCTCTGTGAAGCCAAAAATGACCAAAGCCAAAATTGACTTCTGTGGAGTACTTTGTAACACTCGGAAGAACGCCACGGACCCTTAGGAAGCTATGAAAGCTCTAGCGTGGAGGTTCACACCCGGAAGACTTTTGAGGTCTCCCCCTCCCTAGAATGCTTGAAGGTGGAGGAAGAAAGCCAAAAAGATTCAAGTGGCTAAGGAATGAATGAATGCTCTCCAAGGCACCCTCAGGGTCTATTTATAGTTTTTCCAAGTCTTGGGGGGAAAATGACCAAAATGCCCTTAGGACAAAAATGCCTCAAACCAATAACAAACCTCCACACCGGGGGCAAAGAGGGAAATTCCACCCCGGGGGTAAAAAGGTAAAAGTGTCCAAGGGCGAGAACCCGCCTGGCCGGCGGTCTCTCCCGGCAAGCTGGCCGCGCGGGCGAGAACCCGCCTGGACTCGCCCCGCAAGCTGGCCGCGCGGGCGAGAACCCGCCTGGCCGACGGTCTCGCCCAGCAAGCTGGCCGCGCGGCGAGAACCCGCCTGGCCGATGGTCTCGCCCCGCAAGCTGGCTGCGCGGGCGAGAACCCGCCTGGCCGGCGGTCTCGCCCCGCAAGCTGGCCGCGCGGGCGAGAACCCGCCTGGCCGGCGGTCTCGCCCCGCAAGTTGGCCGCGCGGGCGAGAACCCGCCTAGCCGACGGTCTCGCCCCGCAAGCTGGCTGCGCGGGCGAGAACCCGCCTGGCCGGCAGTCGCCCCGCAAGCTAGCCGCGCGGGCGAGAACCCGCCTGGCCGGCGGTCTCGCCCCGCAAGCTGGCCGCGCGGGCGAGAACCCGCCTGGCCGGCGGTCTCGCCTCGAAAGGTGAGGGGGGCAAGGGGAAGGCGATATTTTCCTCCCCTACTAGTATATTTCCAAGCTAGAGCCAAAATTGGCCACCAAGAGTCCAAAATATCCAAAAAACTTAAAAGCTTAAAACTGCCCTGCGCCTGTCAAAGGGACCCTACTCCGCGTACGGGGTTGTACACAACCCCCGCTCTTTTCGAGGTTTCCGGTCGGCCTCTTTCGCGGGGTAAAAAGACAACCGATTCAGCTGATGAGAGCCTGGGTGGGAGACCCCCTCAGGGTAAAAAGACTTAAATCTCCTGGGGGGGTTGCCACTGATGAGATGGCGAGACCCCCTAGGGTAAAAAGTTAATACCTCCTGGGGGGGTCAACCTGCCATGCCGGCTGATAGCCTGGGTGGCGAGACCCCCTCAGGGTAAAAAGAATAAATCTACCTGCCAGCTGAAAGCCTGGGTGGCGAGACCCCCTCAGGGTAAAAAGACTTAAATATGAAAGCCTGGGTGGCGAGACCCCCTCAGGGTAAAAAGACTTAAACCTCCTGGGGGGGTAATATTTATATAGATATGTATATAAAAAAACTTAATTATATATGTTGGCGAGACCCCCTCAGGGTAAAAAGACTTATTTTATATGCCAGCTATACGTTAGGGTAAAAAGATATTTATATGTATATAATATATTACCTCGTGGGGGGTCAACCTGCCATGCCAGCTGATGAGAGCCTGGGTGGCGAGACCCCTCAGGGGAAGAAAACAATAAGAATCAAATGGTCAGGTGGTCCGCTCTTAATGTAATCTGGAGCCTGACAGCGGAATCATCATTGGAGCAAAGGACCTTGTCAACCGGCCTTGTCAGCTAGTGAGAGCCTGACAGCGGAATCATCATCGGAGCAAAGGACTTGGGCTTCCACGAGAGATCAACCGGCCTTGTCAGCTAGTGGGAGCCTGACAGAGGAATCATTATCGGAGCAAAGGACTTGGGCTTCCACGAGAGATCAACCGGCCTTGTCAGCTAGTGGGAGCCTGACAGCGGAATCATCATCGGAGCAAAAGACTTGGGCTTCCACGAGAGATCAATCGGCCTTGTCAGCTAGTGAGAGTCTGACAGCGGAATCATCATCGGAGCAAAGGACTTGAGCTTCCACGAGAGATCAACCGGCCTTGTCAACTAGTGAGAGCCTGACAGCGGAATCATCATCGGAGCAAAGGACTTGGGCTTCCACGAGAGATCAACCGGCCTCGTCAGCTAGTGGGAGCCTGACAGCGGAATCATCATCGGAGCAAAAGACTTGGGCTTCCACGAGAGATCAACCGGCCTTGTTAGCTAGTGGGAGCCTGACAGCGGAATCACCATCGGAGCAAAGGACTTGGGCTTCCACGAGAGATCAATCGGCCTTGTCAGCTAGTGAGAGCCTGACAGCGGAATCATCATCGGAGCAAAGGACTTGGGCTTCCACGAGAGATCAACCGGCCTTGTCAGCTAGTGAGAGCCTGACAGCGGAATCATCATCGGAGCAAAGGAAGAAACGAGCCACCCTCCGAGGCACTCTCGACCCTGCCAGCTGGTGTGAGCCTGGTATGAGGAGATCCTCTCGGGGGTGGGAGATTGACATATCACCTAAGCTTTTTCAATTCCAACGTCCTCTAACGGGGAAAAAAAGATGGGTTACATGACCCCTCCGACTCAGCTGGTCGGGGATTGGACTCATTACATCATAAAGAAAGATACATGACCCCGCCGAGGCGGGGCTTCTTCAGGGGGCCTGGGCCTGGTGGTCGCCATCCGATTACTTCCCACTAGATACCTCCATCCTGCTCAGGCTCTCCATGATCTTCTCCATCTCCTCCGCCTTAGCCAACCAAGAGATGGTGTTGACAGCCGTGACGTAGCACTGCCTCGCCATCCGGGAGTCTCCCTTGATCCTGACCTGGATCCCATCTGAGTTGAACTTGAGACATTGGTGGAAGGATGAGGGCACGCACCGGAAGGCGCTGATGAGGGGCCTTCCGAAGATGGCGTTGTAGCTGCTTGGAGCGTCAACAATGACGAACCTGCAGTTCCTTGAGGTCCATCCTAACTTCACCTGGAGTCCGACTCCTCCTTCCACCTCCTTCCTCTCCCCCGAGAATCCAAACAGGGGTCCGTCCGACGCCACTACCCTCCTTGGCTCCACCTTCATCCACTCGAATGCCTTCTTGAAAATGACATTGACCGAGCTTCCGTTATCAATCAAAATCCGGGAGACGGTGAAGCCTTCGACGGCTGCTTGGATGACTAGGGCGTCGCAGAAGGGATCCTCATGCTCTGGCATGTCCTTTGATGAGAAGGTGACCCTTTCCTCCGGGGGAGGGGTTTGGGATGTCGAGGCGACGCTCCGCCGATACATCACATGGAGACTTGCCTTCCGAGCGGCTTCGATCCCCCCCCCCCCCCCCCGTGGATCACAGCTATACCACCTCGGGGTCCTACATCGACCCGGTCCTCACACACATCATCACCTCCACCTCCTTGAGGCAGAGCTTCGATCCGCTCCGGCTGCTGCTGGGCTGGAGCTCTCGCCCCCCTCACTTCCAGGAACTCGGGGCAGGTAGCTATTGCGTGCCCCTCCACCTGGTGGAAATCACAGTACAGTAGTGCCCTTTCTCCCCTCCTTTGGCGGGCTGGGCGATCTCTCCTATTGCCTCTTCCTCCTCCGCCTATCGCCAAGGCCTGCTGGGGTGGGGGTAGGAGCTGCCTTGGGGCTTGTCTTTGGAAGTTGAACCTCCCTTGACCCCCATGATGGTTCCCTCCATCCTGGATGAGAGCTCTTCCTGGACCATGGGCAGGTCCTCCCTGCTGCCTCCATCCTGGCTCTGGACCCTCCTGTCTCTGGAACCCTTGAGCTCTATGCACCTCTCTCCTTCTCCCTTCATGATGCCTCGAGCCACCTTGCTCCTTTGACTCCACCTCTGTCAACCTTGCCAACTTCTTTACAAAGGCCGGGTTGGCTGCCTCCATGGCTATCTCCTCTGCCGCCCTTTCCATCAGCTCCTCGAAGGAAAGGGGGGCCTTCCGAGTCAAGCTCATCTTGAAGAACCCTTCGCGCAACCCCACCGTGAACGCCATCTGGAGGGCATACCCTGGCACTTCTTGGATGTCAAGGACCTCCTCCTGGAACCTGCCAACGTAATGGGCCAGCGACTCCTCGACCCTTTGCTTTATCAGGAAGAGGGACTCCGGACCCTTCTTCCTCTTCTTGGAGGTGGAGAAGCGAAGCTGAAAGCTCCGGCTCAAGTCTTCGAACCCGAAGATGGACCTTGGAGGGAGTTGATGGAACCATTCCCTCGCCTTCTCTTTCAGGGTGATCGCAAATAGACGGCACTTGAAGGCGTCCGTCATTGGCCTGATGGAGACGGCATCCTCGAACCACTACAGATGCTGGACGGGGTCATCCTTCCCGGTATAGTAAACCATGTCTGGCTCTCTGAACCCCTCGGGGACGGGAGCTGAGATGATCAACTCACTAAAGGGTGACCCCCTAAGGGGAGCTCTCGCCACCTCCACTCGCGCGACCTGCTCGCCTGGGGGGCTAGCTCTCGCCGGGCTGGGGAACAGCTCCCGGCCTGGAAGGTCTCGCTCAACCCCTTCTACCATCCTCTCCTTCCCAGGCCTCCTATCCGGCATACTCACTTCTCCCCCTGCTGGGGTGATCTCGCATTGCCCCCTAGGAGCCAGCTCGCCGAGACCCCTGGGAGCTAGTCCCTGGGGGTGGGGGTTGAGCTGTCAGCCCGAGGGGCAATGCTTCTAAGCATCCCCATGATGCCTTCGATGGAAGCCATGAACTCCTCCCTTCCTACAAAGGGTCCTAGGTTGGGGAGACCACCGAGGTCATCACTACCTCCCTGATCTCCAGTCAAGACACTCTCCCGAGATTTTCTGTGCTGGTCACTCTCCACGTTCACCGCACCAAAACTGTTGAAGCCAAAAATGACCGAAGCCAAAATTGACTTCTGTGGAGTCCGACCCTTGGGGAAAGGGGTGACCTCACACCTACTACACTCGGAAGAACGCCACGGACCGAAGAATTAGGAAGCTATGAACTGACCCTCGGCTCTAACGTGGAGGTCCCACCTCACACCCGGAAGACCTTTGAGGTCTCCCCCTCCCTAGCCAATGCTTGAGCTAGGTGGCTTGGAGGAAGAAAGCCAAAAAGATTCGTGGCTAAGGAATGAATGAATGCTCTCCAAGGCACCCCCAAGGGTCTATTTATAGTTTTTCCAAGTCTTGGGGGAAAATGACCAAAATGCCCTTAGGTCAAAAATGCCTCAAACCAATAGCAAACCTCCACACCGGGGGGCAAAGAGGGAAATTCCACCCCGGGGGTAAAAAGGTAAAAGCTTGCCCCAAGGAGGTCCAAGGGCGAGAACCCGCCTGGCCGGCGGTCTCTCCCGGCAAGCTGGCCGCGCGGGCGAGAACCTGCCTGGCCGGCGGTCTCGCCCCGCAAGCTGGCCGCGCGGGCGAGAACCCGCCTGGCCGACGGTCTCGCCCCGCAAGCTGGCCGCGCGGGCGAGAACCCGCCTGGCCGGCGGTCTCGCCCCGCAAGCTGGCCGCGCGGGCGAGAACCCGCCTGGCCGGCGGTCTCGCCCCGCAAGCTGGTCGCGCGGGCGAGAATCCGCCTGGCCGACGGTCTCGCCCCGCAAGCTGGCCGCGCGGGCGAGAACCCGCCTGGCCTGACGGTCTCGCCCCGCAAGCTGGCTGCGCGGGCGAGAACCCGCCTGGCCGGCGGTCTCGCCCCGCAAGCTGGCCGCGCGGGCGAGAACCCGCCTGGCCGGCGGTCTCGCCCCGCAAGCTAGCCGCGCCCGCCCCTCAAAGAGGGGGGCAAGGGGGAAGGCGATATTTTCTTCCCCTACTAGTATATTTCCAAGCTAGAGCCAAAATTGGCCACCAAGAGTCCAAAATATCCAAAAAGCTTAAAAGCTAAAAACTGGCTCTGCGCCTGCCAAAGGGACCCTACTCCGCGAATACGGGGTTGTACAAGGCACCTTACCGGTCTATTTATAGGCCTCTGAGTTTGAACTGCCAATAACCAAACTGAACCGACCTGAAATTACCAAAATACCCTTAGTTGGGTCTGTCAACAGCCAAACTTCGCTATTCTGAAGGGTTATATGCAGACCACCAAGGGCAAAAGTGTAAAATCACCCGGGGCTAAAAAGGTAAACCACTTTCCAACTAAACAGGCCCTTGACCAAACACTGAACCGGTACTAGGCCTCTCGCCGAACTGGCGCTCGGCTAGAGCGTCGTCTCGCGGGCGAGAGCTCTCCCCTCTAGAGCCCTCTCGTCTAGCGAGTAAGCTCTCGCCTCGCGAGTGACCTCTCTGGGCCCAACTCGCCTAGCGAACAGCTCTCGTCTGGGCCCCTCTCGCCTAGAGAGCAGCCCTTTCCCTGGGATCAACTCGCCTAGCGAGTCGGATCTCGCTTGGGCCCATCTCGCCTAGTAAATAGCCTTTTCCTTAAACTCATCTCGCCTTCTTTTCCTTGAGCCTTCTGCTCTTGCGAGCCCGAGGTTGTACACAATCCCCGTACTTTTCGAGGTTGTCTCAAGCTCGGAAAGAAAGTCCAACCGAGGCTCGTGTCATTAAAGTAAATTTATGACGGAATCTTTTTTGGGGGGCCCTCCACCGGAGCCTATAAATATAGGATTCCCACCCCGCGTAGAGAATGTCCCCTTTCCACATTTCGTCCTTCTCTAGCTCTACTGCAATCATGTCTCACAGTCAGAGCTATCGCGAACGCATTGCGATGGTGCGCAAGCAGAACAAGGCAACCGTAGCCGCTCTGACCTCGGCTCCGGTTCGCACCCCCCTCCTTACCATCATCATCGTCTCGCCCGAAGAAGGCAAAAACAACTGACCCCTCCTCCTCGGCAGAGGAGCCCTCTCGCACTTCCCCGAAAATCCACGTCCCTCCTCCTCCCGCGTCTCCCAGAGAGAAAGAGGTGAACTTTCGCCTTTTATCCCTATTTCTCATTCGCTCGCATCTTCTCATTTACTATTTGCTTTATCAAGGAGACCTCGCACCTCAAGATCGACCCGAAAGTCCGCGGGATGACACCGTCGCCCATCGCCAAAACTCCGACTCGCCTCAGCCATCCACTCCTCCATCTACTCCTCCAAGCGCGAGGAAGGATGACCCTTCTCAGGTCGCTGGGACCTCTCGCTATCCTGGTAAAAAACCTTCCCTCTTGGTCCTCTGTCCCGCTCGCTATTCCCATGCACTCCTGCGAGAACCCCCCTTAGTCTACCCTTCAGCTCCTTACGCAGGCATCCAGGTCGACTCGCCTACTGAGGAATTTTCTAGGCAACTCGTCGTCTCGCCCCCTCCTCCCATAGACGAAATTGAAGACTACCTGGGTGACCCCATGGACCCGCTAGAGATGAAGCGTAGGATAGTCGAGATGTTCCGGAAGCACGCGCGCATTATCCGCGAGTTGGAACGAGATAAGCAAGCGGCCGACCGGCGAATCGACTGGCTGGAAATTGAATGTGCTCGCCTGTCTTCGGAGATCGATGCTGACATCGAGATAGACGAGACTGACCCTCAGGCCATCCTAAACGAGGTCGATCGGCAACTTCGCCTCGCGCGCCGTAGTGTCGACGCTGCTCGCGCTTTCCACCTCGCTAACCGTCCCCCATGTGCAGGATCTCGCGGTGGCCGCTGGAAATGGCACAAACACTGACGATCTCCCGGCTCGTCTCGCCTAGTTTATTTGTCTCGCTCTTCTAATTTGTAATAATTCTGTAATATATGTTATGCTACTGTCTCACCCATGTTTTAGGACCTGTGAACATGTTGCCCGCTTTGTGCGGGATGGGACAATTAAATAATCATTGTTTCTGGTTTATTTTTATGCTTAGCTTAATTTCTTTTTATTCCACCTTTGTTGTTCGCTTTTTTGTTCTGCCTTGCTGAGGAAGCCCGCGATGGGCCGCCCGAATCGAAGTTAGGAGAGAGAGCGTGAAACGTTGGCCGACTCTCCCCCTTCCTATATATATTTTTCCCGCCCATTTCTCAACTGTCCGTATATGCTATAAATACCCCGGCCCCTGGATCCGAGGGATATCTACGCTCTCACCCATGTTGCTCCCCAACTCTCGTTCCCCTGCTTCTTCCGTCTCGCATGTCGCTCTCGCCTTTTGTTCTTCTCGCTCCTTCCTCCCTTGGTCGTCTCGCCGATTCTCCTTCTTACTACTCCCTTTTAATCGCCTCGCCCCCATCCGTCTCGCCTAGAATGGGGAAGAAGAAAGTTGACGAAGGCGATGGGCGTAGCCGCTGTGGGAAACGTTTTACAGACCACGACTTCCCTCCCGGCAGGCTTTCTGACGAGGACTATAACAAATTTGTCCGCGAGTTCATGAGGGAGGGTTTTGAATCGCGGCCCTGGGAGAACTCGTCTTCCCTGTCTTGCACTTCGAGGCGGGGTTAAGACTGCCCCTCTGGCCGGAGGTAAAACAGGTCTTGAAATATTTCGGCGCCGTCCCCGCGCAGCTTAACCCAAACGCCATTTCGGTGTTAATCGCTTTCGCCAGCTAAATGCGTCGGGAGCGCATCGAGTTTAGTTTGACGGTCTTCCGCAAGCTCTTCATCTACCACGCCAACGCCGACGGCGTCTCATACTTTATGGGGAAAGGGCTCAAGGTGTGCGAGATGCCCAATAAGAACTATCATTGGCTCACTAGGTTTGTGTTCATCCGCGGCAACTTCGGGGGCATCCCGCTCGCGCCTGTGTCGCCCCCTGAGATATTTTATGTGTCCCCACAGGTGGGCGGCACTGATAAGCTGATGTACGATTTATTCGTCGGCAAAAACTTTGAGTTCCACTTCTTGCGGCGGGGCCTCGACTCGCTACTTCCCGTTCTCCCCGACGAAGGTACTCTCGTTTTTCACTTGTCTCGCGTTTATTGTTCTTCGTCATGCCACCTCATCACCTTATTACTTGCTTTTTAGGAGAGTGCAACGTTCCCATCCACCCTCCTTACCGGAGCAATGCCAAGCCGTCCAAGGGCCTTGATCTCGCCAGTATGGCGTCGGAGGCGGCGAAGGAGTCTCTGGCTCCTGCCCCCCAGAAGAGGTCTGTAGAAGACGTTGCTCCGTCTCGCTCCAGTCCTCCTAAAAAGGAGATGAAGAAAGTCGTGGTCTTCCCTAATAAAAATCCAATAATCCGTTTGGATCTGATAGGAATCCAATAATCCGTCAAAAATTTAGGATTAAACCTATAAATATCTCTGCTGGGGGCAACATGAAAGTTGTTCCAAACTTAACGACATGCTTTGAGAAGTAAGGTAACATTTTCGAAGTTTTCTTTGGAGTGCCCCTCTCCCGTGCAATCCCATCCACTCTCTATTTGTGATTCCGCCGATGCTCCAGATTTCCGTAATTTGCATTGTTGTTCTCGGTTCTTCTTCAGCCACTAAATGCTGTGGACGGTTCATGTTCTCTGTGCGCCGCTACTGATCGAAGGAGAAATTCACGTTGTCACTCCCATTTTTCTGTGATTTTTCCGGTTGTCGCAAGTTCCTGCGCCGACCAAGAGGAAGCCGACTTCTTCCGTGCGCTGCCCGTGAGAAGGATTTCCCGTCACGGTGTGGAAAGATCGCCGCTCGATCGAAGGTCTCTTTGTGAGTTTGCTTCCGCTACAGATCGCAGAGGAGGAATACTTCATGGCACAACAGATCACATTTCATCGCTGCTCGCGGATAGGAGGATACGATGCCTCTCTCACCGATCTAGAAGAAGGAAGAGGTGCAGGCCCCTTAATCCCGCCTCCTGCCAGATCCAGGGTTGTACTTCTTTTCTACCAGTGTATCGCTCGACTCCGTGCAGAGGAGAGAAGAACTCAATTTCTATCGTTCCTCTGCGCTCCTGTTGCCGAGCGTCGTGAAGGAAGAGCAGGTCTGGTGAAATCTTCAGGGAGCAAAGCCTCGAGTGGTGTTGTTTGTGCTCGGTTGAAGAATTCCTACTGGAAGCAGAGCCGTTTCTTTAGCTTTTTGGAAAAATCAGAGCATCACCTCTCATCTCTCGTATACTCCTGTACGTCATTCAGATCGAAAAAAAGGAGATCGTCGACAATCAAATTAAGTTGAGGAGAAGAACTAGATCCATGTTGATCTTCTCTAGCTCTGGGGCATATGCAGATCCAAAGTCAAATGGGGAGAAGTCCTATTTGCTCTCCTTTTTCCCATCCCATCTAGAGGCGGAATCGTGTGAATCTTGTGAAAGCCTAATCTGTCTGCTACACTATCTTCTCTGTCAGCGGATTTTTACAGGAAGATCGTCATCTCTGCTTGGATATAGGGCTATTGTTGGTGATGTTCTCATCTGTAAAGAGAAGCTCCATTGGAGGAAGACGCTCTATCTGTGAATCTAGATCTAGGGAAGAAGGTGCAGTTATCCCTTATCTTATTGAGTGGATCTCTGTTCTTCACCGACAAGATTGGTTGGAGGAGGCACGCCTCAGTTGAGTTTTGTTGTGGAAGTCTGCTGATCGAGATTTAGTCTTCGGCGACTGCGTTCAGCCGGAGAGGAGGATCAAAACAAAATTTACTGACACTAGCATCGGAAGAAGACACTGGTCAGTCTTAAAGACCTCAAGTGATTCATTTGCACTAAGAACGAGAACCAGACTAGTCACGCCTTAGAGATGGCTAGTAAATAGAACTCTACTGCTAGCATGGTCACGCTTCTGAAGCATAAGCCTAAGCCTGTGAAGACTAGACCGTCAATCAGTGCACCTACAATTGCTGACACTAGTAAGGAAATTAAGAAATTTAAAGGCAAGTGTTACAACTGCAATAAGTGGGGTCTCTGTGCTTCTGAATGCAAGCACCCAAAATGGGTGAATCCAACACGCATAAGACTGATAATAAAGCAAACATGTTTTATCAGCCTGCACCTGAAAACTTTGTTGTCATGGTTATAAAATGGAAGACCAGTACATAATGGTGGCTAGATTTAGGTGCTACCTAGCACGCCTAAAACAATTTTGTACTTCTGAAGGATGTCACTACAGTTGAAGAAACAGTGACTATTGCAAATGAAGACACTGCTCAGGTACTCCAGATTGGGGCTATGGATTTGCTACTCTCTTCGGGTACGCATTTAATTTTGAAGAGTATTAAATTTATGCCTACATTAGCTGCTAATTTAGTTTCACTTAGCCTGTAATACGATGCTGGTATGTTGTTTAACATTAATGGTGGTAGAGTAATTTTAATAGTTCACTCGCATTACTTTGGCTGTGCTTATGTCGTAAATAAAATGTATAAATTAAGTCTAGTAAATGAAGTAGTAAATCACATTAGTTCAAATCTGATAGATCCTAAAATTTTACATGCAAGACTAGGACACGTGAACTATAGAAAATTACTCATATTAACTAAAAATCATGAAATTCTCTTAGACACAACGACCAAGTTTGACAAATGTGAAATTTGTTCTCAAATTAAGATAACTGTAACATCTTTTAGTTAGGTTCCTAGGAGCACACAATTGTTATCGTTAATACATTTGACATATGTGACCACAAAAGCTTTATCACAATAGAAGGTCAGAAGTATCTGATAATATTTATCGACGACTACTCTAAATTTAGTCATATTTTTTTTCTTAAATTCAAAGATGAAGCTTTTGAGAAATTTCATATTTTCAAAAATAGGGTAGAAAATCAACTTGACATAAAAATCAAATGGCTAATAAGTGATAGATTAGGTGAATATGTCTCGGGGGAGTTTAGAGACTTTCTTGCCAACATTGGCATAATCTCTGAAACCACCGCCCCGTATTCACCACAATCAAACGGTATCGTCGAGAGAAAAAATAGAATTTTAACAGAAATATTGAATGGCCTATTGGGGTGAAGTTGTGCTTACTTCAAATCATATTCTTAATAAAGTTATTCATGCAAAGTTGAAACTGACACCCTATAACCATTGGTTTAAGAGACCTCCTAGATTTGACAATCTTAAGACTTGGGATTGCATCGCTTATGTAGGGATATCTGACTTTAGGAGATCAAACATTATATATATGATAAACACATGTGTCTATCTAGGATGTGCAGAGGATAGTGTTGCCGACAGATTTCTAGATATCTCAACTAATACTGTAATAGAATCTAGAGATGTTATTTTCTTTAAGGATAAGTTTCTTAAAGATAAAAATCTGACTCTTTCAGGTCTTCTAGTCACTAGTATTGAGACTGTTGTTGAGCCAGAACTAAGGATCTCTGATACTGAGCCCATAAATACTAGTGGTTTAGAATTTAAAAATTATTTAATAGAGAACAGGTGCCTAAAAGCTTTGGTACAGACTTTGTAATTTATCAGCTTGAAGCCAATCCATCTACCTATAAGAAAGCGATACGATCAATGGATTGTAGATTATGGAAAGAGACTGTAGATGACGAGATGATCAAGTTCTCTCTTGCAATATCACACTTGGACATTGATTGACTTGCCCAAAGGGGCTAGAACCATTGGAAGTAAGTGGATTCTGAAAAGAAATTTAATTCTTATGATAGTATCACTAAATACAAAACATGTCTAGTTATAAAAGACTTCACTCAAGTGAGTGGTGTATACTACTTTGATATATACTCACATGTTTGTCGCATTGCGAAAATTAAGATTTTCTCGCATTAGCATCTATTGAATATTTTACTGTTCATCAGATGAATGTCAAGACTGCATTTCTTAATGAAGATCTAACTGAGGAGATTTATATGCACTAATCTGAAGGGTTTATTTTAGAAGGTCGGAAAAACAAGGTCTATAAGTTGATTAAGTCACTCTACAAAATGAAGCAAGCACCAAAATCATGGCTCGAGAAATTTGACACTTGTGTTAAAAATATAAGTTTCAAGTTCAACCTATAATATAAATGTTTATACGTCAGAACAAGTTCAAATAATGTGGTAATTATATTCTTATACGTTGATGACATGCTAATTCTGGGTATTGATCAGTCTGAGATGGAAGACATGAAAGTTATCTTGATGAAACAATTTAGCATGATAGACTTAGATGTGATAAAAATCATCCTAGGAATGGAAGTGAACTTCATTGAGAAGGGTATAACTCTGAGTCAGAGTCACTATATTAAAAACTCTACTGGAAAAGTAGGATTACGATAATAGAAAAAATATTGAGAATTCATAAGACTATAACAATAGACTGAAACTGAATGAAGATTCATTTATTAGACAGTTGTATTACTCCAAACTCATAAGAAGTCTCATGTATGTTACATCCTGCACTAGACCTAACATAACTTTTACGATCGGCATGTTAAATAAATTTACTAGTAACCTTGGGAATGACTGTCACAACCCGCATTTTTCACCGCCAATAAAGGAGTATCAGAGTAAGGAAAAAATGCGAGTCATGATGTCACACCAATAGGGGATAACTATGGGCGCTCAGGTAAAGCTCCTACTGACGTGACATCATGACGCGCATTTTCCCTTACTCTGATATATTATTTCATGCGGTGAAAATGCGGGTTGTGACAATGACAACTAGAATGTCTTAGAAAGGCTAATGAGATATTTAATGTATACTGAGAAATATATTTTATATTATAGTGGACAACCTCCAGTAATTAAAGGGTATTATGACGCCTACTAGTGCTTAGAAAATGATGATAGTAGATCCACTAGTGATTTTGCGTTTATATTAAGAGAAGTTATCATAGCTTAGATGTCAAAGAAGCAGACGTGCATTGCATTATCTTCTATAAAATAAGAACTCTATGCTCTAGCTTCAGTAGGAGAATAAGTAGAGTGGATTAGAGATCTAATAATGGAAATTTCAATGACAAGTCTGAAAATGCACTATATTTTGATCTATTGTGACAATTAAATCACAAAAACTATTGCAACGAATACTTTGTTCAATGAAAAGAGGAGGCAATTAATGATGAAACAGGCATGGTTGACTTATCTTACAAGTCAAGGGATAATATCCCTATTGAACATGAGATAAAAAAAATAATGTAACATGTGTCCTTACCAATGGCTTATGTAAGGTTCTTGCTACTAAAGCATCGGGAGAGATGAAATTAAAGTCCATTTAGTAGGATTTAATATCTTTCTTATGTTTAAAAGTTTAGAACCGAAATCTGCTTACATTCAAGTATCTAGAGTGAGTACATTGAAGTATTTCAGATGCAATCTAATGAAAGCTAGAGATGAATAGTTGTCAGTTATTCCAAACTTGATGAATTACACAATTATTTCTATTCAAAATCTGATTTGGGTATCATTCCAAAAAGAAATACTAAAGTTGTTGATATGTGTCCTGATATTATGATTATTAATTATATCATTTCAAATTTGATGATATAATGATCACAATTTATTGTATCATTCCAAACTTGATGGTATAACACAATTGTAAAATGTTAATAATCTTAATAATCGAAGGAACATGCTTTGATTTTATAAAATCAAATATTCAATTTTTTTATAAATTAGATAGATATGCTAATTTGTGATTTTTTTCTTCCTACTTAGAGTATTACATTTTTTTATTGTTATAACTAATCACTTTATCTTTGATAGCAAATATTTAAATTCATAGAGATTTGTCTCATGACATTCTTATTATAACTGTTTGCAAATCAAAAGGACAATGGAGGAAAGAAAGTTAATTTCGACATGGATAACGATGATCTGTTTGAGTGCTTTAGAGATCAGTTATCTGTTTGAGTTTTAAGTTTTATTTACTTTCATGTTTGAAACTATTGTTTGAGTTTAAGTTTAATTTATCACTCTAAAACTCATGTTTATGTTTCTGAAAAACTCATGTGTGTCGTTATTAACTCTTGTTTTAAGTGACCAATTTTGTGGTACCATTTATATATAATATAAGAGAAGATTGTTGAGCTATATTAATATTAAAGGTAACTTGTCTTTAATGGGTTTTGTTAGAATCTGGTAGAAATCCAATAACCCGTTGGGGATTTAGGGTTACACATATAAATACCCTGTCAGGGATAACGTATAGGTTGTTCCAAACTTGACGACGAGATGTTTCGAGCACTCTAACAATTTGTCTCGGCCCACCCGTGACAATTTCATGTTATTCCCAAGAACATGCTAAAAAACTTTAGAATTGGAGATGATCTCATAGGAACATTCTAGAGTTATTTATAACATTTATGAATATTGTAAATACAAGAGATACATAGAATAATTTAGAATTGGAGATTTTCTAGACCCTCTTCATTTGAGATCAAATGGGTAACGATTCAGTTCAATTCGTGGTTGATCCGACGGGTTAACTAATCCCACCATATTTAAATTTCTTAATAAAAAAATTATGCAAACTTATATAAAGTTAGAATCCCAGTTGATTGTCATACAAGAGAAAAATAGAAGAAGCAAAATTATATTTTACTTTTGGCAAAACTATGATTTCAGTCCCCAAACTTTATAAACTTTTGAAAATCAATCCCTAAACTTTGAAATACAAGATTTCAGTCTCTAAACTTCCTTCTCAATCTTCCAAGTAGGAGTTAACCCACTCTTCTTCTCTGGCGCGCCACCGACAAGACATCTGTGGCCATGGCGGCCACATCCATTGTCTTCTAAAACTCAAACCCGGGTTGCGCCCTTACTGCATCACGCAGATCCGGGTTGCCCCATAGAAGCTCTTTCTAGCTCTGTTGGCTGTAATAAGGAAGGAATAGTGGCGAAAGTATCCTCGCCACTGTTCTGACCTTACTGGAGGCGGACTGCAACTGCCCTCCATAACTGTAATTGAGCCGGCTCTTCTGATCTGTTGTATGTAGATGTTGCTTGTTGTCTTTAGTAGCCTTATCAAGTGCTGAAGTGTATCAATAGTGGCTAAATTATTGTATTACTCAGATTTGTACATTTTGTTAGCCTTAATTTCCACTTGCTGGGTTTAGGGTATGCTTGGCAACTACTGTTGAACTCGAACCCTAACTTTTCAGCTCATGTGCGCCGTCATCTTCCTGTTTTTTCCTATTCTTTCTTGTTCTTCTTTCTCTCTTGTGGTAGGCGAAGCAGCAATTCCCTTCAATCTACACCCGCAGTACTGAAGACATTGTTAGAATCTTCAACACAGCATAGGCTCGAGGCCTGCTCTGTTTCCAATCCGATTAACTGCAGAAAGTCTAAAGCGCGAGGAGAAATAGACGAGTTTGATCTGAGTTAATCTAGAATGAATCCGGTCAGGTGCATCCTGTTTTTTATCTTTTCCATCCACAGTGAACGGGACGGACTGAAATCTATTGTTTTGTAAAGTTTAGGAACCAAAATCTTGTATTTCAAAGTTAAGGAACTGATTTTCAAAAAATTATAAAGTTTGGGGACTGAAATCATAGTTTTGTCTCTACTTTTTATTTGCTTGTGTATTTCAGTATTTGTCTATTTTTAAGCGGTGTCTCGGGTGCTCTCACCGAATTTATTTACAGGTGCTCAAATTGAGTTGAACGCTCTCAAACTCAATGCAATATTGATGGCAATCCAAAAGGAGAAAAATAGAAGAAACCAAATTAATAAGTTCAATCCAAAAATTTTATTAGCATGCCAATACTGTCAAAAGCATAAGATCTAGTGACAATCTCTCCGTAAACTAAATCCCTCCTCATTAATTATAGATGAAATAAAATAGAATTTGTCTTATTGGGGGGCGATCGGCGGCGGGGAGGGATCTGCGAGCGCACCGCAGACACTGGAGGTGAGGTTGGAGAGGGCGGCGCCGAACACAGGGGTGGTGGGAATGCAGTTCTCTTCGATGTGGATGATTGCCTTGCAGCAATCCTGCGTCAATCTTATGTGCAGGTTCAGGAATGAAGGAACCAGCTTCACCACACAATTCTCCACCTCCACCACCGCTTTCCAGCATGGGAGCAGGCCGGTAAAGGGATCGAATGAGGCCGCTCGCGGCGTCATCGTGCCGGCGACGATGAGGAGGAGGATGAAGGCGCAAGCTGTTCCTCCCTGTTTCGCCATTGCTGTTGTTGGGATCCACAACCTGAGGAGCTGAGGGAGATTTATATACAGTTTGAGAGTTAAACTATGGAGTTAATTAATCAGGGGGATGGATGGATTCAATTCTTGCTGGAAGTTAATTCAGAAGATTTCAAATGTTTAATTTCAAAGTTACAATCTTAATTAATTAATTTCTTGCCGTTTTTTAAAGAATTTATGCTTTGAAATCTGTTTTATTGTGTGAATCTTTATGAACAAAGCTATAATCTTTCATAATAAAAGTGTACGTTTTGCCAGGCTTCCTTTAGAAATGTTAATTCTTGTTGGAAGTTTCATTGTTTATTTAATTTCAAAGTTACAATCCTTCATTTAGTGCAGGTTTTTAATATGCTGGCATTTTTGTCGAAATAACTCCACGTCAAATGGACGTAGCATTAGTTATAAAAGAATAATCTCGAGGACTCACCTTTCCATAATCTAAATAATGATATTTTTCTTGTGTTTGCAACCTTCCTGTCAGTGTTTCTGTTGAGCTGTATTTATATAATTGGAAACTGGGCCTTTTTGGGTTTTGTGAGGATTCGGTAGGAATTCAATAACGCGTCGGAGATTTAGGGTTACACCTATAAATACTCCTGCTGGGAGGAAACATCGAGTTCCTTCCAAACTTGATGGTCACAAGGGATGTTTCGAGCACTCTAACCGGTTCTAGTCCAACCTTCATTTCTTTTAAAGATGTGGATATTTCGTGATTGCTAACACTCTGCATGACTGTGAGGACGTTGCTGTAAAAATTTCTAAATCGGGAGCTAACGAGATCGCAAGAACACACACAAGCGAAGCCAAGTAAAAGACAACAGCAACAGTAGCACACGAGTTTTCATTACAGGGCGAGGTATATATTGTAAAACATGATTTTATAATGTAAACCAGAAAACCAAAAAAACAGCAACAAGAAGAAACCGCGCGGACTGAGTCCAGTAACCGCACAAGCCGCCTACTCGACAGCAGAGTCCGCCGAAGCCGCCTATCCGCGACAAACCGGGCAGCCTGCTGTTATAGTAATGCTGAGCCAGGAACAGAACCCGCTGATTGACCCGGCGAACTGCTCCGTTTATCGGCAACTCCGAGGAAGAGAACAAGCCACAAAGACCGCGACTTGCTGCTTAACCTCTGACTGTATCCGCGAACTGTTCCACACCAACATTCCGTTAGTCGCATAGCAGTCTGGTGTTAGCCGCACAGCCTACATGGATACAACTTCCTTAGTCACAGCGATTAGAAAACTGTAACCGCAAAATAAAGTGCGAGCTCGTTCTTACTGTTCACTGCTTATTTATGACGAGCCGAGGGGCCCAATTTATAGATGTGAGGAGGAGTGTCATCACCGCCTACACCGATAGGATAACCGCCCATCAAACCTGTCAGCTAACACCCTGTATCCGCAAAGTGCGGACACCAACACCAGTTCGCCAAGTCGCGCTAATCAACACTGCCGAATAGACGACCAGTCCTCCAACCCCGCGGACACTGCTACAAGTCCGTGCATCCCGCAACCCGTGACTTGGACAAAATCCATCCAGCCAATACTATCGAACTCGGCGAATACCAGAGCAGTCCGCACCAAGAGAACTCAGCGAATATTGACCAGGCCGCACCAAGGCGAACTCGGCGAATACCGACCAGTCCGCACCAAGGCGAACTCGGCGAGCTAGGCAACTAACTGGACTTAGTCCCCCCAGACCAAGTCCAACGAATTATGTGTTCTCCAAACGTAACCGCGCCACCTGATACCAAGATCGTGCCTTTCTGAACAACTCCAATCTGCCACCATGCGGACAGCTCCATCAGTCCGCGCGACCTCCAGACAACCTGTCTGCGCATCTGTGCTTACTCCACGATCCAACATCCATACCGAAAGCACAGATCCGTGTCGGACACCGACGAGCTCCAAAGAGTCAGCAACACCAAACCTGCCGCACTAGGTGAACACCAGATTGAGTTCGCCACACCTGCAGCTGGAACTCTGATCTACCTCGCCCGAGAAGACACCAGCGACGTGGAAGCAAGCCACCCCAGTCCGCAAATCTGGCTGTCTTCTTGCGAATCAGAGAACCTGCCGAACACGGCAACCTCTAAAGGAGTCCTCCACTAACCGCGGATAACCGATCCTATCCGCCTGGTAACACTACCAGAGAGCTTGCTGGTCCAGACCGCCAGAGAAGAACCACAGTCGAAATCGGATGCCCGTCTAGGCTATCCGCCAAAGCTATCCGCCTAGTTCGCGCGGTCTGTGCGGTCTGTGCAGACTCTCCAATCGGTCCGTCCGACTTCCCCCACTTCACACTTCAACAATTTAAACACTCCCCCTTGAAGTGAGTAGTGGAAACCAGCCCGAGCAACTCTCGTAACCAAATAAACGACCCCTTCGGCAATGGCTTGGTAAAAATGTCATCCACATTATCCTGACTCCATACGTTATACCATCAAAGATCCCTCCAGTACCTTCTCCCGTATGAAGTGATGCTTGATTTCGATGTGCTTTATTTGTGCGTGATAAACTGGATTGTTCACCAGTTTGAGAGCACTCTCATTGTCGTCGCGAATCAGAGTAGGACGTCGCACCTTCTCATGGATGTCATCCACTAAACACCTAAGCCAAATGGCTTCGTGAGCAGCAAAGGCTGAAGCCTTGTACTCTGCTTCAGTAATGGAGACGGACACCGAGTCCTACTTCTTACTGCACCACAAAACTGTCGTCGATCTCCTGAAGAAGACATAACCAGATGTCGACTTCCGATCATCTATGTCTCCCCCCATAATCAACATTCGTGTAGCCATGCAGACAAAAGTATGTGTCCCTCTGAAAGTTCACCTAGTGTCAACTACCTTCACCTATGGGGGGGGGGGAATAGGTGACTTGCAGTGTATTTGCGGAATTAAAAGTGTACCTGCAGAATCAAAACAAAACACAGCACAGAGAATAACACAGGCAATTTATAGTGGTTCCCCGATTTGGGTACGTCCACTTTCCCCCTTCGACCTATCTCCCAATCCAGGGACGACTCGGTCACTTCACCAACAGGATTGAAATCCAATCCTTGCACTATCGGAAGGAACCCTTCCACACGTAGGAGTCAACACTCCCACAACACGGGTTGCACCCAACCCTACAACTAGAAACCAATCGGTCCTTTACAAAGAATTGAAAATAGCTTGTAAGAAATACAAACAACGTATGGAGACTAAGGTGTCCCTCGACGTGTTCTTGAAGTCAACGAAGAGTCCACAACCCTAGATCTCACTTGGAGAGAATCTCCCCGAGACCGACGGCGGCGACGAGCGGCGGCAAGGCTCTCAGTGTTGGTGGCGGCAACTGAAGACAGCAGCAAAGCACTTGGAGATTCAATCTTCTTAGCGAAGTCGGCAAGGTCTTCCATCAGTCATACTAGGATCGATCGTCTCGATCGATTCGGACGGGGATGGATTTCCCTATCTCAAATCAAGAGACAAAAGATCTCTAGTTAGACACGTGAGACGCTATGCAAGACTTGGCTTCTATCACCGTGGATCTGGAGAAGATCGAGATCAGCAATGGTGATCACTGTACGAGCGGCGGCGACGGAGAAGATTCGCGAGATTAGGGTTTGACGGCAGCTTGCTTTCGTATTCTGTATTCGTTGTTATTACTGTACACCAATACCTGTGTATTTATACACTAGGTCATAAAGATGACCGTTGTGGGCCCCACCAAAGCAAAGACCGAAGTCCGGTTCGAAATACCGCTTGAAACCTAGACCGGTCCAGGAAATGTTGGAAATTTGCCCAAGTCAAATTCGGCGAGAATCGTAAGTGATTCTCGACGAATCGGCGAGAATCACTTGCGATTCTCGCCGAATTCTACTTGGCTAATTCTAGCATCACAGGTTGTAGAGGCCGGGGAGAATCAGCGGGAATCACATTAGATTCTCGCCGAATCGTCGAGAATGCAAAGACATTCTCGACGAATCGGCGAGAATCACTTAGTGATTCTCGACGATTCTGCCTTTAGAGAATTTTCTGGCTACGTTGAGTCAGCTGGCCTCAACCGGCGAGAATCATCTAGTGATTCTCGACGAATCGGCGAGAATCACATAGTGATTCTCGACGATTTACACTTGGACGATTTCTCCTCTTTCAACCCGTGAGGGTGTCTTTGGCCCATCCTTGCTCCATGTCTGCTCTTGCTTTATCATAGCCCTATACTTGAAATTAAGTACACCCCAATAGAGAGAGTACACGTAGGCCAACACACTGATCTGCTCAACGAGGGATTACGTCGCGCAGACCCGTGTATATTGACCCACTGCACCCTGACATTGGTGTGTACTTAGCGTGGAATAACTGCAAGCACAACTTAAAAGGAATTCATCAAATACATAGTGAATTCATCTTAGCTTGATAGGAGGCTTCCTCAAATCCAGGTGATTATGGATACAATACCCAACAATCTCCCCCTATTTGACGAAGCCAAAATCCTACTAAGCTAAGATGAATTTCAACACTTAAGACAAAATATGCATTAACCAACAGAGTGAACAATAAACGTAATTAGATCAATGTGAGAGTCAAATAATAAACCACACACATGTATATATAATATGAATATCCACACAGAAATGTTCACATGATCACATGATAAAGAAAGTTTAAATGTGATAATTCCAAAAGCTAACATCCTAAAGATCTTTGTCCTTAGTTATGTCTTCTTTAAGTTGCTTAGCTAATAACTTTCTGCTTTGACGCTCAAGATACTCCTTGGGCTTTGGATAGTATCTCGGAGGAGGGGCTTTATCTGCCGCGGTGTTGTTCCTGAAAAATATGCTACGTTTAGCTTCAAATTCTTTATGCCGCTCCCATTCGTACTGACTATATACATCATTTCGATTTATTTGCCCCCTCTGCAGTAACAAAAATGTGTCCAGGATAATACTCTTTGATACAGGACTCCATTTTTCATTCCTCACATCATCCTCCTGCAATCTGATCTTCTTTTCAGCTTGCGTTTCCCTAGAAGTCCCTTCTTGAATTTTTCTCTTGTCCCTGGCTCTTGCTATGGCATCTTGATCAAACCAGCTTCTGCGTTCAGCCCTTTCAGCAGCTTTCTTTGCCTCGGCTTCGCTCATTGGTACTTCTTCAGTCCTTATTTCACCCGCACCAGTACCAGCAGGACCCACACCCTCAAGCGGAGCGACAGGAACATGTATTCCCGATGCCTCTGTTACCAGCCAGTGGGCCGTTTCAAACATGTACCTATTCGAATTATCGAATTTGTATTCGTCAATTATTATTTATTAAGTTGAATAAAGGTGCAGTTATGATTTGGTAGTTTTGAAAGGCATACCTATTGGTCTGATCGAAGTTTAGAAGTACTAACTCTTGAAGCCCCGCCATCTTAGCGTTATACGCTTCCTCCCCCTTTTTGGCTTCGGCGGCTATGGAGTTTGTATAGGAATGCAGAGATGCATCAATGTGCTTGACAGTTTTACTGAATTTGTCCAGCAGAGATTTCTGATTTGCGTTCAGCGTTACCATGTTGGCATCAAATTTTTGTATGGTCTGTGCCACAACATGAACATTTTTATTGACTACTGTCGGGTCGTCAGTATTCTTCTTCAGTCCTTTCATGAGAAGAGATACGGCTGTGTCTGCCTCTGTATATTTTTCATCAAATTTCTTCTCCATCACATCTAGTTTGTGGTTGATCTGAACCACATTCTTAAGCATGAGATCCTCAGAGTCCCGCAGTCTCTTTAGCACTTTGTTGTGGGATTTCTCAAACGTATCCTTGAGCTCATCTAGCATTCCTTGGACAAAATTAACAGTGTGATTTGCTAGGTTTGCTTGAAGTGGAGGAGCAGGAGGCAGACCCTGGTCAGGCTCCCCAGTAGAGGTACTGGGAGAGCTGGACACTATAATCGAGTCCACAGGGGGAACAAAGGGTTGCTGAGAGGGCTCCCCCTGCATTCCTGCATCCGACCTCTCAGGAGCTTGTTCTTTAGATGAACCAGCAGCATCCTCCCGAGGATCCACCACTTTCTCCTTCTCAATTACTTCTTCCTCCATCTCAGTCTCCAAGTGCTCAGGCTTTTCTGCAGAGTTGTGCATGTCTTCCTCTACTTCTTCTTCCTCCTCCACATCAGCCACCTCATCTCCCAGGTCATTCATTTCTTCCTCACCTTCCTCTTCCTCTTCCACATCTGCTACTTCCTCTTCACCGTCCTCTTGCACAGTCTCCACAACATCTTTAGCTATCTGAGAAATATCATATATGATGTTTGCAGAAGAGTGTACAGGCTCCCACTCAGTTCTTGCAATCAGCGCGTCAGGAACTTCACTGGGTGCTGCCATAGAGTGTGCTGGAGTACTGGTGTCCTCGGCCGGAGATGCTTCCTCTTGGTGTATTTCCCTGGCAACCTGCCCTATTCGCCGCTCCCACCGGTCGAATATGCTTACGTCCATCTTTTTCAGATAGTGCAACGGCACTCCTTTGCTCATGTCGAATGTATCTCCGTCCAGCTGATTCAGATAGAGGCTGATGATTCTGCCAAAGCTGGGGGTACGGAGTGTGTCTTTAATTCTTTCAAAGAGCATGGCTCCCCAATTAAACCGCTTTCGGCAGACGATTGCCACCAGAGTCTTGAACATTTCTCCTGAGATGTGGTCGTGGGATCCAGGTTTGCAGATTAGAGCCTTCCCAACGATGTCAGACAGCAATTTTCCCTCCTCGTTCATGTCTTTCCTTTTGATTGACCTGGTCCCCCTGGCCAGTCCACAGAAGGATAGGGTCCTTGCTCTATCCTCTTCCTCCAGGTAATCTTCTTCTTCACAACTGGATAGCCGCAGGCATTGGGTCAGTTTCCTGGCGGATAACTTGACCTTCTTCCCAGCAACCTTGCTCTTGATGGAAGTGTCTTCGTGACGGAGCTTGGCAGTTGCAAAGAACTCCAGGACTTCCTTATCCAGGATCTTGCATGGGTTCTCCAGCACGAACGTCAGTCCTGCTTCCTCGAGCATAATGATTATGTTCCGGAACTCGTCCGAGGCCTGCGAGAATCCGGTTCTCACGAGCTCGCATCCAGTGGTCAGCCCAGTAGAAGTCCGTGGGGCCATAACAAACTAGTGCGGAGAGGCAGTGAAGGTTCCGGAGAGTTGGCGAGCCTGGTTGCGAGAGAGACGCCGATCCGAGGCGAGGCTTGGACGAACCCCTGGTTGCGAGAGAAAGACTTCAGAAGTGTCGTTGGATCACCACGCAGCGCCGAAGGAGGAACCCGCTGGGAGGTGTCGTTGGACAAGAGCTTGGAAGGGTCTCGGCGAATAGCTGGAAGGTGAAGAGTCGTCGGGATTTAGGTTAGATCGGCGAGATTTAAGGTGATTTGGCGGAATTTGAAGAGTCGGCCCGAGGAGTCGGCGGGATTTAAATTGAGTTAGCTGGAATTTAACGAGTCGTCGGATACCAGGGTTGGGTCGGCGGGATTTAAATTTAGTCTGCCTGATACCACTTGAAGGTTCCATTGTATAACCGGGTTTATGCGTCTATTAATGTCCGAAGCCTTCGTTCGACGATACTATGGTGGAATTTAGTATGAGGGAAGTCGTTGAGATTCCAAATTTATGTCGTTGTCAAGGGTAAGAAAGTCTTAATAGGCATAATGGTTTCTTAATCCAACCAAGGGGTTCAAGATTTTCAAGGGCGGACTTGTGGCTGACAATGTCAAGCTAATCACTACTAATGTAACTGAAGGTTATCTTACGCTTATACTTCTTCCCTAAGTGACTGAGCATACGTGAATAATTTTTCTATATGACCATCCAATATCAAAAGAAGTGAACTCATTATAAGGTGTGGATATGTCAACATACATAAATACAGATATGGAATTGTTTATGCTTTATGACTCAAACATTTACGGCTAATTGCAGTTACCTGTGATAACAAGATGTAACATTCACATTACCAGCACAGAGTATATCAGGAGGTCAGTATGCCTGTGCCTGTAGTGAAGGCACTGCTCCCATTCTCGACACTTTTTCCACGTCATTCTTGGAGCATCTCCTGTCCGGTTCCCATCAGGATTGCGGGAACCCAGACCACCCTGCAGGAAAGAGTTATCTTGCCTTAGGAACCCAATAAGTATTGGGTCCTAGGTTCCTGTCAGCATAATAGTTGAAATGCCTCCCCTCAGGAATCCTGGTGGGAGGACTAACATTTCCTCGAGGATGTGGAAGTCCCCTTGCCTTTGACACAGAAGTGTTGTTCCAACAATCTAAAGCAAAATGACCCACCTTGCCACAACACCAACATTCATAAATGTTGTATCGCCGTTTGTGACCTGAACGGGTGACTGAGGTAGTCATAGTTCTAGGTCTAAACGGGATAGAGCCGGATATGCTACCAGAATTATCTCTTCCACCGTGACTATTGGAAGGGTGGAAAGAATGCATATGGCAGGCGTCATGAGGCCTGGGAGGTGGTGCCTTCCTTTCAGTCAGCCCCCTTCTAAGGACCCCATGAATCCCAACAACATGATTTCTAACCCCCCTTTCCTGAGTCCTAGGGAGGTGAGAGGCGCATTGTGAGCTGATGCTGGCGGATTCATGACGAGTTGGGGCTGTGGCCGAGAATACAAAGGGCTTGGTGGAAGCCTGAGGTATTTTCCTCTGGGTTCCCATGTCAGCTCTGGCACTGTGGGTACTTCCACATGAGGGTTGATCATTCTTGCAGTGACCAAGGTTGTTCCTATGGTCATACCTGAATGCATGATGTGTGCCCTTCCTGCTCGGGGTGGGGGGTCTGAACACAGTTTCCCTATTTCTCCATGAATTGACAATTTGAGAGATCCACCCATTTTCTGTTTTTCTTTTTATAGCATCTATCTTGGAAAAGTTAGAAACAATCCTCTTCTCGGTCTCTAGACGACTCTCTAGATCCGAGATCTTTGAGTCCTTTACCTTGATGGATTCCAATTGGAGATTCATCAAGGTCCTCAGCTGAGCAATCTCCTTAGCTTGCTCCTCCACAAGTAAGTTGCTCTTCTGAAGGGCACTCTCAAGAGAATCAGGATTTTCACTTCTTTGATTGAGGCTATCCATATCCCCTGCATCTCTGGAGGGACTACCCTCTGAATTGTTCCTGTCTTCAGGAACTTCAAGAGGAGAGGGGCATGAAGATGAAGTTACCTGCTCCTGGCTTTGTTGTTCAGGGTTACCGTGATTATCGGTAGATACTGTTGAGTCAGCTTCATTAGAACTGCTTTCCTCAACTTCTTCTTCAGTCTCTAACAAGGACACAGGAGCCCGGATACTGACAGATTGATCATGCCCTTCATCTTCAGAAATGAGGACCCCTACATAGGCTTCATCCTCTTGTTGACGGCAGGTCCCTATTTTCTCAGATTCCTCCATGAGGCCTGAGATGGTTTACCACATGGACTTGGCTGTCCTACACTTGTCCACTCTAGAGCGAGAAGGTCCAGACCAGACATCAGTGATGATCTGACGAATCACCTGGTCCAGGTTGAACAGAGAGAGCTCTGTCTCTGACATCTCTTTGGGACACTTGGGGATTTGGAGATCTTTCTCCGAGCTGGAAGCCTTCATGGGGATGAAGGGACCCTCTTCCAGAATGAGTGATGCTCGAGGGTCGATGGCCTCCAGATGAAACAGTACTCTCAACTTCCATACAGGATAGTACTCCTTTGTACATGAGGGGAGTCTTAGAGGAGGGACATCACAATCCAACTCCATGCTTGAGTCTGAGTTTCTTGTTGACACTCGTGGCAGGATTCTACTCAAGGTGTTAACCTTTTTGATGAGTAACCTCCCTCTGATACCACTTGAAAGTTCACCTAGTGTCAACTACCTTCACCTATGGGGGGAATAGGTGACTTGCAGCGTATTTGCGGAATTAAAAGTGTACCTGCAGAATCAAAACAAAACACACAGCACAGAGAATAACACAGGCAATTTATAGTGATTCCTCGATTTGGGTACGTCCACTTTCCCCCTTCGACCTATCTCCCAATCCAGGGACGACTCGGTCACTTCACCAGCAGGATTGAAATCCAATCCTTGCACTATCGGAAGGAACCCTTCCACACGTAGGAGTCAACACTCCCACAACACGGGTTGCACTCAACCCTACAACTAGAGACCAATCGGTCCTTTACAAAGAATTGAAAATAGCTTGTAAGAAATACAAACAACGTATGGAGACTAAGGTGTCCCTCTTCGTTCGACGACGTGTTCTTGAAGTCAACGAAGAGTCAACAACCCTAGATCTCACTTGGAGAGAATCTCCCCGAGACCGGCGGCGGCGACGAGCGGCGGCAAGGCTCTCGGTGTTGGTGGCGGCAACTGAAGACAACAACAAAGCACTTGGAGATTCAATCTTCTTAGCGAAGTCGGCAAGGTCTTCCAACGGTCACACTAGGATCGATCGTCTCGATCGATTCGGACGGGGATGGATTTCCCTATCTCAAATCAAGAGACAAAAGATCTCTGGTTAGACACGTGAGACGCTATGCAAGACTTGGCTTCTATCACCGTGGATCTGGAGAAGATCGAGATCAGCAATGGTGATCACTGTACGAGCGGCGGCGACGGAGAAGATTCGCGAGATTAGGGTTTGACGGCCGCTTGCTTTCGTATTCTGTATTCGTTGTTATTACTGTACACCAATACCTGTGTATTTATACACTAGGTCATAAAGATGACCGTTGTGGGCCCCACCAAAGCAAAGACCGAAGTCCGGTTCGAAATACCGCTTGAAACCTGGACCGGTCCAGGAAATGTTGGAAATTTGCCCAAGTCAAATTCGGCGAGAATCGTAAGTGATTCTCGACGAATCGGCGAGAATCACTTGCGATTCTCGCCGAATTCTACTTGGCTAATTCTGGCATCACAGGTTGTAGAGGCCAGGGAGAATCGGCGGGAATCACATTAGATTCTCGCCGAATCGTCGAGAATGCAAATACATTCTCGACGAAACTGCGAGAATCACTTAGTGATTCTCGACGATTCTGCCTTTAGAGAATTTTCTGGCTACGTTGAGTCAGCTGGCCTCAACCGGCAAGAATCATCTAGTGATTCTCGACGAATCGGCGAGAATCACATAGTGATTCTCGACGATTTACACTTGGACGATTTCTCCTCTTTCAACCCGTGAGCTGGTCTTTGGCCCATCCTTGCTCCATGTCTGCTCTTGCTTTATCATAGCCCTGTACTTGAAATTAAGTACACCCCAATAGAGAGAGTACACGTAGGCCAACACACTGATCTGCTCAACGAGGGATTACGTCGCGCAGACCCGTGTATATTGACCCACTGCACCCTGACATTGGTGTGTACTTAGCGTGGAATAACTGCAAGCACAACTTAAAAGGAATTCATCAAATACATAGTGAATTCATCTTAGCTTGATAGGAGGCTTCCTCAAATCCAGGTGATTGTGGATACAATACCCAACACCCTCTTATACAAGAGACCCAAGTCCAAGGTGGACTTGACGTACTTCAAGATACCTTTAGCTGTCACCAAATGAGGTTTCTGAGGCTCCGCCATATACCAACTCACCCAGCCAACTGCATAAGCAATATCCGGCCTAGTAATAGTCAGATATATAAGACTCCTCACGAGAGCCCGGAACACCAAAGGGTCTGGAAGAACCCTTCCCTCATCCCGCTGAAGTTTCAGGTCAACTTCCAGAGGAGTAGAACTGCTCTTCCCTTCCCCCATACCGAATCACTTGACGATCCTCTCCGCATAGCTTTTTTGGGAAACGAGCATGCCGTTTCTTTTCCTCTCCACCTTAAGCCTGTTGCTGTATAGGCCTGGGCGGATAGGCGGTTAAAGACCGGGCGGTTTGGTAGTCGCGCGGGTTGACGGGTTGTCTCCGGCGGTCTGATATCTGAGCAACGATAGCGGGTTGGCATGGCGGTTTGGTAACCGGGCGGTTAGCCGGTTACTCTCTGGGATATCGATGGTCGGCGGCTCGTCTCCTGGTGGTAACCGAGCGGTTAGTGTTCTTACTAACCGCGCGGTTAGGCGGTTAGGCGGTTAGCTTTGTATATGTTGTATTTTTGTATTTAGTCCCACATTGGGTATTTCTATTCTATCTCATCTCCTCCATTCTATATAAGGGAGGCTATACCTTTGTAATAGATAGTTTTTTGGATAATAAAATTTCCATTACTCCAGTTTCCGGACTGTTTTGGTTCTATTCGCACATGGTATCAGAGGCAGCGATCTAGTCCCCCTGTTTGCGTTTGCCTTCAGCTCGTGCGATCTGCTTGTCGCGCGATCTCTCGCGATCTCTCTCGTTTGCCTTCCCCTCTGCTTCTCTCGCGATCTCCTCTTCTCGCCCGAACAATCTGTTTGTGCGATCTGCTTGTCTCGTGCGACCTGTCTTGTCGTACGACCTTCTTCCCCATTGGTTGTCCGCAGTTGGTCGTGGCTTTTTCTAGCCGCTGCTCTCTCCTTTGACCGCTGCGATCTTCTCCTTCTGCTGCTCGCCCGGTTTACTTTCTTAACCGCGCGACCTCTCTTCCAGAATGACTACTTCTGATGTCTCCACCTCGATTACTGTCGTTACCCACCCTCCTCCTCCTCTTGCTGCGTCCAGGAACCTTGGAACAGTTTCTAAGCTTCTCGGCCCCAATTATCCTGACTGGAGTGTCTCGTTTACCTTTCTTCTCCGCTCTCAGTGCAAGCGTCATCATCTTACCGATGACCCTCCTCCTGCGGACTCTGACCAGTTTAATGACTGGGATGCGAATGACGCTCTTGTTCGTACGTGGCTGGCAAACAGCTTATCCGATGAATGTCTTCCGGTCATCCGTCACGATGAGACGGTCAAGCAAGCTTGGATTCACTTAGCCGCCCTCTACTTCAAAGGGGGTCAAACATCTCGCATCTATACTCTGTATGCGGATCTCTTTGCTCGCCAATCCATGTCTCCTGCTGCGGCTTACCAACAGGTCCAAGCCCTTGGAGCGGAGATTCTTCAACATCGTCCCCTCTCTACGGACGTGGCCACCCAACTGAAGCACTTCCAGGAACTCCTGGTTGTTTGTTACCTCTTGAGGCTCCCGGATTCCTATGATATGATCCGGCAGCAAATTCTTGGAGAAGCTGAATCTCCCACCCTGGATGCTACCGCTGCCCGCATTACTGATGTTACCTCTCTGCTCAATCGTCCTTTGCTTGCCGCTCCTCCTGCTCCGGATGCCTATGCCCACCAAGCACATCGTGGTGGCTCGGGTGGACGTGGTCACCAGTCCGGCGGGCGCGACCCTTCTCGCTATCTCTGTTCTCACTGTGGCCGCACAGGCCACTTGATTGACTGCTGCTGGACAAAGCATCCGCACCTTCGTCCCTCTGGTGATGCCCCCCACTCATCCAACTCATCTGCCTCAGTGGCCACGACTTCAGGTAGCGCCCATGTGGTGACTCAAGGTAAATGGCTAATCGACTCTGGCGCCACTAATCATATGACGGGCAATCCTCAGTGTTTTTCTCTCCTAGAAACACATGATCGATTGCCCCCGGTTCTCGTTGCGGATGGCTCTCCCTCTCCGGTGCATGGGACTGGCATGGTTCAAGTTACTCCGTCCCTTCGCCTAGCAGATACTCTCTATGTGTCCAAGTTCCCGTGCAATTTATTGTCGGTTACTTCCCTTTGCAAGCAACTTCAGTGCTCAGTCACGTTTACTCCTGTTTCTTGTTCTTTTCAGGACCCGGACTCCAAGCGAATGATTGCTACTGGGACTGAGAGAGGCGGCCTTTACTTCCTTGATGATGTATCCGCTCTTTCAGCATTCTCATCCGCTTCTACAGATCTTCTTCAGTGGCACCTTCGTCTTGGGCATCCTCCATCACGTCTCATCCACCAACTGTTACCCCACCTACCTCAGTATGCTTCTCCTATCAACTGTGATGCCTGTCAGCTAGGCAAGCATCACCACTCCCCCTTTCCTCCTAAGCAAGGTCGTGGCTCTTCTAAGCCGTTCGACCTTGTTCACTCTGATGTATGGGGTCCTGCCCCCACCCTTACCGTAGGGCGGGGTAGTTCCTATTTTATAACCTTTATTGATGATTTCTCTCGATGTACATGGGTGTATCTTTTAAAAGAACGCTCTGAACTATTTTCTGTATGGCAATCCTTCTATTTTATGATTAAAACTCAGTTTGGTGCTTCTGTGAAAGTTTTTCTTTCAGATAATGCTAAAGAATACCTGAGTAATGAATTTTCTTCTTTCTGTATGCAACACGACATCATTCATCAAACTAGTTGCGTATATACCTCCCAGCAAAATGGGGTGGCGGAACGTAAAAACCGTCACCTCCTCGATGTCGCTCGCACTCTCATGGCACAGATGCAGGTTCCTCATAGCTACTGGGGCTATGCAGTTCTCATCTCCTGCTTCCTCATCAATCGTCTTCCCTCGACAGTTCTTAAAGGCAAAACACCTTTTTCCATTCTCTATCCGGCCAAGAATGCCTTTCCCTTACCTCTACGCATTTTTGGCTGCACCGCCTTTGTTCACAACCCTTCCGCAACTCGCGACAAGTTATCCCCACGTTCCACCAAGTGTATCTTTTTGGGTTATTCTACTAATCAAAAAAATTACTGTTGCTTTGACCCTGTTCATCGCAAACAGTTCGTTTCGGCGGATGTGACGTTCTTTGAAAATGCCTCATACTTCTCCTCTGACATTACTCTTTCTCCGGCTGACTTGCCCTCTCCAACCATTCCATCCGTCCCATCCACTCCTCTTGAGATTCCTCCATCACCAACTCCACCGCACACTCCGTCTGTTGATCCCCTGCCATCTTCCTCCTCTCCTCGGTTGTCTCTCTCCTCTCCCGGGCCAGCCTTCTCCGCCACTGATGCACCGGCGACTGAGGAACTAGATGACCTGGAACTGCCCATTGCTCTTCGCAAAGGGGTTCAGACGTGCACCCAGCACTCGCTGGCCGCTGTTGTTTCTTATGATCGGCTAATACCTTCTCGCAGGGACTTCGCCCTAGCCATCTCGGCGACTTCCACTCCTCGCAACTACCAGGAAGCCCTTGATGTTCCTCACTGGAAGGCGGCCATGGATGAAGAAATTGCTACTCTCTCTGAGCGGGGCACTTGGACTCTTGTGCCTCCTCCTTTTGGCACGGATATGATTGGATGTCGCTGGGTCTTTGTCGTCAAGTTCCGTCTGGATGGCAGTGTGGACCGGTACAAGGCCCGTCTTGTGGCCACGGGATTTACCCAGACTTACGGTGTTGATTACTTCGGCACGTTCTCTCCGGTTGCTCGTCTCAGCACTATTCGAGTTCTTATACGGTGGCGGTCAACAAGGATTGGCCTATTTCCCAGTTGGATGTCAAGAATGTCTTCCTCTATGGTGATCTTCATGAGGATGTCTACATGGAGCAACCTCCTGGGTATGTTGCTCAGGGGGAGACTCGAGTATGCCGGTTGAAAAAGGCCATTTATGGTCTAAAGCAGAGTCCTCGGGCATGGCTCGACAAGTTCAGTGGCATAGTTGGGGAAATCGGTTTCACAAGGAGTTCGGCAGATCACTCCTTGTTCATTCGCAAGACATCCTCGGGTTTGGTTGTGCTAGCCGTTTATGTGGATGACATACTTCTTACTGGCGACGACCAAGCTGGTGTAGCCCTGACGAAGGCCCATCTCCGCCAACACCTTGTCACGAAGGATATGGGTTCTCCAAAATACTTCTTGGGAATTGAAATCTCTCGGAAACCGTGCTCCTTGGTTCTCTCCCAACGCAAGTATGCTATTGACTTATTGAAAGAGGCAGGATTGACGGGCGCTAAATCTGCTCGGTGTCCCATGGCTCCTGGAGAAGACAAAACATGGACTGACAAATCACCTCCTCTATCGGACACTACGAGGTATCGACGTCTTGTTGGCAAACTCATTTACCTCACGGTGACCAGACCAGACATCTCTTATGTAGTAGGAAAGGTCAGCCAGTTTATGCAGTCTCCTAGGGATGCCATCTTCAATCCGCTCTAAGAATTCTGGAGTATGTAAAGTCATCTCCTGGGAAAGGTCTCCTCTTTCAGAAGAATGGTCATTTGAGAGTGGAAGCGTACTCCGATGCTAGCTATGCGGACGACAAAGGGGATCGCAAGTCGACATCTGGCTTTTGCACGTTTGTTGGAGGAAAACTGGTTAGCTGGAAGAGCAAGAAGCAATCCGTTGTCTCCAGATCTAGTGCGGAAGCAGAATATCGAAGTATGGCGTCAACCACGTGCGAGTTGAAATGGTTGCGGGCTCTCATGCTGGATTTAGGAGAGGTCTACAACTATCCGCTTCCCATGTTTTGCGACAACAAGGCGGCCATCTACATTTCCAAGAACCCGGTCTTTCATGAGCGGACAAAACACATAGAGGTTGACTGTCACTTCATTCGGGAAGAAGTGTTGAAGAACCAGATTTGCACTCTGTTTGTTACGTCAGAGAAAGAGTTAGCAGATATCTTCACAAAGCTTGTATCCGCTTCCTTTTTCCACATTTGCAGCAAGCTGAGCATGATCGACATATATGCTCCAGCTTGAGGGGGAGTGTTGCTGTATAGGCCTGGGCGGACAGGCGGTTAAAGACCGGGCGGTTTGGTAGCCGTGCGGGTTGACGGGTTGTCTCTGGCGGTCTGATATCTGAGCAACGATAGCGGGTTGGCATGGTGGTTTGGTAACCGGGCGGTTAGCCGGTTACTCTCTGGGATATCGATGGTCGGCGGCTCGTCTCATGGTGGTAACCGAGCGGTTAGTGTTCTTACTAACCGCGCGGTTAGGCGGTTAGCTTTGTATATGCTGTATTTCTGTATTTAGTCCCACATTGGGTATTTCTACTCTATCTCATCTCCTCCATTCTATATAAGGGAGGCTATACCTTTATAATAGATAGTTTTTTGGATAATAATTTCCATTACTCCAGTTTCCGGACTATTTTGGTTCTATTCGCACAAAGCCCAAGGAATTGGTGAAGCTCACCCAGATCCTTCATCTTGAACCGGATAGCTATCTCAGCTCGGAGCCTAGCTACTTCCTCCTCCAAGTTTCCCGTGACAATCATATCGTCAACGTATGACATAATGAGGACCTGAAGCTCCCCCTACTTCTTAACGAATAGACTGGAATCTGAGTCTGAAGCAAAGTACCCACAGAACTGGAAATATTCTGCAATCTTCCCATACCACGCCCGAGGCACTTGCTTCAGACCATAGAGGGCCTTCTTTAGCTTGCAGACATGCCCTGGATATTTCTCAGATACGTAACCCAGTAGCTGCACCAAGAAAATATCTTTTTCAATCCCGTCGTAAAGAAAAGCATTATTCACGTTGAGTTGCCATATTTTTCACCCTTGGCAAGCCACTAAGAAGACCACCACCCGTACTTAAGTCATCTTGGACACATGACTAAACGTCTCCTCATAATCCTCCCCGAACTATTAAGAGAACCCCCGAGCTACAAGGCGAGCCGTGTACGGCTCGATACTCCTGTCAGTCTTTTTTTAGCTTATACACTGACTTGCACATCACAGGAGTGATGCCTTCGACTTTGGGCACAAGAACTCAAGTCTCATTCTTTTTGAGGGCAGTCATCTCCTTATTCATAGCATCCTCCTACTCCTTGACTCCAGTGACGTTCTCAAAGAACGAAGGTGTAACATCCCAATGTTACTTCTAGACCCCTTAACTTAGATTGGGTTAGGCATGGGGTGGGTGTTAGGGTAATGAGCTAGGTTTGACCCTAGATAGTGGGTTGTAGCCATGTGGGGCCCACTATGGGGCCAAAGTCAAACTAGGTCAAACTAGCCTAAACAGGAACCCTAGCCACACCATGACCCCCTCATGATGCCCTAACCCTAAATACAATCTAAGTAGACCCCAAGGTAGGTCAGGGGGTCAACCAGTTGACCATGATGGGTCAAGTCAACACCTTTGACCTAAATAGTGAAAATGGTGCCCTAGCCCAATTCACTGGGTTGGGTCCACCCAAATCAACCCAAATTCATCATGTGGGCCTAAAGTGACCCTATAAACCCTAGGGGAGAGAAAAATAGGGCCTCTCAATAGTACTTTTGGGAGAACATCTAGGAGAGAGAAAAGAAGAGAATAGGAGAGAGAAAGTGCCTAGGAATTATTTTGGGCCACTTGGGCTCATCCCACCAACCCATGATGGGTTGGCTGACCATGCATGGGTATTAGGAGGTGTGGGACCCCCCACCATGCTGCCTTGGGCCAAGCCCAAACCCAACCCAAGCCCAACATAGCCTAAACAACTTGGTGGAGTCAACCCTCCCTATTCACTCACCCAACCCGGCCCAACACTTGGCAACCCGACCCACTAGGCTCTAAGCAGCCTTCATGGCCAGTGGGACCCACTCACCAGCCACCTAGCCGGCCACATCCACCAACCCGACCCCCCTCCTTGGTGAATCCGCCTACCTAGGTGAAGTCCACTCTCATAACTCAGCCCCAAACCGACCTCACACCCTCACTCCCACTTCATCCCTACCCCAGAGAGAGAGAGAGAGAGGAAGGAAGCCATGGAAGGCCGTGGAGCTCGCCGGAATGTGCATGCTAGGGGAAGCCGCCGCCACCCTCAACCACAACCACCAAGAGTCCGTATCCCCTCCCCTCTTACTGTACTAGTATCCTAGGTCATCTAGGTTAGAGGTCGAGCTCAAACGAGCTCGACATAGGAATCAAAAAGCTTGGAAAAAGCTTCAAAAATGGCGGTTTTAGGTTCCTTTCGGTTTGGTTGCGCCGCCGCCGTCCGCCGCCCTCCGCCGCCCAGTCGCCGGCCAGCCCTAGCCCCGACCACCGTGAGGCCGGGGAAGGTCTTGGCCGGAGGCCCCGCCGCCGGCGATGGCCGGAATCCACCCCGCAAGGGTGGCCTGCACGGTTGGCCCTGCATGCACTGCATGGAGAAGAAGAGCAGCTGCCGTTAGATCTCTTTAAGATTCGTGCAACGATTTTATTAATAATTCTCTGTATTATTATTTTATGAATAATGTGGAATAGTGTCACATGGTAACAGATATTTTGCATGTTATTTTTGAGGCACTTAGAGGCCCCACCTTAGGATGAACCCTGAATGAAAAAGTTATGTAGATGGGTTAACTTTGCAATGCCACAGAAATCATGACTTTTGGACCAGTAGGCTGCCCTGTAGGGCTGTTTTGCTAGGACTGCCCCTAAACTAGGGCAGAAACCAAATTTGATGCCCAAGACAAACCAAGCATCACCATGACCTGAAATTTTGGTCATGAGTGTATTTAGGGCATGCCTATGCCCTGCCAAAAATTTGGAATTTTTGGAAGAACTTTTTCTATAGTTTTTATCAAAATATCAAAAATTAAATTAAGGGCATAATTGTAATTTTAGGCACCCAAATGACCCCAAATTTTGGTGGTATGTCCTTGGGGACATTATTGGTGTCTGGTAGAAATTTCAAGGCAATTGGACCCCTGCATGAAGGGTTATTCCATGTGTTTGTGTAGGCTAATTTAGGCCTTGGTGTGCAATTAGCAATAATTTGTATTCTGTGTATTTAACCTAACTGAGGCACCCAAAAACCATGCAATAAATTCCAGTGATACTTTAGGGCATGTTTCACCCCTAGAATTATTTTTGGGATTTTTGGAATTAAAAATTCCACTTAATGGAATTTTTCAAATTATAGGTCCTTTTGTAAAATAAATGGGAAAAATAGGTTTTGGCTATAGAAAACCTTCAGATTCAGCCAAGTCAAAGTATGGTGTTTTAATTGACTTAAGAAAATTTCATATCTCTGTTTGGCAACTGTTAGAGCAAAATTCATGGAAATGACCATTTTACCCTTTTTGTAAATGTTTATGAATTGGTATAAATACTTGTTGGAAAATTGTGAGAATAATCCTAGAGTTGCATAATTGTTATATTAGTCTTGTAGATTTATATCAGAATTTTTGGGTACAATGTTAATTATTAATTAGCATAATGGCATTTTTGGTAAATAATTAGGAATGGATTTTGATAGACCATTACCCTGTAGAAATTAATAAAACTCTGCCATTAGTCATAAAATAGTAATATAAATGCTCAGTAATTTTCCTGGAATTTTGGTGTATATATTTCTTGTACTTCATTTGGAAAGTGAAAAATAGGTAGAATTTGTATTAATTATGGGAAAAATAGAAATATAAAAAGAGAAATTATGAAATGTTGTAGACAGTAATATTTTATTCATATGCAACTCAGGAAAATTCCCTTAGGTCAGAAGATTTTAATTGATAATACTTCTTGTGTAAAATGACCTGGGAATAACTTAAAGGATTTATTTAAAGGCCTTAATGACCTAAGAAAAATTACGAAAATCAACACACTCATTTTATTAGTCCATACCACCCTAGGATAAATATTTGGAGTCAGTTGGACCAGGAATTTAGAAGTTCGATCTCAGGGTGGTGTTAAGTCATGGGGTGCGCATAGTAAAAGTAGGCCGGACTATAGGCCGCCAGGGGATGAATCAACAACTGAGTTAGAGTCTAAGTTCGGAAGTACAACCCTGGGTGGCAGATGCATTATGGAGGCGAGAGTAAAAGTGCAACATTAATCATGCCTAGGTAGAGTTGACGGAAGACCGTCACTCCTTAATCCATACCTTAAATCACTAGGTCACTCTATGTAACAGAAGAGAGAAAAAGGGGTCCGGGGTAAGAAACAACTAAAGTAAATATCCTTGAGAAAGGGAGCTTTGGGATTCAGCCCATTGCAGCTCCTAGTGCCCCTGAGAGCCCTTCACCGGGAATACCTTGGGCAGTCCTGGGATTAACCTTAAGACTCTAAGTATGATAATCTGTAGATAAGAGTAGTCTAATAGGTTAAGTGAACTGGACATGTGCTCACTCGTGCCGGGTTGGAGGGACTTGGAGTCTTTTGACTACTTGCTCACCCGTGCAGAGTTGGAGGAAAGAAATTGGTTTATATACACTCACCCGGCCAGGGTTGGAGGGTTTGTAGCATATACTCACCGTGGCGGGTTGGAGAGATTTGAGACAGGATAGTCCCCTGAGCTGGAGGCTCAATATATAATACTTGCATGTGCATATACTAGTGGCGGGCCATGCGGTACTGGCCGGTCGTCACACCGACGGCAGTACGGTGGACCAGGCGGGTGCGAGGGTTAGAAGGACCAGTAGGATGTTTATACTGGAGTCTGGAGGACTTTTCCTAATAACGCGCACCCGACCCAACAAGACTGACAGGTAGTCAGCAAAGTGGTACGCAGAGACTCTAGAGTGCACTGTCGGTGTACAGAGGCGTACAAGAGAGGTCTAGGCCTGGTAGTGTGTATACCCGCCTAGAAGGCGGAGACGCCCGCTCCGCTGCTGCCGTAGCCACAACGGTAGTACCTGAGAGTGATGCTAGCTCTCGAAAAGTGGGAACTAAAGGTCTGTGATCACGGAGTCGTGTGTGTGTGTCGCACTGCATGTTCATATCATACCCACCATATAGATGCATAACATTAATCTTCATAACAATTTAAGTCACCTAATGTATAAGTGGTATGGGACGCTTATACATTAGGACCTGCTATACGATCCCTTAGCCTATAAGCCTGAGTGGGCATGTTTATAGGTTAAGGTTATTTTCCTTTATATATATGCTTGTGACTCTGACACCCCATTGTATAAATGGTATGGGACATTCTATACAATGGGAGCCTTGCAAAAGATCCCTTGCTTATGCGTACCCGCATAAGTGGAGGTTACACTTCATTATATTTTGATTATATATACCCTGTTAGTTTCCTGTCACCTGCTCGCCTTTGCCACCCCCTTGTTGTCCTCCGCTTCGTCCTCCCGCACGGTGCCTAGGAGTGGCAGGAGGAGGTGCTGAGGATACGACTTAGTCTTTTTGACTAATGGTCGGTGACCTTACTATTTTAGGAGCTCGAGGAGGTGTACCAGCACGTCGAGGAGGCAGGGCTTGAGGGACAGATACCTACTACTACTACTGGAGCACGTCTACAGGTGATGAGAGAGTTATGGTTTTTCCGCTGCTGTGTATGAGAGTGAGAGAGAGATATGATGTACTGGGCATAAGCCCTTCTTTCATTCATTTTCTGTACTCATTATGGACTGTCTTATGTTTCATTTGATATATATATACTGTGGCTGTGGACTTGCTTCTGCTTTTACTCTGATTTATTATGCAATTATTCTCATATTGGCCGAACAGGTTATGATCGTACTAGCCGGCAGAATCGGCGTCTTGCGGTGACGACTGACTCGTGCGTTAGTATCACCGTAAGGCGGCGGTTCTGGGCATAAGATTCGGGTTGCCTCGGATTTGAGGAACAGGATCTTACAAACTGGTATCATTTGAAACCACGATCATATGAGAATACAGTCCACCACACTGGAACACCCCGCTCCAGCATTAGTTTGCGGACAAACTATGCAGCGGAAGCAGTGGTGTGCCCATGCGTAAAAAGCCACATAATCAGTCCATCAAACAATGAGTTAGGCCAATTTTGACGTTAAGTTTTCCTTTATGCAGCCTCCGCAGGATACGGTTCCTCCCCCTCCGGCTGCCATTCCGTTCATGCAGACTGAGATGGGGCAAACCCTGACGGCTATCCTGGATGCCTTCAGAGCGCAGCAAGCCCCGGTTCAGCTGCCCAACCCAGGATCGAACTGGTTGAGTGCATTTAAAAGTCTGTCTCCGCCACTGTATCGCGGGACAGAAGATGCCGTGAAGACAGAGGAGTGGTTGGAGACCATCCAGGAGCTGCTAGCTGGCATCAGCTGCCCCGTCAGACAGGCAGTTCCCCTTGCCACCTCGGCACTAGACGCTCATGCAAAGAGGTGGTGGAAGTCGGTGCGGGACTCTACATTCGCCGACCGGGAGCTGATGGACATATCTTGGGAGGAGTTCAGCGACGTCTTCTTGGAGCATTTTGTATCTTCCACAGACCGAGATACCTTGGAGGCGAGGTTTCTGAGCCTCCAGCAGGGGAGCCGATCAGTTATTGAATATCAGAGAGAGTTCTCCCATCTGGCGAGGTTTGCAGGCTTCCATGACTGGGACGACCAGAAATACGCGAAGAGATTCTATCACGGGCTCCGCGACTCCTTGAGGCAGCCCTTGCTGTTCATTGCCCACGGTACCATGGCGCAGATCATCGAGATGGCAAAAAAGCTGGAGGCTGACCAGCTGTTGGTACAAGGCAGAGGGAAGAGATCGCTGGATGGGCAATCATTTGGAGAAAATAGCGGGACGTCTCAGAGAGGCAAGACTATTGGATACAGAAGGGGTGGGGGACGTCGTCGTCCCAACTACAGGCAGGAGCAGGGGCCTCCTCCACCTTTGGCTCCCCCACCTATGCAGATTCCCGGACCGATGAGACAGGATGATCGAGGTCAGAGGCAGATCACCTGCTTTGGTTGCGGCCAACCTGGGCACATCAGGACGCAGTGCCCGCTTCAGGTTCGCCCTCTTCCTCCTCCTCCACCTCCAGTGGCCCCTCCAGTTCACCAAGGCCGAGGACGAGGGCGAGGACGGGGATGAGGCCGAGGCCGAGGATATCACGGCCGAGGCCGAGACCGGGAGCAGGTATACGCGCTGGATCTCACGGAACAGAGGGACCCAGAGGAGGTGATTACAGGTACTTAAAATTTTGTAAGATTTATAAATTTTAAATTTTCTCTTTTTAAGAATACCTTAGACATTAATAGTAATACTATTCTTTGAACTCAAACGAACCCAGGCATAGTGATGATTAGCGGCAAGCCCGCTCACACCCTCTTCGACACGGGTGCGTCACACTCCTTCGTATCGGACTCGTTTATTGAAGGATTAGAAGGAGTGGAGAAGTTTTCCGGTTTGGAAAAGAGAGTGCGACTCCCTGATGGTACGGAACTTCGAACCACAGACTGCTGCAATATGGATGTCGAGATAGGAGGCAAAGCGTTCGAAGCCCCGGCAACAGTTCTGAGCCTACCGGATTATGATCTGATCCTAGGCATGAATTGGCTTCATTGGAACTACGCGCAGATAGATTGCCCCTCGAAGAGGATCACACTCAGACACGGGGACTCCTACGTCATCATTGAAGGTATCCGTTCCATTCCCCGACTCTCTTTATCTTCAGTACAGGCCGTTAAGGCCTATGAACAGGGAGAAGAGGTATACCTCATTTGTTTCGAGATGGCTGTGGTAGAGAGTTCCATAGCTGATATTCCAGTGGCACGAGATTATGCTGATGTCTTTCCGGAGAAGTTACCTGGGCTGCCACCATCACGGGACTTGGACTTCAGGATCCAATTGGTGCCAGGGGCGAGACCAGTGTCCCGGGCACCCTACAGGATGGCACCTAGAGAATTGGCAGAATTCAGGACACAGTTACAGGAACTGGTGGAATCGGGTTTTGTACGACCGAGTTCTTCGCCTTGGGGAGCACCTGTTCTATTTGTGAAGAAGAAGGACGGATCGCTGAGACTATGTATAGATTATAGAGAACTGAACCGATTGACGGTTCGGAACACCTACCCATTGCCCCGGATAGACGAGTTATTTGATCAACTTCAGGGAGCGTTCTGGTTCTCTAAGCTCGATTTACGATCCGGCTATTACCAGTTACGCATCCGGGAGGAAGACATACCGAAGACCGCATTCAGCTCCCGTTATGGCTTATATGAGTTCACGGTGATGCCGTTCGGGCTCACGAATGCGCCCTCGGCCTTTATGACGCTCATGAACAGGGTATTCGAGCCTTATCTGGACCGGTTTGTTATAGTCTTTATTGACGACATTTTGATTTATTCGCGATCTCGAGAGGAGCACGCAGAGCATTTAACGCTGGTATTGCAGAAGTTAAGAGAATTCCAGATGTATGCGAAGTTCTCTAAGTGCCAGTTCTGGCTTTAGGAAGTGGCTTTCCTAGGACACACGATCAGTGGAGCAGGATTAGCAGTGGATCCGGCTAAGATTGAGGCGGTGCGGGATTGGCCACGGCCAAAGACAGCGTCGGATATACGTAGCTTCTTGGGCCTGGCAGGTTATTATCGTAAGTTCGTGGAGGGGTTTTCAAGGATAGCCCTCCCCCTCACGTCCTTGACGAAAAAGGATGCCGCATTTGACTGGACAGAGCGGTGCGAGTCAGCATTTCAAGAGCTCAAGGATCGGCTCACTTCGTCCCCCATCCTTGCACTTCCCTCGGGGAGTGAAGGATTTCAGATATATACAGATGCATCCTATCAGGGGATGGGTGCAGTCTTAATGCAGCACGGACATGTTATCGCTTATGCTTCGCGACAGCTGAAGAAGCATGAGCATAACTATCCTGTACATGATCTCGAGCTCGGGGCCGTAGTCTTTGCCCTCAAGACATGGAGACATTACCTCTACGGGATTCATTGTGACATATACTCCGATCATAAGAATCTCAAATACATCGACACGCAGAAGGTTCTGAACCTGCGACAGAGGAGGTGGCTTGAGTTCCTCTGCGATTACGACTATAAGATGCACTATCACCCGGGAAAGGCGAATACTGTAGCAGATGCTTTGAGCAGGAGAGCCGGCACTTCTGGACCGGAGTCCCGGGTGATGTCTATGGAGCTGCTACGCATGATGGAGGATATGCAGATTACCATGGTTTCGGAAGCCGAGCCAGTGCTCTATCGAGAGTACCTGAACTCTTTGGTCAGCAATGATGATATACAGAAACGCATTCTTACACATCAGAGATTGGATACTGATCTAGAGCCTATCTTTGACGCTCTAAAAAGGGGCCGAGTGTACATTCCAGCAGGAGGTGAGATCCGGGATGACATCCTCAGAGAGGCACACTACTCCAGATATTCAGTGCATCCCGGTATCACCAAGATGTGGGCTGACTTACGGCGGACCATGTACTGGCCAGGAATGAAAAGGGAGATCATATACCTGGTGACACACTGCGAGACTTGCCAGCGAGTGAAGGCCGAATGCAAGAGCCCAGGCGGTATATTACAGCCACTGCCAGTCCCAGAGTGGAAGTTCGAGGATATCTCTATGGATTTTGTTCACGGACTCCCTCGCTCTCATTCTGGGCACGACTCCATCTGGGTCATTGTAGACAGGTTGACCAAGGTAGCACGGTTTATCCCGGTCAGAAAGGATGCCCCGGTTGCTGTACTGGTGAGGTTGTTTGTAGAGCAGTTCGTCCGGTATCACGGAGTACCCAGGTCTATTGTTTCAGATAGGGATGGTCGCTTCACCTCCAGGGAATGGAGGGCAGTGCACGCTTACTTGGGATCCAGACTTTCCTTTAGCACTGCCTTCCACCCGCAGACCGACGGTCAGACGGAGCGGACGATACGCACTATGGAGGACCTGCTCAGGTTATGTATTTTGGATACAGGGAAACCTTGGGAGAGGCTACTGCCGTTGATCGAATTCTCATACAACAACAGCCACCAGGCCAGCATCGGGATGGCTCCTTACGAGGCGCTTTATGGGAGAAAATGCCGGACTCCGCTATCCTGGGTGCAAGATGTGGATACTCGAGCCCTTGGGTCAGACTTTGTAGAGGATACGGAGGCTCAGATTCATTTGATCAGGGATCGGCTTCTGGAGGCTCAGAGCAGACAAGCGAAATATTATGATGCTCGACACCGGAAAGTGGAGTTCCAAGTTGGGGACAGGGTTTTCCTGAAAATCCGACCGGTACACGGTATTTCTCGGATTCGGAGACATAAGAAGCTCAGCCCCCGGTACATGGGACCATACCTGATTCTGGAGCGTGTGGGCCCCTTGGCTTATCGGCTGCAGCTACCTCCGGAGCTGAGCAGCCTACACGATATGTTCCATGTCTCTTCTTTGCGAAGAGCTCTCCTTCGCCCTGAGCAGCATGTCCCTACTGCAGCTGGACCGGTAGAGCCTGACCGTTCGGTTAGATTGGAGCCGATCCGGATCGACGATTCAGCGGTCCGAACGTTGAGGAAAAAGAAGGTTCCACTCGTAAAGGTGCTGTGGTCCAACCATGGACAGGAGGAGCACACCTGGGAACCTAGGGATCTGATGCTGGAGCGTCATCCAGAACTATTTACATCAGGTACTTTTATGTTATTTTCTACGAAATTTCCTTAACAATTCTGCAACTGGAACCCGTAGTCCCAAACTTAAATTTCGGGGACGAAATTATTTCTTTTGTTTATAGGATTTGTAACATCCCAATGTTACTTCTAGACCCCTTAACTTAGATTGGGTTAGGCATGGGGTGGGTGTTAGGGTAATGAGCTAGGTTTGACCCTAGATAGTGGGTTGTAGCCATGTGGGGCCCACTATGGGGCCAAAGTCAAACTAGGTCAAACTAGCCTAAACAGGAACCCTAGCCACACCATGACCCCCTCATGATGCCCTAACCCTAAATACAATCTAAGTAGACCCCAAGGTAGGTCAGGGGGTCAACCAGTTGACCATGATGGGTCAAGTCAACACCTTTGACCTAAATAGTGAAAATGGTGCCCTAGCCCAATTCACTGGGTTGGGTCCACCCAAATCAACCCAAATTCATCATGTGGGCCTAAAGTGACCCTATAAACCCTAGGGGAGAGAAAAATAGGGCCTCTCAATAGTACTTTTGGGAGAACATCTAGGAGAGAGAAAAGAAGAGAATAGGAGAGAGAAAGTGCCTAGGAATTATTTTGGGCCACTTGGGCTCATCCCACCAACCCATGATGGGTTGGCTGACCATGCATGGGTATTAGGAGGTGTGGGACCCCCCACCATGCTGCCTTGGGCCAAGCCCAAACCCAACCCAAGCCCAACATAGCCTAAACAACTTGGTGGAGTCAACCCTCCCTATTCACTCACCCAACCCGGCCCAACACTTGGCAACCCGACCCACTAGGCTCTAAGCAGCCTTCATGGCCAGTGGGACCCACTCACCAGCCACCTAGCCGGCCACATCCACCAACCCGACCCCCCCTCCTTGGTGAATCCGCCCCTACCTAGGTGAAGTCGCCCACTCTCATAACTCAGCCCCAAACCGACCTCACACCCTCACTCCCACTTCATCCCTACCCCAGAGAGAGAGAGAGAGAGAGGAAGGAAGCCATGGAAGGCCGTGGAGCTCGCCGGAATGTGCATGCTAGGGGAAGCCGCCGCCACCCTCAACCACAACCACCAAGAGTCCGTATCCCCTCCTCTCTTACTGTACTAGTATCCTAGGTCATCTAGGTTAGAGGTCGAGCTCAAACGAGCTCGACATAGGAATCAAAAAGCTTGGAAAAAGCTTCAAAAATGGCGGTTTTAGGTTCCTTTCGGTTTGGTTGCGCCGCCGCCGTCCGCCGCCCTCCGCCGCCCAGTCGCCGGCCAGCCCTAGCCCCGACCACCGTGAGGCCGGGGAAGGTCTTGGCCGGAGGCCCCGCCGCCGGCGATGGCCGGAATCCACCCCGCAAGGGTGGCCTGCACGGTTGGCCCTGCATGCACTGCATGGAGAAGAAGAGCAGCTGCCGTTAGATCTCTTTAAGATTCGTGCAACGATTTTATTAATAATTCCCTGTATTATTATTTTATGAATAATGTGGAATAGTGTCACATGGTAACAGATATTTTGCATGTTATTTTTGAGGCACTTAGAGGCCCCACCTTAGGATGAACCCTGAATGAAAAAGTTAGGTAGATGGGTTAACTTTGCAATGCCACAGAAATCATGACTTTTGGACCAGTAGGCTGCCCTGTAGGGCTGTTTTGCTAGGACTGCCCCTAAACTAGGGCAGAAACCAAATTTGATGCCCAAGACAAACCAAGCATCACCATGACCTGAAATTTTGGTCATGGGTGTATTTAGGGCATGCCTATGCCCTGCCAAAAATTTGGAATTTTTGGAAGAACTTTTTCTATAGTTTTTATCAAAATATCAAAAATTAAATTAAGGGCATAATTGTAATTTTAGGCACCCAAATGACCCCAAATTTTGGTGGTATGTCCTTGGGGACATTATTGGTGTCTGGTAGAAATTTCAAGGCAATTGGACCCCTGCATGAAGGGTTATTCCATGTGTTTGTGTAGGCTAATTTAGGCCTTGGTGTGCAATTAGCAATAATTTGTATTCTGTGTATTTAACCTAACTGAGGCACCCAAAAACCATGCAATAAATTCCAGTGATACTTTAGGGCATGTTTCACCCCTAGAATTATTTTTGGGATTTTTGGAATTAAAAATTCCACTTAATGGAATTTTTCAAATTATAGGTCCTTTTGTAAAATAAATGGGAAAAATAGGTTTTGGCTATAGAAAACCTTCAGATTCAGCCAAGTCAAAGTATGGTGTTTTAATTGACTTAAGAAAATTTCATATCTCTGTTTGGCAACTGTTAGAGCAAAATTCATGGAAATGACCATTTTACCCTTTTTGTAAATGTTTATGAATTGGTATAAATACTTGTTGGAAAATTGTGAGAATAATCCTAGAGTTGAATAATTGTTATATTAGTCTTGTAGATTTATATCAGAATTTTTGGGTACAATGTTAATTATTAATTAGCATAATGGCATTTTTGGTAAATAATTAGGAATGGATTTTGATAGACCATTACCCTGTAGAAATTAATAAAACTCTGCCATTAGTCATAAAATAGTAATATAAATGCTCAGTAATTTTCCTGGAATTTTGGTGTATATATTTCTTGTACTTCATTTGGAAAGTGAAAAATAGGTAGAATTTGTATTAATTATGGGAAAAATAGAAATATAAAAAGAGAAATTATGAAATGTTGTAGACAGTAATATTTTATTCATATGCAACTCAGGAAAATTCCCTTAGGTCAGAAGATTTTAATTGATAATACTTCTTGTGTAAAATGACCTAGGGAATAACTTAAAGGATTTATTTAAAGGCCTTAATGACCTAAGAAAAATTACGAAAATCAACACACTCATTTTATTAGTCCATACCACCCTAGGATAAATATTTGGAGTCAGTTGGACCAGGAATTTAGAAGTTCGATCTCAGGGTGGTGTTAAGTCATGGGTGCACATAGTAAAAGTAGGCCGGACTATAGGCCGCCAGGGGATGAATCAACAACTGAGTTAGAGTCTAAGTTCGGAAGTACAACCCTGGGTGGCAGATGCATTATGGAGGCGAGAGTAAAAGTGCAACATTAATCATGCCTAGGTAGAGTTGACGGAAGACCGTCACTCCTTAATCCATACCTTAAATCACTAGGTCACTCTATGTAACAGAAGAGAGAAAAAGGGGTCCGGGGTAAGAAACAACTAAAGTAAATATCCTTGAGAAAGGGAGCTTTGGGATTCAGCCCATTGCAGCTCCTAGTGCCCCTGAGAGCCCTTCACCGGGAATACCTTGGGTAGTCCTGGGATTAACCTTAAGACTCTAAGTATGATAATCTGTAGATAAGAGTAGTCTAATAGGTTAAGTGAACTGGACATGTGCTCACTCGTGCCGGGTTGGAGGGACTTGGAGTCTTTTGACTACTTGCTCACCCGTGCAGAGTTGGAGGAAAGAAATTGGTTTATATACACTCACCCGGCCAGGGTTGGAGGGTTTGTAGCATATACTCACCGTGGCGGGTTGGAGAGATTTGAGACAGGATAGTCCCCTGAGCTGGAGGCTCAATATATAATACTTGCATGTGCATATACTAGTGGCGGGCCATGCGGTACTGGCCGGTCGTCACACCGACGGCAGTACGGTGGACCAGGCGGGTGCGAGGGTTAGAAGGACCAGTAGGATGTTTATACTGGAGTCTGGAGGACTTTTCCTAATAACGCGCACCCGACCCAACAAGACTGACAGGTAGTCAGCAAAGTGGTACGCAGAGACTCTAGAGTGCACTGTCGGTGTACAAAGGCGTACAAGAGAGGTCTAGGCCTGGTAGTGTGTATACCCGCCTAGAAGGCGGAGACGCCCGCTCCGCTGCTGCCGTAGCCACAACGGTAGTACCTGAGAGTGATACTAGCTCTCGAAAAGTGGGAACTAAAGGTCTGTGATCACGGAGTCGTGTGTGTGTGTCGCACTGCATGTTCATATCATACCCACCATATAGATGCATAACATTAATCTTCATAACAATTTAAGTCACCTAATGTATAAGTGGTATGGGACGCTTATACATTAGGACCTGCTATACGATCCCTTAGCCTATAAGCCTGAGTGGGCATGTTTATAGGTTAAGGTTATTTTCCTTTATATATATGCTTGTGACTCTGACACCCCATTGTATAAATGGTATGGGACATTCTATACAATGGGAGCCTTGCAAAAGATCTCTTGCTTATGCGTACCCGCATAAGTGGAGGTTACACTTCATTATATTTTGATTATATATACCCTGTTAGTTTCCTGTCACCTGCTCGCCTTTGCCACCCCCTTGTTGTCCTCCGCTTCGTCCTCCCGCACGGTGCCTAGGAGTGGCAGGAGGAGGTGCTGAGGATACGACTTAGTCTTTTTGACTAATGGTCGGTGACCTTACTATTTTAGGAGCTCGAGGAGGTGTACCAGCACGTCGAGGAGGCAGGGCTTGAGGGACAGATACCTACTACTACTACTGGAGCACGTCTACAGGTGATGAGAGAGTTATGGTTTTTCCGCTGCTGTGTATGAGAGTGAGAGAGAGATATGATGTACTGGGCATAAGCCCTTCTTTCATTCATTTTCTGTACTCATTATGGACTGTCTTATGTTTCATTTGATATATATATACTGTGGCTGTGGACTTGCTTCTGCTTTTACTCTGATTTATTATGCAATTATTCTCATATTGGCCGAACAGGTTATGATCGTACTAGCCGGCAGAATCGGCGTCTTGCGGTGACGACTGACTCGTGCGTTAGTATCACCGTAAGGCGGCGGTTCTGGGCATAAGATCCGGGTTGCCTCGGATTTGAGGAACAGGATCTTACAGAAGGCTCACGTTCATCCAAGGGACTTGCAAAGAAATATGAGACAAAACACACCATGTTTCCATCCCTATACCGAGTCGGTGGAATAATAGTCCTCTTGGACCTCCGCAGGGCTTGACCCTGATTTACCACTCCCTTTGTTTCTTCTATGCTAGCTCCGATACAGGGCATACCAGGAGCATCACTCCCCCTTCTTCTAGATTCAGAAGCCTTTGCCCCAAATCTAGTTGCCGCCGGAGCACCTAGCGGCACAGACAACTCCACAAGAAGATCCCGAGCAGCTTCTCCATACACTCAGTTGGACTTACTCTCCTGTAGCTCCACAGAAGAGCTACCATGGTATGACATTAACTCGTCAAATACCATATCCCGGGAGACCATAAATTTTTGTGTCTCTGAATCCATGCACTTCCAACCCTTCTTCCGCTAATCATATCCAATAAAGACTAACTTCCTTGCTTTCGCATCTAACTTCATCTTGTGCAAGTCTGGAACTTACACATACCAAATCGACCCTTACACCCGAAGATGTTCCACGCTGGGCTTTTCCTTGAATACCAACTCATGAGGATATCTCATGTTGTTTGGACTGAGGGGCATCCTGTTGATGACGTATGTCGCACAGGTCATTCCCTCCGCCTAGAAGGCCCTGGGAATGCCTTTGACATGAAGCCAGTATTTGTATGTTTCCATCAGATGACAGATCTTCCGCTCTGCAATCCCATTTTGCTGTGGAGTGTGAGCATAAGTGAGCTCCCGTTAGATGCCGAACTTTCTACAGAAGTTGGAGAAATCATACAAAGTAAACTATCTGTCATTATCCGTTCTCAACTTCTTAATCTGCAGACCGAACCGACCCTCCACAAGCTCCTTGTACTCAACAAACTTCCCGAACGCTTTTGACTTCTCCTTCAGAAAGTATACTTATGTATACCTGGAAAAATCATCAACAAAAAAAAGCATATACCTGCTTCCACCGAGACTGGGGGTGACAGTAGGCCCGTTAGATCACTGTGGATGCATTCCAATGGTGCACTACACCTAGTCTGCGATATGATAAATGGAAGACAATGTGCCTTTCCATACTGACAACTGACACAGACATGATTGTCGCCGTAGGAAGAAATACTAGGCAGACCATGCAACAGACCTTTCACCGTCATAGCTTTTAGTTGATCCTTCCCAAGATACCTCAACCTCTTGTGCCAGATAGCAGCGCTATCATTCGCCCTCATCTTGTTAATATAATAACTTGTCGTCAAAACGAACACGTCTTTCACCCTTCTCCTAACATGAGTAATGTCAGCTTTCACAGCTGAAACGTTCCTGAGAAACCTCACTTTTGTCGGGCTGAATAGAACGTAATACCCAGCATCCACCGCATTGGTCACTGAAAAGAAATTTTTCTTCATCCCCGCGGGCACGTGATACACACTCTGCAAAGTGAGTGGCCCCCTTATCACGACCTAAAGAAACTGGTCCCTCCTGCTCTACCGCATGTATAATATCATCAACCGTAATGATAACATCATTGCCTTTATACTCCTGTAGAGACGAGAACTTGGACACATCCCCGGTGAGTTGATGACCGCATCCGGAACCCACGATCTAGTCCTCCTGATAATCAATGGAGGAAAGTGCCCGGACACAAGTGTCAGCCATGAAAGCACTTCCCCATCCTTCCTCCTCAGGCTTGTACTTAGCCTCCTTCTCTACAGCATACCCCAACTGAAATTTAACCCTGCAATCCTTGTGGATGTGATCTAGCCGGTTGTATCTGTAGCATCGGGGTCCGCCCCACTTCTTCCCATCATCAGCCTTAGGAGGCTTGCTCCTCTCTTGCTGTGATGAAGAAGACTGGCCATCACCAACAGACGTCTTCTTTTTCATTTCTCATCTCTTCTTCTTCCCCTAGAAGAGAACATCGTCGTCTCCCTTAGAGACCGACACTCCAGCCATCTGCTTTATCAGGCTCTCCTTTGAAGCCAACAAGTTCTCCAGCTCTAGCAAAAACGGCTGATTGGCCCAACCCTGAATAGAAGTTACAAAGGCCACATATTTCTTCCGCAATCCGTGGATGATGTGCCTTTTCAGCTTCGCCTCTGAAATAGACTATTCCAAGTCCAGTGCTGAAATCTCAGCGCATATGTTCTTCATCTTTAAGAACAAAGATAACACTGACAGGTCCCCCTGAGTGGTCTTAGTCAACTCATTCTTCAAGAATTGTCGCTGAGCTACATTCTTCTTGTTCAACAGACCATCCAAGGCCATCCAGATCTCAGCTGCAAACCGATAATCAATAATGTGGTCGAACAGCTCCGGTGAAATAGCGTGCTTTAGAGCAAATGTAGCCTTAGCATTTGTTCGCTTCCACACCTTCGTTGCCTCAGCATTGCCTCCAGTAGCGACCACTTTTTGCTGGTTGTCCCCACCGAAAACCTCCCATAGATCCTCGCCAAGAACGTATCTCTCCATGCACGACCTCCAATGCTTGAAGTTGGTCTGCGTCAAGAGCTCAATCTCAATCCCTCTTGCGTAACCGGCTTCCATTACTATCAGCTGAATCACTTGAACTTCAACAAAGGTATAACAACCTTAGATCGGTGAACTGCTACTCTTTAACACCCCTCTGATACCATGTAAAAATTTCTGAAGCGGGAGCTAACGAGGTCGCAGGAACACTCAGGCACAACCAAAGTCAAGTAAAAGACTGCAGCAACAGTAGCACAAGAGTTTCCAATTGAGATTAAATTCTATTACAGGGCGAGGTATACATTGCAAGACATGATTTTATAATGTAAACCAGGGAACCAAAAAAATAGCAACAAGAAGTAACCGTGCGGATTGAGTCCAGTAACCGCACAAGCCGCCTACTTGCTAGCAGAGTCCGCCGAGACCTCCGAAGCCACCTATTCGCGGCTAACCGCGTGGACAGTTGTTATAGTAATGCTGAGCCAAGAATAGAACTTGTTGATTGACCGGGAGAACTACTCCGTTAATCGCAACTTCGAGGAAGAGAACAAGCCGCAAAGACCATGACTTGCTGCTTAACCGCTGACTAAATCTTCGAACTGTTCCACATCAATGTTCCGCTAGTCGCCTAACCGCCTGATGTTAGCCACACAGCCTGCATAAAACTAACTTTCTTAGTCACAACGGTTAGAAAACCGTAACCGCAAAATCAAGCGCGAGCTCATTCTTACTGTTCACTACTTATTTATGATGAGACGAGGGATCCTATTTATAGATGTGGGGAGGAGTGACGTTACTACCTACACCAATAGGATAACCGCCCATCAAACATGTAGGCTAACACCCTGTATCCGCACAGTCCGAACACCAACACCAGTTCGCCAGGTTGCGCCAATCAATGTTGTTGGATAACGACCAGTCCGCCAACTTCGCAGACATTGCTACAAGTCTGCGCATCCCGCATCCCGTGTCTTGGACAAAATCTGTCCAGCCAATACTGCCGAACTCGGCGAATACCAGAGCAGTCTGCACCAGGCGAACTCGGCGAATACTGACTAGTCCACACCAAGGCAAACTTGGCGAATACCCAATAGTCCGCACTAAGGCGAACTCGGAGAGCTAGGAAACTAACTGGACTTAGTCCCCCCAAAGACCAAATTCAATGAATTCCGCGGTCTCCAAATGTAACCGCGCCACCTGATATCAAGATCGCACCTTTCTGAACAACTCCAGTCTGCCACCATACAGACTGCTTCATCAGTCCGCGTGACCTCCAGGCAATCTGTCCGCGCAACTATGCTTACTTCACGATCTAACATCCAGACCGCAAACACAGATCCGTGTTGGACACCGACGAGCTCCAAAGAGTCCGCAACACCAAATCTGCCGGACTCGGCGAACACCAGATTGAGTCCGCCACACCTGCAGCTGGAACTCTGATCTACCTCGCCCGAGAAAACACCAGCGACCTGGCAGCAAGCCACCCAAGTTTGCAATATTCGGCTGCCTTCTTGCGAATCAGACAACCTGCCGAAAACGACGACCTCCAAACGAGTCCGCCACTAACCGCAAAAAACCAACCATATCCGCCTGGTTACACCACCAGAGAGCTTGCTGGTCCAGACCGCTAGAGAAGAATCACAGCCTAAATCGGCTGCCCGGCTAGGCAATCCGCCAAAGCTATCCGCCTAGTCTGCGAGGTATCTGCGGTCTGTGCGAACTCTCCAATCTATCCGCCCGACTTCTCACACTTCACACTTCAACAACAGTTGTAGCCCGAATTAATTCTCTTCTGAGTAAATAGCATTGTGATATTATGTTAATTGTTTACATTTTATGTATCTTTTAAGATACTGTGGGATTGGATTGAGCTAAAATTATAGGCCCCGTTTAAAGCCCTGTTTGGGAGGGTTTTTAAAAAAAATGAGTTGTGACAAAAGTAAGGTAAGGAAATGAGTTTTTGAAAAAAGAAATCTATTTAGGTAAACTTCTTTTACAGAGATTTTCAGAAAAGAGAAGCACATTATAAACCGTTTGGCAAATCTCTGTTGCGGTGAGTTTTTTACTTAAAAATGTGTGCTCGGGATAAAATGAGTGTCTAGGCGGAAAATGTGCGTCCAGGCAAAAAATGTGCGTCCGATTAAAAATGCGTGCTCGACAAAAAATGTGTCCCGGGGGAACTGTGTACCCTGGTAGAAAAACTCGCGCACGGGCGGAAAATTCACGCCCAGGCGAAAAACTCGTGTTAGAAAGGGCATGTGACGGTTCAACCCACCTCACAAGGTATCCGGGTTGCGTTCCTTAACCTTCCTTAGAGGCTGCAGCCCAACCGACCAAACTCATCTCCATGCTCACAGGCGGGTTGTTGGAGGCCACATCCTCTCTTAGATGAGCGAAACTCGATAGTCAAATGCACACCACAGGGACTTCCCAGGAGGTCACCAATCCCGTAACTATTCCAGCCCGAGCACGCTTAACTTTGAAATTTTTCCACTTCTCATCACCAATTAAGCTGCAGCTGAATTGGTGTTGAGAAGTGAAAGAACTTTATAGTTAAGCGTGCTCGGGCGAGAGTAGTCCTGGGATGGGTGACCTCCTAGGAAGTCCTCGTAGGGGCGTTTAACTGGATCACTTCTCATCGAAAGGAGCTCACGGGATCAAGGTCGGATGGCAACGCCTTGGTGGCCTCAACAACCCGCCACAGCCGTATTAAGTCGGGTCCTGGGTGCCCGGAATGGGCTAGGCCATGGGCGGTTGTGGAGAGCGGGTTGGGTCCGGTTGACTGCAGTCAGGATGGGGAGGCCCGGGATACTCATAACTTCCGAGCATGCATAAACGTTTACCCAATCGACCAACATCGCCTGACATGTCGAGTAAAAGCAACTAATAGACCGACCAAAAATGCTCTAATTCGCGAGAAAAATGATTGCCCGGCGAACAAAAATTCTCTACTTGGTGTGCAAAAACGATGAACCGGGTGAGCGAATATGCTTGCCCCGAATATTATGAGCCTTAATTTTTTTTTTTATTACTTCTTTCAAAGGAGAGTAATCTAAAGTCATCAAAGCCAAACAATTTAACCTCTATATACTTTATTACAAATTAAGGAAATAAGATTATATTTAAGGCTCTGTCTGGCACGGTGGTGGGGGTCATGAATATGGGGGTTAAACTGTCATTTGTTAACGCCCTCCTAAGAAACTTCATCCGCTTTTATGTTTAAATGAATGAAGTTTGTTAAGTGGTCCTCAACGAATGACAATTTAATCCTTGAGTTTGAGACTGCCGCCCCCACCGTGAGCCTTGAACACTTTGCTCCTACATTTATTGTTAGAATCTTCAACACAGCACAGGCTGGAGGCCTGCTCTATTTCCAATCCGATTAACTGCCGAAAGTCTAAAGCGCAAGGGGAAATAGACGAGTTTGATCTGAGTTAATCTGGAATGAACCCGGCCAGGTGCATCCTGTTTTTTATCTTTTCCATCCACAGTGAACGGGACGGACTGAAATCTATTGTTTTGTAAAGTTTAGGAACCGAAATCTTCTATTTCAAAGTTAAGGGACTGATTTCCAAAAACTTATAAAGTTTGGGGGCTGGTATCATAGTTTTGTCTTTACTTTTTATTTGCTTGTGTATTTGTCTATTGTTTAGCGACGGCGCAGGTGCTCTCGCCAAATTTATTTACAGGTGCTCTCGTCAAATTGAGTTGAACGCTCTCAAACTCAATGCAATATTGATGGCAATCAAAAGGAGAAAAGTAGAAACCAAATTAATAAGTTCAATCCAAAAATTTTATTAGCATGCCAATACTATCAAAAGCATAAGATCTAGTGACAATCTCTCCATAAACTAAATCCCTCTTCATTAATTATAGATGAAATAAAATATAATTTGTCTTATTGGGGGGCGATCGGCGGCGGGGAGGGATCTGCGAGCGCACCGCAGACACTGGAGGTGAGGTTGGACAGGGCGGCGCCGAACACAGGGGTGGTGGGAATGCAGTTCTCTTCGATGTGGATGATTGCCTTGCAGCAATCCTGCGTCAATCTTATGTGCAGGTTCAGGAATGAAGGAACCAGCTTCACCACACAATTCTCCACCTCCACCACCGCTTTCCAGCATGGGAGCAGGCCGGTAAAGGGATCGAACGAGGCCGCCCGCGGCGTCATCGTGCTGGCGACGATGAGGAGGAGGATGAAGGCGCAAGCTGTTCCTCCCTGTTTCGCCATTGCTGTTGTTGGGATCCACAAACTGAGGAGCTGAGGGAGATTTATATACACTCTGGGAGTTAAACTATGGAGTTAATTAATTAGGGGGATGGATTCAATTCAATTGCTGGAAATTAATTCAGAGGATTTGAAATGTTTAATTCCAAAGTTACAATCTTAATTAATTTCTTGCAGTTTTTTTTAAAGAACTTATGCTTTGAAATCTGTTTTATTGTCTGAATCTTTATGAACAAAGTTATAATCTTTCATAATAAAACTGTTTTGGCAGGCTTCCTTTACAAATGTTGATTCTTGTTGGAAGTTTCAGAAGGTTTAGCTTGAAAGTCAAAGAGGCAGGCGTGCATTGCACTATCCTCTATAAAATAAGAATTTTATACTCTAGCTTCAGTAGGAGAAGAAGTATAGTGGATTAGAGATCTAATAATAGAAATTTCAATGATGAGTCTGAAAATGCACTCTATTTTGATCTATTGTGACAATCAAGCCACAAAACTATTGCAACGAATACTTTTTCAATGGAAAGAGAAGGCAATTAATGATGAAACAGGCCTGGTTGACCTATCTCACAAGTCAGAGGATAATCTCCCTATTGAACATGAGATCAAAAAATAATGTAGCAGGTGTCCTTACCAATGGCTTTTGTAAGGTTCTTGCCAACGCTTTAAAAATTGGACCGGACCGGCCGGTTCGACCGGTCGAACCGCCAACCGGTCTCCCGTCCGGTCTGATTAGCTTCTAAAACCGGATTCGCCAAGAACCGGCCAAGAACCGGCGGATCGGCCGGTCAAACCGGGCAACCGGGAACCTGCCCGGTTTTACCCTAACCGCCTGGTTCGTAAAACCACCGTGGATTTCAAATCCAACGGTGGATATGACTTTTATCGTAGGTTTAGGCTGTTTACTTTAGCCCCCAACTCGCAGGCAAGCCGCATATCCCCATTCCCGATCTTCTTCCTGGCGATCTTCTTCAGCTTCCTCCCGGCGATCTTCTTCTTGGCGTGAGATTCCCACCTTCCTCCTCACGTGATTTGCAAGCCACAAGCGAGGAGGTCCCGATCTTATTCCTCACACAACTTGGGGGTACCCAGCTCAAGGTATCTGTTGGGTCCGACGTTCCTTCACTTGACCCGTGGCGCTCTGCCACTTATATAAAAAATTAAGTAGCGCCCTCTCCAACAGTCCGGGCTTTTGGTGCAGTTGGATATGCGCTTGATCCTTCAATTGGTATCAGAGGATGTCACGGGTTCAAGACGGCGGGGGGGGGGGGGGGGGGGGGGGGGGGGGCGCTATTAAATCCCGATTTTCCCTTCTACCTGTGTGGGTCTGGTGGGTCAGGAAACCGTGGACATGTGGTAACCCCACCTCTGAGTCGTGTGGGCTATGTGGTTTTGGTGGGTCAGGCAACTGTGGACATGTGGTAACCCCACCTCTGAGCTGTGTGGGCGATGTGGTAACCCCACCTCTGAGCTGACGGGTTGTGCTGGACGCCGGGGGGGATTGTTGGGTCCGGCGTTCCTTCACTTGACCCGTGACGCTCTGCTACTTATATAAAAAATTAAGTAGCGCCCTCTCCAATAGTTCGGGCTTTTGGTGCAGTTGGGTATACGCTTGATCCTTCAGTATTCTTCTTCTTCCTCCATGGTTTTGGCTTTCTGACTTGTTGCTACTCCCAAAAGATGGAGGGGGATAAGGCAGTCCATTGTATCACTGCAGTCCCTTGATTTCCAAAGAATTGCTTACACCTAAGCAACCAACCCAATGATTCCTCTTTTCCATTATATGTTGGAAAATTCTTCTTGACACAGTGGACAATCATATTGCCCTCCATGTGTTGCTTTTGAATGCCCCTGGTGGTGTAGAGTCTGGAGACCGCTATTACTACTACCCACTTGATTATAATGTTTCATTGTTTTTTACTTTTTATTTGAGAATTTTTTATGACATGCCTTTTTCTAAGGCTTCATTTTGTTCGACGGTGGTGGGTCGATCCGGCGGGTGGAAACGGAGTGTTCGAATCGGAGGGGGAGGTGGCTGCTCCAAACGAAGCTTTTTGGGGAGTTTCTCAAGGTGGGCGGGTGGAAACGGAGCAAATGCCTCCAGAGGTTCATTTGTTTACCCTCCTTCCGGCGGCGTTTGCCCAAAACGGAGCAACGAAACGTCCAAACAAATAGAGCCTAAGTCTTCTGCAATCATTTGTTTTCGTGGGACGATTCAAGTTTAATTCTTCACTTACAATATTTGAATCATTAGGGGGACGATTCAAGTTCTTAGTCACATCCGGATCGAAAATAATATATTTCCATTGATTTTTAATTTTGTTCCATTGATAAATGATAACTATCAGTATATTATTGAGGAATCTGCTTGCATTGTTCAGTATATTCTTTTTTTGTTTTGAATAGTTTTAGGACATTTGGTGTTTGAGTTTACTAGTTTATTATTGAAGAATCTACTTTAACAATTACTTTTCAATTTGCACTTTTGCAGTGTTATTTCCATTGATGAGAATGCTCACCTTCGGAAAAAATTCAATTAGATATTCATGAAGAGAGCTCTCAGACAACTTACTAACTATATCGCTTTATATCCATGCACTTTATATTTTAGGGGTGCTTTGAGGTATTAGTCAAGTAGGGGCTAAGCAAATCATGTAGTCTCTGTGATGATGTGATGATTACTTGTAGGACTACTCTATAGTATTGACCGGTAGAGGATCAAGCGGAGTAGATAGATTTTTAATTATTTTGTGTATTTTTTTTAACTTGCAATATTCTTAGCATGATGTGTGATATGCATGCCATCAAAAGTCAAAACCATCTTAATTATTATTTTATGTTTGTATCAGAAAATGGACTCTTCTTCCGAACCATCTAATGTTTCCTTACAAACTGTTCGTGAAAAAAATGATCCCGGTTGGAATCATTTTAGTCTCATTCAAAGTTCTGATGGTAAAAACACTATAAGTGTTTACATTGTTGAGTAACTTATAAAGTTGGAGGAATTAATAGAATGAAACAACATCTTGCTGGGATTAAAGAAAATATCGGTCCTTGCAAAAAGGTTTCACATGACATTCGACAGCAGATGCAAAAAAACTTGAAAGGAGTAACCGAAAAAAAACAAGGAGAACAAGAATCTTTGGACAGTACAAATCCATATGGTGATCATGTGAATGATGATAGAGCTTCTCTTCCAAGGTCTAAAAATTCCATCATACAAGAAAAAGGAAAGAGAAATATTGATAATGTTGACCATTACTTTGCCCCTAGAATATCAGCAGGATCACAACCATCATTGAAAAGTGTCTTGTCCTCAAAAGAGGTTGTACATCGTGCTGATATGGCGATAGCTAGATGGTTTTTTGATAGCTGTATACCCATAAATGCTTTAAATTCAGCATTTGCACAAAAAGCTATTGATGCAATTGTTTCAATTAGTCCTAGTTATAAATTTCCTATATACCACATGATGAGAATTAATTTACTTAGAGATTGCAAAGAAGAATGTTGACTTCTTGTAGTTTCATATAGAGATAACTAAAGAGCTACTGGATGTACGTTAATGGCAAATGGGTGGACTGATAGGAGGAGTAAAACATTAATTAATTTCTTGGTTTATTCACCTCGTGGTATCTCATTTTGCAAATCAGTTGATGCTTCAGATGTTACCAAAGATGCGACGACTTTGTGTTCTTTATTTGTAGAAGTAGTTGAATGGATTGGTCCAATAAGTGTGGTTCAAATTGTTACAGATAATGCAGCAAACTACAAAAAAGCAGGGGAGTTACTACATGAAAAATATGGCAATATTTATTTGTCATCATGTGCAGCTCATTGCTTAAATTTAATTTTAAAGGATATTGGAAAATAAAGTCATATGGTGGATATTGCCAAAAAAACTTCAAAGGTTACTGTATTTATTTACAATCATATCTTTCTTTTATCTTGATTGAGGAAAAGGGAAGGCTGGAAAGAGATTGTTCGTCCAGCAACAACACAATTTGTCACAACATTTATTACACTGAAAAGTTTGTACAAATTAACATAAACATGATTTGCAGGTTTTAGTAACTAGCAAATATTATACTGATTCAAAACTTGCAAGATTAAGCAAAGGTCAAGAAGTTGTTAATATTATTTTGGATAATCATTTCTGAAATATGTGCTTGGTGATGACAAAAGTTACAGGTTCACAAATAAGATTGCTACGCATTGTAGATTCTGATGAGAAACCATCACTTGACTGTGTTTATGATGAAATGTATAGAGCAAGAAAGGGAATTAAGTTGATTTTCAAAAATGTCAAAAGATTATATAAGTCCTATACACTCGTTATCAAGGAAAGATGGGATCGTCAGCTCCGCCAAAGACTTCATTCCGCAGCATATTTCTTGAACCCTTCATTTTAATATGATCAAGTTAATTACTCCAATAAACCAGAAGTTGTGCAGGCCCTGCAGGGCTTAACTGATCTTATTGGAAACAAAGACATTTGCAATAAATCCTCAGCTGCAATGAATGAAGTTAGGCTATATCGTGATAAGCATGAGAGCTTTGGGAAGCCCATCTCCATCAAAATGTCGAAAGAAATACAACCGGGTGATTACAATTAGAAAATTAATTTACTTTCATTATATATTTTTCTATATTTGCTTTTAACAAAATTATATAATGATTATAATCTTTATTTTATAGATGAATGATGGAGAATGTTTGGATCTAGTGCTCTCCACTTATAAAAATTGGTTATTCGTATACTTGGTCAAACTTTCTCGTCTTCTGGATGTGAAAGAAATTGGAGCGTCTTTGAGCAAATTCATACAAAGCGAAGAAATCATCTTGAGCATCAACGACTCAATGATCTTGTTTATGTTCGTTATAACCTTAATATGAGGGATCAGTATGCAAAATTTATGTTTGCTTTGACATGTTAAATTTTACTAAATTGTATCAATGTCTTATGCATTGTCATCATTTGTAGGATATACTTTAAAAAAAAGAAATTATGACCCTTTGGATTATACGAGTATTGATACAGTGGACTTCTGGGTAGTTGAAGAAGAACCAACTCAAGAGTTTAATTATAATGATTTGGAAAGTGAAATATATGAGGAACACGCTATGCTAATTGATAGAGAAGTTCAAGGTTGTGATCAACAAAATGATCAAATTAATAGTAAGTTCTTAGTTCTATCATTCTATGTATATGTAATTATGTATATGATTATCTAATATGTATATTATTATTAATATTATTATATTTGTGTACTTGTATAGTTGTATTATTGTATGCGTATAATTGAACGATTTTATGTTTGGTTTTGCAGACGATGAATGTGTTGACAATATTCTTGAACAAGCTGAACTTGAAGCATTTGGAGCGGAATCATATGATCGATATGATTTGATTGATTTCAATAATATAATATGATGAATCTTGATTTTATTTTGTTGATGTTGATTTAACTTTTGAAAAACTATTATGCTTTGAAGTTTGAAACATTAAATTTTGTAAAACTATGTTATTTACTTATTTCATGAATTTGTGTGAGTTATTATTAAATTATGGAGATATAAATTGTAAGTGTATAACCTATTAACCTTAGTTGAATTATATATGCCATTTATAGTTATCACGGTTCAACCCCGGTTCAACCGGTTGAACCATGAACCTTTCACTTCATCGGTTCGATGTCCGGTCTGGTTTTTAAAATGCTGGTTCTTGCTATTAAAATATCGGGGGAGATGAGATTAAAGTCTATTTTATAGGATTTAATATCTTTCTTATGTTTTAAATTTTAGAACTGAAATTTGCTTACATTTAAGCATCTAGAGTGAGTACACTGAAGTATTTCAGATGCAATCTGATGAAAGTCAGAGATGAATAGTTATCAGTCATTCCAAAATTGATGACTTACACAATTATTTTTATTCAAAGTCTGATTTGGGTATCATTCCAAAAAGAAATACTGAAGTTGCTGATATGTGTCTTAATATAATGATTATTAATTATATCATTCCAAATTTAATGATATAATGGTGATAATTTGTTGTATCATTCCAAACTTGATGGTATGACACAATTGTGAAATGTTAATAATCTTAATAATCGAAGGAACATGATTTGATTTTATAAAATCAAATATTCTATTTTTTTTGTAAATTAGATAGATATGCTAATTTGTAATTTTTTTTTCTTCATAATTAGAGTACTTCATTCTTCTACTGTTACAACTAATCACTTTATCTTTGATAGCAAATATTTGAATTCATAGAGATTTGTCTCATGATATTTTTATTATAACTGTTTGTAAATCAAAAGGACAATGGAGGAAAGAAAGTTAATTTCGACCTGGATAACGATGATCTGTTTGAGTGCTTTAGAGATCAGTTATCTGTTTGAGTTTTCAGTTCTATTTACTTTCATGTTTGAAACTATTGTTTGAGTTTAGATTTATCACTCTAAAACTCATGTTTATGTTTCTGAAAAACTCATGTGTGTCGTTATTAACTCTTGTTTTAAGTGACCTATTTTGTGGTTCCATTTATATACAATATAAGAGGAGATTGCTGAGGTATATTAATATTAATGGTAACTTATCCTTAATGGGTTTAGTTAGGATACGGTAGAAATCCAATAACCCGTTGAGGATTTTAAGTTACACATAAACAGGGATAACGTGTAGGTTGTTCCAAACTTGACGGTGAGATGTTTCGAGCACTCTAACAATTTGTCTCGACCCACCCATGACAATTTTCATGTTATTCCCAAGAACATGCTAAAAAAAACTTGAGTCTAGAATTGGAGATGATCTCATAGGAACATTCTAGAGTTATTTATAACATTTATGAACATTGTAAATACAAGAGATACATAGAATAATTTAGAATTGGAGATTTTCTAGACCCTCTTCATTTGAGATCAAATGGGTAATATCCATACTACGATTCAGTTCAATTCGTGGTTGATCCGGCGGGTTAACTAATCCCACCATATTTAAATTTCTTAATAAAAAAAGCAAACTTATATAAAGTTAGAATCCCAGTTGATTACCATACAAGAGAAAAATAGAAGAAGCAAAATTATATTTTACTTTTGGCAAAACTATGATTTCAGTCCCCAAACTTTATAAACTTTTGAAAATCAATCCCTAAACTTTGAAATACAAGATTTCAGTCTCTAAACTTCCTTCTCAATCTTCCAAGTAGGAGTCAACCCACTCTTCTTCTCTGGCGCGCCACCGACAAGACATCTGTGGCCATGGCGGCCACATCCATTGTCTTCTAAAACTCAGACCCGGGTTGCGCTCTTACTGCATCACGCAGATCCGGGTTGCCCCATAGAAGCTCTTTCTAGCTCTGTTGGCTGTAATAAGGAAGGAATAGTGGCGAAAAAGTAGCCTCGCCACTGTTCTGACCTTACTGGAGGCAGACTGCAACTGCCCTCCATAACTGTAATTGAGCTGGCTCTTCTGATCTGTTGTATGTAGATGTTGCTTGTTGTCTTTAGTAGCCTTATCAAGTGCTGAAGTGTATCAATAGTGGCTAAATTATTGTATTACTCAGATTTGTACATTTTGTTAGCCTTGATTTCCACTTGCTGGGTTTAGGGTATGCTTGGCAACTACTGTTGAACTCGAACCCTAACTTTTCAGCTCATGTGCGCCGTCATCTTCCTGTTTTTTCCTATTCTTTCTTGTTCTTCTTTCTCTCTTGTGGTAAGCGAAGCAGCAATTCCCTTCAATCTACACCCGCAGTACTGAAGACATTGTTAGAATCTTCAACACAGCATAGGCTCGAGGCCTGCTCTGTTTCCAATCCGATTAACTGCAGAAAGTCTAAAGCGCGAGGAGAAATAGACGAGTTTGATCTGAGTTAATCTAGAATGAATCCGGTCAGGTGCATCCTGTTTTTTATCTTTTCCATCCACAGTGAACGGGACTGACTGAAATCTATTGTTTTGTAAAGTTTAGGAACCAAAATCTTGTATTTCAAAGTTAAGGAACTGATTTTCAAAAAATTATAAAGTTTGGGGACTGAAATCATAGTTTTGTCTCTACTTTTTATTTGCTTGTGTATTTCAGTATTTGTCTATTTTTAAGCGGTGTCTCGGGTGCTCTCACCGAATTTATTTACAGGTGCTCAAATTGAGTTGAACGCTCTCAAACTCAATGCAATATTGATGGCAATCCAAAAGGAGAAAAATAGAAGAAACCAAATTAATAAGTTCAATCCAAAAATTTTATTAGCATGCCAATACTGTCAAAAGCATAAGATCTAGTGACAATCTCTCCGTAAACTAAATCCCTCCTCATTAATTATAGATGAAATAAAATAGAATTTGTCTTATTGGGGGGCGATCGGCGGCGGGGAGGGATCTGCGAGCGCACCGCAGACACTGGAGGTGAGGTTGGAGAGGGCGGCGCCGAACACAGGGGTGGTGGGAATGCAGTTCTCTTCGATGTGGATGATTGCCTTGCAGCAATCCTGCGTCAATCTTATGTGCAGGTTCAGGAATGAAGGAACCAGCTTCACCACACAATTCTCCACCTCCACCACCGCTTTCCAGCATCCAAGTATGTCCTTAAAGGAATCGAACGCCGCCGCTCGCGGCGTCATCGTGCCGGCGACGAGGAGGAGGAGGATGAAGGCGCAAGCTGTTCCTCCCTGTTTCGCCATTGCTGTTGTTCGGATCCACAAACTGAGGAGCTGAGGGAGATTTATATACAGTTTGAGAGTTAAACTATGGAGTTAATTTGGGGGATGGATGGATTCAATTCTTGCTGGAAGTTAATTCAGAAGATTTAAAATGTTTAATTTCAAAGTTACAATCTTAATTAATTAATTTCTTGCAGTTTTTTTTAAAGAATTTATGCTTTGAAATCTGTTTTATTGTCTGAATCTTTATGAACAAAATTATAATCTTTCATAATAAAAGTGTTTTGGCAGGCTTCCTTTAGAAATGCTCATTCTTGTTGGATGTTTCAGAAGGTTTCAGATGCTTATTTAATTTATAAGTTACAATCCTTCATTTAGTGGCAGGTTTTTTTTAAAAGAATTTATGCTTAGAGAATTCTGAACAAAATTAAAATCTTTCATTTAACTCTATATCTTAATTTCTAAACAAAGCTATAATCTTTCATGACCAAAAAGTTTTGTGCGGCACTTGGGAGATTGTTTTTACTCTCTCTCTGTGTGTGTGTGGGGGGGGGGGATTATTTGGATTACGACTATAAATAACCTGTCGGAAATTTCGATTTTGCTATAATCTTTCATTATTTGGATTTTGTTAAGATCCGGTAGGAATCCAATAACCTGTCGGAAATTTAGGATTACGGCTATAAATACTCTTGCTGGGGGAAAAAGTGGAGATCATTCCAAATTTAACGGCCACACGGGATGTTTCGAGCACTGTAACAGTTTCTAGTCCAGCCTTCATTTTTTTCAAGATGTGGATATTCGTGACTGCTAACACTTTGCATGACTGTGAGCACGTTGTTGTAAAAATTTCTGAAGCGGGAGCTAACAAGATCGCATGAACACTCAACCACAACCGAAGCCAAGTAAAAGACAGCAGCAACAGTAGCACACGAGTTTCCAATTGAGATTAACTTCTATTACATGACGATGTATACTTGCAAGACATGATTTTACAATATAAACAGAGAATCAAAAAAACAGCAACAAGAAGTAACCGCGCGGACTGAGTCCAGTAACCGCACAAGCCGCCTACCTCGCTGTTAAAGCCGGCAAACCCAACTTCTCCTAAAGCTCGGATCTAAAGTTGCAGCTCACACCTACTCTTCTCGAACCACCCCCTGGATGAGAGTCTCAAAGGAACAGACCGCGGGCTTCAGCTCGGAGGTCCCACCTCTTACTCGGAAGAATTAACAATTCTCCCCCTCCCTAACCAATGCTGAGCTAGGTGCCTTAATGGAAGAAAAAGGAGGGTCAACAACCTCTCTACCAGGCACCTTACCGGTTTATTTATAGGCATCTGAGTTTGAACTGCCAATAACCAAACTGAACCGACCTGAAATTACCAAAATACCCTTAGTTGGGTCTGCTAACAGCCAAACTCCGCTTTTCTGAAGGGTTATATGTAGACCACCAAGGGAAAAAGTGTAAAATCACCTAGGGATAAAAAGGTAAACAATTTTCCAACTAAACCGGCCCTTGACCAAACACTGAACCGGCACTAGGCCTCTCGCCGAACCGGCGCTCGGCGAGAGCGTCGTCTCGCGGGCGAGAGCTCTCCCCTCTGGAGCCCTCTCAACTAGCGAGTAAGCTCTCTCCTCGCGAGTGACCTCTCTGGGCCCAACTCGCCTAGCGAACGGCTCTCGCCTGGGCCCCTCTCGCCTAGCGAGCAGCCCTTTCCCTGGGATCAACTCGCCTAGCGAGTCGGCTCTCGCTTGGGCCCATCTCGCCTAGTAAATAGTCTTCTCCTTAAACTCATCTCGCCTTCTTTTCCTTGAGCCTTCTGCTCTTGCGAGCCCGAGGTTGTACACAATTCCCGCTCTTTTCGAGGTTGCCTCAAGCTCAGAAAGAAAGTCCAACCGAGGCTCGTGTCATTAAAGTAAATTTATGACGGAATCTTTTTTGGGGGGCCCTCCACCGGAGCCTATAAATATTGGATTCCCACCCCGCGTAGAGAATGTCCCCTTTCCACATTTCGTCCTTCTCTAGCTCTACTGCAATCATGTCTCACAGCCAGAGCTTCCGCGAATGCATTGCGATGGTGTGCAAGCAGAACAAGGCCAACGTGGCCGCTCTGACCTCGGCTCCGGTTCGCACCCCCCTCCTTACCATCATCATCGTCTCGCCCGAAGAAGGCAAAAACAACTGACCCCTCCTCCTCGGTAGAGGAGCCCTCTCGCACTTCCCCGGAAATCCACGCCCCTTTTCCTCCCGCGTCTCCCAGAGAGAAAGAGGTGAACTTTCGCCTTTTATCCCTATTTCTCCTTCGCTCGCATCTTCTCATTTACTATTTTCTTTATCAGGGAGACCTCGCACCTCAAGATCGACCCGAAAGTCCGCAGGACGACACCGTCGCCCATCACCAAAACTCTGACTCGCCTCAGCCATCCACTCCTCCATCTACTCCTCCAAGCGCGAGGAAGGATGACCCTTCTCAGGTCGCTGGGACCTCTCGTTATCCTGGTAAAAAACCTTCCCTCTCGGTCCTCTGTCCCGCTCGCTACTCCCTTGCACTCCTGCGAGAAGCCGAGAACCCCCCTTACTCTACCCTTCAGCTCCTTATGCAGGCATCCAGGTCGACTCGCCTACTGAGGAATTTTCTAGGCAACTCGTCATCTCGCCCCCTCCTCCCATAGATGAGATTGAAGACTACCTGGGTGACCCTATGGACCCGCTAGAGATGAAGCGTAAGATAGCCGAGATGTTCCGGAAGCACGCGCGCATTATCCGCGAGTTGGAACGAGATAAGCAAGCGGCCGACCGGCGAATCGACTGGCTGGAAATTGAATGTGCTCGCCTGTCTTTGGAGATCGATGCTGACATCGAGATAGACGAGACTGACCCTCAGGCCATCCTAAACGAGGTCGATCAGCAACTTCGCCTCGCGCGCCGTGGTGTCGACGTTGTTCGCGCTTTCCACCTCCCTGACCGACCCCCATGTGCAGGATCTCGCGGTGGTCGCTGGAAATGACACAAACACTGACGATCTCCCGGCTCGTCTCGCCTAGTTTATTTGTCTCGCTCTTCTAATTTGTAATAATTCTTTAATATATGTTATGCTACTGTCTCGCCCATGTTGTAGGACCTGTGAACATGTTGTTCGCTTTGTGCGGGATGAGACAATTAAATAATCATTGTTTCTGGTTTATTTTTATGCTTGGCTTAATTTCTTTTTATTCCACCTTTGTTATTCGCTTCTTGTTCTGTCTTGCTGAGGAAGCCCGCGATGGGCCGCTTGAATCGAAGTTAGGAGAGAAAGCGTGAAACGCCGGCCGACTCTCCCCCTTCCTCCATATATTTTTCCCGCCCATTTTCTCCATTGTCCGTATATGCTATAAATACCCCGGCCCCTGGATCCGAGGGATATCTACGCTCTCACTCCTGTTGCGCCCCAGCTCTCGTTCCCCTGCTTCTTCCGTCTCGCATGTCGCTCTCGTCTTTTGTTCTTCTCGCTCCTTCCTCCCTTGGCCGTCTCGCTGATTCTCCTTCTTACTACTCCTTTTTAATCGCCTCGCCCCCATCCGTCTCGCTTAGAATGGGGAAGAAGAAAGTTGACGAAGGCGAGGGGCGCAGCCGCTGTGGGAAACGTTTTACAGACCACGACTTCCCTCTCAGCAGGCTTTCTGACGAGGACTATAACAAATTTGTCCGCGAGTTCATGAGGGAGGGGTTTGAATCGCGGCCCCCAAAGTCGGCGAGGCGATCAACACCTATTAACCCGGAGAACTCGCCTTCCCTGTCTCGCACTTCAAGGCGAGGTTAAGACTGTCCCTCTGGCCAGAAGTAAAACAGGTCTTGAAATATTTTGGCGCCGCCCCCGCGCAGCTTAACCCGAACGCCATTTCAGTGTTAATCGCTTTCGCCAGCTACATGCGCCAGGAGCGCATCAAGTTTAGTTTGACGGTCTTCCGCAAGCTCTTCATCTACCACGCCAACGCCGACGGCGTCTCATACTTTATGGGGCAAGGGCTCAAGGTGTGCGAGACGCCCAATAAGAACTATCATTGGCTCAATAGGTTTGTGTTAATCCGTGGCAACTTCGGGGGCGTCCCGCTCGCGCCTGTGTCGCCCCTCGAGATATTTTATGTGTCCCCACAGGTGGGCAGTACTGATAAGCTGTTGTACGATTTCTACATCGGCAAAAACTTCGAGGTCCACTTCTTGCGGCGGGGCCTCGACTCGCTACTTCCTGTTCTCCCCGGCGAAGGTACTCTCGTTTTTCACTTATCTCGTGTTTATTGTTCTTCGTCTCGCCACCTCATCACCTTATTGTTTGCTTTTTAGGAGAGCACAACGTTCCCGTCCACCCTCCTTACCGGAGCAATGCCAAGCCGTCCAAGGGCCTTGCTCTCGCTAGTATGACGGTGGAGGCGGCGAAGGAGTCTCTCGCTCCTGACCCCCCAGAAGAGGTCTGTAGAAGACGCTGCTCCGTCTCGCTCTAGCCCTCCTAAAAAGAAGATGAAGAAAGTCGTGGTCTTCCCTAAGGAAAAAAGGGAGAAGGCTCCGAAGGAGAGGAAGGAGATGTTGGGGACCCTGAGCCCTATCTCCGTAGTGGAGTCCCAATCACCGCGCTCGCCTCCTCGACATGCCGTCTCGCCTGTCCGCGAGAGGGCCCTAACCGCCCAGCTTGCTGCTACTCCTGGCCTTCTGCCCCCTCGCCGTCTCGCGAAACCGCTTCATCCAGCCGCCCGAACCCTTCCTTCCACCAGAACTATAATATGGCTCCCACGGTGCAAGACGCCGTCGGCGACCCTGTCCTCATATGGGAGAAGAACGGAAATAGGGTGTCCATCTCCACCCTCCTCCCTGCGTGGAAGGAGCAGGACGCCCCTACAAGTCGCGCCTTCTCTCTAGGCTATGGCTTGCACGGAGGTCGAGAAGCTGATTCCATTGAGAGGGAGTCTTCGCGGGACCTGGTGCTGAAGACCTCCCACGCCTAGATCCGCACCTTAGAGCTATCGCACCGCCTATTCTTCAATAACAGAAAGTGGAAGGAGACTGAGGATGGGCTGGCGGCAGAGTGCAAGAGGTCGTGAGACCTTGAAAAGAGGCTGACGGTTTCCGAGGCCCTTCTCGCCAAGATCCAGTGTGGTGGGGTAAGTTCTAGCCCTTACCCGTGATTAGTTTCTCTTCAGCACACCCTTTGCTAACTAGAGATCGTCTCGTAGGATGCCGAGACGGCGGAGCGGATGCATCTGCGCATGGCGGCCCGGGAGGAGGAAAATAAGGATTTGAAAACTCAGGTTTCCTGCCTCCGGGACAGCGCGTCGTCGTCTTCTCGCCGTGGAACCCTCCAAGAACCTCCGCCCCACTATTCTCTAGACGAAGTCGAGGAACAGTGCCGAGACGCCAGTATCAAGGTGGCGGAGCTTGTTCTGAAGATGATGAAGGAGCTGGGGGTCGTTAAGGAAGACTCCGAGGCGGGTGCCGTTCACGATTTAGTCCCCGAGCTCTACGGCATTGAGGGTGAAGATTCTTCTTCAGTGAGGAGGAATGACCTAATGCCGACGAGATCTAGGACCCTCTTCTCTTTTTTGCTTTTGCATAATTTTACTTAGTCCCTTTTCGCGTTTCTTTTTGAAATCAACGTTTGAAAGCGTATTCATAATTCTCTAATGGATAGTCACATTGATCGAATGGATAAACTCGTTTTGTTACTTTATTCTATATTATATTTTTGCGAAACAACTCTTTGTCTTGCTTTGGTTTGCGAGACGGAGCTACCCCTTGTCTCGCCGACCCGTTTTCCCTCTTTTCACTTTGCTTTATTTCGTTTACTGTGAGGCGATCCTCCGAAGCGCTCATGCTCGCGAGACGGGGCTACTCCTCGTATCGCTGCCTCACTGGAGAGTTGACGTTGTTTAGAGTGCGAGTCGTTACCTCCCCCACTGTGTTTGTGAGCGAGACCAACTGATTTAAACCTCTCGTCTTGCCTCAAGATACCTCTAGCACGAGTGGCTTCCATGGATTTAACCTGCTCCCTTATTATTGGGCAGGGCCTTTCGTCCCCTGTGAGTGCCCACTCGCCTTAAGCGAGACAATCCCCGCGGTCGCCAGCTAGGAGTACCTCCACTCGCACTCCTCCAATCTTTGCCTCCCATAATTTATTTTACATGAACTTAAGCAGATATGCTTCTCAAAGGGATCTCCCCCATTACTCCGCCACCGAGTGAGCCTACAGCCCTGCCAGCTTGATGAGAACCTTGTCAGCGGATCTTCTCGGGGTCTCCCCTCCAAACCAACTCCAACCACCGAGTGAGCCTACAGCCCTGCTAGTTTGATGAGAGCCTGGTCAGCGGGTCTTCTCGGGGTATCCTCTCCAAACCAACTCCAACCACCGAGTGATCCTACAGCCCTGCCAGCTTGACGAGAGTCTGGTCAGCGGGTCTTCTCGGGGTCTCCTCTCCAAACCAACTCCAACCACCGAGTGAGCCTACAGCTCTGCCAGCTTGACGAGAGCCTGGTCAGCGGGTCTTCTCGGGGTCTCCTCTCCAAACCAACTCCAACCACTGAGTGAGCTTACAACCCTGCCAGCTTGATGAGAGCCTGGTCAGAGGGACTTCTCGGGGTCTCCTCTCTAAACCAACTCCAACCATCGAGTGAGCCTACAGCCTTGTCAGCTTGATGAGAGCCTGGTCAACGGGTCTTCTCGGGGTCTCCTCTCCAAACCAACTCCAACCACCGAGTGAGCCTACAGCCCTGCCAGTTTGATGAGAGCCTGGTCAGCAGGTCTTCTCGGGGTCTCCTGTTGAATGCAGAGCTCAGCTCGACGAACGCTGAGCTCAGCTCGACGAGCTCAGATTTCTAACTCTGAATTTAGCTCGACGAACGCTGAGCTCTGATCGACGAACTCAGGACTCAGCTCGACGAAAGAGAAAATTCAGTTCGACGAACTCCAGGCTCAGTTCGACGAATTCCCTGCTGAGTTCAACGTTCAAGCAGTTTTTATATTCAGAAGGCAGAATATTTTGAAATGCTTAATTACAGTCAATTATAACTCTGATATTTAATGCTAAATATTTTAAATGAATATAACCGTTTAAGGCAGCATTAAATATGGAAACCGCTGAGACCGCCGAAGCCGCCTATCCGCGGCTAACCACCGAGACCGCCTATCCGAGGAAGAGAACAAGCCGCAAAGACCGTGACCTGCTGCTTAACCGCTGACTGTATCCGCGAACTGTTTCACACCAACATTTTGCTAGTCGCTTTTTGTTAGCCGCACAGCCTGCACAGAACTAACTTCCTTAGTCATAGTGGTTAGGAAACCGTAACCGCAAAATCAAGTTCGAGCTCGTTCTTACTGTTCACAGCTTATGTATGACAAGACGAGGGGTCCTATTTATAGATGTGAGGAGGAGTGCCGTCACCCGCTACACCAATAGGATAACCGCCCATCAAACCTGTCAGCTAACACCTTGTATCCGCACAGTGAGGGCACCAACACTAGTTCGCCAAGTCGTGTCAATCAACACTGTCGGATAGACGACCAGTCGCTAACCCCGCGAACACTACTACAAGTCTGCGCATCCCGCATCCCGCATCCGTGACTTGGACAAAATTCGTCAAGCCAATTCTGCCAAACTCAGCGAATACCAGAGCAATCCGCACCAGGCGAACTCAGAGAAAACCGACCAGTCCGCACCAAGGCGAACTCGGCGAATGACGACCAGTCTGCACCAAGGCGAACTTGGCGAGCTAGGCAACTAACTGGACTTAGTCCCCCCGAGACCGCGTCACCTGATACCATGATCGCGCCTTTCTGAACAACTCCAGTCCTCCACCATGCGAATGATACGCCCGAAATAGATGTATATTTACGCAAGTGCATGTGCCGAATCAAGAATCAAGTATATAAAGTGAGAAGTGATCGTTCCCTCGAGGAGGTGATTGACCTAGTGATCACAATTACTAGCTCTTCCCGTTCTCTAAATTCAAGTCGATAATTAAGGTGAATTTCTAGATTTATTTAAAGAAATACTCTTGAGACAAAAACTAAAATGCGCGGATAAGAAAATATTGTTATCCAAGTTTTAGGGGAGCAATCTTGCATGTTGGTTTCCCTTACCTATTGCGATGATCTTTTATAGAAAAAGCTTTCATGAGTTATTTGACTTCTATCTTGCAAGGATTTAAAAGCGGATCTCTTTATCTCTCGATTTCCGAGATCCGGTCACCCAAATTCCCCCAGTTATCTCTAACTTGGGTGGAAAGAAAGTAACGAAAAGCGCACAAATCCACTACGCTAACTCAAGAGGAAATCTCTTTCTCTCTCAAAGTTATATTAGAAATTAGATTACACTTACACCGCTCCTCTCTCGAATCTCGCAGTGCAGTAAAAAGATGGAATTTTGACTAAAGAAATACGTGACTCCTCTCTCGAATCTCGCCACGTAATATAAAGGATTCAACCCTAGACTAGCATAACTCCTCTCTCGAATCTCGTCATGCTAACTAGAAGATGAATACTTACTCAAAACATCCACAAATAGAGAACACAATTCCAATAAAGATAGAAAATCAAACAATCATTAAGTCAAAACCTTGAATCAAGTCATCACAACAAGTAAGGTACAAAGAAATTAGTTCATGGCGGAGAGATGAAACCAAATTAGATGGATCTTACTAGACATGGTTCAGAAAATTCAAAAGTTTCAGGAAATAATTCTCTCGGAAGTGCAAAATCCGTTGCTCTTGACGATCCGGAGTAGTCTTCTTCTTCTTCTTGCCTAGGGTTTGTCTCCCAAGATGGATCTTCTCCGCCAAAAGCCCCTCTCTCTTTTCGTCCAGCACTCCCTTTTTCGTCCTTGCAATTCCCTTTAAAAACGTCTCCCCATATGCCAAGGGATGCCTCCTTCCATATTTGAAAAGGTGGCAAAATTCGAATTTCAAAATCTGAAAACCGCCCAGGAGTTGTTGCAACACCCATTTTTTGGGGTGTTGCAACACCCGCGCTGTGCCTACTTGCATTGCCAATCAGAAAGAAAGGTGTTGCAACCATTTATTTTTTCGTGCGTTGCAACCTTTTTCCAGATTTTCATGTTTTGGCAGATTTTCGTCCATGAGCTTATTCCTCTTGCACCACTAGTAAACATACAATGAAAAGAGACCAAATTAGCCTTGAATTAGATAATCAAACAATTACTACCATTTCTATAGCTTTTTGGGTTTAATCATGTCGAAAATGCCGAGTAATAAGTCAGAAAACGCGGCTAGATAACTTCTTTTGGGAAGTTATCAGCGAACTGCTCCATTAGTCCGTGTGACCTCAAGGCAACCTGTCGGCACAACTGTGCTTACTCCACGATCCAACATCCAGACCGCAAGCACAGATCCGTGCCGGACACCGGCGAGCTCCAAAGAGTCTGCAACACCAAACTTGTCGGACTCAGTGAACACCAGATTGAGTCCGCCACACCTGCAACTGGAATTCTGATCTACCTCGCCCGAGAAGACACCAGCAATCTGGCGGCAAGCCACCTTAGTACGCAATATTCGGCTGTCTTCTTGCGAATCAGAGAACCTGCCGAACACGGCGACCTCCAAAGGAGACCACCACTAATCGCGGAAAACCAATCCTATCCGCTTGGTTACACCACCAGAGAGCTTGCTGGTCCAGACTGCCAGAGAAGAACCACAGCTGAAACTGGCTTCCCGACTAGTCTATCCGCCAAAGCTATCTGCCTAGTCTGCGCAGTCTCTGCGGTCTGTGCGAACTCTCGTCTCTGTCCGCCCGACTTCCCCCACTTAACACTTCAACAATTTCAACAGTTGTGACCCATATTAATTCTCTTTTGAGTAAATATCATTGAGATATTATGTTAATTGTGTATATTTATGTATCTTTTAAGATACTATGGGATTGGATTAAGCTAAAATTATAGGCCCCGTTTAAGGTCTTGTTTGGAAAGGTTTTTCAAAATGAAAAATGAGTGGTGACAAAAGTAAGGTAAGAAAATGAGAATTTTAAAAATATATATTGAAAAAAGAAATCTGTTTAGGTAAACTTCTTTTGCAGAGATTTTCTGAAAAGAGAAGCACATTATAAACCGTTAAACGAATCTCCGATGCGATAACTTTTTTAATTAAAAATGTGTGCCCGGGATAAAATGAGCGTCATGGCGGAAACTATGCGTCCAGGCAAAAAATGCGCGTCCGATCGAAAATGTGTGCTCGATCAAAAATGTGTCCCGGGGGAAATGTGTACCCGAGCAGAAAAACTCGCGCTCATGCGAAAAACTAGCGCCCAGGCAAAAAACTCGTGTTAGAAGGGGCGTGTGGTGGTTCAACTCATCTCGCAAGGTATCCAGGTTGCCTTCCTTAAGCTTCCTCAGAGGGCTGCAGCTCAACCGACTCAACCCATCTCCATGCCCACAGGCGGGTTGTTGGAGGCCACATCCTCTTTTAGATGAGCGAAACTCGATAGTCAAACGCACACCACCACGGGGACTTCCCAGGAGGTCACTCATCTTGCGACTACTCCATCTCAATCACACTTAACTATGAAAATTTTTCCACTTCTCATCATCAATTGAGCTGCAGCTGAATTTATGTTGAGAAGTGAAAGAATTTTATAGTTAAGCGTGCTCGGGCGAGAGTAGTCCTGAGATGAGTGACCTCTTGGGAAGTCCTTGTAGAGGCGCTTAACTGGATTACTTCTCATCGAAAAGAGGTCACGGGATCAAGGTCGGATGACAACACCTTGGTGACCTCAACAATCCGCCACAACCGTATTAAGTCGGGTCCTGGGTGTCCGAAATGGGCTAGGCCGTCGGCGGTTGTGGAGAGCGGGTTGGGTCCGGTGGACTACAGTCCGGCTGGGGCGGCCCGGGATACTCACATGAGTGGGCCGCTCCACTTTCAACAACTCACGCCTGGGCAAATTTTGAACGAACGAGTTTCTCCTGTACGAGGCCTCAAGTCGTGTCGTTGCGATGTGGACACGTGGCTTGTTTAGTTTAAAGTCCCTTGGAGTCAACAAGCAACGGGAGGACACAGACGAGCTAAAGTCAATGATCCATCTTCAATTGCAATTCTAGGACATTTTCGAAGCGATCAATCCTCTCCAACAACAAGTTTCCCAACCCGTTCTAATTTGACTGTGAGAAGGGTTTGATTCTCGACTGCAGGAAGGTTTCGTTGCTCTGTAAGATGATCTAGCTAATGCGGTTTGTTGCCAAGAAGGGGTTGGCTATTAGAGTTTTGGACATTGCCAATTCATAGAATTTCGCCGAAAATTTTGGCATTGAACAAGGCAATGTCATCCTCTTTCACTGTATTTCTAAATGCATTTGTGCTGAGATTTCATGCTCGGACGTCATGGGCGAGCAAAAATATGATCTGATCGAATAAAAAATACTAATCCGGGCGAACAAAAAATGTGTGCCCATAGCATCCGAGCATAAACGTTCACCCAATCGACCAACAGCGCCCGACATGCCGAGTAAAAGCTATTGATAGACCAACCAAAAATGCTGTAATTGCCGAGAAAAGTGATTGCCCGGCGAGCAAAAATTCTCTACCTGGTGTCAAAAACGATGAACCAGGTGAGCGAATATGCTTGCCCCGAATATTATGGGCCTTAATTGTTTTTTATATTACTTCTTTCAAAAGGAGAGTAATCTAAAGTCATCAAAGCCAAACAATTTAACCTCTATATGCTTTATTACAAATTAAGGAAATAAGATTATATTTAAGTCTCTGTCTGGCACGGTGGTGGGGGTCATGAATATGAGGGTTAAACTGTCATTTGTTAATGCCCACCTAAGAAACTTCATCCACTTTAAGGCGGTCCTCAACAAATGACGATTTAATCCTTGTGTTTGCGACCGCCGCCTGTCAAACGGAGCCTTGAACCTTTGCTCCAACATTTATTGTTAGAATGTTCAACACAACACAGGTTCATGGCCTGCTCTGTTTCCAATCCGGTTAACTGCAGAAAGTCTAAAGCGCGAGGAGAAATAGACGAGTTTGATCTGAGTTAATCTGGAATGAATCCGGCCAGGTGCATCCTGTTCTCATCTTTTCCATCCACAGTGAATGGGACGGACTGAAATCTATTGTTTTGTAAAGTTTAGGAACCGAAATTTTTGTAATTCAAAGTTAAGGGGCCGATTTCCAAAAACTTATAAAGTTTGGGGACTGAAATCATAGTTTTGCCTTTACTTTTATTTGCTTGTGCATTTGTCTATTTTTAAGCGGTGGCTCCGGTGCTCTCGCCGAATTTATTTACAGGTGCTCAAATTGAGTTGAACGGTCTCAAACTCAACGCAATATTGATGGCAATCAAAAGGAGAAAAGTAGAAACCAAATTAATAAGTTCAATCCAAAAATTTTATTAGCATGCCAATACTATCAAAAGCATAAGAACATGTGACAATCTCTCCATAAATTAAATTCCTCCTCATTAACTATTGATGAGATAAAATATAATTTGTCTTATTGGGGGGCGACCGGCGGCGGGGAGGGATCTGCGAGCGCACCGCAGACACTGGAGGTGAGGTTGGACAGGGCGGCGCCGAACACAGGGGTGGTGGGAATGCAGTTCTCTTCGATGTGGATGATTGCCCTGCAGCAATCCTGCGTCAATCTTATGTGCAGGTTCAGGAATGAAGGAACCAGCTTCACCACACAATTCTCCACCTCCACCACCGCTTTCCAGCATGGGAGCAGGCCGGTAAAGGGATCGAATGAGGCCGCTCTCGGCGTCATCGTGCCGGCGACGATGAGGAGGAGGATGAAGGCGCAAGCTGTTCCTCCCTGTTTCGCCATTGCTGTTGTTGGGATCCACAAACTGAGGTGGGAGATTTATATACAGTCTGGGAGTTAAACTATGGAGTTAATTAATTAGGGGGATGGATTCAATTCTTGCTGGAAGTTTCAGAATAAAACTGTTTTGCCAGGCTTCCTTTAGAAATGTTGATTCTTGTTGGAAGTTTCAGAAGGTTTCAAATGCTTGTTTAATTTCAAAATTACAATCCTTCATTTAGTGACAGGTTTTTTTTAGAAGAATTTTTTCTCAGAGAATTCTGAACAAAGATACAACCTTCCATTTAAAGTCTGTGGGCAAATAGTTTGCCACGTGGGAGACTGTTTTAACTTTTTTTTTCTTTTTGCGATTGTTATTCGCACTACAGTTTTGATTATTCGCACTACGTTTTCTCTTAATTTTTTGTGCCTTTTAGAAATACGCTTTGTACATGCATTTTTAGGAAAAGTGTTCAACACGAAAGTTGTAGATCTTGACGAGATCTACAACTTTCGTGTTGAACACTTTTCCTAAAAATGCATGTACAAGACGTACTTTGGAAATACATCTAGATTTCGCGCATTTTAGAAATATGTCTTGTACATGCATTTTTAGGAAAAGTGTTCAACACGAAAGTTGTAGATCTCGATGAGATCTACAACTTTGGTGTTGAACACTTTTCCTAAAAATGCATGTACAAGGCGTATTTCCAAAAAGGCACGAAAAATTAAGAAATAACACGTGCGACTAGCCAAAACTGTAGTGCGGATAACAATCGTCTTTTGGGGGGGGGGGGAATTAGGTCCAGTTGGCGGACCTTCCTGTAGGTCCCCACCAATAGAAAAGAAGAGAAGCTTGTAAATATATAGGGTCCGCAATACACAGTCAATATAGGCATGTGGGGCCCATCACAATACAAGCTCTTTATTGACCACCTAGACCTCGCGGACAAAATTTTTTCCATGGGAGGGGGACCATTTACTGAGATTTTCGTGGGGTCTTCCTTCAGAATTGTTATTTCATCAACATGCAAATAGTTTCACTCCATGTGATTTGGAGGATATTTGTGCCGGTTCCAGTTCCCTCCTATGTGGATAACACCCGCGGTGACGGCTTTGAGAGGTCCATAATGAATTGGTTTGAGTTGTGGCGAAATTCGGGGGCGTAGATCAGATCGAAGATCATACGCGATTTATGCAATCCTTATTTATATATATATTATTGTTATATATTATGATATATATAATAATATAATATAAATTATGTCATTTAACTTTTATTGCTTTGAAGAATTGAAGCCCACCAATGCGAAAGAAAAAAAAGAAAAAAAAATCCATTTTTAACATTTCTTTTGTGTTGGCCGTTCATATGAAAAATAAATATAATAAAAAAAAGGAAGAGTCATATACTCATATCTATAAAAGAGGCGTGATCCTTTCTTCAAAGTGTAGCATGTGAACCTCTCTTCCCCATGACCGTGAAGAATAAAACTGAGCCGCCTCACTTCTTCATCTCCAGAGTAATCTCCAGAGTAATCGACTCAAAGGCAGTTCCCTCTCCGTTCACCTCTCATCTCTCTCGTTCGGGCCGGAATTTCTTGTCGGCAAATGTGCGGGCGGTGGCATGTCGGAGCAAGCGGCGTTGGAGAAGTGGTCGGAACCTTGAGGCCGCACAATGTCGAGATTTGACGACGGCGTTTGTCGCGAGGGCGGAGACGCAGAAAACTCTTTGTATGGGGCTGAATTGGAAGGCGGTGTTGGTGCCATATTTAAGTAGCGGGGCTGCGATGCACGTGTGCGGGGGAGTGGCGTAGGCGGAGGCTAATTTGGGTGGAGCCGGAGAGACATAGGTTGTGATTGGCGACCATCATTTGGGCTCGGGATAGCAAGGACCTTTGAAGCATTGGTGGTGTTGCTGGATCACGATCGTGGTCGTGCAGTGGTGCAGAGTGCGCATCTTGCCGCAAAGGACGGCGGTGTGCAAGTCGTATTTACTCGGGCGAGTATATTGAGCCGCATCTGTGGCTAGCGGCGGTCAACACTAGGAGGCATCTTAGCCTCAAGTGGACTTTGACGGCAAGGCATCTGAGCCTCGAGCGAGGCAACCTACTGACGGGTTGCGGACCTATCGGAGTACGCTAGCGACGTCGTGTGTCAACATAGGTGGACAGCTTGACACAATATTGAAAGACCTTGGAAGATTGCAGTGGATTTGGAGAACCAGTTTGGAGCGAGTTACTCTGACTCGAACTTGATCGTCTTTATCGGTATATCTATATCCTCATATTGTCTTTATTTTGTGTTAGCTATAAGATTCATCTAGGGATCACGAGAGGGAAAGCCATTGTATTATGAATATCATTTAGTGGAGGTTTTTCGGGTTGGACTCTGATTGTCTTGTAGTGTTTACCATGTTTTTTGGTGTTTTTCGCGTATACGCCTTTGTGTTTGTGAGTATTTTTTTTCTTATGTATTTCACTGACAACTTTTGTAGGTAGCTCAGCTCGTCTCCTCGCGTACACTTAGGTTTGTGAGAATGTGTTTCTCTCAACAAGTGGTATCAGAGCCAGGTTTTGTCTAGTCGATTGGATATTTCGGGTTTGTGAATTGATGTGGTAGGTGATGACCATTAGTATGTTCTCTACCCTCTCTAATCACATTCTTTGAAATAGTCGGTTCCAAGATCAATGGTCAAAGTTGACAGTGGACTAAGTGCAGATGAATTCGAGTTCTGAGATGGTTATGAAGTTGAATTGAGTCAACTATCATGAGTAACATCTGATGATGTAAGACCTTATCTACGTTAAGGGTTGATCTACGTCATGAGTAGCATCTGATCATGAGTTAGTTATTGATGATGGAAGACTTGATATCATTTCGTTGGGAGTTTCTGAAGCCCTCATCGAGATTTTCAGGAGAGAGTTGCGGTCAATCAACCATTTTCTTTAGTTTTGCACAGGTATTGTACAATCCCTTCTTTAGAACTCCAGTCAACATGCGTTTATCTCCTCATTCAAAATTTCTAAGTAAGTCTTTTGAAATGTTGATTAGGGTTTTCTTCCGTTAGTACAATCTGTGGTGGGATCAGAAATTTCAAGCTCCACCAATAGAGAAATGGTTTTTGGGGGAGTGTTGAGGTGAAACCTCCTTAACAATCGGAGATAAAAATCAGTGATTCAGAATATTTTCTCTAATGAAGTTATGTCACTGCGGCAGGTGTACGAACGCCGCAACGTCACTGTAAGAAACTCTTATTTTTTTCTGGCTACATATATCAGATAGATTGCACAAAATATTCGTATAATTCAGTAAAATTATTATAAGTTGCATAGAATTGTTAGTATCGTAGGAGATTTACAACTCAGTAATCGTTCAGTTAAATATATGCAGAATAGCAACAATTTTCAAATTTCTCAAGTAGTTAGATCGCTGGAAATAGTGTGTGTTACAGAACTGTTACACTGCATAGATTTACAAACATGAAATATTAAATTCATGAATATGATTTCTAGCCGACTAAATCAATTCGATGAACTGCCTTTAATACGCAAAAATGTCATATGCAGAGTAGCCCTAGATTAAAGATGATTAGTAAGCACGTTTGAGGTCTCATCTCGTGCTCGATAGAGTCGCACTATCTTTCTCATAGGGCATAATATACCTTATGAGTCTCAGAGTTTTGGGAGACGTTATCCCCTTTTAGAAGATTAGTAGATCCGAGTTTGTGTCCGCATGACACTAGAACATCTGAGTTCGTTAGTTGGACTCTGATCGTTAGATTATAGTTGCGCGTTAGGAATTACACTGTCGAGAGCATTAAAAGAAGTACAAATATGACTCACCTAGAACTCAAGTATAGACTGAACATTAGAAAATATTTTAGATAATCAATTTTTGGAACATGAGTAAATTTGTTAAGAATTTGTAAATTTAGAACAAACATTTTGTGTTGCCCTAAGTGGATTACTAGAGCATGCATAGCACGCTAGCTTAAAGTTTTTAAGTAGTGTAAAACTTATTTTAAAGCATGCATTCATATCTTTTCAAATGGTTTGTGTCACTAGGAAAAATAGTTTTTCTTACCCTCCTTTTGGGCTGACCCACTTTTAGGCATGTTTTTACAGGAGACTCGGGTGGGAAACTGCACCTAGGATGAGCGAGATAGTGGAGTTGCTTCTATAGTTTGTTTCTCTTCCGGTTGTTGTTTTACTTTTAGTACCATATTGTTTAGTATTGGACATTTGTATTACTAATGGTTAAGAGTTTGCTTTGTACCCGACATTTTGTAGTATTTCGTATATTCAGTTGTTGGTTCATTTTCTTTGCTAGTAACTCTGTGAATTCAGCTTGATGAGGTATATTTTTACCCTTCGTTATATTTTCAACTTCCACTATAAATTTACTTTTCAGTTCTTTTCAATTTCACCTGCTATGTACTAGTTATAATATTATTTCTTAGTTTACATCTTATCGCTGGACCAGGCCGGACTGCTGATTTGTGGTTAAACTAGGATGAGGTGTTACACTAAAAGAGTAGTTTATCCAAAGATGAACTTTAAACACACATTATGCAGACACACATACATATAAAAGAGGTAACATTGTCATATACATACAAGAGGAAATTACATGACTTGCTTAATGTAATAATTCGAGAAATCCAACTCGAATAATATATCTCTTAAAAAATAATGATGTACAAGTGCTGTCTATATACATGCATTACAATATTCATGTTGTCAAATGAAAGAAATGGGTAACTTTGAGCCAACTTATGAAGCATAAACATCAACATATTACAAATCAATTGACAAATCCTAGCTAAGAAGCCATTCTTCTATGTTGAATACATCAAATCCTGCCAATTCTGGAAGATGAAGTTCCAACTATAAAAGGGCTGGTGACCCTAGCATCCGCCGATTTCCATGATAAAGATCCAAACACATAATCCTTTAAAGGCGCATCTACTCTGATATTCAAAGCAAAGCTCTTCTTCTGGCCATAACTCGTAAAAAGTAGAAACTTTGGCACCACCGTCACATTAAGGCCACCGGGAGAATAAACAGCCGCTCGATAAATGCTCCTCGGTTTTCCGACGTTTGTCAGTGTTCGTGTGATGGAAATGTTGTGCTTGATGTTCGGCACTGCGATCGATGGGTAATTCAAGTTTGATGCGGTGGGGGATGACTTCGGGCAGACACTGTTGTCTCCAGTTATTTGTTGCAAGGATTTGTCATTGTAGCCGATGGAGCAAATGAAGTCCTTGTAATCGGAAGGATGGACGTCGTATATGAGGCCTGGGTTGAGCATATTGAAGGGAACTGGGAATCCGGCCCCATAGTCGAAGGTGTTCGCCTTCTCTTTTTCGGGATCGGAAATAATAGCTCCGTGCTTTTTGTTCAGTGTGGTCGCTGAAAGTTGTACGTTATGGTCAGTTTATTGGTTCTATAATGCAAAGATCTTCTCGCGTTCAGATGATAAGCATACAACTGTAAGAAATTACAGTTGAGAAATCAAAATAAAGCACAAAAACTCAATAGAGATGATAGTTCACAGTCTTACAACTTACATTGAAAGCATGAAGTGACTTTCAATCTTGAGAATTAGGAAGTCACATTTAGCTTCACTTTATAATACTATTAACATTAAATTACGAAGGTGATGAGTTAGATTATAGCTTACATAATAATAGGGTATTGGAAAATGAATATGATGGTGTGTGGTATTTTTTGCTTCAATGCATTTGGGCGAAAAATGCTAACCATTTTACTCTCATTTGATACTGCAATGGTTGAGACCGCTATCACAAAAAAAAACATTTTGAACCTAAATGCAGACACGATTGTAGAGGGCAAGGACGGGCATTCACAAACCACAGTTTGTGACCGTTGTGTTCACGACTGCCACAATTGCATCGAACAAACCCTAAGAATTGTGCACGGAAGAGAACAATTATTTTAGGCTTTCTTTGAGAAAATTGTAGTGGAGTTCGAGGGGCGAAGGTGTGAAGTTGTGGTATTAAACGTGGTGTTGGCGGCCTACATGTGTTTGGAACTTTGGTTAAAACTTTTTTTGACCCAAATTTATATTTATGGAGTCCGGGCACTCGCACGTACGCATGAATGACTGTCGTGACGTTTCTGCCTAAAACATTGCTTTGAGAAAATAGTTTTCATGACCCGACCTATCCAAATGACTGCCTACATTTTTCATAAATGCGTTCACAATCACCATCTCTCTGCCACTGTTTTTCAAAACAGTGCCTTAGTTTTTGAGCATTTGATAGAATAACAATAGTGCATACCTGTTGTCATAACAGCAGATTTGATTGCAGCAGGAGACCAATTGGGATAAGCCGATTTGATCAATGCAACAAGTCCAGTTACATGAGGACAGGACATGGAAGTTCCAGAAATTATGTTAAAGTTAATATTCTTAGCTACTGGAGACCAAGCTGCTAAGATATTGAGCCCTGGAGCCATGATGTCAGGCTACAATTAAAACACATTTTTCATATCAGAAAAAAAAAACACTTCCATCAGTTCAAACATAGAACACAATGTCACACCTCAAACGTTTTCTTGCCTTTAAAATCTCAGGTGTCAGTGAATTGGGGCCTCTGGAGGAGAATGCTGCAACCCGAGGCGCCGAATCCAATCCCAATACTGTCTTTGTTCGAGAAATAAGGGATGTTGGTCTCCTGAAATGATTTCAAATAACATCTTTATGCAATCTCGACCGTTGAGATATTTTCAAAACTCCAATCTTTACACCAGAAACGCAATCGGAAATGATGCCAGAAGGATTACTTAGAGAAAACTACCCTGCAGGTTTGCATAATTACAGTGTCCTCATACCTGCTTTTCTAAAATTACCAAGACATTCCATCTACCTTTTAAAATAACTAAGACCTTCCCTTTGAGTTTACATTATTAACATACATTGAGGGTTTTTTGTACATTTTTGTTAACAATGTAAACTCAGAGGGGGGAGGTTTTTGTAATTAAGTGGGAGGGGAGATCCCAGTAACTGACCTAATTCTGAAATCATATAAGCAATGCAGTAGTAATGATGAAGTCTTAAGCTTGATGGCTGACCTTGTTGTGTTAAGATAAGAGAGAACTCTATCACCAACTTCTCTGTCAATACTTGAAGCAGGAATGATGAAGGGAAGAGCAACAGTGTCTTCCCTCTCATCAATCAGAATCATCCCCACCCCACCAGCTTTCTTCACAGCCATGCTCTTTTCCATCCTTGATTCAGAAGAGCTTCCGGAATGCTGGCAAACCAACACCTTCCCTCTTGCCTTTGTTCTATTCAAGGAGCTCTCCAAGCAGTAACTGCATGAAGTGAGTAGTTTTGAGTTCTTTTTCAACCCAAAAGTATGAGTTCTTGTTTCTTTGAGCTGCTTTTTGTGAAATTTGTTTTGAAAATTGTTTTTCAACCAATAATGAACTGCTAAACCTCATTTAAGTGAATAAGCTCAATCAAAAGAGCCATGAGGCTACATGCGGAAGCTAACAATTAGTATTTCTACGCAATGTAGTACTAAAAGTGCTCATAGGCCGCAGTTAAGCGTGCTCGAGGTAGAAGTAATTCTGAGACAGACACCTATGAAACATGATAAAATCGCACGGTTCAACTTAGTATGGGCTGAATGAATAAAAGCAGACAATACCTCAAATATTGCAAGTGAGTCATTATAAAGAATACATGAATTATACAATGTGAAACTAAACTCACTAATCTCTTGTGCCAAAGGTTTCACTTTTTCTCCTTATTACCAAAATATTATGAAACTATAAAGAAAGTCATGATGTACTTGGGCATTAGTGAGATTATGACAAAAGATAGGGCACAATGACCACAAAGGATCCATATAGCCGACCCCACTATAGTGGGATAAAGGCTTGAGTGTTATTGTTGTTGGGCTAAAGAGCACGCAAGCCCGACCAGAGCATCTGCAAATTAGTTCGAGCAAGTACCTGCACAACCGCTTAGCGGTATGCCAATACACAACCAAAACACAACTCAAAATAACAATAATAAAAGTGACACAAAGATTTAGCGTGGAAACCCAATAGGGTGAAAACCACGGGACGATCGGAGTCCAACCCGGAAAGCCGCAACTAAAAATGTATGAAAACAATAGGCAATTACAAGGTTTTCCCTCCACGATCCTTATAGGATCTTCACCAGCTTCACACTATACAATACAATAAATAGTAACAAAAAAACTACAAGTTACCAACAGTGGCCGACGAGGCAGAATATATAAATCTCTCCAAGATGGCTCTTCAAATCCTTGTCCAAATCTACTCCAGATCCAATCCGTGTAGGCGAAGTACTCCTCGTCAACATCGTACAATGACGTCTGAAAGCTCTCCCAAACTAAGACAATTTCCGCAAAAGCCTCTCTAGAAATCTTTCAATTCTCGAGTTTGGAGAAAAGTGGATGTCTTATCCCTCCTCCTTCATCCATCTTTATAGGGTCAAAACCAATGAGGTAGAGGTACTGGATGACATGTAGATGAAGCTTCCATGAAGCTTCTTTCGGTCAAAAAACACATATCATTTGACATGAAGCTTCCTTTGGATAATTTCCTAGAAGCTTTTTTAAGAGCACATGTTGATTTTCAGGTCAAAGACGGCTACTCCTTTTCATACTTGTCACGACCGTCTTAACAAGATCAGAGTACGTTTCGGGCGGGTCGTGATGCCACAGACATGCAGAGAGGAGTCATGTCTGCTAAGGCGGAAACAGAGATTCTACAACTAGTTTCAAATTATTATTTTTGAAAGGGATTTAGTTGATTTTATAGTGGTGCGGAAACCGCAAATAAATACATAAAAAGTTGTTATGCATGAAAGGGATTTAGATGATGTCAGTACTCTTGGTATACAACGTCTCCGAAGTTTTCCAAAGGATTTTCGCGTCAACAATACTCGCGACGTGATTATAGACGTTCGGTACCACGAACCGTCTGATAAATCCGCATAATTTTCGGTGCTCCACCTTCCATTTATTTGAATCTGTATCTTTAAGCATCTTCTCAAAGATAGGAGCACGCCAGCTCTTGACGTAAATGAGATCCTCCATCAGTAAATGTCACTGGTGGTAGTACGCGCTGTTTAATTATACTATTTATTGGGAGCCTGAACCTGAAGTGGACTCCATCGAGCTTTGTCATTTATCAGGCTGACCTCAGTTCTCCAAGCCGACTATTTCAAAGAAAAGAATCAAAAAGGTTAGGGAGCAGACTAATGGTCGTCACATACCGCACCCGATCACTAACCCGAAATATGCAATCGTCTCGTCTTGAATCTCTGACAAGTCAGACCGATAACTGTTTTGTTAATGAACTTATCTCTTATACCACTTGTTAGGCTAGAGAGCACGCAAGCCCGACCAAAGCACATACAAATTCGTTCGAGCAAGTACATGCACAATCGCTTAGCAGTATGTCGATACACAACCAAAACACAGCACAAAATAACGACAATAAAAGTGACACAGAGATTTAACGTGAAAACCCAATATGGTAAATGTACAACCCCGTATCCCGCGAGTGGTCGACAGGAGTTGAACCGCCCGGCTCAGACCGCAATGTGAACCCAGCATGCCGAGCCCGTGCTCAGTAATAGCCGAGCCGAGCCCGAGCTCGGTAATAGCCGAGCCGAGCTCGGCGATAGTCGAGCCGAGCTCGACGATGGCCGAACGGAGCCCGGCATGCCGAGACCGAGCTCGGGTAAAGGAACAGGGCTCGATTATAGTCGAACCAAGCTCGACGATCCCCATGCCGAGCTCAGGTTCTGTTGGAGCTCGGCGGTCGTCGTGCCGAGTCCGAGCTCGGCGATAGTCGAGCCGAGTTCAGCGATAGTCGAGCATAGCCTGCCGAGTACGTGCTCGCCTAGGCCCAGGGCGAGACGAGTCAGGCCCCCTGCCGAGCGAGTGCTACCTCAGGTCCAGCTCGCATCTTGGCCATGACATACTTTTACCATGTTGTCCCCTTTTGGTCTGCCTGTAATCCTCGAGAACAGTGAAGGTTGTATATTGGCAGGCCATCTTTTCCTATAAATAGGACCCAAGGGGTACCTCAGAGGGCGGGCTTACTAATTCTCCGACCTACTAGCGCTTTCTGAGGTACCTTAGCCCGGCACTTGGCTAAGGAGGGGAAGCGCTCTAAGATCTTCCGGGTGTGTGGTGGGACCTCCACGCCGGGCCCTTGGTCTAGCCCTTGGTTCTTCTTTTTTTCTTGTCATTTTCTTGCAGGAGCGAAGTAGGTGCGCGGCCACCCCTTCCCCAAGAGTCGAACTCCACAGAGACCGGTTTTCCGGTTTCAACAGTAAAAATCACAGGACGATCGGAGTCCAACCCGGAAAGTCGTCACTAAAAATGTATAAAAACAATAGGCAGTTACAAGGCTTTCCCTCCTCGATCCTTATAGGATCTTCGTCAGCTTCACACTACACAATACAATAAATAGTAACAGAAAAACTGCAAGGTACCGACAGTAGCGGACGAGACAAATTACATAAATCCTCTCCAAGATTGCTCTTCGAATCCTTGCCCAAATCTGCTCCAGATTCAATCCATGTAGGCGAAGTACTCATCGTCAACGTCGTACAATGACGTCCGAAAGCTCTCTCAAACTAAGACGATTGTCGCAAAGTGCTCTCTAGAGATCTTTCAACGCTTGAGTTTGGAGAGAAGTGAATGTATTATCCCTCCTCCTTCATCCATATTTATAGGGTCAAAACCAAGTAGGTAGAGGTGGTAGACGGCATGTGGATGAAGCTTCCTTTGGTCAAAAAACACACGACATTTGACATGAAGCTTCCTTTGGACAATTTCCTAGAAGCTTCTTTTAATAGTAGATGTTGATTTTTCAGGTCAAAGACGGCTACTCTTTTTCATACTTGTCATGAAACACGTGCTTGAAAACACAGTCAAAGTTGGCTAGTTTCTTTCACACTTAAGAGTAAATTATCTTAACAGTTATTGTTGTTTTCAAAATATTATGAAAATTGTTAAAACAATTGTTTTCTAAAATAAAAAATCGCAGGGAAATTAATAATCAAAATTGCATCTATTCTTTGTAATCAAAATTCATCAAATATCTTGTAAACATTTCACCTGGATTGATAAGGAGTGAAGTATCCATCATTTGCTTCTGAAGCAGCCATAGTTAGAACAGTTGAATTCATTTGATGTGTATTCAAACTCACTCCCTGCAATTAATTATGTTTAAACATTCATACAATAAATAAATTTTACAAATTTCATCCCATCAAGTAAATTGATCGTTACCATCAAATTGATTCCACTCCCAAGTCTAATTTTTGACACAAATTCTCTGTCTGTCGAGCTCGCGGCCACCGTGAACATCCACGGAGCGAGATTTGTCACCGAACCTCTAGCACCGGCATTACCGGCGGAAGCAACAACTAAAATTCCGCTGCCGGCAGCATGAAATGAACCGATCGAGATCGCATCGTTGAAGTAATCTCCCTGAGGGGACTCGGGACCAAGCGATATAGAGATTATGTCGACACCGTCTTCGATAGCGTCGTTGAATGCGGCTAACAAGTCTGCATCATAACATCCAGAGTCCCAGCAGGCCTTGTAGATTGCGATTCTCGCCAGCGGAGCTCCTCCTCTCGCCCCTCCCGAAGCTAGGCCGTCATAGTTCATGTTATCGACGAAGCGACCGGCCGCCGTTGAAGCGGTGTGACTTCCGTGGCCGGAAGTATCTCTCGGAGATTTTATTTCCACAGTTTTGATGGAATTTTGCTGTGATTCTTGGGAATTCTCTTTCTCTGATTCATATCCACCCAAGTAGTACCTTGCACCTATTATTTTCCTGTTATAACAGTGAAGAGATGTGTAATAAATCTACATCAAGAGTAAAAAATGTTTCTTGTTCAAAATTCATTCTTACAAATGTAAAATCTATGGAAAATTTATACTTTGAAAACAAAAAATATTCTTTTTGAGTGTAATTGTGCTAGAAATACTTTACATACATTACCGTGTATCCTATGTGATGGTTAGTTATAGTTTAGGCTCATCCTGAGTGTTGTGATCACCCTCTCACGTATATATATACGCTCTATTGTTTATGATAATAGCAATTCTTCTCAAATTGTATCAAACCGCACATCGGGAAACTCATGTAGCATGTGCCCCTCTGCCTATAACAATTTAATCTTTGGGTTGATGTTTCTGTTCTAACATATTGGAATCAAAGTAAAGGCTATGACAAAGATTATTTCGCATGCTGACAGCCAAATGTATTGAGAATATAGTCTGACATTAGTTTTGTGACTTACTTGTTGCATGAAGAATTTGAGAACAATTCCCCAGTTTGGCATTCCCCTCTCCATCTCGAAGGCACCGGCGACATTCCTTCGTCGCTGAAGCTTGGCGACTCTGGCCATATTCCTGTATATGTAAGAGCAATGAGTCGATGATGTAAAGAAATGAAAGAAGAGTCGGAAAAAAACAAGAGGTGACAAGAGCAAGATGTAATGGTGTGTGTTCAAAATATAGTCCCACATCGAAAAATTCACTAGTTTTGTGCTCTCCATATAGATCCTAGGGCCCTCTACCTGTATCCAGTCAGTTTTAAGTTGGATGCTTAGGTTCTAACAGATAGACAATACTCCGTCCCCGTGTCGACTAAAATCTATGAAAGTTGGGAGCAAATCACTGTTACTGACTTCATCAATAGTAAGGAGTAGACTCCATGAACCTTCAATAACTTAGGTATGATGTTGTACATAAATATTTGAATACATAGTTTTAACCCTGCAGACAGCACTTCTTAGGAGCGAAGAAAACGAAGAAAACCGTCGAGAAAAAAGAGCAAACACAGAGAATCAGAGATTTAGGTGGTTCGGCAATCTGCCTACTCTGTGCATATAGCAATTATCTAAGATTTGAGAAGTTTAATAGTAGAATATTCAAAGAACACATAATTTTTATTGATATCTAGAATATAAATTAAAAGCAGTTGAAAATTTTTATTCTCAATACAGTCATTCAACATTGTAGCACAATCTGGTTCGTGGTTATGTATATAGGAGTGTGTTGTGCGCTCGCCGGAGGAGAGATACTGTGGAGTCAGAATTGTGGTTATCTAGACGGGGCTTGTTCGGGAGGAGAGAGATACCTCTCTTAGACCGGGCTTACTCAACCGTCTTAGCCCGTGAGCGCCCGAGCGTGCCAACAATCAAAGATTAACTAGATGCTGAGACGAAGACTTGGTGTCGTGGAAAACCCGCAATCGGTGGGAAAAACCACGTTTTCGGTACGGTGCCGACCTAACTTCCACTATATGAGAGTTTATTACAAAACTTCTTGGAGGAGGACGAGGGCGACAGACCGCGCCTCGTTACACTTAATTAGATGGGGGCAAAGTGAATATCGGGTGTCGTTGGCCGTTGTGCTGCTTCCATGATCTTCCGTTGTGCGCTCAATGGAGGCGCATGCATTTCCTGGCCTCCGGAGTTGTCTTGACGTGTAGGCGGTGACGACTCCACATGTCTCGTTCTTGACTTGATTCTTCGCCAACTTCCTCTTCACTTTGCGAACTTGTCGGAACCTTGCGGAAGCGGTCTTGGGTGGGGATTCTGCAGAGAGAGGAGTAAAAAAGAGTGAAGTGGAGTGAACCAGGAAAAAGACCCTTTTGAAATAGAACTGAGCCTATTTATAGATTTTGACAAGGGCGGTCCGATAATTTTGTCCGATAACTAATGGATCGGCCAATAGGATCGCACGGAAATGATCACATGAATCGTCACTTTTAGGAAATGATCACCTTGCCCCCAGGTCGAGGGAAAGCCCGCCCACGAGGAATGGCGGCCCAACGACACAGGCATGGGCGGTCGGCCACCCAGCTGGCCACAACCCGGCTTCCTGGGATCGGGGAGTCTTGGCCGACCCCTTGCAGGGTCGGCCGCGGCGAGGCCGCCCGGGATCGGGCGGCCTTGGTCGGCCCGTGCGGAGCTGGCTGCGGCGAGGCCACCCGGATTCGGGCGGCCTTGGACGGCCCCTCCGAGGGTCGGCCGGCCGGGATCGCGCGGTCTTGGTCGGCCCCGTGCGGGGCCGGCCGCGGTGAGGCCGCCCGGATCCGGGCGGCCTTGGCCGACCCTTACGAGGGTCGGCCGCGAGGAGGCCGACCGGAATCGGGCGGCCTTGGTTGCCCCGTGCGGGGCAGGCCGCGGCGAGGCCGCCTGGATCAGGGTGGCCTTGGCCGGCCCTTCGCAGGGCCGACTGCTGCAAGGCCGCTCAAGATTGGCCGGCCTTGGCCGGCGGGGCCGGCCTTGGCCGGCGGGGCCGGCCGCGGCAAGGTCACCCGAGATCGGGAGGCCTTGGCCGGCCTTCGCGGTTGTAACGGCCTCCCCAGGACCACGCTCGCAAGGACGGCCGCCGGCACCCCCAGCATCCAGCTCGAAGGGTTCAGCCTAACCAGGTCTCTTATCAAGGTCCTGGGTTCGATCCCCAGTGACAACAACCTACCGCTGCTGAAAAACAGGCGCGGAGAGGGGTTGGGGTGCATGGTCTGCAGACCTGGTTAGGCTGAACCCTTCGAGCTGGATGCTGGAGGTGCCGGCAGCCATCCTTGCGAGCGTGATGCTGGGGAGGCCGTTACAAAAAGTGCACTTTTTATAACGGTCCAGGCCCGCCAACCCTGCGGGACCCAGCTGGCACCGCCGGCCTACCAGAAGTCCAGACCCGGGCCCACTACTGGTAGTCAGCCTATCACATCAAGCATACAGGCCATGCACCCCAACCCCTCTCCGCGCCTGTTTTTCAGCAGCTCAGTTGGTGATGAGAGCTGTGGTAAAGAGTCTTTTATCAAGGTCCTGGGTTTGATTCCCAGTGGCAACAACCTACCGCTGCTGAAAAACATGCGCGGAGAGGGGTTGGGGTGCAGGGCCTGCAGGCTTGATGTGATAGGCTGACTACCAGTAGTGGGCCCGGGTCTGGACTTCTGGTAGGCCGGCGGGGCCAGCTGGGTCCCGCAGGGTTGGCGGGCCAGGACCGTTATAGCGGTGGTCGGTCGTGGCGGGATCATCCGCCTTCGGGCGGTTAGAGTGTTGCCTTTTTTTAGGCTTGATTCAGATCCGCAAATCAAGGGAAAAAAAAGAAATATATATATTTATATTTTGAGTTTATTCTTGAGAAGGCAATAAAAGAATAAGAATTAATTGATTCCTTTTTTGAGGGCTTGTACAACAATGAATGGTCTGTCATTATTGTCATTGGGTGGTGTATATATTGAAGAGCAAGCCCACCGTGAGAACTGGAGGAACCGCCTGAAGTTTTTCTTGGAGGAATCACCTCTTTCTTTCCTTTCTCTCTCTCGCTCGTGCACTCGGAGAGATCGTTGGTCTTGAGTGTTGTCGTCGGTCTTGGAGGAGGTAGCCGTCGGCGTTGAGAGAGGGAGTTGCCGTCGGGCTTGTTAGAGTTTGTCGCCGACGTTGCAGTAGACGTTCTTTGGAGTGGAGAGGCGTAGTGTCGACGGCATGCGTGAGTGCAGTTAGTTTCGACGGTGGTTTCTATCCGGTGGTGGCGTTGTTATCCGGTGGCGGCGTTGTTCTCCGGTGGTGGTGCGGTTGAACGTAGGACTTCGATGTTGAAGGTTCGGTGAACCTTGTGCGTCCGCGAGGCGGATTGCAGTCCAGATCTCAGATTCTCTCCGCGGATCGTGCGTGTCCGGTGCATCAACGACGTATTCATCATACCGTCGTTTCTTCACTTTATATTGACGAATATATTTATATATTTGTAATTGTGTCTTGGCGGGGTTTGCCGAGTGCAGTTTTGTGCTCATTTGTGTTTCTTGTTTACCTGCAATATTTTATAGATGTGCATGTGTGTGTACCGATTTTACAACAAGTGGTATCAGAGGGAGGTTCTGAGTAGGAAACTGATTGGACGTTCCGGTTTTAGGTTTGGGTCAACGGTAGGTGACGACATCGGTCTGCTCCATATCTTACCAGATCTGATCTGTGAATTAATCAGATCATCTAGAGGTACTGCAGTCAGCTATGGCAGCGAAGAACACGATGTTGGCCAGATATTCGGTGGAGAAGTTTGATGATAGCGGGAATTTTCACCTGTGATAGATTCGGGTCAAGAATATGTTGGTTGAGCAGGGGTTGATCCAAGTGTTGCGGGAGCGTGATTCTTTGCCAGCTCCGGTGAAGGATTCTGAGTGGACGGAGATGGATGAGCGCGCCACTAGCGCTATCAGGATGTGCGTCGACGACAAGGTGATGTTCAACATCAGTATTGAAGAGTTCGCTATCACATTGTGGGAGAAGCTGAAGGAACTCTACATGAGCAAGTCGTTGACCACGAGGTTGTTGCTAAAGCAAAGATTATACGGCCTGAAGATGCAGGAAGGTGATAACCTGCAGAAACACTTCAACATGTTAAATGAACTTCTGAGTCAACTACATGTGGTTGGTGTGAAGGTGGAGGAAGAAGACAATGTCTTATTGCTTCTTACCTCGCTCCCTACATCGTATAAGCACATGCAGACCACTCTGCTGTATATGAAGGATACAGTAGACGTGGAGCAGATCACGTCTGCGTTACTGTCCAGTCAGATGCTGTCAAACCCCGCTCCTAAGGATGAGCATACTTTGGCAGTAGGAGGACGACGAGGGAGGCAATTCGAGAAGGGATCTGGGAGTGCACGGTCCAGATCCGCATCGAGAAAAGCAGTGACGTGCTACTATTGCAGTCAGAGTGGCCATATCAAGAGATATTTTCCGCAGCGTGCGCAGATTTCTGGGGACGTCCAGGGTGCGGGCAAGGCAGCGGTAGCTACAACAGATGATAGTGATGTGTCTCTCCTCATCACTGAGAGTCCATGTGACTCGGATAGCTGGATATTGGATTCTGGTGCTTCGCAACACATTTGCTCGGATGTAGGGATGTTCAGTTTACTGGAGGTGACGACTGGGTCGGTCTTTCTAGGTGACGGCTCAGCGTGTGAGGTCACGTGGACAGGGACGGTGGACATCAGGATGCTTGACGGGGCAATGCGTAGGCTTGAGCGGGTACACCTACTACCCAAGCTGCGCAGAAATTTGATATCACTGAGCAGACTGGACTCCAAAGGATACAATTTTGCGGCGAGAGGTGGAGTTCTGACGGTGACGCAAGGACGCACTGTGCTCATTCGAGCTATGCAGTGCGGTAGTCTTTATCGGCTGATGGGGACCACGATGCGAGGTGGTGTGCTCATGATTTCTGCGGTTGAAAAAGTTGATGGTCGAGGTGGTGCAGGGGATCGCCCTTCTGGTAGTCTGACTAGGCGAGTCAGATTTAGTGATCCAGTTGCGTCGACATTTAGAGATTGAACCCGAGCAGGGATGAGTTGACTGGAGCAGGTCGGTTGTTGCCTCGGGTCCTTGAGGTGGTGCTTCGTGCAGACTGATGCTTCAGGCAAATCGTGTTGCGTGCAATGTTGCTTCCGCGCAGTTGATGCCTAATGCAGATGGTGTTTTGTGCAGGAAGTGTTTCATGCAGGCGGTGGCTCCGGATCCCAAATTAAGGTGGTGGATTGTTGTCTTTTTTGAGACTTGATTCGGATCCATAAATCAAAGGAAAAAAAGGAAAAATATATATTTATATTTTGATTTTATTCCTGAGAAGGCAATAAAGGAATAAGAATTAATTGATTCCTTTTTTGAGGGCCTGTACAACAATGAATGGTATGTCATTATTGTCATTGGTTGGTGTATATATTGAAGAGCCAACCCACTGTGAGAACTGGAGGAACCGCCTGAAGTTTTTCTTGGAGGAATCGCCTCTCTCTCTCCTTTCTCTCTCTCGCTCGTGCACTCAGAGAGGTCGTTGGCCTTGGGTGTTGTCGCCGGTCTTGGAGGAGGTAGCCGCCGGGTTTGAGAGAGGGAGTTGCCACCGGAGTTGTTAGAGTTTGTCGCCGACGTTGCAGTTGACGTTATTTGGAGTGGAGAGGCGTGGTGTCGACGGTGTGCGTGAGTGCAGTTAGTCTCGATCAGTTAAAATCCAACTTGTGCGCAAGTTTGAACAAAGCTCGGCCGATTCGATCGTAACGGACTCCTTAACTTTGGCCGATTTGATCATCCCATAACATTTCCTTTCTTTTTGTTATTTAAAGATGCTGGTGCAAAAATTTGAAATCTTACATAATAATTAGCATAAGAAACAGCAGCTATACCAGTATCAATGAATCCAATGATGACATTCTCCTGATTTTTCTTTGAAAAACCAGGAATTTCTGCAGCAGCATCCATAGTTAGCCCCATGAAATCCCATGAATGAGTTGTGTGCAGAATCCTCTTTTGATTTGGGAAAACTGAAACAACTCCAGGCATCTCTGTCTTTCCAAATCAATGAAACAATCAGAAAATCACAACCATCTGAATTTGAGAATCAAATAATGTTTTTGCATTTCAAAAAACAATAATTACCAGTCATCATCAGAGCCTGTTCCTCTGTTAATTTCGCCGCGAATCCTCCGAAACCATTGCTGTAACTGTAAACATGAGAGGCCTCTGCTTTCTCCATGCTGTTTGTTGAGTATGAAAAAAAACATAAATTTGTTGTTGTTGTTGTTGTTTCATAAGACCAGAAATCAATTGCATCATATTTAATGTAGGAATGGAATGACCTTCCACCATGAACTGCGGCGAGAATCTGATGATTCCGATTTAAGAATTCGCGGGGGCTTCCATTTCTGCTGCTTCCCATATACACCACATAAACCTGATAATCAGCACCGCCACAAATTCAGGAAGACTTACACATTAACACAATGAAAGGTGCAATTCTACTTGACATTGAACATCACAGTTGTATTTCATGAAATTTAATAGATGAGAAGAAGATAATTTCTATGGTGCTAATCTAAATCACATTTCAGGGCAAATGGAGAAAAAAAGATGATTCCTTTACAAATTCAGAAGAAGAAGAAGAAGAAGAAGAAAAACTTTCAGACCTGAGATGAACAACATAATCTCATCACTCCAAATGTAGCAGTTAAGAAGAATATAGTGGCTATGGAACCAAGCTGAGCCATTTTTAGAGAGAGAAAGATAGAGGAGCAGAGAGGAAGGGAGAGAGAATGATGGAGAGGATAAATAAGATAACCAGCCACAGCCAGGAAAGCAAAAGAGAAGGGGGAAGTCACTTGAAAAACAGAGCCATTTTCTATTATTATTTTTGTAAAAAAAACATGTTTGTAGATCTCTAAACAAATGTGATTTATGTTAAATTACATTTCAATCTATAACAGATTCGGATACTTAACGGTTTTGTTCGAATACCGGAATATCTGATACCCATATTAAACCTATGATTTGTCTATAATACCCAAGCTAGTGGAAACGGGGAGATAATTTCACTTTATTCACCATCCAGAATGCTTCGAGCGACATAACAATTTAGATTGTATAAAATCCATCATATATGCTTATGGTGCGTTACCCGCACCAAAGCTACACTATTTATTCGAAGAAGACTGCCGTGGTGAGAGCCGCTCTCGCTCGCACGCACGAGAAGAAAATCATTTTGAGGTTAAATAAATTTTGTAAGGTTGTCCATTAAACTAAGGAGGAGCTAATTATAGGAATACATGTATTTTGCTTAGAAGTTGGACCCATGCATGCTCTTGCAAAAGAGTGCACGCTACTTTTCCTCTTTTTATTAATTAATTAATTAATTAATTAATTTGAATGTGGTAACCATTTTCTGCTAAATACAAGGGGAAGAAAATCAAATTATGGTAAAGTTACCGCTAATCATCACTATAAATAAAAAAAATTAATTATGTGGGTATATTTCTTGAATAAAATTCTTAGATTTTGCTTTCTTTACTCATCACTTCACACACACAAAGACTGTGCAACAAATGCAATTAATATATATAGAGAGAGAAAGAAGAGAGGGAAAGAAAGGAAGGAGAGAGAGAAAGAGAGGGAGGAGAGAGAGAAGGGGGAATCCAACAAATTCACAAGAAAAAAAAAACTTGCACACAAAAACATTAGAAATATAATAATGAAAATTATATTTTCACCTGAGATGAGCAACATGATTTTATATCTGCAAATATAACAGCTGATAAGAAGAAGAAGATTATCATGGCAAAGGCACCAAGCTCAGCCATTTTTCAGTGATAGAGAGAGAAAGAGGGAGAGAGAGAGAGAAGTAGAGAGAGAGGGGATTTGAGGGGATCTATAAATAAGCAGCCAAGAAAGCCAAAGTGAAGGGAGAAGTGACTTGAAAAAGGGAGGGGCCTTTATGACTACTTATATCTAGTTTAAAATTGAACACCAAGGGTCTGTTTGTTTGGACGATGGGAGTGAGAGAAGTGAGAGATGGAGGAAGGCGGCTGCGGTCTTCAAAAATGGACAAAATGAAGTTTTTGAGCTGTGGCAGCGGCAATGAGAGTTTATCAAAAAAATTTAAAGGGACGGTGACGGTTTCCCCCTGACGGAGATGGAGCAAAAACGCCGAAACAAATACACCTCAAATTTGCCCCGCTCTGTTTGGTAGGGCATGAAGAGACATGGCCAAAATGTCACCGGACAGAAATGGTATTTAAGGCTTTGTTTGTTTCGGCGTTTTTCTCCATTTCCGGTGGGAAAAAATGTCACCGCACCGCTGAAAATATTTGTTTAGTAAATCTTCATTTTTCATCACCAATGCTCCAAGCCTCCAATACACAATTTTTGGCCTCTAACGTCGTCGTAGTCCCCTCCCTCCATTTCCACCGCTCTTATTCCCGACGCTTCAAAATGACACCGTCGAAACAAGCGAAAATTTTCTGTGCGTGTAACGCACGGGGATGACCGTGGGGGAAATGTAAATTTCTCCTGTTTTTTTTTATTTCTTCAAAAAAAAAAGTGGAATATTGATCGATGTATCTTTACGTTAATTTTAAATACTCATATGACTATATTTTGAGGTGAAAATATAACCGCAAAAAACTCTTTTTTTGAACTATTTTTAGAACTGAAATTTACAAATAATTAAAATACAGTCCACGAGTTGGATTTCTGTACTAAAAAAAGATCCCGCACAGATTTTTCGTGTGTTACACGCACAAAAAATCTTCCCCTTAGATGGGTTATTGTATCTAATGAAAAACAGTGCCCGAATCTCGCCCCAAACACAACCTTAGCATTGTTCGGCTGTCTCCGCAAATAGGATGCGCCAATTTGGCCTCTCGTTTATTTCGAGCACTCAAATAAATAAATAAATAGTATATCCGGCTAAGATTATAAATTTTAGACAAATTTATTATTAATTAAAGTATGGGAGGACTAATTATTAGTTTTTTTAAAGAAAAAAATTAACGGTGGATGGATGGAATGAGACGGAAGGTGGAGATGCGTGTGCGCAGAAGCAATCCAAATAAGTTAGCCCGCAACATACCCTACCAACCCAAATGAACCACACGCGACACTCTAGCACACTGATTTGAAGAAGAAAAAAAACCATTTTAGGGTTTGAATAATGCATGTCATTTTTGCATCTAACCCCCCTGCATTGGCCTTTTTCGCAAAAAATTGACCGCCGGTTTAAGAATGATCATTGATGTGCCGGGCGCTCTCGTTGCCTTTCTGCATATAGAAAGATCAAACTGAACCGGACCGAATGTTGTCGTGAAGAGATAGCTACTCGCGGTACTCCGTTCGCGAGAAGCAAAGTATTGACCGAGCTACAGTATGGAATCCCGCTCCCTCTCCACGCGGAAGCTCTTCACAGACGCCTCCCGGACACTTATCATATCTTTGGCGTATGACCAACCCGGAAGACAAGGACGGAAGCATGTGATCGATGTCGTCGATCATGCGGGACGTCGAGCGTGAGCGCACGCATGCATGATGGGATTTATATTGTATTGTAAATTGAGAGGTGTAATTGTGTGGATTATCAACACAACCCTAGGATCCTAGCACTTCATTCAATTATGTCTTCCTCTCTTTTTTTTAATAAATAAAAATTCCTTCATCCTCGCGATTCCTTCGGGATTATAATCGTGCGTTCGGGGGACTGCGAGTGACAAAAATGTCAAAATTACTGTCGTTGACCGCACGGGGCCCACAGCTGCAAATAATTTATAAGGAGCTCGGGTAGCGATCTCGCCGTCCTATTGGGCTTCAAAATTTGTGTTTTTTCTTTGTTTTTTTTCGGCGAGATTACCGACGTTGTATATGCGAGATCAACGACTTAAATTTCACCCATTTTCATAGTAAGGAGTGCTACCTGTACGCAATTATTTGCAAGCCGTGAGTAAATTTGGCATTTTGTTGAGGTTTGGATCCCAATGCTCTTCTGACGCAATGGGCTTCAGGAACACCCAACACGTGAACCTCTCGTCATATCCCGTCTTTCTTATTTATTTACTTATATAATTAATTAATTATACTATTTCAGCATATATAATTAATTAATTTAAAATACTTTTAGCCATTTACAATATAATATTATAATATATTACAATTCCAATTTGTATAAATAAAATAATATTCAGCGGTGTTCATTATTGGGTTCAGCTAATTCATTTGAGCACACAACTGCCCTTGGTTTCACCAATAATTTGCCACCTCATTACCTCAATATATATACAATATAAGTGAATATAAATTATATTTCTATATGTTTAACTATAATTATATACAATTTCATGTCTAATATAAATTATTGGCTCCGTTCCGCACGGTGTCGGCGGTCGTAAATGTTAGGTCGTTCGAAGTATCCCAGGTGATGTTCAAAGTGGAACTGTCTCCATGCTGCCCTCAGCTTGAGTTTTATAGGCAAACCCTAGGTTAATACGCGCATCAGATATCTCGGTATCCAAACCAGACCCATTAAGTCTCCGAACCCGTTATGTACTCAAATATACATTAACAGTAAACACATGGGTTAAACCGTCATTTTCTTAGGTGGGCATTAACGAATGATAATTTAACCTCCATGATCATGACCGCCACCACCGTGCCAAACGGAGCCAAAATGATCACAAAATGATGGTGAAGAAGTGTGTCGATGATGTGGAGGTTATCGCGCACAATTTTTGGGTTGCAAGCCAAAAATAAGAAAAAAAAATTAAAATACTTGAAATATTCAAGAAAGTTGCCCCATTCTAGTCCCCCAAAAATACTTAAGATAATCAGGACTCCATTCTTAACTGACCATAAAATTCTATGAGGCATCACAAAAAAGGCATTGAACTGTAAATATTTTGTTAGATTTTTGCGACATTATATATTTAATTTACTATAACAACTACTTGAATAAATTCAATTTTAGAATGCTAAATTTTTTTTAACAAAAAATTATCATTTAATTTCCATATGAGAGAAAGATACAAAAAAACATTTTTTATTATTATTATGGGTTGCAAATATTGTATGCCCAAAATATTGAGCTGCAAATATCGATTTGAGACATGTAAATATAATTACCCTTATCAATATTATATTATTTAAATATAATTGTTACTGAAGTTTAAGGAACCAATATTTATATATTTACTTTGCTTAAAAGGTTGAACCAAACTCTTATAAATGAGTATACGCTACTCTTCCTTTATTATTATTATTATTATTATTATTGTAGTTAAATGTATCTGAGATATATGTCGAATGTGAAGGATCAGGTTACAGGACGAGAGGCGACAGAGAAAGACAGATGGTGTCTAGGTCGGTTCTACTCCATAGAATCACTTGGTTGCCCTATGATGAACTGAGGTTTGGAGCATTACCCTAAACCCTAAACCCTAAACCCTAAAGCTTGCATTGACGTATCAAAGATGGGGTTGGCCGTGAGCCCTTAGATGGACTATATATTGAGCATTGTTGCTATGTCGAGCACATATGCGAGAGCTTGATTGCGAGAAGAAACTGGTGGGGGTGAGGGGGGAGCTGTAGGTTGAGTCCCTAGTGCTACTACTAGCAATCATGTAATTAGCCTTCAAAATCTAATGACAGCATGGAGTGCTATTTGGCAGCTAAACACAAGGAGACCTAAGTCATAACACACATTTAAGTGAAAAAAGATACATGAATCAACAAAGTCACATAAAAATTAAAAGGAAAAGAAAAAAAAAGTAATATTTTGGACCACAAATATTTAAGGCGTCTTTAGAGAGCACTTTGTGAACTTACTTGTGTTTAAGAACTACTCCACAATTAATTAATAATGCTATTGTGAAAGATTCTGGATTGGTGACCTCTTAAGAAGTACTCGTAAACCACCAACGAGAAAGAAAAAAAACTATACAATTCAACTTAATATAGGATACATTAAAAACAATACTTCAAATATTGTCAAATAACTTTGATCACATTTATTAAAAGCAAATAATGGCGGCAGCATGTCTACATTTACTGTCATACCATCTCCAACCAAAAAAGTGTCTCACAATATTGTCATCACACATCTCTATCAACAAAAGGTGAAAGGACACGCGAGGTTTGGTCAAATATATCTCAACATTTAAGAGGTTGGTCTTTTTGTGCATGAATGTTATGAAATGTAAATTTGCAGTAAAAAAATTTGTTATTTCAAAAGAGGGCAGCCTTTAATTTAACAAATTTAGAGGGGGGATCCCGGTAAATGGCCCGACATAATATATATATAAAGTACATATATATATATACCATATACATCATACATGAAATACATAACATACTCATACACAACATGCACATCATACATGTAGCATATAGTGTAGATAATATATATTGAGCATATATATGATGCAAGTATGTAACTAGTGTATATAGAGCGCACAACACATAAAATGCAGACAATACATATTGCATACAACATACATAGCATATGCTGTATCAACATATACAATGTATATGTTCTCGTTATATACAATACATAAAAGTGCCATTTGCCGGATCCTTCCCTCAAAGTTTGCTAAATTACAGATTGCGCCCTTCTTATTTTTGAAATTACAAAAATCACCTCTAAAGTTTACATTTCATAACATTAATCTCCCATGAAGTTTACGTTCATGCACAAAATACTCTCCTAAAAATTTACTTAAGGGTGTATTTTAGTGCGTGGATGTTATGAAATGAAAACTTTAGGGGACGTTTTAGTCATTTCAAAAGTAAGAGGGGTGGTGCAACCTGTAATTATGCTAAAATCTAGGAGGGGTTTGGTAATTATTCCTACATAAAATATACAGTGTACATTGAGAACATAACGTGCATAGCGTATGCAACATCATACAATATACTGATATACATCATAAACAGCATACAAAAAGTACAAACTATATATAGTGATATACAGCATGAGTAGTATAAACATAGTGCACATACAATATGCAAATGCAGTGCACACAGTGCATGTCATAAAAATACACCAATCTGCCCTAAAAATGGGGTCCTCAGAATTATAACTTACAAAACACAAGTATAAAATCATACTTCCTGAAGCACCTTAAAGAAAGGAAAAATATATATATTTAACAGCTGACAAATATTTACAAACAGGGCCTTGCATGGTAGCTTATGCATATACACAAGATCAAACTAAAGTCTGAATGAAAAAGGAGTATAAATTTGAGGTTAACATGGTGATTTCCAAATGTAATAAACCATTTCTGAAAAGAAAAAATTTATGATGAGGAGTGGAATAAGGCGAGAAAATTATTGTGAAGAGGGTCAGATAGGAAATCAATTAAATTCTGGAGAGGGCCTTTTCCTGTGAGAGCTGCTTGAAGAGAGAAGCCTAGCCAGGCAACCATGGCTAGCCGCCCATTTTTAATCTCTTTCACCTTCAGCTCTTCTGAAGAGATTGGATCTTTAGAGAGGCCCAGAGGATCAAACAGTGGCCCACCAGGATAATTTATGTCTCCTGGAAGATAGATGCCAAGTGGCTCCAATGCTTCTATTCCACAATATCTGGCATATTCTGGCCCCACCTAGCAAAAAATCATCATCGTTTGGATTCAATTTTATGAGTTCTTATTTTTCATTCCTTTCAGCTGAGTTTTGCGTTAGATGTAAGACTCCGTTTGGCACTAGGGTGGTGGTCGCGAACACAGCAGTTATGAACAGACATCCGTGTGGTGGGAAAAAAAGGATATTTAGGATATTTGGTATATTCACTATGAACAATGATAATACATATACATGTACAAGAGAGGAAGATTCTAATACCCGAGGTGACTCTAAGCAAACACTATCACTCAGAATGTACACCATATCTACCCCCCCCTCCCCCCAACTCACGAAAGATCATACACCGAGAGTTTGGACAGTAGATAGGCATGATGGGTCATCGTTTGCAGCTCACAGATGACGGGTGAATAGGAAAAGCCAGTCGAGCTCCGTGTAAACCCAACTTCTCGAACGACCATACTGAATTTTTCAAACCAAGCACGAGGGGACTGTTTGAGACCATATATAGACTTCCGGAGATGACATACATGAGACTCCCCAGTGGTCTCAAACCCGAGAGGTTGGTGCATATAAATAATTTCTTGGAGATCGCCATTGAGAAAGACATTTTTAATATCTAACTGATGTAAGGGTCACTGGCGATGCACGACCAAGGAGATCAGGACCCGAATGGTATTTAACTTGGCGACCGAGGAGATGGTTTCATCATAATCAAGGTCTTGCTACTGAGTGAAACCCCGGGCCACGAGCCGAGCTTTTAAGCGGTCAACAGTCTCATATGTAGCATGTTTGATACCAAAGACCCACTTGCACTGACACGGGACTGGACGGGAGGAAGAGGAACCAGATCTCAGGTCTGGTTAGCCCAGAGGGCAGTCATTTCATCATCCATGGTCGCCCTCCACCCGAGTACTGAAGAACTTCCTATACACAATTTGGAATAGAAATAGAGGAAAGAGAGATGGCAAATTTTAGGAGTGGCGGAGATAGGCGATGTAGAGATACATAGTTCGCCAAGGGATAAGCCATAGAGGTTGATGCTGGATCAGCGAGCCGCGGGATGACATTGGTAGAAGGGAGCTGCTGTAGGGGACCAGTCTTGGATGAACGACGAGAATAGACACGAAGAGGTGGTAGAGGTAGAGCAGGCGTCGGGAGCGGTGAAGGAAGAGGTGGGAGAGACGGAGTCGTGACAGGGACAGCAGGACGAGCGACAGGGAAAGGTAGAGACAGTGTAGAAGAAGATGAGTGGAATGGTTGATCCTCAAGAAAGGTTGTATCCACTGAAACGATCAGCTTGTCATCGGTAGGAGAGTAGCAGACATAACCCTTTTGAGTGCGGGAGTAGCACACGAACATACATTTGGTGGCACGAGCAGTTAGCTTGTCAGTAGGCGTACCAAGAATGTGAGCATAACATACACAGCTAAAGACACGAGATGTGAGGGAGAACAGAGTCTTGGAAGGAAAGAGGAGACTAAACGGAAATGCGAAGTCGAGCACGGAGGGCATGCGGTTGATGAGATGACAGGCAGTAGAAACCGTGAAATTCCAATATTTTGTAGGCAACTGCATTTGAAACATGAGTGACCAGGCGATATCAAAGAGGTGACGATTTTTCTGCTCGGCCACACCGTTTTGCAGGGGGTATAAGCACACGAGTTTTGATGAATAATGTCAAACTCGGTACATAAATTTGAGAAGGTACGACTAGTATATTCACAAGCATTGTCTGTGCAAATGATTTTAACGTAGTCGAGAATTACGTACGCGTCTCAGTAAGAAAAATACGAAAAACAAATGTCAGTTCAGTACGATCATGAAGTAGATATAACCAGGTGAGACGCGAGTAATCATCCATAAAGATAACAAAGTAGCGATATCCAAAAACACTATGGATTTTATAGGGTTACCAGATATCAGAATGCACTAAAGAGAAAGAAGTATCACTCTGAGTACATTTAAGAGGGAAAGAAGTATGATGTTGTTTGCCATAGATACAAGATTCATAAGTAAACTCTTGCAATGAGATATCGGGAAGAGCCTTCTTGAGAATAGGGAAAGGAACATGACCAAGGCGACGGTGTCAATCAAATGTCAATCAAAAGTGGAGACAGCAGAGAGAATGGTAGGTGGAATATCCAAGAGATAAAGCTCATTTGGCAGTCGTCCTTTACCAATGGTACTCCGCATTCGGCGATCCTGCACAACAAAAGAGGAAGGAGAAAAAGTTATACAACAATCAAGTTCCTGAGTAAGGCAACTAACTGATAACAGATAGAAGGGGGACCCCGGAACATGAAGAAACGAGGATAGAGGGAGAGTGGGGGTAAGCCAAAGATCAGCAGCGCCGGAGACCATAGTGGTGTCGCCATTTGCTACAGTGATGAACTTGGGATAGGCAGAATGTATGTACTGAGGTGGTTTCTGAGAGGTAATGTGGTGAGTAGCACCCGAGTCCACAATCCAGTGGGGGCTATGAGAGAGACAAGATATATCTTCAGTGAAAAAAGACGCAACAGAGTCAGACGAGCGACCGATAACGTCTTGGAGCTGTTGAAGCTGGGTGCAGAGAGCATTGATGTCTTGCTAGGTAGAAGAGTCAGAATCCTGTGGAGTGGCACCAGTGGGAGGAGGTGCAGCTGTAGTAGAAGAAGTAAGGTGTGGAGGCAGACTATGCTTGCGGTAGCAGGTGGCTTCAAGATAACCTTCTCGATCACAGTAAGTATATTTCAAAGCAGAGTGCCCAACACATCCTCGTCCCCAAGACATGTGGCGACCTCCTCGAGCTGAAGAGCCACGAGCTGGAGTAGGAGTAGGTAAAAGGGGCTGCTGAATGAGAGCTGGAGAAAAACTTCCTAAAGTCTGAGATGGTGGTGTAACCTTGAGCAACATAGAGCAAACATCAGACAGCGAGGACGTTGTAGAGGAGGAAAGAAATTGATCTCTGACACTGTGAAGATGGGGAGGAACACGGGTCATCATCATAGCAATCCCAACAGCTTTCTTTTTGTGCCTGTTGTGTAGCGAGATCCGTGGAGGGAGGTTGATGTTGTATCCAGGCCTCCATCAGAGTTTTGTCCTTGGCAACGAAGGAGGTCACATCGCCCGTTGTGTCGGGATCCAGTGTTTGAAGCGCAGAGATGATATCAAACAAATGCAGCAAGTTGTCTTTGCCAGAGTAGCGAGAGTGAAGCTCCTCCCACATCGCCTTGGCCGTCTCATGATATATGGTCATGCGGTCGGGCTCGGTATCCATGGAATAGAGGATACAGGATTGGACCCGACCGTCATCACAGAGCATTTATCAGTGGGGACAATGGGAGCATCAAAGACCTTTGGTCTGGAGAACGCGACGAACAGAATGCACCAATTTCGCAAAATTATGTTTCTCACTGAAAGAGAAGGCGGTTATCCGAAGTTCATCACGAACTTCAGGAGAAGGAACAGCGGCACGAGTGGGAAGAGAAGAGGCGGTTGTTGAGTCCATGGCGGCAAGAGAGAGGAAAGGCGGCCTGGCGAATAGAAGAGCACGACCCGTAAAGGGGCTCGCAGCGGGCAGAGCTCTCAGCAAGATGAGTTCGCAGCAAGGTGAGCTCGCAGCGGGAAAGGTAGAGGAGTTGCGGTTAGAAGAGCCCGCGACAGGCAGAGCTCGCAGCGGCTAGACAAGATCGCAATAGGGAGAGGTCGCAGTAGGCAGAGCTTGCGACGGCTAGAAGAGTTCGCAGTAGGCGAAGCTAGCAACGGCTAGACGATCGGGCAAGGAGACTGGGAGGTCTGGCGAATAGAAGAGGACGACCTAGAGCAGGGGAGGCCTGGCGAATAGAGGAGAGCGGCCAGAGAGAGCAGCCAAGAAGGGAGAGTCCGCAGGAGGCAGATGACCTGAGAGTCCGCAGCAGTTAGAGGAGAAGATCGGCGAACAGCAAAGAAAGGCCGGGAAGCAAGAGCAAGCTGCGGTCAAGCGGCCAACACAGGCGGGAAGCACAATTGAGAAGCCACGACTAGAGAAGGCCAGAAGTAGAGAAGGTCGCGACCAGAGAAGTCGGGAACAAACCCCAATGGGACAGAAAGAATGTTCGGCGGTTCGCGAGAAATTTGGCAGACCGCAATGGCAGATAGACCGCAAGAAAAACGTGAATGCCAGAGGTCGCAAAGAAAGAAGCCACAACAGACAGACCACGAGCAGACCCCAATGGCTACTCGCGCGGACAGGCAATGCAGGCCGCAAACTGCCAACCGCAGGGGCAAGCAAGGGGATCCACCAGTAAAAATTATAAAAGGTCGGACGGGGGAACAACATAGGCAAGAAAATAGGAGCCAAGGGAGGCCGCACAAGGGCTGCTGACAGAGGTCCACAGACCGCCCAGTACGAATGGGCCAAGAAAGGCGGATAGAATTTAAGAGACCGCAGGGGCGAGCAGTGGGCAGCGAACAAAACCGGGAGACCGCCTAGATTGATCGGAGCTCTGATACCATGTAGATAAAAGCCGAAGAGAGAAAATAATCAAATTTATTAATTTCTCATACTTCTATTACAACTTGTACATGTATGCATACATATATATAGGAAGAGAGAGGAGGAGAAAACTCCAATCCTATAATGTGGAACTAAAGAGAATGTACATGGGCTCAAAGAATGGGCTTTTCATATTGGGCTTTTTCATTTCTTCTTAACACAAACCACTCAAGTTTGTGAAACGTATTTGCATTGGGGAACACACGTCATGCTTACACTCAAACGTTCGGCCTCGCCTTGTAGGAGTCGCTCAACCAACTTATTTCTTTATTGTATTATTTTAGTGTTTTGCCTTGTAGTAAGAGGATCTGTCTATATAAGGACCCCTAAGGGTGGAGTCTATCTTATCTTTGATGTCTTGAGTGTTTGGCTCTCTTGGAGAATGGTGTCTCAAGGAGTTCCCAGCCTCCGGATGCTTGGCAAAAATTCTCTCGTGATTGTATCTTTATTCTCATTTAATACAATGCAAGCTATTTGTTCTCGATCTTGATACAACTACGAGCTATCAACTGGTCTGACCTACCTCAATTAAGGTTCTATCGAGAGCCCTAATTCCTCCGCTCGCTTCTTACGTTTTTACGAGGGCGGTTTCCGCCGCTTCGATCCATCCTGATCCAGCCACGTCGGGGCTCCGGCGATTTCTATGTCGCACGCTGACGACGCATCGCCGAATCGCCTCCGCCTCGCTCGTCCGCACACCGCGCAGTCTCTGCCGCCCGATCCTCAACACCGCCGACTGCTCCTGCCAATCCAGCATCGTCGGCTGTTTCCAGCAGCATTTTCTGACGCATACAGCCTTGTCAACCGCCGTCGGCGCCTTCTTCCCCGTTACGCCGACTGCTCCAGCAGCTCCTGCGATGTTGGCTGCTTCCAGCAGCATTCCCACTGAGTCCCGCGCCGTCAGCGCTCGATTCCAGCACACGATTCCGCTGCGACCGAGCTCCCTGCGCCCGACACCTCGTCGAGCGCACAATTCACGTGCGTCTTCGGTCTACGGCGCCTACGACCGGCTTTTCTACCCTTCTAGTCGTGCTCGGCAGCACCCCAGCGACCGCCAACACCCTGCGGCCTTCCAGCGACCGCTCGTCCACCTCACAACCCTCCCGCGACTTCGACCACAGTCCGGTAGTGCTTCTGCGGCTCCAGCGGCATTTCGACAGCCCCCCGCAGCTCCTGCGGCACTCCGGCAGTCCTCTGATGGCGCCAGCAGGCTGCAGCATTCCTGCAGCCTCCCCCCATCATTTCACCATGACTCTCCTTCAGAACTCAGCGTGTGTTTGCTGCGATCTAATTGAAGCTACCCTGGATACTCTCCGCGCCATGGCACTTGAACTTTGTCATCGTCTTCTTCCACAAGCCCCCTTACAACCCCGGCCCACCAATTTACTCTGACGAGCCTTCTCCATCCATCCCATCACCACCCCTCCGCGGGTCTTCGACCATTAGTACCTCTGTCACTTCCTACTTGTCTAACACCCCCTTTGTTCTCCAACTGCCGACCATGGCACGCACCCCCATAATTTCCCACCACCCTTCGATTCCCACCACCCTTCGATTCCCACCAGTTGCCCTCCCATTCGCTCGCCTTCCAACACATTTGTGATAGAGGCTCCACCTAACGCCTTGCCAACCTCTCACACGTTGCCACATGCTTTTTCTGCTCCTTGTCGTTTCTTGGAGACCCCCATCCGCATGTCCTCACTTCCAACATCTCTCGAACCCTCAGATCACTCTCCCACTTCGACCAGACTTCCCATCAGGTTTACTTCCCACTCATCACTACCCCCACCTCATCGACCTAATCTCAGGCCCAATAACCATCATCCAGAACTTGGATGGGGTTCCGCCCTCCGTCTTCACGGCATCCATCCTCCGTACGAGGCCCTGGGCCAACTGGAGTGCACCTCGCTCGACCTTGAGGCTGAGATATCTTACCGACACGACATTGTTTCTTTCGGGCAATCCCATGATAGCTCTGCAGCAACCATCCCGCCACAACGCCTCTCAGTTTATGATGTTTCACCAGAACTACCCACCAGAGGAGTTGTATGAGTCTCCACGCCGCGCTTATGGAATCCTTACCGCCTCGACCTTGAGGACAAGGTCAATTTTCAAGTCGTGGGTGTTGATACGTATTTGCATTGGGGAACACGTCTCATGCTTACACTCAAACGTTCGGCCTCGCCTTACAGGAGTCACTCAATGATTTATTTCTTTATTGAATTATTTTAGTGTTTTGTCTTGTAGTACTGTCAAAGTAGAGAGAAAACGACTAGAAAACAAGCCGGAACTTTGAATAATGAAAATTTTATTATCCAAAAAGATATCATTTACAAAGGTATGGCCTCCCTTTTATAGAATGGAGGAGATAGAGGAGAGTACAAACTAACAATGTGGGACTAAATAAATGTACAAAGACTGGGCGGTTTGATATGTACAGACCGCACAGTCCGCGCGGTTAGATAACAGGCTAACCGCCCGGACAGACCAGAGGGAGATGCAGAAGGAGACCGCCAGACTGCCAGACCGCCAGACCGCCAAATATCCAAGTCGTTGTAGACAAACCGCTAGACCGCCGAACCATAGCAGCAACCACCTGGATATCATACTGCTGGAGAGAAACCGCTAGACCGCACGGTCAACAACTCGCCAGATCCAAACCGCTAGACCGCACAGTCAACAATCCGCCAGGTCCAAACCGCAGACCGCCCGGTCTCATGCTTCAACACTCCCCCTCAAGCTGGAGCATAGATATCAATCATGCCCAGCTTGTCACAGATGTGGAAGAATGAAGTAGAAACCGGCTTGGTAAAGATATCCGCCAGCTCTTTGTCAGAGGTGACGAACGGAGTGCAAATCTGTCCCTTCAAGACTTCTTCCCGGATGAAATGGCAGTCAACTTCTATATGCTTCGTTCTCTCATGGAAGACCGAATTTTTAGATATGTATATAGCGGCCTTGTTATCACAGAACATAGGAAGAGGATAGTCGTAGACCTCTCCTAGGTCAAACATGAGAGCCCTCATCCATTTTAGTTCACACGTGGTTGACGCCATACTCCGATATTCAGCTTCTGCACTCGACCTTGAGACAACAGACTGCTTCTTGCTCTTCCAACTCACAAGATTACCTCCAATAAAGGTGCAAAACCCAGATGTAGACTTCCGATCACCTTTATCATCCGCATAGCTTGAGTCTGAATAGGCTTCAACTCTCAGATGACCATGCTTCTGAAAGAGTAACCCTTTTCCTGGTGCTGCTTTGACATACTCTAATATCTTTAAGGCAGATTGAAGATGACATTCCCTGGGAGCCTGCATGAACTGACTAACCTTGCCTACAGCATATGAGATGTCGGGTCTGGTCACTGTGAGATAAATGAGTTTGCCTACCAGACGTCTATACCTCGTGACATCAGATACAAGAGGTGAGTCATCTGTCCATGTCTTGTCTTCTCCAGTAGCCATGGGATACCGAGCTGGTTTGGCACCGGTCAGTCCTGCATCTTGTAGAAGATCAAGAGCATACTTCCGTTGGGAGAGGACCAGCGAGTCAGGCTTCCGAGAGATTTCTATCCCCAAAAAGTACTTTGGGGAGCCCATGTCCTTCGTAACAAGGTGTTGACGGAGGTGTTTCTTTGTTAAGTCCACCCCAGCTTGGTCATCTCCGGTCAGAAGAATATCGTCTACATAAACTGCCAAAACCACAAGGCCCGATGCGGTTTTGCGAATAAACAGAGAGTGATCAGCTGAACTTCTCGCAAAGCCAATAACAGCCACAATGCTACTGAACTTGTCGAACCATGCCCGAGGGCTCTGTTTTAGTCCATAGATGGCCTTCTTCAACTGACATACACGTGTCTCCCCCTGAGCAACATACCCCGGAGGTTGCTCCATGTAAACATCCTCGTGAAGATCCCCATATAGAAAAGCATTTTTGACATCAAGCTGAGAAATAGGCCAATCCCGGTTGACGGCCACAGAGAGAAGAACACGGATGGTGCTGAGGCGAGCAACTGGGGAAAACGTATCAAAGTAGTCAACCCCATAAGTCTGAGTATAGCCTTTGGCCACCAGTCGGGCCTTGTAGCGTTCCACAGAGCCATCGGGGCGAAATTTCACAACAAACACCCAGCGACAGCCAACCACATCAGTGCCCACTGGTGGAGAAACAAGGGTCCAGGTACCTCGTTCAGTAAGAGTGGCGATTTCCTCATCCATGGCAGATTTCCAGTGAGGAATAGCAAGAGCCTCCTGGTAGGTGCGAGGAGTAGTAGTAGCCGAGATCGCCAAAGCAAAATGCCTGCGAGAAGGAGTAAGCTGATCATAGGAAACAACAGCCGCAAGCGGATGTTGGGTGCACGCCCGCACCCCTTTGCGAAGAGCAACAGGGAGATCTAGGTCGTCTTGAGCCTCAGGAACCGGAGCGTCCGTGGCGGAGAAAGCTGGCCCGGGACTTGAGAGAGACGGCGGTGGAGAAACGGGAGAAGGGGAAAGGGGTATAACAGGTAGAGGAGGCGGAGCAGACATGGGAGGGGAGACGTCGATATGCGTGGAAGGAACACAAGGTAATGGTGGAGAGGAAGAGAGGTCAGGAGGAGGAGGAGATGGAGATGAGAAGTAGGAAGCATTTTCAAAGAAGGTGACGTCCGCGGAAACAAACTGTTTTCGCAGAATGGGGTCAAAGCAACAATAGCCTTTTTGAGTGGTGGAGTAACCCAAAAAGACACATTTGGTGGAGCGGGGGGAAAGTTTATCCCGGGTAGCGGACGGAGCATGCACAAATGCCGTACACCCAAAGATACGAAGGGGGAGAGGAAAGGGTTCCTTGCCGGGGTAGAGAATGGAGAAGGGAGTCTTACCATGAAGGACAGTAGAGGGAATACGATTGATGAGATAGCAGGCAAGAACAACAGCATAGCCCCAATAGGAGTGAGGCACATGCATCTGCGTCATAAGAGTGCGAGAGACGTCGAGGAGATGACGGTTTTTACGTTCCGCCACCCCATTTTGTTGGGAGGTGTAAACACAGCTGGTCTGATGGAGAAGACCATGTTGCATACAAAAGGAGGAAAACTCATGACTAAGGTATTCTTTAGCATTGTCAGAGCGAAGAAATTTAATAGAAACCTCAAATTGAGTTTTAATCATATTATAAAAAGTTTGCCATACAGAAAAGAGTTCAGAGCGATCTTTTAACAGATACACTCAAGTACATCGAGAGAAATCATCAATAAAAGTGACAAAATAAGAGCTACCCCGACCAACGGTGAGAGTAGGAGCAGGTCCCCAGACATCAGAATGAATGAGATCAAAGGGGCGAGAGGAACCACGGCCTTGCTTTGGTGGGAAGGGGGAACGATGATGTTTGCCCAACTGACATGCGTCACAGTCGAGCGGAGGACCCGTGGAAGGTAAGTGGGGAAGAAGCTGACGAAGAATCCGAGCTGGAGGATGGCCAAGGCGAAGATGCCATTGAAGCAGGTCGGTGGACGAGGAAGAGAAGGCGGACAGAGCAGAGACATTGTCGAGGAAGTAGAGGCCGCCGCTCTCAGTCCCAGTAGCAATCGTCCGCTGGGTCCTCGGGTCCTGAAAACAACAAGAAGAAGGAGTGAATAAGACGGAGCACTGAAGTTGCTTGCATAAGGTAGTAACAGAGAGTAAGTTGCAGGGAAATTTCGGGACATAGAGAGTGTCCAGTAAACAAAGCGACGGGGTAACTTGCACCATGCCCGTCCCATGAACTGGGGAAGGAGAACCATCCGCAACAAGAACTGGGGGTAACCGATCATGTGTTTCAAGAAGAGAGAAACATTGAGGATTGCCGGTCATGTGATTTGTAGCACCAGAGTCAATCAGCCATTTACCTTGGGTAACGACGTGAGCACTACCTGAGGTCGTGGCCACAGAGGCAGAGGGCCGAGAGGAAGAATCAGCAGAGGGGCGAAGGTGAGGGTGTTTTTGCCAGCAGCGGTCAACAGTGTGGCCGGTACGACCACAATGAGAACAAAGAAACCTGGACAGTCCGCGCGGCCCGGTGTGACTACGGCCACTAGTGCCGCCCCGCTGAGTTTGGAGAGCATAGGTCTCTGGTGGAGGAGGGGAGGCCAACAGAGGGCGCTGGAGAAGCGAAGTAACGGCGGCGATGCGAGCCGCGGTGGCATCCAAGGTGGGAGATTCGGCTTCACCCAAGATCTGCTGGCGGATCATATCAAAGGACTCGGGAAGCCGCAGAAGATAACAAACAACCAGGAGTTCCTGGAAGTGTTTGTGTTGGGTGGCCACGTCCGCGGAGAAGGGCCGATTTTGAAGAATCTCGGCGCCAAGAGCCTGAACTTGCTGATAGGCTGCTGCAGGAGTCATGGAAGGACGGGCGAAGAGGTCGGCATAAAGGGTGTAGATCCGGGACGTCTGGGTCCCCTTAGAGTAAAGAGCGGCAAGGTGAAGCCAAGCGGCCTTGACCGTCTCATCATGGCGGATGACGGGAAGGCATTCATCAGAGAGGCTGTTAGCCAGCCAAGTGCGGACAAGAGCATCACTCGCATCCCATTCGTCAAATTGAGAAGAATCTGGAGGGGGAGGGTCATCGGTAAGGTGATGACGTTTGCGCTGAGAGCGAAGGAGAAAGGTGAAAGAAACGCTCCAATCCGGATAATTGGAGCCAACAAGTTTAGAAACAGTGCCAAGATTTCCGGAAAGAGTAGGAGGAGGGGGGTGAGCCGGATTGGCAACAGGAGTGGTGGCAGTAGAAGTCTCAGAGAGAGCCATAGAGGAAAACAAAGGGAAGCCGCGCGGTTAAGAAACAAGCCGCGGGAAGAAGAGATGCAGCGGTCAAGATGTCAGACACCAGCGGCCAGAGAGGCCACGACCAAGCCGCAGAACAAGCAGAGGGAGAGAGGTCGGGCGGTAAGAGAGCAGACCGCGCGAACAGACGGGAAAGGCGATAAGGCAGGTCGTGGCGACTAAAGAAGAGAAGAAGAGCACAGCGACTAGAACAGGTCGCGGCAAAGGACAGAACAAGCCGCGCGGAAAGAGCGGACAGAATCAGGAGCCAGAAATCGAAGGCTCTGATACCATGTCAAAGTAGAGAGAAAACGACTAGAAAACAAGCCGGAACTTTGAATAATGAAAATTTTATTATCCAAAAAGATATCATTTACAAAGGTATGGCCTCCCTTTTATAGAATGGAGGAGATAGAGGAGAGTACAAACTAACAATGTGGGACTAAATAAATGTACAAAGACTGGGCGGTTTGATATGTACAGACCGCACAGTCCGCGCGGTTAGATAACAGGCTAACCGCCCGGACAGACCAGAGGGAGATGCAGAAGGAGACCGCCAGACTGCCAGACCGCCAGACCGCCAAATATCCAAGTCGTTGTAGACAAACCGCTAGACCGCCGAACCATAGCAGCAACCACCTGGATATCATACTGCTGGAGAGAAACCGCTAGACCGCACGGTCAACAACTCGCCAGATCCAAACCGCTAGACCGCACAGTCAACAATCCGCCAGGTCCAAACCGCAGACCGCCCGGTCTCATGCTTCAACAGGGGCTCCGTCGATATAAGGACCCCTAAGGGTGGAGTCTATCTTGTCTTTGATGTCTTGAGTATTTGGCTCTCTTGAAGAGTGGAGTGTCAAGAAGGACCCAACCTCCGGAAGCTTGGCAGGAGTTCTCTCCTGATTGTATCTTTATTCTCATTTAATACAATGCACGCTATTTGTTCTCAATCTTGATACAAGTACGAGCTATCAGTTTGTCCCTAGTTTCATTCAAGTTTTTTGCCATAAATGATGTACTGACATTAAAACTACTTAATTGTGGAAAAAAAATAGTATTAGCTTACCATTAAAAGAGCTTGGCAGATAAAACTATTTAAATATGGAAAAATTGTATTAACTCACCATTAAAAGAGCTTGGCATATAGTTATGACGATTACTCCTTGACTCCCAGCAATATGAAATCCCGGAATGCCAAGGTAATCAAGGGTGTCACCCTTAAAAAAAGAGCATAAAATAAATTGAATTAGTTTATCCCAAAGAAAAAACATTTGCAGGTTGTATCAGGATGTCTACAAAATAACAAAAACATGAGAATTACATGCATCCAAATATTTAAGGGGATATAGACTTTAACATAAATGAGCAAAAGGATCACCTCTTTTCTCTTTCACCCACCTCAGCGAGACCCAACCCAACCCCTCCCTAAGTTTTTAGGTGATACTCGAGGTTTCAAATATCGTCATAGTCATTCCCTCAGGAAGCCTCCCATGTCCGAGGCCCCAATTGCACCTTGATGATTTAGGCTCCGTTTGGGGGGACTTATTTTCACCGGTCAAGCGGTCACGGCCGCATGTACCGGACCTTAATTAAGGTCCGGTACATGCGGCCGTGACCGCTTGACCGGTGAAAATAAGTCCCCCCAAACGGAGCCTTAGTTAATTATTAGTTATGTCATCCATTGTGAGCATGCCTGCATCATCATATAAAATTTGGTCAGCGCCCGTCTTTATAGCCATGCCCTACGTCAGTATGGGTTCACCCTATGCTTTGGGAAGAAAACTCATCTAACATTGGATCAAATTATCAAAAATCTCTCTTGTGCATGTAATTATCAATTCCTCTTAGTAAAGAGCTGATTTTTTTACATGTTGAAAGGATAAAAGAGATGTGAATGCCTGAAGAACCCCAAAATAAGAGAAAGAGAATGAAGGTAACGGCAACATTGGAATTCCAAAGTGGTTGCAGAAATGATAGGAGAATGGTTGGTTGCCCTACTCAACAAAAGGTGAGAAGTTCACACAAAATGTTACAGAACTTCACGACGACGAGCCCAAATGGCAAGCCTACACGTGCCGGGCGCGTATACCGCAGGGGCCCACCGATACCGCGGAGGATAATTAATATTTATTATGTTCAATGTTTGGTTGTTGTATTTTTAGTATTTCCTGTCTTTTCTAATTTTGGTTTTCCTTTTGTATTCGCTCATCGCCTCTATAAGAGGGCGCGTGAACCTTGTATTTTGCATCTCGGACAAATGTTCATGTTTCCTCTCTAACCCTAATTCTTCTCTCCCCTTTTCCCTCTCTCTTTCTCTTTGGCGCGTATACCGCAGGGGCCCACCGAGACCGCGGAGGATAATTAATATTTATTATGTTCAATGTTTGGTTGTCGTATTTTTAGTATTTCCTGTTTTTTCTAATTTTGGTTTTCCTTTTGTATTCGCCCCTCGCCTCTATAAGAGGGCGTGTGAACCTTATATTTTGCATCTCGGACAAATGTTCATGTTTCCTTTCTAACCCTAATTCTTCTCTCCCCTTTTCCCTGTCTCTTTATCTTTCTCTCCCTCTCCCTTTCCTGTTCTTACTGCCGCCGCACCCCCCCTCACCCGGATCCGCATCAAAGTGGTCCGACCTGCCCTCTCCGCCCGCCTCCAGCCGCCGGAGAACCAGCCCCCACCGTTTTGACCGTCCGTCTGCACGCTGTCCGCCTGCACGCCGAAGGTTGACTGCGCCAAGTCGCCGCATCGCAGGCCCGCACAGGCTTCCGTTCGCGCCCCGCCGCTGCAACCATCCCCGTGTCGCCGTTGTTTTTCCGCTCGGTGTAATGGACCCCAACACGCGTTCTTCCGTGGATATTCAGCAGGAAGACACCGTAGTTGAATCCCTCCACCGCGTCGAAGCCCAGGAGGCCCTCGTCGCCTCCATGCACGCCTCCATCCTCTCCCATCACGCCAAGTTGGATGCGCTCCAGCCTTCCGACGCCTCGTCCACCAGCGGATCCACGGGTTCGGCCATCAGCGCGTCCCTCCTCGGGGCGGCACCGTTTCCGCACATTGGGGACACCGCAACCCCGCCGCCCCCGGGCATTCCGACCCTTGCTTTGGACCTCCCCACCTTCGACAGCGTGGATTCGATGGGGGTGGATCGCCAAGGAGGAACAGTATTTCGACCTCCACCACACACCCGAACAAGGAAAGGTCTCTACCGCCGTCGTGGGGCTTGACGGCTCCGCCCTCCATTGGGTATGATGGCTTCGCCAGACCAACCCGACCATCTCGTGGCAGAACTCAAGCAGGAAATGATAGGCCGCTACGACAACCGTTACTCGGGCTCCGCTATCGAACGCTTGTGCGGGGTGCGCCAACTCGGTGCGCTGGACGACTACATCAATGAGTTTGTGGCCCTCGTCATTCATGTTCCAGGCTTACCACTGGATCACTACCTCGCCCTCTTCATGCTGGGCCTCCAGCCCCACGTCTGCTCCCAGCTTCGCACGCATCATCCCCGGACGGTGTCCAAGGCCCTAGACATGGCCCGCCTCATAGAGGAGGATTTGGCTCCTCGACATCAGCCACCTCCGGGCAGACCGCTGCCGGGGGGCCGACCGTGGCAGACCGCCACCCCAGAGCCACAACCCCCTGGGTCCCCCAGCCGCTCGAACAGCTCGACCGGTCGTCCCTCAGCGGTTCTCCAACCATAAGTTTGATGAGCTCCGTCGCAAAGGGTTGTGTTTCCGCTGCCGGCAGTCCTACTGCTCAACCCACGTCTGCACGATCAAGGAGTTCCGGGCCATCATCGGCAACGTCGAACCAGAGATCACCTTGGCCGATTTCGAGGACCTCGAAATCACAGAGGAGGACACTACCGAGGGCGCTACTGAGGCAGCCTTTCACCAGCTGGAGATTCTTTGCTTTTTCGTGGGTGGCATTTTCGGGCCACAAACCATGAAATTGGCGGGCAAACTGGGCGATCGCCACATTGTTGTCATGGTGGATAGCGGGGCGAGCCATAATTTCCTCTCCGCTCATCTGGCACACTCGCGCCAGAGTTCATAGTCAGTTTGGGCGATGGTCGCCGACGCGCGGTCCAGGGCTGCTGCCCATCCGTTCCACTTTCAGTAGGCCCTTACTCGGTGACGGCGGATTTCTATATTTTCGGCATTGGTGGAATCAACGTCATCTTGGGCATTTTTGGGCGTGGCTTGGCTCTGCATGTTGGGTGACATGCGGGTCAACTGGAGAACTATGACGATGTGGTTTCTCCATGACGGTCGGGAGTGCTGCCTGGTGGGGGATGCAGCCCTACTCCGCTCCCCCGTCTCCTATCGCACGATTTAGAGGGCGACGAACGTCGATTTTTCAGCATAGCTTTGGTCCATCTCGGACGCTGCTCCACTGACCCCGACACCACCTCCAGATCTACAGGACCTCCTATCCGAGTTTGCGGACCTCTTCACAGCCCCATCAGGCTTGTCTCCAGCCCGACCACACGACCACGCCATTCCTTTTCAGCCCGGCGTGTCAGAAGTATCGGTCCGCCTGTATCGCTATAGGCACGTACAGAATGACGAGATCGAGAAGCTTGTCCACGACATGTTGATGGGGGGCCTCATCTGCCCCAGTGCGAGTCCTTTCTCCAGCCCAGTCCTCTTGGTCAAAAAGAAGGATGGCAATTGGCGCTTCTGTGTGGGCTATCGGGAGCTCAACAAAGCCATGGTTCCAAACAAATACCAGATTTCGGTGATCCAGGAGGTCCTGGATGAGCTCCACGGCACCACTGTTTTCACCAAGCTGGACCTCCGTGTCGGCTACCACCAAATTCGTGTTTGGTCGGCCGACGTCGCCAAGACGTCCTTCCGGACCCATGATGACCACTACGAGTTCCTGGTTATACCTTTTGGCCTGACCAACGCACCGTCGACCTTCCAGGCGACGATGAACAACATATTCCGCTCGGTACTTTGCCAACATGTACTTGTTTTTTTAATGACATCTTGGTCTACAATTCTTCTTGGCAGGAGCACCTACAACACGTCAGACAGACATTGGCGACTCTCCAGCACCACCACCTAAAGCTCCACCCAACAAAGTGCTCTTTTGGGGGTTCTGGAGGTGTGTTACTTGGGGCATACCATCTCCGCAGCAGGGGTCGCGATGGACAGCGACAAGATCGAGGCGGTCATCCAGTGGCCAACGCCGTTGTCTCTCAGCGACGTGTGTGGATTCCTGGGGCCAACATGGTACTATCGGCGGTTCATTCAGGGTTACGACACGATAGCCCGACCCCTCACCCATCTCCTAAAGAAGTCAGTTGAGGGCCCTTTCGAGTGGGCGGCGGTGGCCTCCATCGCCTTCACCGCTCTCCAGCAGGCCTTGTTTCGCGCCCCGGTGTTAGCGATGCCGGATTTCTCCCAGCTCTTCCTTGTGGAGTGCGACGCGTCGGGCGTCCGCGTGGGGGACATTCTCATGCAAGCCGACCGCCTTATAGCCTATTTCAGCAGCACATTCTCGGATACCATCCGCAGCCGATCAGCATACGAGAACAAGCTCATGGGCCGCGTCCTTGCAGTACAGCACTGGCGGCCCTACCTCCTGGGCCGTCGATTCGTAGTCCGCACCGACCACCATAGCCTTCGTTGCCTCCTGCGGTAGAAGATTGCCACGTCCGCTCAACAGGTGTGGGTGGCTCTACTGGGCAACAAATTCAGCATTGAGTTCCGGCCAGGGAAGGTGAACCGCGCTGCCGACGCTCTCTCGCGCAACCCCATACTTGCAGCCATCTCCCACCCAGTCTGGGAAAACGCGGATACCCTCCAACGGGAAGTGGAGGCAGACCATGCACTCAACGGGATTCCGACGGCCCTCATCACAGATACCACCGCCCACCCACCATTCTCCTTGGTCGACGACCGTGTAACGGCCCAAAACGTGAAATGAGCCAAACGAATAATAAAAGTTATTATTAAATGTCCCCTATGATGATATGAAAATCAGTGGTACGTTTAGCCGACTTCATTGATTTGAGTTATGTATTTTCTTTTGTTTGTTTGACCATGAATGATACGGCAGACATCATTATGTTTGTGCAATGCTTTACTTCATTGAGCCGGTTGGGAAGTAGTGACCCTGCGGAAGATTTACTGTTTTGACTAAGTTGGGATTTCTGGCCTGTATGAGCCGGTGGTTGTTTTGTTAAACATGCATTATTGGTAATACGATGTATTAAGCGAGGCGGTGGAGGAGTTGAGTATTAATTGGGGAGAATCAGATTATTTCTTTTCCTTATCCGTTACCACTGCCGACTCTTGCTCTCACGCCTTCTCTCGTCTCCATCGCAGCTAGGGCTCCTGGTGACGGAGCCGTTCCTCCTCCTCTCTTCTCCTCATCTCCCTCTCTTATTTTCATGAAACCTCACGGGATCCCTGACTGGATGTTGGGAGAAGGGATCGGCCTGGATTTCGTTGGGGCTCGAGTATTTGTGCTGAGTCGGTGAGTTGGTTCAAGTTTTAGAGATTCACTATAAGCCCTTTTATTTCCCATGAATATTGCTTAGAATATTGGATTTGCGTGGGAGTTTTTACGGTAGGTGGGTATTTTGGTTAGCCGGCTGGTGATTTCTTGAGGGTTTCGCTCTTATCTTCATGGCTATTATTGTTTATGTTGGTCTCGTTGGTCTAGTATTGCTTGACCGATTATTTTAGTAATCACCGGGCTAGATGGTTTTATGTGCTATTGGGATTTTTACCTGACCTACGATCATTGCTCCTCCTTCGAAATCTACTGTCTATAAGAGGTTTTATTTACTGCTGGTGACCATTACAACTACTGCCGCCCTTCTTTTTATTGTGGGTGGTGTTCAGTGAATGAATTTGAAGACGTTGCTTTACATGTGGTTTCCTTTTGGTCAGCTAGTATATTTAAAGTTAGTGATTAAGTATTCATTGGGTTTTGGCTATGAAGAATGGAGGGTTAAAACTGTTGATTTGTACTTATGTTTATTTTATGGTGATTGAATAGCTACCAAATGATGTTATCCGAATAGGCAATAGCATGCGTGAACGAGGTGCAACCCCGGTCAATAGATACCGTGCAGGATGGCTTCTCAAAACAAGCGTGACGATGATATGAAATGCTATAACAAGGAAAAACTGATGGTGAGACTTACCTTTTTAAGTTATGCTTAGTTTAAGTATTTAACTTATTTGCACAGGTTTTACGCTATGAAAATGGGATTTATATAACATGTTGCATCATGATTTTATTGTACATCACTGATAATGATTCTCGCATATGTATGGCCTTTATAAAGGCAAACAGGCGATTAACTCTGAGGGGAATAAGAAATAAATGAAACATAAATACGAATGCATCGATGCAAGGTACTGATAAGGGTATAACTGAACACGAATGCGCATACAAATACTGATGATTTGCCAAACCAGTCGAGCCTGAAGGCATAAACGCGTGTTGTACGTACTGGTTTTGGTATACTGATGACCCGGAAGGGTTGGGCCCAAAGACTGAAAATGAAATATTGAGATTGATATACATACCCTTAACAGTACCTAAAACAAGAAATACCATGAGAATGTATCGTTATACCGTTACATCGATATATTGCTACTGAATATGTGAACGGAGATAGTTTCACAGTTACAGTTACTGAACATGCATACTGAGCTAGTTTTACAGTTCATAGCTTTCATGATTTCATTGCTTACCTTGTATACTGCTTACACGATACACTGATACTTGTTTAGAGCTATTGATTCATATGGACCTATAACTGCTGATATGGTTTTGTGCATACTAATATGACAGAGATAACATTGATACACAGTTTCAGGACAGGTATGCTAAATGGTTCCGAAGATATATGTTTATGGCATTGCTAAAGCTTTTACATTTGGTAGTGTACAGCAATTAAAGAGGTATGCACCTCACTTAGTCATATGTTATGACTAAGCCCGTCCCCTTTTGGTGCAGGTACTTGACAAAGTTTTGGGTTCGTATTGACGAGTGAAATTGATCGTGGAGAAAATGAAAAGACACTTGGACATTGGCAATATTTGAGGTACGTCTTATTATGTGTATTAATTTATACTCACTAGCCCTACTTCGTCCTGGGATGACTGTCTTGAAAGTAGCTTAGATACAAATGTGTGTGGGGTCCAAAATGGGGTCCTCACAAATGGTATCAGAGCCAGGTTTCGAGAAGTTCGGCAGTGGTGAGTACAAAATATGGACACATGATATGACGTTAAAATATTAATAGGACATGGGATCATGGTACGTCGCCTCGGTATTAAGTTCTTCTCTACACTAGAACAGGAAATGATAGAACGAAACTGTGATAAACATGTGTTAGTGTTTGTTTTTGTTTTTATGACGAAGATAACTGAGAGAAATGGTGAAAGTTGTACGTGTACACAAATGATAAAGATCGAATATGGAAATTGATGCGAAAAATCGTACCGACATATAGCTTCGACAACAAAAGCTAAAATATGAACATTGACGCAAAGAACAACATTACATAAGTATATCTTACAAGAAAACTGAAGTATACAACTTGTCGTGAATAAGGAGCGATATCAAAAGACTACGAGCAAATGAAAAGAAATTTTGCACTTGCACGTAATATATTTCTAAGTCAGTGGATAGAAGGCCTTGCCTTATGACGATATTCTGACGCAAGACTTTATGCATAACATATGAGATTCGTTTACGTCATGAGTTTCAAAGAGTGAACGTGATAAGATAAGACGACCCAAGCAATGTTATGTCTCAAGCACCCCAAACATGAAACGACCCAAATTGATAATAAAACTTCACCAAAATTTCTTTTATGATGAAAATATGTACTTCGTGTCGATTCAACGTTTGTTCGAATTGTTTTGGAGGCATGTGTGTCAACGTGATGACTGAGTCAGGCATTTTCACTGATATTGGGACACAACCTGAAATGTAATTCAACGACCCAGATGTGCACAAAAGACCGAGCACGACTAATACCATATATTTTCTCAGATCATGTTTTCGAGGACGAAAAGCTTTATAAGGGGGGAAGAACCTGTAACGGCCCAAAACGTGAAATGAGCCAAACGAATAATAAAAGTTACTATTAAATGTCCCCTATGATGATATGAAAATCAGTGGTACGTTTAGCCGACTTCATTGATTTGAGTTATGTATTTTCTTTTGTTTGTTTGACCATGAATGATACGGCAGACATCATTATGTTCGTGCAATGCTTTACTTCATTGAGCCGGTTGGGAAGTAGTGACCCTGCGGAAGATTTACTGTTTTGACTAAGTTGGGATTTCTGGCCTGTATGAGCCGGTGGTTGTTTTGTTAAACATGCATTATTGGTAATACGATGTATTAAGCGAGGCGGTGGAGGAGTTGAGTATTAATTGGGGGAGAATCAGATTATTTCTTTTCCTTATCCATTACCACTGCCGACTCTTGCTCTCACGCCTTCTCTCGTCTCCATCGCAGCTAGGGCTCCTGGTGACGGAGCCGTTCTTCCTCCTCTCTTCTCCTCATCTCCCTCTCTTATTTTCATGAAACCTCACGGGATCCCTGACTGGATGTTGGGAGAAGGGATCGGCCTGGATTTCGTTGGGGCTCGAGTATTTGTGCTGAGTCGGTGAGTTGGTTCAAGTTTTAGAGATTCACTATAAGCCCTTTTATTTCCCATGAATATTGCTTAGAATATTGGATTTGCGTGGGAGTTTTTACGGTCGGTGGGTATTTTGGTTAGCCGGCTGGTGATTTCTTGAGGGTTTCGCTCTTATCTTCATGGCTATTATTGTTTATGTTGGTCTCGTTGGTCTAGTATTGCTTGACCGATTATTTTAGTAATCACCGGGCTAGATGGTTTTATGTGCTATTGGGATTTTTACCTGACCTACGATCATTGCTCCTCCTTCGAAATCTACTGTCTATAAGAGGTTTTATTTACTGCTGGTGACCATTACAACTACTGCCGCCCTTCTTTTTATTGTGGGTGGTGTTCAGTGAATGAATTTGAAGACGTTGCTTTACATGTGGTTTCCTTTTGGTCAGCTAGTATATTTAAAGTTAGTGATTAAGTATTCATTGGGTTTTGGCTATGAAGAATGGAGGGTTAAAACTGTTGATTTGTACTTATGTTTATTTTATGGTGATTGAATAGCTACCAAATGATGTTATCCGAATAGGCAATAGCATGCGTGAACGAGGTGCAACCCCGGTCAATAGATACCGTGCAGGATGGCTTCTCAAAACAAGCGTGACGATGATATGAAATGCTATAACAAGGAAAAAACTGATGGTGAGACTTACCTTTTTAAGTTATGCTTAGTTTAAGTATTTAACTTATTTGCACAGGTTTTACGCTATGAAAATGGGATTTATATAACATGTTGCATCATGATTTTATTGTACATCACTGATAATGATTCTCGCATATGTATGGCCTTTATAAAGGCAAACAGGCGATTAACTCTGAGGGGAATAAGAAATAAATGAAACATAAATACGAATGCATCGATGCAAGGTACTGATAAGGGTATAACTGAACACGAATGCGCATACAAATACTGATGATTTGCCAAACCAGTCGAGCCTGAGGGCATAAACGCGTGTTGTACGTACTGGTTTTGGTATACTGATGACCCGGAAGGGTTGGGCCCAAAGACTGAAAATGAAATATTGAGATTGATATACATACCCTTAACAGTACCTAAAACAAGAAATACCATGAGAATGTATCGTTATACCGTTACATCGATATATTGCTACTGAATATGTGAACGGAGATAGTTTCACAGTTACAGTTACTGAACATGCATACTGAGCTAGTTTTACAGTTCATAGCTTTCATGATTTCATTGCTTACCTTGTATACTGCTTACACGATACACTGATACTTGTTTAGAGCTATTGATTCATATGGACCTATAACTGCTGATATGGTTTTGTGCATACTAATATGACAGAGATAACATTGATACACAGTTTCAGGACAGGTATGCTAAATGGTTCCGAAGATATATGTTTATGGCATTGCTAAAGCTTTTACATTTGGTAGTGTACAGCAATTAAAGAGGTATGCACCTCACTTAGTCATATGTTATGACTAAGCCCGTCCCCTTTTGGTGCAGGTACTTGACAAAGTTTTGGGTTCGTATTGACGAGTGAAATTGATCGTGGAGAAAATGAAAAGACACTTGGACATTGGCAATATTTGAGGTACGTCTTATTATGTGTATTAATTTATACTCACTAGCCCTACTTCGTCCTGGGATGACTATCTTGAAAGTAGCTTAGATACAAATGTGTGTGGGGTCCAAAATGGGGACCTCACAGACCGCCTACTCTTCAAGGTCCGCCTCGTACTCGCCTCCTCCTCCCCGAGCATTCTTATGATATTGGCTGAGTTCCATGCGTCTCCGACTGGGGGACATGTCGGGGCGTACCGGACATATCGACGGCTGGCAGCCTCACTCTATTGGCCTCACATGTTCCGACAGGTCAAAGCCTTCGTGCTCACCTGCCTCATCTGCCAGAAGGCCAAGTACGAAGTCGTTTTTCCGGGGGGTCTACTTCAGCCACTTCCAATTCCTGACCGCGTTTGGGACGACGTCGCCATGGACTTCATCACTCGGCTGCCCCGCTCTCAGGGATTCGACTGCATCCTGTTTGTGGTGGACCGGCTCTCGAAGTATGCGCATTTCATTCCCCTCTGTCATCCTTACAAGGCCGCCACAGTCGCCGACAGCTTCATTCAAGGGGTCGTGCGCCTCCACAGTTTTTTCCCGTCGATCTTAAGCGACCGAGACCTGCTCTTCCTGAGTACCTTCTGGACGACATTGTTCCGCCTGCAGAGCACCCAGCTATGCATGAGTACAACATATCATCCCCAAACCGATAGCCAGTCAAAGGTCCTCAACCGGTGCTTGGAGACTTACCTTCGCTGCTTCGTGGGGGAGCATCCGCGTAACTGGGCCAAGTGGCTCGGGTGGGTCGAGTACTTGTACAGCACCGCCCACCATCAGGCGGCCGACACTACTCCATTTGAGTTTGTTTATGACCGGCCTCCTCCGTCCATCGTCCGCTACCTTCCAGGGGAATGCCAGGTGGAAAGCTTGGCCACCGCTCTTCGCGACAGGGACACTATTTTGGATCATCTGAAGCACTACCTCCAACGGGCCCAACAGAAGATGGTTTCCTTCGTCAACAAGAAACATCGAGACCTCTCCTTCGAAGTAGGAGAGAAGGTCTTCGTGAAGCTCCACCCTTACCGTCAGCTTTCAGTGGCCCGCCGACCGTGCCCAAAATTGGACCCCCTGATTCTTCGGGCCATTTGAGGTCCTCTCCCGCATCGGGGCGGTCACTTACCGCCTTCGCCTCCCAAGTGGGAGCCGCATCCACCCAATCTTTCATGTCTCGCAGCTACGGCGAGTGGTGGGCGAGCACGCCACCACTGATCATCTTCGGGCGATCTCGACCTTTTCGAAGAGGCGCCCTGCTATCCCGCCTCAATCCTCGATCGTCGATGCTGCATTCTGGGGGACCATATATCAGAGGAGGTTCTTGTGGCTTAGACCAGTCACCCCGACTCACATGCGACATGGCTTCCCCGGGATGATTTCCGCCGCCAGTTTGTCGATTATTGCCTTGAGGACAAGATACATTTTCCAAATGGCGGCATTGTTACGGAACTTCACGACGACGAGCCCAAATGACAAGTCTACACGCGTCAGGCGCGTATACCGCAGGAGCCCACCGAGACCACGGAGGATAATTAATATTTATTATGATCTATGTTTGGTTGTCGCATTTTTAGTATTTCATGTTCTTCCTAATTTCGGTTTTCCTTTTGTATTCGCTCCTCGCCTCTAAAAGAGGGCGCGTGAACCTTGTATTTTGCATCTCGGATAAATGTTCATGTTTCATCTCTAACCCTAATTCTTCTCTCCCCTTTTCCCTCTCTCTTTCTCTTTCTCTCCCTCTCCTGTTCTTACTGCCGCCGCACCCCCCCCCCTCACCCAGATCCGCATCACAAAACATGAAAATAGTAGATTGGACTTCCTGCGGAATCCAACCTTCATTTTCTATCCTGGAAACAATAATGTTTTGTGCATGCTTATAGAGATTTCTTTCATATGCTTTGTATTTTTGTCTCTAGATCACCATAATCTAGAATTCTTCTGATTGTTAACTGAGTTATCACAAATGATCACCTTTTATGCTCAAACCCTCTAAACCTCCTTAACGTTTGAGCTAAAGATGAGCTCTTACAAGTTTTCAGTCAAGTCCTTCAACAGCACATTGTTTTAATTCATTCTACACCCATCATGATAATCATAACTAGGGAGTCTAACATCAAAGCAATTTCAAGTGATGCCTGGTCATACATCAATAACCATATTCGGATTATCATACGTCAAGCAAACCAAATAACATGTGCATCAATATTTTTTAGTTACATAGGAAGCCAATCATAAGAATCAACTCAAATACCCGATGAATAATTAAAAGATGGGGGCGAAGTAAACATTAGTGCATCTCTCTTTAAAGAGAAGCAGCAAAAGTATTTCTATAACTAGATCTTGCATGTCCTTCTTCGGTAATAAATAATTACGAATAAAATAACCAAAATTATTCTCTGCCTCTGACCATATTTTTTCTTCAACTTGGGTCCCCAAACTCAACTAAGCATAACTATTTTGATCCTATCATTAAACACTGGATTGCATCTTACTAGCTAGGAGCAAACAAGAATTATTTTGGTCATGAAAGATCACTTTCTCCCTTGACATATTTCTCCTTAGCGAATTTCCACTGAATTTTGACAGCGGAACTGAAGGAACGATCGTGGCGGACAAATTTAGGTAAGTTCAGGGATCACATTAGAGGCAGAAAAAATATGGTGTCAAAATCAATACACCCTATTATAATAAAGGAATTATTTTAATGTTATTAGCTCAATCATAATTACTTCCCATTATACAGTTTGCATGAAACTCACCTGAAGCTTAGCATAACCAACTCTCCACCAGACTGGCTCAACAAAATGCACAATGCCAAGAAGTTCTAGCAGTTCAGGAACGAGAACTCCAAGAGATGCGAGCATAGCCCAACGAGCATGAAGTATTTCAAAACTGCAATAAAACACCAGAAAGAGGACTGGAAACATCACTAACACACTCAAACTGAGAATGGTTGCCCATATCATAGTACTAAAAATAGTTAAACGGATAGTCCTAAATCTAAGATCATAAATTAGCAACAGTAAATGTGAAATATATAAAAAATATGCATGTAATGTTGAATGCATACTTTACATACTTGCTTCTTACCATATAAAGTGCACATATTAGGAGTGACGGGGTTCCTCAAAAACGATTCGGTCAAGCCAGAGATTTTTTGCTACGGCCTCGATCGGCTCGCCGATACAATTCCAGCGGGCATATTCTCGTGCAAATCCTAGTCTGTTTGATCTCCCAAACAGACTCCGTGAATGTGCGGGAGCGCAAAATGCGCATGCACACAAGAACGTGTGCTCCCTCATGGCGGGCACGCCGCGCCCAAACAAGGCCCCCGCGCGCACAGGCCGCAGTGGGCGCATGGTGTGCATACTGGCACAAATACCCCGCGCAATGGGTAACTGCCGCACAACACTGCGCACGAGTGTCGCGCGGCACTTGAATGCCACGCGAAAATAAGTGTCGCGCAGCATTAGGTGGCGCACGACACTTGAATGCGCTAGCCCCACAGGGGAGGGGGCGTTGATTCATTCAGCACCCCCTCCCCCATTGGACGCTAACTTGGTCAGTGCCCAAGCTAGGCGATGATATCAATGCCCAGTCTTGGTGCTCAAGGGAGGCCGCGCGCGACTCCATGGAAACACGCACTGCCGCCACACGCTCGACTCCAGCGGCCGCGAGCTCACTGACCGCCATCGTGCGCTTGGTCCCCGCCACCTCCATCGTCGTCGCCGTGCTCCTCGTCATTGTCGTCGTCGCCGCTCTCATCGTCGTCGTCATCGCCGTTGCCGTATCGTCGTCGAACCTGCCCAGGCCGCTCGGGGGGCATGACCGTCATTTTCCAAAAATTGGTGACCCAGGTGACCGAAATCAAGCATCCTTATTTGGTCGTCCAGAAATCAAGGTGACGCAATTACCGGGTCGTCGAAGCCCCCCCCCCCCCAAAAAAAAACTATAAAAAGGATCTTGCGCCCTCAATTGAAGACCAGGTGCATTCAAGACTAGAGACGGCTCTCAAATCTTCCCTCAAAGATTTCCCGGAGTCCTCCTTCAGTGCTTGAAGATTGCTTAGAGACCTCCTTCGGTCTTCTAAGATCCCCTCAAAGACACTTCAAAGATCTCCTTCGGTCTTCAAGTTCTCCCTTGAAGACGGCTCGAAGATCTCGTTTAGTGTCTGTGCTTCGATCCCAAAGCCCCATTGATGTGTTCATCTTTCAGTGAAAGAGATGCATTCATCTTTTCAAGCAACTCTAATGATCCAAAAAACTTATTGTAACAAGTGATGACCTGTCACGCTCGAGAAACAACTATTTGTAACACACAGAAAGCTAGTGGAATTGGTCAGCGCTGATATGGCCCTGTGGTTTTTTTCATTTTTGGGTTTTTACACGTAAAATGTTTTGTCGTTATCTGCTTGTTCATTCTGTGACTGTTTGAACGTTCAGCTTGCTCTCGAGCTGAGACGATTCAGTTCGATCAGACAGTAAGAGCGTCGAGCGACCCGCAACCAGGAGAAAATTATTTTTTAAACAGAAAAATCAAAATACTTGGTGCATGCATAAGTAATCCAAAGGATAAAAACTCAAGGAATTATTGAAATATTAGATGGAATTGGATTCTCTCTCTCTCTCATTGAAACTTACTACTGAGAAGTCAGACAAAAATGTCAACCATGTTAATCTCTAGCTAGAAACTTCATAAAGGTTAGTGGCAACTTAAAGAATGTTGAGATTACATACTTGAAATATTTTTGGAAAGAAGTGGGATCCTTGCCCAGACCTGCCACATCAAATCCGTAGTCACCGGGATACTCCCCAGTAAGATATTGAGGGTACTCAAAAAATATAGGACCAAGCCATTTAGGGCGGTCACTACCGTACCATGGACTGCCACAGAAATAAAAGTTGCAGTTATGAAACAACGCGTATAAAGTACTTAATTGGTATTTTTAAGGTGCTACATAATTCATGCAAGCTAATGACAAGATGAGGCAACATGATACACTTTCGTAATATAATCTTTGTGCACAAGACCAACTCTAACCCGATTACAACAAATAGAAAGAAGCTGTAGAAAATTGTAGGAGACAAGATTTTGGTCATATGAACATATTACAAAAAATAATACAGAAGAACAAATCAGTTCCAGAACTCATCATCAAGGTGAGAAAGAAAAGCACAATGAAACTCATGTCTCTAAAAGCATGATTGAGAAAGAGGAACAAAAAAGTAAAAAGTTCATGCTAGACAGTTTTAACTTTTAAAGATAACACACAGGAGGAAAATCACTTTATTTGTGAATATTGTGAAACAACTATACATCATAGATATCAGGTACAAAATTTTAAATTGATAGAAACCATGACAAGGTATAGGTAAGTGTTAAAACTTTGGTATAATTTGAGAGGAAATTAAAAAGAAGAAAATAGTAATAACGAGCTTCTTATGTGGATTTCTGACTTCAGAAAATATTCTAAGGACTTCCTATCACTTGGGTTGTACCTTGGAAATAGTAGAAACATGGACTCCTGCACGTACTAATCTCTATTCTAGGGACTTTCTCGTTGTTTTAATTTGCAAGCAATTCACAGAATTTTCGTTGACATGCGCGCGGTCTGCAGTACCTCTGACTGTGGTGCAACCAAACAACCGCAAAGCTGTGGCGGTGGCATTCTGCCATATGTAATATGTGGGAAATATGCATCCCCAATAAGATCAAATGTCAACTCCTAGACTGGTCATCTCTCAATCAACATCGCCACTCCTCCATCTCTCAATCAATACAGTTCTCCGCATATCTAAGCAAGATACACCCAAATAACTAAGCCAAAAGAAAGGAAGGCTGGCTAGAATGCTAGATGACAATTAATTCTTGCATAATATGACATCATTTTTGTTTCCATAACAACAATCAAGGGGCAAACTTTTTCGTAGGCAGCAAGCATCTAGAAGGAAGGCGCATAGTATGTGAACGATAGCCAAGAGAGAGACAGTCAGTAACTCTAGGCTCTGGAACCCCAAGGACTAGGAGCAATAGAGTGAATAGGTACGACATCTGTCAAGTAAGTCAAAAAGGAAGAAAAACCGGGCGAGAGCGAGCAGAGCGAATTCTCTTTTCTAGTGGATAAGCAAAGAGTGATGCGGCTTGGAGGAATTAGTTGACTTTGTAGTTGGAGGAGGGCGGTGTTGATTGAGAGATGGCAAGTCCAAGATTCCAAAACAAAGGGGGTCACTTAGGAAAATTCACCAACGGCTATTTCTAGGTCCAACCTCAACCTGTACTGTGACCACCACAAGATCAAATGTCATAGTAAGGAGAAACAGTGGAAAAATAGGAATAAAACCCTCTTATTAATTCATCTCTCAAATATTTACATATTGCCTCTATTTATACACAAATAAGGAGAACTCCATCGCCGTACTAGCAGTGTGGGACTAAATACTGTTAGAAAAGTCCATGTAAAAGCCTATGTTTATGACCCATTTAGTCTTTTATTGTTTCTCTTTCTACATTAGTCCCACACCTTGTATAGGGGACTCGTCTCTCTTTCTCCCTCCTATATATAGGTATTCATACATTGTATTTGATAACGAAGAAGTATAGACAAGGTTAAACTTTTCTCTACATGGTATCAGAGCAACCGGTCCTACCTACGGTTTCGGGCGGACACGTCTTTTTCTAACCGCCCAGCTTTTGCGGCTACTCCCTGTCTAACTGCCTCCTCTGTCTAACCGCCTCCTTAGCGGCTTTCCTTGTCTCTACCCGGCTTCTTCTCTCCTCTCGTGGAACCACCCTTTTTTGTCTCTCCTGGTCCGCTTTTATAGCCTTCCTCTCTCACGTGGGACCCCCCTTTTCGTGCGGTCTTCCATTCCTAACCGCGTTTCTCCTCTGCTGTAGTCGCTGTTATTATGTGGTTGGTCTCTCTTCTAGACGCGGCGACCTCATCTCTCCTACTCGCGGCGACCTCCTTGTTCTCATCTCTTCTAGTCGTGGCTGGTCTCTCTTCTAGTCGCGGCAACCTCATCTCTTCTAGTCGCGGAGACCTCCTTGTTGCCGGCATATACGCTGTGAATTTCTTGCCGGTGTGATCTCTACTGGCTTCAACTGCGGCCTTCTCTTGCGCGGGTTCCTCTTCTAGCCATCATTGTCTTGCCGCGCGGTCTATCCCAAAGTCCCTCCTGTTCTAGCTACGCGGTCTGTCGCGCGACTTGCCTTTGCTGATGCTCTTGTCGCTACGGATTCTCCGTAGTCGCTGCGGTCTTCCCTGCTTCCTGCCTCTCAAGCCGCGCGAACTCTCCTCGTCTTCTCGCCGCGTGCTAGCCTTGTCGTCGCAATCTCTGCTAGTCGTCACGGTTTGCGGACAACTCTAGTCGTTGCTCCTCGCGACACGCGCTACCTTGCTGAACTATCTTGCCGCGCAGTCTAGGCGCCTACTGCTCTTGCCCTTGTCGATCTCTCGAGCCGCGCAGTCTGGGAGCATTGTGCGACTTGTCTGTCTGGTGCTCCTGCTTTGCCGTTGTGACCTTGCCGTTTGTCTAGTCGCTGCTTAGCCGTTGTCTTGCCAGTCTAGCCGTTGTGACTCCATGGGGTCCTTAATTGATTCTTCAGAGCAGCCCATACCTCCTCCTCCAGCCCGATTGCTCCCTGCTCCGGAGCTGTGTGATGAGTTGAGAATCACCACTATTTCCCTCACCGGGAAAAAAAACTTCATTGAATGGGTGCATTCTGTCAGACGCGTTCTCCAGTCTAAGGGCCTTCTGTAGCATCTCACTATGGATCCTCCTTCTCCACCGACTGATGACTGTCTTCGTCATGATGGACGTGTTCAAACGTGGCTCCTCAACTCCCTTGTTTATGAACCATACTACATGGTCATGTATCATGAGACGGCCAAGGCGATGTGGGATGAACTCCATTCTCTATACTCTGGCAAGGACAGTCTTCAACACCTATATGACATCATCACAGATCTTCAGACTCTTGACACGGGTGGTGCTGCTGACTTGACCTCCTTTGTTGCTCAGGCTAAGACACTGGCTGGGGCCTGGATCCGCTATCAGCCCCCTACTATGGATCTAGCTGCCCAGCGTGCTCAGAAGGAAGCCGTCTGTATTGTCATGATGATGGCTCGTGTCCCACCTCATCTTCAGAGCGTTCGGGCTCAGATACTCTCGCCAGCTGATATCCCCTCACTCTCAGATATGTGCTTCGTGCTGCTCAAAGTATCACCTCCTCCTAATACTACTGGACCCCCCTCGCCGGCCCTCCTTCAGCGAACTACTGCGCCCTTACTAATACTCCCTCCTCCTGCCCGTAGAGGGTGTTTAGGCTTTCGGGGAAGGGGTCGTTGTGGCCGACCACGTCTGAAGTGTTCCTTCTACGGAAAGGACGGACACCTTGAGGCGACCTGCTACTGCAAAAATGGTCTTCCTCCTCATCGGGCTGCGTCTGTTGCGGCCGACGGCACCTCTGCCACTCGTGATGACCTTGAAGAAATCCACCTTCAACTCCAGCAACTTCACGACATGCTCAGCCGCCCGCCTTCCTCCGTTACCTCTGCTGCCTCTATCTCCAATGAAGGTATCACTTGTCTCTCCACTAGTCCACGCTGGATAGTGAATTCAGGTGTTACTCACCATATCACCTCGCTAAAGCCACCTCAATAATTGGATTCTCTGCATCCTAAGTGTATCACAGTGGTCAATGGCGACACCGTTCGTGTCTCCGGTTCCGCTGATATCCTCCTCAATTCCTCTCTCACTCTCCGCTCGGTTCTTCATGTCTCGAGCTCCTCGTATAATTTACTGTCTGTCTGTCGTCTTACTGTCGATTTGGATTGTTCTGTCACATTCACACCTTTTCTGATGCAGGATCAACGGATGTAGAATATCATTGGTAAAGGACGACTGCAAAATGAGCTCTACCTTCTTGATGTCCCTCCTACCATCCTCTCATCCATCATCTCTGTTGATTGGCATCGGCTCCTTGGGCATACTCTTCTTCCCGTGCTCCAGAAGGCTCTTCCAGAGCTCTCTCTACCTGTTTTTAAGTGTGATTCATGTATTTTGGGCAAACAACACCGTTCTTCTTTTCCTCCTCACTGTACTCTGAGCTCTGCTCCTCTTGTTTTAGTACATTCTGATGTTTGGGGCTCATACAAAATTACTAGTGTATCTGGTTATCGATATTTTATCACATTTATTGATGATTATTCTCGCATGACATGACTATATTTACTTCGTGATCGCTCCGAGCTTGCTCGTGTGTTCCGTGCTTTCATTCTTGAAACTCGCACACAGTTTTCCACACCAATAAAAACTCTCCGGACGGATAATGCTCGCGAGTACACGAGCCATGAATTTGTCACTCTATGCTCTGAATTTGGAATTATTCACCAAACGTTGTGTGTCTATACCCCCCAACAAAATGGTGTTGCTAAACGTAAAAATAGACATCTTCTCGACGTTGCTCGCTCCATCATGATTCACATGTAGGTCCTCAAGGCTTACTGGAACTTTGCGCTGTCGACGACATGTTATTTCATTAACCGTCTTCCTTCCTCCGTCCTTCAAAATACAACTTCGTTCGGTCTTCTCTTCCCCTCTACCCTGTCATTCTCCCTCACTCCTCTCATCTTCGGTTGTACCTGCAATGTTCACCTACTTGGTCCGTCTACGGACATGTTGGATCCTCGGGCAACCAAATACATGTTCGCCGGTTATTCCCGTACTCAGAAAGGGTATGTCTGTTATTCTCCTACTACCCGCAAAAAGAAGGCTTCTGCGGATGTAACCTTCCGGGAGGATCAACCGTTCTTTTGCACCCCAAACCCACCTATTCCACCCCAATCCGTCCCAAGACCTGTCATCCCCATTACCTCTCCCCCACCACGGCTCCTCCCTGACCCGACTCTGGTTCTCCACAAGCCCCCTCATATCTGTGTCTATACACATCGCCCTCCTCGCTCCGCCGCCCCGATGCAGTCGGTTTTGACCTCTGACACTTTGCGACCTGTTGATCCAGCACCAGCCTCTACCACTTATCCCATGGCGAACTATGTATCGTTACATCGCCTGTCCCCGCCGCTTCACACCTTTGTCACTTCTTTATCCTCTATTTCTGTGTCTAACTCTGTGCAGGAGGCTCTCCAACATCCGGGCTGGCGGGCAGTCATGGACGAAGAAATGACAACCCTCTGGGGTAACCAAACATGGGATCTGGTTCCTCTTCCTCTAGGTCACACGGTTGTTGGGTGTAAATGTGTCTTTGTCATCAAGCATGCTCATAATGGTACAATTGACCGTATTAAAGCCCGGCTGGTGGCTCGTGGCTTTAATCAATAACAAGGTCTCGATTATGAAGAAACGTTCTCTCCAGTGGCCAAGCTCAACACGGTTCGTGTTCTTCTCTCTATGGCTGTACATCGCAACTGGCTCTTACATTAGCTGGCTATCAAAAATGCGTTTCTAAATGGTGACCTACAAGAAACGATTTACATGCAACAGCCACCCGAGTTTGAGACCACGGGGGAGTCCCAAGTTTGTCACCTTAAAAAGTCTATTCATGATCTCAAACAATCCCCTCAGGCATGATTTGATAAGTTTAGTAAGGTTGTTCGGGAGGTTGATTTTACTCGGAGCTCGGCAGACTCCTCTATTCACTCGACATCGAACTGCAGGAACAGTTCTTCTTTTGGTATTTGTCGATGGCATTCTAATTACAAGAGATGATTCAAAGGGAATACAAGTCGTCAAACAACATCTTAGTTCGGTTTTTCAAACAAAAGATCTGAGGAACCTTTGATATTTCCTTGGTCTTGGCATCGCAAGACGTCCTGATGGACTTGTCCTCTCTCAACGGAAATACTGTCTCGACCTTCTTCAGGATGCTGGATATTCTGGATGCAAGCCGATTAACACCCCAATGGATATTAACCACAAGTTGTACGCACATGCTTCTGATGCAGATCTTCTTCTACCAAATCAAAAAAACTATCGTCGACTCGTTGAAAAACTTATTTATCTAATGGTCACGAGACCGGACATATCCTTTGTTGTTGGGATGGTCAGCCGGTTTATGCATGCTCCTCGGATATCTCATCTACAGGCCTCGAGCGCATCTTGAGAAATCTAAAAACAGACCCTGGTCAAGGGCTGGTATACAAAACTTCTTTTACTCCCACATTGGTGGCATATTCAGATGCAGATTATGCTGGTTCCCTGGACGATCAACGGTCCACCAATGGATTCTGTACCTACTTTGGAGATCACCTTGTGACCTGGCACGGTAAGAAACAAGCTTTGGTTGTTAGATCTTCAGCTGAAACTAAATATCGGTCGATGGCATCAGTTGTTTCTGAGCTTACGTGACTTGAAAGTCTTCACAAGGATCTAGGAGTAAAACTCCCTTCACCTGTTATCTTACTATGTGACAGTCAAGCTGCTATGCACATAGAGAAGAATCCAGTCTTCCACAAAAGAACGAAACACATTGAAGTGGACTGACACTTTGTTAGGGAGAAAGTTCAAATGAAGAAGCTAGAATTGAAGCATGTTCTGGGCACTGAACAAGTTGTTGATCTTCTCACAAAAGCTCTACCGAGTACCCTTTTTTTCCAGTTCCTATCCAAGATGGGTGCCTACGACTTGTACGCTCCATCTTGCGGGAGAGTGTTAGAAAATTCCATGTAAAGGCCCATGTTTGTGGCTCATTTAGTCTTTTATTGTTTCTCTTTATACATTAGTCTCACACCTTGTATAGGGGACTCGTCTCTCTTTCTCCCTCCTATATATATGCATTCATACATTGTATTTGATAACGAAGAAGTAAAGACAAGGTTCAGTTTTTCTCTAAAATACAATAGGAGGAGACCCGCTATTGGCACACCAAATTGTATTATTTGCCCACCAAATACCAACACTCCCCCTCAAGGTAGGCGAAAGATATCCACTAAACTAATCTTGTTACTCAATCTATATAAGTCCAGTGATCTAAGTCCTTTGGTTAGACAATCAATCACTTGCTCTTTTGTAGCAATATGTCCCAGCTTTAGTGTTCCACCATTCAACTTTTGTCGATCTCTATATGTTTGGTTCTATCATGTTGGATAGAATTATTTGCAATGCTAATAGCTGACTTGCTATCACACCATAGCGTCATTTGTCCTCCTTGATCCATCTTGAGTTCAACTAGCAAGGCTTTCAGCCATAACATCTCTCCTACGCTTAAGGTCATGACTCTATACTCTGCCTCGGCTGTAGATCTCGTAACTACAGTCTGCTTCTTGTTTTTTCAGGAGACAAGGTTGCCTCCTACAAACATGCAATATCCTGACGTTGACCTTTTTTCATCTGCGCAGCTAGCTCGGTCAAAGTCGCAATAGCCCTTGATGTTCAGATGTTCATTCTTCTGGAAGATCAATTAACGAGCTACCACGCTCACGGCAAACGATATTTCGGGACGGGTGTAACCCAGATAAATTAGTCGACCTACCAGCCTCTGGTATCTTTCTCTATCAATTGGCTCTCTGGCTTTTGCCTCAAGCTTGGTCTTTTGATCAATAGGAGAGATGGTGGGCCTGCAACCCATCATACCTGTCTCTTTGAGTAGGTCCAATACATATTTCCTTTGGGATAGGACAATTCCTCGTGCGCCGCAGGCTACCTCAATCCCAAGAATGTATCGTAGCTGCCCCAAGTCCTTCACTTCGAATTCCTCGTCGAATCTTTTCTTAAGCTGAGCGATTACATTCTCATCATCTCTCGTGATGATCATATCATCCACATACACAGCGAGTACTGCGATGTGAGCTTCATGCCTCCTAAAGAACAGGGTGTGATCGGCATTGGTCTGTTGATATCCAAAGGCTGTCATGGCTCTCCTGAGTCTGTCAAACCACGCTCGAGGGGACTGCTTTAGCCCATACAGAGACTTCTTGAGTTTACACATCTTCCATGTTGTTTGTTTCGTGTCAAATCCCGGTGGAACTTCCATGTACACCTCTTCCAACAGGTCCCCATGAAGAAAGACATTCTTCACGTCAAGTTGGTGTAGTTTCCACCCCTCATTTGTCACCAAGGATATCAGTGTCCGCACTGTGCTCATTTTTGCGACGGGTGCAAAGGTTTCATCGTAGTTGATGTCATAAGTTTGACTGTACCCCTTTGCTACTAGTCGGGCCTTGTAGCGCTCGATCCGTCCTTCTGGATTTTGTTTTACAGTGAAAACTCATTTGCACCCAACTGTTCTTTTGCCTGGTGGTAGTGACACAAGATCCCAGGTATGTTCTTCTCCAATGCTCCAAGTTATTCTAACATTGCAGTTTTTTATCGCGGATCCTCCTTAGCCACCTGCCAACACTTAGGAATAGAGACTATGTCCAAAGATGCAATGAACCCCCTATGTACAGGTGAGATATGAGAATATGAAACAAACTTAATAATATCATGAGGAAATGCATATCGATCAGGTGAGACTCCCGCATTCTTGCGGATACTCCTTCTTACTGGCATGGGAGTAGAAGTAGTAGGATGAGAAATTATATCACTTGTGGGTTCATATGTTGAGGTGGATTGAACGGAGATTGAGGTTGATAGAATCGGTAACGCAGGAGACGGAGTAGGCGGTAATAAGGAACTCAGCACGGGTGGCTTTGCGGGCATTATAGTCTCATTATGCTTCCTTCTTCTTATATATACTCTTGGCTCCCCCTGGGTGCGAGGTCCACTTTTCACAGTTGCATTCTGCTCATGCACTGGTATCACACTTGACTCCATGCTTAGCAATACAGAATAAGGGATACTTATTACCAGCTTCTCACCGCTACTGCTATCCTTCTCTTCCTGCCTCGTACTATCTGTAATTAGAGAGTCATAAAAGGATGAGTCAACTGGAGAGAAATAATATGGCTCATATATGCGAAATGTGGCATCCATGCTAACAAACAGTCTCCTCTCTACTGGGCTCCAACATACATACCCCTTTTGGATAACTGAATACCCAACAAAAATACACTTCAGGGACCTTGAATCCAATTTTCACATATTTGGTCTATTATCTTAGACAAAGCATACACATCCAAAGGTTTTAAGAAGAAGAGTATCTCCGCTCTTTTCTCGCAACATCTCAACCGGAGATTTCCAATTTAAGACACATGAGGGTATCCAATCGATCAAATACGTTGCTATTAGAACAACTTTCCCCCACAAATGCTTTGGTACAATCATTAAAATCATCATACTCCGGGTTACTTCAAGAAGGTGTCGGTTCTTCCGTTCAGCTACTTCATTCTGCTCTAGTGTGTACGACAAGTGGTTTGGTGTTGGATTCCATGAGAGGACAAGCACTCCTCAAATGCCCTGTTGGTGTATTCTATCTCATTGTCCGATCTCAATACCTTCACCACTGCACCATATTGTGTTTGAACTCCTTTATGAAAATCTTTAGCAGACAAATACATCACTTTTGTTTTTCATTAGGTATAGTCAGTCATTCGCGAAAAACAATCAATAAAAGACACAAAATATCAAAATCCATTCACAGTAGGTGCGAGACATGGTCCTCAGACATCAGAATGAATTAGATCAAATAAATTAGAACTCTTTCTACCGGAACTTGAGTAGGAATTTCTGGTATGCTTTCCCAGTTCACACGCATCGTATACAAATTTTTCTTGATTGACTCTTTTAAACAAAAATGAAAACATTTGACTCAAAGTAGAAAATGAGGGATGACCCAGATGCCTATGATGAAGTATGAGTTAGTCCTCCACGCTCCTTCCAACTCCTGCAGTATTCTCTATTAGTGTGGAAAGGGCAGAGTCCAAGCTTTACCTATCCAAGTACCACAAGCCCTTACGCCATGTGTCAGTCTCAAGTTTACTGTCAGTCTCCTTCTCCTGGAAGATCACTTTTGGAATATCAAACAAGACAATACACTTTAGCTGAGATATAACAGCACTAATAGATAACAGATTTACGGGAAAGAAAGGGGCATGCAAAACATTGGACATAGTCAACATGTCGGTACACTGTACGATACCCTTACCAACCATAGGTTGCGTCGTTGCATCGACAGTTTGAATGTGCGACTGGGACTACTAGGGGGTATATGAAAGAAATTCACCGGCATTCCCAGAAACATGTCGTGAGCCGCCTGAATCGACTATTCACTCTGGGGATCTAGTGATGGACATAGATGCAAGGGCACGTGTATCACAAGTACCTGTTCCTGAGTGAGCAAAAGAGGCAACGTTACCCCCTAAGTTATCAAAGGCGCAAGGCGCACCGAGGCGCAAAGGGCCCCTGGAGCCTAGGCGCAAGGCGCAAGGCGCAGGCGCGCGCCTGAGGCACGTGAGGCGCAAAAATTGGGGAAAAAGAAAATTGAGCGAATTGGGCGCCCAATCCGCTGAAATTGAGCGAATTCGGCGCCCAATTCGCTGAAATTGAGCGAATTGGGCGCCCAATTCGCTGAAATTGAGCGAATTCGGCGCCCAATTCGCTGAAATTGAGCGAATTCGGCGCCGAATTCGCTGAAATTGAGCGAATTCGGCGCCCAATTCGCTGAAATTGAGCGAATTCGCTGAACTTCAGGGAATTGGGAGCCCAATTCGCTCAATTTCAGCGAATGGGCGCCCAATTCGCTCAATTTCAGCGAATTGGGCGCCCAATTCGCTCAATTTCAGCGAATTGGGCGCCCAATTCGCTCAATTTCAGCGAATTGGGCGCCCAATTCGCACAATTTCAGCGAATTGGGCGCCCAAGTGCGCCTAGGGGGTGCCTCGGGTGCGTCTAAGATCATGTTTTTGCCAACATCAAAAAAAATTTTTTAAAAAAAATACCTTAAAAGGCCCGGGCGCGCCTTTGGCGCGCCTGGGAGCCTGTAAGGCGCGCGCCTAGGCGCGCCTGGGCGCGCCTGAGGCGCGCCTGGGGCACATCGCCCGCCTCAGCTGTGCTGAGGCGCGGCGGGCTGCGCCTGGTGCGCCCGGCGCCTCAGGCGCGCCTAGGCGCGCGCCTTGACAACTTAGGTTACCCCTAGACGCAGTTGGAGTGGGTGCGCCATCCATCACACTTCTCTGCTTCCTTTTCATCAACTGGTGATATGCATCCAAGATCTCCTGCTCCCTTGGGTGACTCATATCTGATATACCTTCTTCTGCTACTTCCTCGTCTATCATGAGATTTGTCCGATAACTTCTTCGTCCACCACCTTTACGACCTCCACGGCCGCGCCCCCGACCTCCAAACTTTTCCCGCCCACCTGCATCTCGCTCCTTTGGTGGCTAGGGGAAAGTTAGCCGAAGATGACCTATTTCACCACAATTATAACATTGTCGCATCTCGCTCTTGTATCCCCCGTGCCTTTGATTAGTGGCCGCTATGGCCGATTTCGCACCCGGAAGAGTGGTTCCACCAGACTGGAGCCTAATCCTGCTCTCCTCTTGCATCATGGCTGAGATCGTTTCATCCAGGGAAGGAATCATTGGCTGAGCAAGCAACATCGCACTCCTTTGCTTAAAACCCGGGTTCAACCCCTTCATAAAGTGCATGGTCCTCCGTTGAGCATCTCGCTCCCCTTTCGCGCATTCAGGGTCTTTGCAGCACGCGGCTGGTGAGAAATAATCATAGTCTGGCCATAAACGCTCCAGATCTGCGGCATACTCCTGGATTGAGCGATCCCACTGGGTTACGGTCTCAATCTCCCGTTCGATCTGAAACACGCGCATGTTGTTGTCAACTCCTGCATAGAGCCTCTGCAACTTCCCCCCAAACATCGCTTATAGTCTTTATGTCGTCCACCGTGATAACAATAGAAGCGACCATCGAGTTTAGGAGTCTTGTGTGCAACAAACTGCGTGTAGTCTTCCATTCATTGTACTCATCAGAGTCCTTCTCTGGCTCCTTCCTTTCTCCTGTCAGATAGCCCTCTAAGTTTCTTCCGGAGAGTGCTCTTTTCCCCCGACGCGACCAACTTAGGTATGTAGCTGGTCCATCGATCTTCAGCTCTATAGGTGGAAGATCCAGCTTTGTCGCAGGCGACGGTGACTGAGCCAATCCCTCGCCTTTCGACATCCGCAGATACTCGAAGAACACTTTTAGGTCCGCCTCCTCCATCTTAGCAACCAACTACTCCATGAGCGCCAACCACTCTTGATCCTGTACGTGAGTTCTTCACGCAGCACCCTTACAAAAGAGAAAGACAGCCGCAATGCCAATGACGTCACACTTTTTGTACGCACGTCGCAAGGAGCCCGCACGTCAATCCGACGAGTAGAACCGCGTGCGATCCTTCTCTAAGATCGAAGAACACAGCGGCAAGCACCTCCTGCGCGATGCACCCCTTGCGCTTCTCCGCTTTGGCATGAGAAACTATGTCTCCGCCAGCTAGAAACTCTGCCGCAGTCCGTGATGCCGCTCTGGTTTCTTCTCAGATAGAGAAGTATGCCCTCCGCATTCTCTCTGATACAACACTGCTACCTGCCGCACCCCGGCGAGGAGGATCACTTCTTCCCGTGTTGCTTCTTCTCGCACTACTACATGCGCACTTCTTCCCGCACTTCGTCCAGTGTCGTGTTACTCCTCCGCCGCGCTCCGTTGCGCGAGCTTTCCCCCGCTCCCGCGCCGCACTGTGCGACAGAAGTATTTTTTCTCTTTTTTTTTGGAACTCCCGCGCGCAACTCCCAGGAGAGGGCCCGCGCGCAACTCCTTCGGGCGCCGTAGCGGTGGTCTTCCACGCACAACTCCTCTGGGTGCCGCTGCGGCAGAATTTCTTCCGCGCGCAACTCCTGGTTGTGCCTCCTGCCGATCTCCCGCGCACAGTTGCTACAGCACCCCGGCGTGACTTCTTCCTCGTCCCACGAAAGAAAAAAAATTGTCGTGAATTTCTTTGTTGCTGCGCGCAAAGTCCTCTCCCTTCGCGAAAAAAAAACTTGGCTGCGAAATCCTCTACCGTCGTGCGGTGCTACTTCTGTTCTCGGAAAGGAAAAATAAACGAACGAGACAAAGAAGCTAAATAATTTTTGTGAGCACAGGAATATCTCAAAAACAAAAAAAAATTATCTTCTTCCCAACCTGGCTCTGATACCGGAGATTTCCTCGCAACATCTTAACCAGAGATTTCCAATTTAAGACTCGTGAGGGCATCCGAATGATCAAATACACTGCTGTCAGAACAGCTTGCCCCCACAAATGCTTTGATACCAAGTGGAAAAATAGGAATAAAACCCTCTTATTAATTCATCTCTCAAACATTTACATATTGCCGCTATTTATACACAAACAAGGGGAACTCCATCACCGTACTAGCGGTGTGGGACTAAATACAATAGGAGGAAACCCGCTATTGGCACACCAAATTGTGTTATTTGTCCACCAAATACCAACAGAAACCATAGAAGGTACATCTTGAATTGTTCCTTGAGGAGTTAAAAGGGATGGAGGTGAGGGGAAAAATTGGTCACGATTGGAGTCGAGAATGCAAGTTATGCCCGATCTACTTGTATTAAGGAGAAAATCAAATCCTGCCTAAGCGCAAGCTCTGAACAATAGGGGCAAAGAGTCCTGGCATAAGGACTTCTGGAATGTAACTGAGAAAGAAAATTTAGCTAAGTAGTTACTTCATTCATCGTGTGCTCCGAATGTTCTTATAGATATTTATGGAGTTAAGGGCTAGGTAATTATCCTCCTACTTCATATCATTTCCTTCCCACCTTATTTATTTTGTATACTGATATTTGGCGCATATTAGGTCAGGGATGCAAACTTGATCCATAATCCAAAATCAGCCTAACACGAGCCTTTGCTTGATGGCTAAGCTAAAATTGCAGGGAAATCAAGAGTTCATCGACACATTCCAATGTTCATGAGGATTATTGACCTTCCGGATAAGCAGAAGGTGATCAAAATGATTATTAAAATTGGGAGCAAAAAATGAAAAAAAAAAATCTATTATCACCTATTCTAGTGTAGTAACTTGGATTGGGGAGAACTCCTCATCCACAGTTATATCACGGTTATCCCCATTGTTAACCTAAGCATGTAAATAAATTGGGCCTTTGAGAATGAGGAAATCAAGAAGAAAGTCTGGAACTTGATGGAAGCGAGAATCGCAAAACTATAGCGAAAACGAGAGGAAAAAAATAAAACAAATAGAAAATCCTAAAACAAAAGACAAATATTTAAGTGGTTCACCCCAAGACGTGTTACGTCCATTTTTCACTAGATCAAGAATAGAGGCGGTTATGGGAAATGGGCGGATTCCAAATTTCAAAATAATCTAAACCCTAGAACGACAAGAAGTTTATATAACACTTTGTACATTTACATAATACCCAAAATACTCTTGATAACAACCCCAGAAAAAGTTCGGCCATGGCTGCGGCCCCAGACACCAAGGGTCGAGATCAGCGCCAATCGTCGACTTCGGGTTAAGGCATATAATTAACAGGAACAGCAAAGTTTTTTTGTATACTGATATTTGGTCAGGAAATCCTCTACCTCTGTGCGGTGCTACTTCTGTTCTCGGAAAGGAAAAATAAACATACGAGACGAAGAAGCTAAATAATTCCTGTAAGCACAGGAATATCTCAAAAACAAAGTTTTTTTATTTCCTTCCCAACCTGGCTCCGATACCGGAGATTTCCTCGCAACATCTTAACCAGAGATTTCCAATTTAAGACTCGTGAGGGCATCCGAATGATCAAATACACTGCTGTCAGAACAGCTTGCCCCCACAAATGCTTTGATACCAAGTGGAAAAATAGGAATAAAACCCTCTTATTAATTCATCTCTCAAACATTTACATATTGCCTCTATTTATACACAAACAAGGGGAACTCCATCACCGTACTAGCGGTGTGGGACTAAATACAATAGGAGGAAACCCGCTATTGGCACACCAAATTGTGTTATTTGTCCACCAAATACCAACAGAAAACCATAGAAGGTACATCTTGAATTGTTCCTTGAGGAGTTAAAAGGGATGGAGGTGAGGGGAAAAATTGGTCACGATTGGAGTCGAGAATGCAAGTTATGCCCGATCAACTTGTATTAAGGAGAAAATCAAATCCTGCCTAAGCGCAAGCTCTGAACAATAGGGGCAAAGAGTCCTGGCATAAGGACTTCTGGAATGTAACTGAGAAAGAAAATTTAGCTAAGTAGTTACTTCATTCATCGTGTGCTCCGAATGTTCTTATAGATATTTATGGAGTTAAGGACTAGGTAATTATCCTCCTACTTCATATCATTTCCTTCCCACCTTATTTATTTTGTATACTGATATTTGGCGCATATTAGGTCACGGATGCAAACTTGATCCATAATCCAAAATCAGCCTAACACGAGCCTTTGCTTGATGGCTAAGCTAAAACTGCAGGGAAGTCAAGAGTTCATCGACACATTCCAATGTTCATGAGGATTATTGACCTTCCGGATAAGCAGAAGGTGATCAAAATGATTATTAAAATTGGGAGCAAAAAATGAAAAAAAAAAATCTATTATCAGCTATTCTAGTGTAGTAACTTGGATTGGGGAGAACTCCTCATCCACAGTCATATCACGGTTATCCCCATTGTTAACCTAAGCATGTAAATAAATTGAGTCTTTGAGAATGAGGAAATCAAGAAGAAAGTCTGGAACTTGATGGAAGCGAGAATCGCAAAACTATAGCGAAAACGAGAGGAAAAAAATAAAACAAATAGAAAATCCTAAAACAAAAGACAAATATTTAAGTGGTTCACCCCAAGACGTGTTACGTCCATTTTTCACTAGATCAAGAATAGAGGCGGTTATGGGAAATGGGCGGATTCCAAATTTCAAAATAATCTAAACCCTAGAACGACAAGAAGTTTATATAACACTTTGTACATTTACATAATACCCAAAATACTCTTGATAACAACCCCAGAAAAAGTTCGGCCATGGCTGCGGCCCCGGACACCAAGGGTCGAGATCAGCGCCAATCGTCGACTTCGGGTTAAGGCATATAATTAACAGGAACAGCAAAGTTTTTTTGTATACTGATATTTGGTCAGGAAATCCTCTACCTCTGTGCGGTGCTACTTCTGTTCTCGGAAAGGAAAAATAAACATACGAGACGAAGAAGCTAAATAATTCCTGTAAGCACAGGAATATCTCAAAAACAAAGTTTTTTTATTTCCTTCCCAACCTGGCTCCGATACCGGAGATTTCCTCGCAACATCTTAACCAGAGATTTCCAATTTAAGACTCGTGAGGGCATCCGAATGATCAAATACACTGCTGTCAGAACAGCTTGCCCCCACAAATGCTTTGATACCAAGTGGAAAAATAGGAATAAAACCCTCTTATTAATTCATCTCTCAAACATTTACATATTGCCTCTATTTATACACAAACAAGGGGAACTCCATCACCGTACTAGCGGTGTGGGACTAAATACAATAGGAGGAAACCCGCTATTGGCACACCAAATTGTGTTATTTGTCCACCAAATACCAACAGAAAACCATAGAAGGTACATCTTGAATTGTTCCTTGAGGAGTTAAAAGGGATGGAGGTGAGGGGAAAAATTGGTCACGATTGGAGTCGAGAATGCAAGTTATGCCCGATCTACTTGTATTAAGGAGAAAATCAAATCCTGCCTAAGCGCAAGCTCTGAACAATAGGGGCAAAGAGTCCTGGCATAAGGACTTCTGGAATGTAACTGAGAAAGAAAATTTAGCTAAGTAGTTACTTCATTCATCGTGTGCTCCGAATGTTCTTATAGATATTTATGGAGTTAAGGACTAGGTAATTATCCTCCTACTTCATATCATTTCCTTCCCACCTTATTTATTTTGTATACTGATATTTGGCGCATATTAGGTCACGGATGCAAACTTGATCCATAATCCAAAATCAGCCTAACACGAGCCTTTGCTTGATGGCTAAGCTAAAACTGCAGGGAAGTCAAGAGTTCATCGACACATTCCAATGTTCATGAGGATTATTGACCTTCCGGATAAGCAGAAGGTGATCAAAATGATTATTAAAATTGGGAGCAAAAAATGAAAAAAAAAATCTATTATCAGCTATTCTAGTGTAGTAACTTGGATTGGGGAGAACTCCTCATCCACAGTCATATCACGGTTATCCCCATTGTTAACCTAAGCATGTAAATAAATTGAGTCTTTGAGAATGAGGAAATCAAGAAGAAAGTCTGGAACTTGATGGAAGCGAGAATCGCAAAACTATAGCGAAAACGAGAGGAAAAAAATAAAACAAATAGAAAATCCTAAAACAAAAGACAAATAATTAAGTGGTTCACCCCAAGACATGTTACGTCCATTTTTCACTAGATCAAGAATAGAGGCGGTTATGGGAAATGGGCGGATTCCAAATTTCAAAATAATCTAAACCCTAGAACGACAAGAAGTTTATATAACACTTTGTACATTTACATAATACCCAAAATACTCTTGATAACAACCCCAGAAAAAGTTCGGCCATGGCTGCGGCCCCGGACACCAAGGGTCGAGATCAGCGTCAATCGTCGACTTCGGGTTAAGGCATATAATTAACAGGAACAGCAAAGTTTTTTTGTATACTGATATTTGGTCAGGAAATCCTCTACCTCTGTGCGGTGCTACTTCTGTTCTCGGAAAGGAAAAATAAACATACGAGACGAAGAAGCTAAATAATTCCTGTAAGCACAGGAATATCTCAAAAACAAAGTTTTTTTATTTCCTTCCCAACCTGGCTCCGATACCGGAGATTTCCTCGCAACATCTTAACCAGAGATTTCCAATTTAAGACTCGTGAGGGCATCCGAATGATCAAATACACTGCTGTCAGAACAGCTTGCCCCCACAAATGCTTTGATACCAAGTGGAAAAATAGGAATAAAACCCTCTTATTAATTCATCTCTCAAACATTTACATATTGCCTCTATTTATACACAAACAAGGGGAACTCCATCACCGTACTAGCGGTGTGGGACTAAATACAATAGGAGGAAACCCGCTATTGGCACACCAAATTGTGTTATTTGTCCACCAAATACCAACAGAAAACCATAGAAGGTACATCTTGAATTGTTCCTTGAGGAGTTAAAAGGGATGGAGGTGAGGGGAAAAATTGGTCACGATTGGAGTCGAGAATGCAAGTTATGCCCGATCTACTTGTATTAAGGAGAAAATCAAATCCTGCCTAAGCGCAAGCTCTGAACAATAGGGGCAAAGAGTCCTGGCATAAGGACTTCTGGAATGTAACTGAGAAAGAAAATTTAGCTAAGTAGTTACTTCATTCATCGTGTGCTCCAAATGTTCTTATAGATATTTATGGAGTTAAGGACTAGGTAATTATCCTCCTACTTCATATCATTTCCTTCCCACCTTATTTATTTTGTATACTGATATTTGGCGCATATTAGGTCACGGATGCAAACTTGATCCATAATCCAAAATCAGCCTAACACGAGCCTTTGCTTGATGGCTAAGCTAAAACTGCAGGGAAGTCAAGAGTTCATCGACACATTCCAATGTTCATGAGGATTATTGACCTTCCGGATAAGCAGAAGGTGATCAAAATGATTATTAAAATTGGGAGCAAAAAATGAAAAAAAAAAATCTATTATCAGCTATTCTAGTGTAGTAACTTGGATTGGGGAGAACTCCTCATCCACGGTCATATCACGGTTATCCCCATTGTTAACCTAAGCATGTAAATAAATTGAGTCTTTGAGAATGAGGAAATCAAGAAGAAAGTCTGGAACTTGATGGAAGCGAGAATCGCAAAACTATAGCGAAAACGAGAGGAAAAAAATAAAACAAATAGAAAATCCTAAAACAAAAGACAAATATTTAAGTGGTTCACCCCAAGACGTGTTACGTCCATTTTTCACTAGATCAAGAATAGAGGCGGTTATGGGAAATGGGCGGATTCCAAATTTCAAAATAATCTAAACCCTAGAACGACAAGAAGTTTATATAACACTTTGTACATTTACATAATACCCAAAATACTCTTGATAACAACCCCAGAAAAAGTTCGGCCATGGCTGCGGCCCCGGACACCAAGGGTCGAGATCAGCGCCAATCGTCGACTTCGGGTTAAGGCATATAATTAACAGGAACAGCAAAGTTTTTTTGTATACTGATATTTGGTCAGGAAATCCTCTACCTCTGTGCGGTGCTACTTCTGTTCTCGGAAAGGAAAAATAAACATACGAGACGAAGAAGCTAAATAATTCCTGTAAGCACAGGAATATCTCAAAAACAAAGTTTTTTTATTTCCTTCCCAACCTGGCTCCGATACCGGAGATTTCCTCGCAACATCTTAACCAGAGATTTCCAATTTAAGACTCGTGAGGGCATCCGAATGATCAAATACACTGCTGTCAGAACAGCTTGCCCCCACAAATGCTTTGATACCAAGTGGAAAAATAGGAATAAAACCCTCTTATTAATTCATCTCTCAAACATTTACATATTGCCTCTATTTATACACAAACAAGGGGAACTCCATCACCGTACTAGCGGTGTGGGACTAAATACAATAGGAGGAAACCCGCTATTGGCACACCAAATTGTGTTATTTGTCCACCAAATACCAACAGAAAACCATAGAAGGTACATCTTGAATTGTTCCTTGAGGAGTTAAAAGGGATGGAGGTGAGGGGAAAAATTGGTCACGATTGGAGTCGAGAATGCAAGTTATGCCCGATCTACTTGTATTAAGGAGAAAATCAAATCCTGCCTAAGCGCAAGCTCTGAACAATAGGGGCAAAGAGTCCTGGCATAAGGACTTCTGGAATGTAACTGAGAAAGAAAATTTAGCTAAGTAGTTACTTCATTCATCGTGTGCTCCGAATGTTCTTATAGATATTTATGGAGTTAAGGACTAGGTAATTATCCTCCTACTTCATATCATTTCCTTCCCACCTTATTTATTTTGTATACTGATATTTGGCGCATATTAGGTCACGGATGCAAACTTGATCCATAATCCAAAATCAGCCTAACACGAGCCTTTGCTTGATGGCTAAGCTAAAACTGCAGGGAAGTCAAGAGTTCATCGACACATTCCAATGTTCATGAGGATTATTGACCTTCCGGATAAGCAGAAGGTGATCAAAATGATTATTAAAATTGGGAGCAAAAAATGAAAAAAAAAAAAATCTATTATCAGCTATTCTAGTGTAGTAACTTGGATTGGGGAGAACTCCTCATCCACAGTCATATCACGGTTATCCCCATTGTTAACCTAAGCATGTAAATAAATTGAGTCTTTGAGAATGAGGAAATCAAGAAGAAAGTCTGGAACTTGATGGAAGCGAGAATCGCAAAACTATAGCGAAAACGAGAGGAAAAAAATAAAACAAATAGAAAATCCTAAAACAAAAGACAAATATTTAAGTGGTTCACCCCAAGACGTGTTACGTCCATTTTTCACTAGATCAAGAATAGAGGCGGTTATGGGAAATGGGCGGATTCCAAATTTCAAAATAATCTAAACCCTAGAACGACAAGAAGTTTATATAACACTTTGTACATTTACATAATACCCAAAATACTCTTGATAACAACCCCAGAAAAAGTTCGGCCATGGCTGCGGCCCCGGACACCAAGGGTCGAGATCAGCGCCAATCGTCGACTTCGGGTTAAGGCATATAATTAACAGGAACAGCAAGGAGTACAGCTCACCAACTGTAATGGTTCCGGGAAAAAAGGATGATGGTTGGAGAATATTTGTTAACTTGGGGTTCTATTTAAGATCCAGCCAGAAAATGGGAATCACCCTTAAGTTGACAAAAGGGTTCTAAAAAGGTATAATCATACAATAAAAAAGAAGCATTATCAAACATGGCATCCATATATGATTAATCTGTTTGGAGCGGCGTTTTTGCTCCTATGAGTTTGGACAAAAATGTCGTCATCATAGAATGTATGTTTGACGTGACAACAGTTATGACTGCCACTAAGAAAATTAACTAGTTTTGAACATAAAAGTGAATGAAGTTCCTTGGGTGAGGTCGGGCATTCACGAAAGATGGTTCATAATCACCTCGCTCACGACTACTACAGCCGTGCCCGAGCCTAAGGCTTCATTTGGTGCGTTGGTGGCGGTCGTGAAGAAAATTCATGCATTTTATGCTCAAAACTAGTTTAATTTTTTGATAGCAGTCATAATCTTTGTCTTGCCAAACATATTTTTTGATGGAACTCCCAGGAGCAAATAAGTCGCCCCAAACAAAGCCTAAATCTTTTGAGCAGAAACTGAAATTATGCTTCTAAAATCGCTCTAAAAAATAAAAAAAATTAGGTAGCTACTGTGTTCACAGCCGGTGGACATTATTAACCTAAAAGTGGAATGAAGAGTGGAAATCTTACTAAAACAGTTAAATCAACTTCTTTCCAAAACCTAAAGGACTCGCCTCGCTTCTCTAGCCTTGCGAGCAAGGGCCTTGAATCTGGAAGAACTCTCCGAAGCGACCTTCCTCGTCTCCGCCAGCCGCCGACGAAGCGTATCACCTATGGAACTGCTCGCCAACGCTTTAACGGCCGTGAAAGGCACTGCCGAGAATATCAAAACCCCAGCAAGCTGAGCCAAGAAATTTCAGAAGACAATGGATTCACAACGCCGATCCACCGCGATGAAACGCAGAAAAGGAGCACGAAGAATCCGAGAAAAGGAAAGGCGATGAATAACCTCCTCCCATGATGATCGGAAGACAGGGGCGGCTTTGCTTACATGGATGCACCGCCGACGCCGTCGATGGCCGTGCCTCGGGCTGGAGAGAGAGGAGTGGAATGGCTCCTGAGGCCAGTGAGTAATAAGAGAGATGGATGAGAGAGGGGGCGACAGCAGCGCCATTAGAGTGGAAAAGCAGCAGCTGGAATTTCCCGCCGGAGGTTCCGCTCAACACCTCCACCTCCCATTTATCTGTCACCACTCACCACTATTATGCGTTTTTTTTAGTTTTTATATTATTTGTTTTAAAATTTTAGGTGAGTGTTATCCGCACTACAGTTTTGGTTATCCGCACTTTTTTTTCCCAATTTTTCGCGTCTTTTAGAAATACGTCTTGTACATGCATTTTTACGAAAAGTGTTCAACACCAAAGTTGTAGAGATCGAGATCTACAACTTTCGTGTTAAACACTTTTCCTGAAAATGCATGTACAAGACGTATTTCTAAAAGGCGCGAAATCTGGGTGTATTTCCAAAGTACGTCTTGTACATGCATTTTCAGGAAAAGTGTTCAACACGAAAGTTGTAGATCTCGATGAGATCTACAACTTTCGTGTTGAACACTTTTCCTGAAAATGCATGTACAAGACGTATTTCCAAAAGGCGCAAAAAATTAGGAAAAAATATTTGCGAATAACCAAAACTGCAGTGCGGATAACAATCACCAAATTTTATGGGTGCTCTTACTAGCAAACCCAATTTGATTTCCAGCAAATCATTACTAGTAGAGTAGTAACAAACCCTTATTTTTCAAAATGGCTATTTGAAAATCATTTTGTTACTAGCAAATCAACATAATTTTTTAAAAAAAATTAAATTTTATTTAAAACATTCATTCTTTCAAAATAATCCGCTGCATATAATGACATTACAAATGATTTCAAAATGTATTCATTCAACCACTTATGTTAGCATTATAGATGTGTAAAAATGCCGCAAATATTTAGTATGTCCAAAATTATTTTTTCAACAAAATATCATTATCTGCATCAAAATATTTAAACAAAATATCGGTCGGTTTAGAAATATATTTGATTTCTAATTCCTATAAAGATTTGTTGTATATACGAGTTAAGTATATATAAGAATATATACGTCTTTTTGAACTGTGTCTTATACGTACAATTTCATGAGAGGTGTTCAACATAAAGTTGTAGATCTCGACTAGATCTACAATTTTCATGTTTAACACTTTTTGATTTGAAGCACTTTAGACCCCCGATTTGACCCCTGAAAAAAGTTACGTCGTACATATGTACGGACGCCCGGGATCGGCGTGACTTTTTTCGGGGGTCAAATAGGGGGCATAAACGGCTTCAAATCAAAAAGTGTTCAACATGAAAGTTGTAGATCTCGTCGAGATCTACAATTTTCATGTTGAACACTTTTTAATTTGAAGTACTTTAGACCCCCGATTTAGCCCCTGAAAAAAGTTACGTCGTATATATGTACGGACGCTCGGGATCGGCGTGATTTTTTTCGGGGGTCAAATCGGGGGCATAAACGGCTTCAAATCAAAAAGTATTCAACATAAAAGTTGTAGATCTCGTTGAGATCTACAACTTTCATGTTGAACACTTTTTGATATGAAGTAGTTTAGACTCCTTATTTGGGTCCCGAAAAAAGTCACGCCGAAAATCTGTACGTTCCGTGCATGTCTTTTTAGGGCTCAAATTGAAGGCCTAAACGGTTTCAAATCAAAAAATGATCAACATGAAAGTTGTAGATCTCATCAAGATCTACAACTTTCATGTTGATCACTTTTTCAAATGAGAAATATTTGGGGCACAAACTTCAATAATGCAAAAATTGTCAAAAAAACAAGATTGATTTGCTAGTAGTAATTTTTGGGAAGAGGAAAAAATGCAAAAAATGACAAATCTGTTTTTTTTTTATTTGCTAGAAACAAAAGTAGGTTTGCTAATAACATCACCCATTTTTATATTATGTGTTTTATTTGTTTTAAATTTTTATGTTTGTTACAAAGAACGATTCATTTTGAATGAAGATAAATCATGCTACAGGCGATAAATCATGTTAAATGATACAAAGAGTTTGACCAAAAACCTTTCAATTAGTGAAAAATTAACCAAGGTAAAAGGGATGAATACTGGAGTGGAGGACTTTCGAGATTCGCCTGAGCAAACAGAAGCAGGGCGGCGGCGGCGAGCTTGCGGATGGGCCACGATGGAGTTGGACATGCAGACGAGCGGCGGAGGCGGGTGACCAGACATGCTACGACGGTGTCGTGTTGGACGACGTCGTAGCAAATGGGGTAAGCAGGGGTCGGGCACGATTTTTACTACGCTGTGGTTAAAATGGGAGGAGTGAGAAAAAATGTGTTTTGAATTTTTAGGGTGCAATTAGTCAATTTCGAGCTACCGTTAACATTCGCCAATTAGGGTGCAATTAGTCAACTTTAGGGTGCAATTAGGATGTTTTTATCATATGTTTTTAACTAACAAATATCTGTATCCAGTCACCCTGTATTATTTATGAGTCTATCATTGTTGCGGCCTGTTCGAGTCTTTTGGTAGACTGGGTTTGCTGAACCGTCTTAGCCCGCCGAGCGCACGAACAGTCAGAATTTCACAAAGATGTGAGAGAAAGATTTTATTACGTGGAAAACCTGCAATCGGAGTAAAAAATCACACGATCGATTCTGTGTCAACCTAACTTCCACTATTCAGAGATTATTATAGAGCTTTTGGGAGAAAGCGAGGGAGACAAACCGCTCTCATTACACTTGACGAGAAGAGAGAGATTAAACAGAGATCATAACGAGGCTCTGTACTTTTCCAGCGATCTTGCTCCTTCGTGCAAAGGGGGGCATGTGAACTGGTGGGTCTTGAAAGGCTTGATTTGTTGGCACAGAGAAAACTTGCCACTTGTTTCATTGCTTCGCGGATGACCGGAGTTTGTGAGTGATCGTCGAGATCTTGCCACCCTCCAAGTGATTGACGGAGTTCGGGTCGGCTTCGTCCGTCTGGACGAACCACGGTGGAGTTCTTTGGTGGAGATCCTACAGAAAGGAAAGGAGAGTGAAGAGAGAGTGTCAAGAAGTAGAGAGAGAAAGTTCAGAGTGCGAAAAAGGATCCAAATGAAGTAGAGAATGAAGCTATTTGTAGACTTTTAAAGGGCAATCCGGAAATTTTGCCCAATAACTACAGGACTGATCAATATGAATGTCTGTATTTGAGCACGCAGATCACCATTTTTATGGAAATAACGACCCTGCCCTTGGGCCGAAAAAAGACCCGCCCGAGAAATCAAGCGGCCTGACGATCCCGATGGTCGAGCAAGAACGAGCGCCCAAGGGAGGCCAGCCCATGGGGGGCCGGCCGCAATCGAGGTTGTCCATACTGGGCTGCCTTGGGGCGGCTACCCCTCGCAGGGTCGGCCGCGGCTGCCGTAGGGGCGAGGCAGCCAAGGAGCGTCCGACCCCCGTGGGGCTAGCCGAGTCTGCCGGTGTGCCGAGCAGCCTGGGGGTGACCGGCCCTTGCGGGGCTTACTGAGGCCGCTCATGCGTCGAGCGGCATCCAGGCGGCCAGCCCTTGTGGGGTCGGCCGAGGCCGCCCGCGTGTCGGGCGACCGGCCCTTACGGGGTCGGGCGAGGACGAGGTTGCTCACGCGTCGGGCGACCTAGGAGCGGTCAGCCCTTGCGGGGCCAGCCATAGCCGAGGCCTCCTCTGGTCGGGTGGCTTAGGGGAGGCTGACCCTTGCGGGGTCGGCCGAGGCTGAGGCCGCCCGCGGCCGGGCTGCGGAAGGGGAGGACGGCCCTTGCGGGGCCGGTCGATGCCATCGGGCTGCCGGGCAGTCGTTATCCAGTATGTGGTGGCTATCGTGTAGATCAGGCGTGGATCGTGTGTGTGGTGGTTATATATATAACTCCCCATTTCGCTACTTAGGTGAGAGGAAATCCGGTTATTTGCAGCCCGGTGTTTTCTATAAATTGGGACCGACCCTATCAATAATGAATTCATTCTTGAGTACATATTACACCTATTTAAATAATCATTATTTATGATTTTTTTGTAACAACTTAGCTTATAATATTAAATATATTATTTATTTTATTTTAACTCATCTCATATTAAATTGAATTGTGTGCACCGGATACAAGTACTTCTTATAGGTAATGAGAATTGGATCCGGATCCCCTGGAATTCCTGCGGGAACTTCAGGGTGGAGTTTCATAAATAATAGCCCTTGGATAAATCCAAGGGCTGGGATTTAAGTCCTATCAAACAAAATCACCGCATAATTTTTCTTGTTCAACTCTCATGCAGTCTCCTTCCTATCTCGCTCGCTCCCTCTTTGCTTCGTCATGTTTTTCCCTGGCGCCGGCAATCCAAGGGCTTGAGCTCTGGCGCAGCATCAATACTATCCATTGAAGCGGTAACATCGTCGAGGGCAACGGTTGCCGGTACTGTAGGCGTTGTCTTCGTTTTCTCCGCCGGAGGCGGGGCGCTGGTTTGGACTCTTCAACTTGTTTTTTTTTCTCTGGTTGTTGCTTCTGCTGCTCTATTTCTGGTGAAGCCACTGTGGCGGTGGAGGAAGTGGCAGAGGCAGCCTTCTCGATTCCATCTTCCTTGGGCTCGCGAGAATATTTTCCAGCGGCGGAGGGTTTCGAATCCGGCCAGGTCTTTCGCTCATGGGACAAGGATGGAGACGGGAAGATCTCCGAGCCTGAGCTGCGCAGGGGCATGAGTAGTTTCTCCGGAGAGAAGATTTTGCAGGGAGAGGCGGAGGCAGCCATGAAGCCTCAGATTCGGACGGCGATGTGTTGCGACAGTGACTCACTCAACGCCAACACTGTTGCGACAGCAGAACCTCTCAACGCCATCACTGTTGCGATAATGGTGTTGAATTTTCTCAAATTGATCAACAAGGTAGCCCAAACACCAAATTAATATCTTCGGCACTACCCAGATCACAACTTGAACCGCGGAAAGTATGAAACAACTTAGATAACCAAACACACAAACAGAAGCAAGCAGATCAAAATTTATTCAACTTCTTTACAAGGTGAGGCATACGTGGCGAGACATGATTTCGCCAGTATGAAAAAGCAGAAAAACAAGCCGGGCGGATAGAACACTGAGACCGCCGAAACCGCCGAGACCGCCCAGTACACACCCCGCCAAACTGCTGAAGCCGAACAACAACAAGGAGTCCGCGAAGACCGCGAGGTCGCGCAGACAACCCGTTATTCGCCTAACTGCTGCTGAACAGATGAACAAGCCGCCTATCCGCCGAGACCGCGAGGTCGCGCGGACATAGAAGAAACTTGAGATAAAGCTGATGCTGGTAACCGCCAATGCAACCCGCTAACTCCAGCGGTCAGAACCAAACTCCTGGTTTGACACTGCTAGCCGCGCCACCTGCACACAGAAACCGGTTAAGCAAACAGCCCGCGCGGATACAAAAAACGAGTCCGCAGCCAACACTCAAGCCCAACTTACTGTTCACTCTGCTACCAAATGAGGTGCCGGGGGGTCCTATTTATAGGCCGGGTGAGGAGTGCGGTCACCACCCTATGAGATAGAGACACCGCCCCTTGGTCGCGACTAGCAACGCCATCTCGCCGAGTCCGCTCGATAAGGCTCAACCAACCCGCGAACCCGCAAGCACCAGACCGCATCCACAGGTAACCCGCCCGGTCACAGCGGATACTGCGGAAACCGAATTCATCTCGCGCAGTCCGTGACCACTGACACAAGCCCAGTCACAGCGGAAACTGCGGAAACCAACTCCACAAGCGCAATACAAGAGGGCGCGAGCTCGGCGGATACAACGTCCAGTCCGCCAGCTCCAAGCCCAGACCGCGGCTACCACAACTTCAAAGAAGACGTGCGGACTCCAAGCCTAGTCCGCACGGGCCGCGCACACTTCCTTGCAGAGCTCGGCCTACTGCCGGACTTAACCAGTCCGCGCAGTCCGCAAAGCCAGCCCGCAGCTAGCTACCCAGGTCGCCACCCAACTACCCGCCGGACAAGAGCCAGTCCGCGCGGTCAGACCGCCCAGGTCGCCCGGACTGCCGATCACCCCCACTTTCACTTCACCAATTTCAACACTCCCCCTTGAAGTGAGAAGTGGTGATCAACCCAAGCAGACCTCGAAGCCGCTGAAAAGGCCCCTTCGACAGCGACTTGGTGAAGATGTCAGCAAGGTTATCTTCACTCCGAACATGACCAACCACAAGAGATCCTTCCAACACCTTCTCCCTTATGAAGTGGTGATCGATCTCAATATGCTTAGTCCTGGCATGACAAACTGGATTGTTCACCAGCTTGAGAGCACTCTCATTATCCCCTCGGAGCAAAGTAGGGCCTTGCACTTCCTCATGGACATCATCTACTAGCCGCCTTAGCCAAATGGCTTCCCGAGCTGTCAAGGCAGACGCCTTGTACTCAGCTTCCGTAGTAGAGACAGATACCGAGTCCTGCTTCTTGCTACACCACGAAATGCCCGCTGATCCACAAGTGAACACATAACCAGAAGTTGACCTTCGGTCATCCGAATCACCACCATAGTCAGCATCCGTGTAACCTAGCAGAGAGAAACTTGCATCCCTTCTGTAAAGAAGTCTCATGTCAGAAGTTGCTTTGACATACTTCAGGATGTTCTTTGCCGCTACAAGATGAGACTTCCTTGGCTCTGCCATAAACCGACTTACTCGACCAATAGCATAAGCTATATCTTGTCTAGTAATCGTCAGGTAGATCAAGCTTCCAATAAGGGCCCTGAACACCAAAGGATCTGGAAGAACCCTCCCTTCATCTCGTCGAAGCTTCAGCCCTTGATCCATAGGAGTAGAGCAAGTCTTTCCTTCAATCAAGCCAAACCGGTTCACAATGCGCTCAGCATAACCCTTCTGGCAGATAAGGATCGCGCTCTCCTTCCTCTCCACTTCGAGACCAAGAAAGTGATGAAGCTCCCCCAGGTCTTTCATCTCGAAGCGAATGGCTAGCTCAGCTCTGAGCCTAGCAACCTCCTCCTCAAAATTCCCTGTGATGATCATATCATCAACATACAACAGGACCAAGACAGAAAGCTCCTCCTTCTTCTTGATGAACAAGCTAGAGTTCGAGTTTGAAGCAAGGTATCTACAGAATTGCAGATATTCTGCTATCTTCCCATACCAAGCTCTAGGAGCTTGCTTCAACCCTTAGAGAGCCTTCCTGAGCTTGCAGACGTAATCAGGATGAACTTCAGAAACGAAACCAAGTGGCTGATCCATAAAGATGTCTTTGTCAATCTCTCCGTAAAGAAAAGCATTCTTTACATCAAGCTGCCACATCCTCCATCATTGGCAAGCAGCCAATGCAATCACCATCCGAACTGAAGTCATCTTTGCAACAGGGTTGAACGTCTCCTCGTAGTCTTCTCCATACTGTTGAGAGAACCCCCGAGCCACCAGGTGAGTCTTGAATCTCTCAATACTCTCATCTGCCTTCTTCTTCAACTTAAACACCCACTTGCATGTCACCGGAGTAATGTCATCAACTTTGGGAACAAGATCCCAAGTTTCATTCTTCTTGAGAGCATTCATCTCCTCTCTCATGGCATCTTCCCACTCCTTGACACCAGTGGCCTCATTGAAGCTAGCAGGCTCTCGCTCATCCAGAGGACCTGCAAAGAAGCATGAGACATAGCTCACAGTGTTTCCTTCGCAGTAGCGAGCCGGAGGCTTGATAACCCTCTTTGACCTCCGAAGAGGCTGCTCCTTGCTAATCACCTCCGCTGCTTCTTCTAGTTCACCTCTGCTCTCTGGCAAGCTTGGAGCAATGCTCCCCCTGCTTCCTGACCCAGAAGCTTTTCCTCCAGAACTTGAAGTAACTGGAGCTGCTGGTGACACAGCCAGCTCCACTTGATCAGCTACCTCAGCCACCTCCTGACCTTCATCAACCTTGCTCTCCGGCAGCTCAACCGAGCTTCCTCCAAATGACGTCAGTTCGTCAAAGACAACGTCTCTTGACACCATGAACTTCTTCGTCACCGGATCCATGCATCTCCATCCTTTCTTCCGCTCATCATAGCCAACAAAGACAAGCTTCCTTGCCTTTGCATCAAGCTGAGTCCTTAGCGCATCAGGGATATGCACATAGCAAGTTGATCCAAACACCCGAAGGTGTTCCACACTAGGCTTCTCCTTCAGCAACATCTCGAAGGGAGACTTCATGTTGATCGGGCTAAGAGGCATCCGATTGATGACATAGGCAGCACAAGACATTCCCTCCGCCCAGAAGGACCTTGGGATACTCTTGGCATGAAGCCAACATTTGCAAGTCTCCGTCAGATGACGGATCTTCCGCTCCGCTACTCCGTTTGGTTGTGGAGTATGAGCACAAGTGAGCTCCCTCTGAATTCCATGCTTCCTGCAAAAGTTAAAAAACTCGGAGGAGACAAATTCTCCGCCGTTATCAGTTCTAAACTTTTTGATCTTCAGGTTAAGCCGGCCCTCCACTAGCTCCTTGAACTCCACAAACAACCGGAAGGCTTCAGACTTCTCCTTCAAGAAATACACCCAAGTGTATCTTGAGTAGTCATCAATCAAAACTAGCATATACCTGTTTCCACCAAGGCTAGCAGTCGCGGTTGGTCCCATCAGATCACCATGGATAACCTCCAATGGTGTTTTGCTTCTTGTTTGTGACTTATCAAATGGAAGACGATGAGACTTCCCATATTGACAACCAGCACAAACATGACCCTCACCGAAAGATGATAGCTTAGGCAAGCCTCTCACCAGGCTCCTACTTGACATAGCCTTCAGCTTATCCATCCCGACATGCCCCAGCCTCTCATGCCACATAGCAGCGCTATCATTGGCCCTCATACGATCAACATAGGAGCTTGTTGATAAGACAAACAAGTCCTTTACTCTCCTTCCTACATGAGCAACATCAGCCTTAACCGCTGATACGTTGCGAAGGAACTTCACTTCTGTTGGCCCAAGCAGAACGTGATACCTAGCATCAACCGCATTGGTCACAGAGAAGAGGTTTTTCTTCATACCCGGTACGTGATAAACACTCCTTAACGTGAGTGGCCCCTTATCACTGCCCACCGTTACAATACCCTCCTTCTCTACTGCATGAATAGTTTTATCAGCAGTTATGATAGCTTCGTTACCTGAATATGCCTGCAGCGAAGAGAACTTTGACAAATCTCCGGTGAGGTGATGACCACACCCGGATTCAACGATCCAGTCGTCCTCCATGTCACTGGTGGACAAAGCACGGACACAAGTGCCCGTCATGAACGCTCCACCCCAGCCAGCTTCCTCCTTGCTTGAGGAGGCTTCCTCCTTGCCTGCAACATGCCCAGGCTGCACCTTGACCTTGCAGTCTCGCTTGAAGTGGCCTGGTTGATGACACCTGAAGCACTTCAGGTTCTTCTTCCAATCCTTCTTAGGAGCAAGGCTCCCCTCCTGCGGTTTAGAAGATGAAGGTTCATCTCCACCTGCAGACTGCTTCTTCTTCCCTTCCCATCTCTTCTTCTTCTTCTCAGTGAAGAGAGCATCACTAGCTCCTTCAGAGACCGTCACCCCGTCCATCTGTCTTGCCAAGCTCTCCTGCGAGGCAAGCAGATTCTCCAGCTCCAGAAGAGAGGGCTGAGTAGCCCAGCCTTGAACAGAAGTAACGAAGGCCACATACTCCTTCCGCAAACTGCGGATTATATGCCTCTTCAGCTTAGCCTCGGAGATCGGCTCATCAGGATCAAGAGCAGAGAGCTCAGCACACAAACTCTTCATCTTCAAGAAGAATTTGGAGATAGAAAGATCTCCCTGAGTTGCCTTAGCCAACTCATTCTCTAAGAACTGTAGCCTTGCTATATTCTTCCTATTGAACAACCCATCTAGGGAAGTCCAAATCTCAGCAGCAGACTCACATCCTAAGATGTGATCAAAGAGTTCAGGTGACACCGCCCGCTTGAGAGCAAACTCAGCCTTGGCATTTGTCTTCCTCCATACTCTCACCTGCTCGGCTGTACCAAACTCAGCAGTTATTTCTACTTGATCATCTCCACCGACGACCTCCCATAACTCCTCACCCAGAAGATAGCTCTTCATGCACGACTTCCACTTCTTGAAGTTAGTCGGCGTCAGAAGCTCAATACCAAGACCTCTTGCAAAACCACCGTCCATGACGCTAACTTGGTTATCCTTCAGAAGCACACAGAGCAACAACAAAGCCTGTTGATCACCGCTCAAGCAACTGAACCTTCCTCTGATACCATGTTGAATTTTCTCAAGTTGATCAACAAGGTAGCCCAAACACCAAATTAATATCTTCGGCACTACCCAGATCACAACTTGAACCGCGGAAAGTATGAAACAACTTAGATAACCAAACACACAGACAGAAGCAAGCAGATCAAAATTTATTCAACTTCTTTACAAGGTGAGGCATACGTGGCGAGACATGATTTCGCCAGTATGAAAAAGCAGAAAAACAAGCCGGGCGGATAGAACACTGAGACCGCCGAAACCGCCGAGACCGCCCAGTACACACCCCGCCAAACTGCTGAAGCCGAACAACAACAAGGAGTCCGCGAAGACCGCGAGGTCGCGCAGACAACCCGTTATTCGCCTAACTGCTGCTGAACAGATGAACAAGCCGCCTATCCGCCGAGACCGCGAGGTCGCGCGGACAGAGAAGAAACTTGAGATAAAGCTGATGCTGGTAACCGCCAATGCAACCCGCTAACTCCAGCGGTCAGAACCAAACTCCTGGTTTGACACTGCTAGCCGCGCCACCTGCACACAGAAACCGGTTAAGCAAACAGCCCGCGCGGATACAAAAAACAAGTCCGCAGCCAACACTCAAGCCTAACTTACTGTTCACTCTGCTACCAAATGAGGTGCCGGGGGGTCCTATTTATAGGCCGGGTGAGGAGTGCGGTCACCACCCTATGAGATAGAGACACCGCCCCTTGGTCGCGACTAGCAACGCCATCTCGCCGAGTCCGCTCGATAAGGCTCAACCAACCCGCGAACCCGCAAGCACCAGACCGCATCCACAGGTAACCCGCCCGGTCACAGCGGATACTGCGGAAACCGAATTCATCTCGCGCAGTCCGCAACCACTGGCACAAGCCCAGTCACAGCGGAAACTGCGGAAACCAACTCCACAAGCGCAAGACAAGAGGGCGCGAGCTCGGCGGATACAACGTCCAGTCCGCCAGCTCCAAGCCCAGACCGCGGCTACCACAACTTCAAAGAAGACGTGCGGACTCCAAGCCCAGTCCGCACGGGCCGCGCACACTTCCTTGCAGAGCTCGGCCCACTGCCGGACTTAACCAGTCCGCGCAATCCGCAAAGCCAGCCCGCAGCTAGCTACCCAGGTCGCCACCCAACTATCCGCCGGACAAGAGCCAGTCCGCGCGGTCAGACCGCCCAGGTCGCCCGGACTGCCGATCACCCCCACTTTCACTTCACCAATTTCAACAAGTGGTTCACTCGACGCCAAGCTACAGTGATTCACTCAACGCCAACTACAGTGGCTCACTCAACGCCAACTACAGTGGCTCACTCAATGCCAAGCTACAGTAATTCACTCAACGCCAAGCTACAGTGGCTCACTCAACACCAAGCTGTAGTGGCTCTCTCAACGCCAACACTGTTGCTTTACTGTTATTGTTGTTGTTCTATGTCTCTTGATGCTCTGTTGCTTCAGTTATTGATATTGTTGCAGTTATGACTAGCTGAACAACATGATTTTTGAAACATTGTGCTGCCAGGATTATCTTTTTATTTATTTATGTTGGAGGTAAATGTGTGTGTATAGTATTTGTATATGATTTTAAGGTAATGCTGCTATTCATGGAAAAGCTGAGCCAAACATACATTCTATGGCATTGTTGTTTTTGTCCAAACTCATCGGAGCGAAAATGATGCGCCAAATGAAACTAGTATATTAAACGCAAATGGTATGTGATGAATTACCGTTGTCATGTCAGATATACATTCTAGGCTTTTAATATCAACTGTTACAACTCTTCCTCAATAATAATCATTTGAAATACAGAATCTTTGATTCAAAATTGACAAATATCACAATTGATTGATGTCCATGACACCAATTAAAGCTTTAAAAAAATGAATCCTTCCTCATCAACAAATAGACTTGAATCATCAAATACTCCACTGAACCTTGTAGATGTTGATAGTTGTGTAGGTAGTCTTGACATTTGTTTGCTTGCAATAGAATCCTTCCAAAAAAAACAAATAATGTTAAAACTTGTTAAAATTAAATGACAAAAAATATATAAAATACTTCAATTGTGAGCCTACCTCTTCATATTCAAGAAGTTTGTTCTTTTTTCCCTCTTTTTTGGTTGTTTTTCAACCCAACTTTTTGATCGTTTATCACCTTTTCGCCCTTCTTTTTTTCTTTAGACCCTTTGCATTTACAAGTAGATGGTCCATTGAAGTGTGAACAATTCTTTCGGACAAGGAAACACTCATACACGCATTGTTTATGTTATTCTCATGACATTGAATGCTTTGATTTTCATCAAGATACTTGTTCATTTTCTTTATCTCCCATTTCAACAAAAGATAGCATTCTTGAGTTTTAGAAGCCTTTGAGGCTAATTTAACTAACATATGACACAACTCTTTGTAGCGATCCGTCATGTCTGATTTTATAGAACCCTAAAACAAATAAAATAAATTAATTTGGAACATAATATTAAGAGTAAATAAAACATGCATATGAAACTACTTCACCTCGATATCTCTATCTATCTGCTCCATAATCTCATCTCTAGCACATCGTGTCCATCGCCTCAAAATATTTTTTTTTGGAATTGATTTTATATCTAATAAATCTAGAACCTTCAATGCATGAGAACACAAAATGTCAAACATATCAAATTTCATGCACTGACACGTTACAATTTCATTAGTTTTGTCACTTGATACCATATACTCGCCTTCTTCAATAAAAGATGCTATTACAAATGCATTATCTTCATGCCGATGTTTGACAAATGTAGATAAACTTTTTTCCCATTCATCCTGAAAAGTTTCAAATATCAATGGTGTGTAGGTGCTCCCAGCTTGTTGCAAAAGAGGAAGTGACTTGACCCTTAGTCTTGGCATTTTTTCTCTTGAATCAAATTCTGCTTGTAGCTTTTTATACCTTTTGTCATCGATCACCCTTTCAAAGTGTTTGAAAAAGGATCCCAGATCAAAATTGGATTTTAAGTAATCTTTTAAGTCTCTGTTTAAACTCTCACTAAGTTGTGTGTTCCTCATCCCTAAAGTAACTGCAGTTTTCATATAACATTTTGCTCACTTTTCTTTAATCTTATAAATCGAAGTTAACCAACTATTTTCTTCAACTGAAAATGATGATAACATTTCATTCCAAGCAACTTCAAATTTCTCCTCATTCTCATATTCAAACATAATTTTTTTGAAATTGCTTAAAAAATATGAACCATCCTTCATTAGATTACCAAGGTGTTTTACACCATTTTGCATCAAATGCCAAGTGCACAAGCCATGTCTGGTTTCTGGGATAACTTGACCGATTGCTTTTTTCATTGCAACGTCTTGATCTGTAAACATTGTTTTAGGTTTTTTTTGTTTGTGAGCTTCTAAAAATGTCTCAAAAAACCATAAAAAGGAATCAATCGTCTCATCATATAATAGAGCAACTCCAAATATTATGATTCCTCGATAGTGAATGAATTCAGCAAAAACTCGGAATGGTCTAAACTCTTTGTTTGTAGCAAATGTGGTGTCAAAGGTTATCACATCCCCAAAAAGCTCATAATCAAAGCGCATTCAAGATCAACCCAAAAAATATTACTCACTTGCTCTGAATTATCTAGCTGAACTGCATAAAAAAGGATGGATCGTCTAATGTTTTTTTCTGAAAATAATACAATAAAAAACCAACTTCTCCATTCGTCATTTCCCTCTGTCTTCTGATTCTGAGATATTTTTTTTGATCTCTTTGAGTGAACCCAAGGTTGGCTCGTCCTCCGGCCTGGTTACTAAAGAAGTCAAAGGAATTCTTTTGTGTCAGACCAGAGTCATTGGCTAATTAAATTTCAAAAGCTTGAACGTCCGTTATTGTCCTTTGAGATGAGAGCATATGAGTGCATTCTGCATAGTGAAGAATGTGATTATGCTCTGGTATAAATTCATGCACATAATATTTACCCGTGCTCCTATTCAATATAATTCTCATGCGAGCTGAACAATCAGTCCTTGTTTCTTGCCTTGATTCAATTACGTTTATCATTATCTCGATGTCCTTGCTTACTGCATAAAAACCTTCTAGATGTAATCACATTATCTTTCTTACTTTTATTTGCATAGTGTTTGCGAACATTAAAACCCATTTTTCCCCCGTAAAATCCCCAAAAATTCCATGCATCCTCTAAACTAGAAAATTCCATACCCTCTTTAGGTATCCAACTTGAATCAGCATTATCCATTTATCTGATATCTGAGATCATTCATCAGTTGAAACAATCAAAAAAGATTGACGAACAAAGGGTAACATTAAGATTTATGTGCTCCCAAACACAAGATCTTACTTCAAACCGCTATCAATCTATATTGAAATCACAAATTATAAAAAACATGGGCATGTTCACTTGGATAGAAAGCATAATTGGAATTCATCTACAATTTCTCATTATCTTATTGCTCACTATTGGATGAAGAAAACATGGTCAGAAATGCGGCAATAAAATCAAAAAAATGGGGACAAAAAGTAAAACTAAATTTGAAGATGAGCTAAGCATTCATAAGCGTTCTTATCAGTATTCTGCGCAAAAAAAGTTGAACTCTAATTATTCTGCTGTATTTAGGTTTGATAAGTGGGTTTTAATTTTCTATCTTCCCTGTTAATGCCCATGTTTTTATAATTTGTAATTTCAATACAGATTGATAGCGATTTGAAAAATGATCTTGTAGTTAAAAATCCACTGCATATTACCTGAATATTTGCCCTCTTTTAACTGATGAACACGCCGCCGCCGGAGACGATGAGAGCATATGAGCCTCAAGTGGCCTTCCGGTGAGGGAGCAAACGCCGGCGCCGGAGAGGATGAGAGCATATGAGTGGCCTTCCGGTGAGGGAGCAAACGCCGGTGCAGGAGAAAGCAGGGGAAAAGTATAAACAATTTTTTTTATAAAACCTAAATCCTGATCGTCCCCTTAATCGGACGGTTGTCATTGGGCGAACTCCACCATAGAGTTCCCCTAAGAAATCCAGGTGATCCGGATCCTAAGAATTATCCCCATCAAAACACTTTTGACTTACTACGTAAGCCCAACAACTGATCCATCAACATTGGTGTGAGATTCAATTAATTCTTGCATTTTCTTTTGTCAAAAAGTATATGTGAAGTTGTCTTTCCACGGATCTCATTGTTTCTAATGGCACTCCTCACGCTTATCAGACCGCTCTCCTCAGATTCGGGATGTTTCAGACCCGCAAACTTCCACTTGATTCGCCCTCGAACCACATATCGTATTGTACTAAACCAAACTTGGATATCACCTTTGACCACCGAACACATCATCGATACTTTTACTGTAGAAACCTCAAACGTCAATGGTGTTGCAACTACAGTTACCTCATCTCTTTCGTCGTCTTCATCTTCTAGTGCAAACATCATTAGGACTTATGTTAGACATACCCCTTATAGAGATATGGTGTGTAGATATTGAATATCATTGATGTCATTGGATCCTTAGTGCTTTGTTTGGCAGCCTTTTACGATGTTTTCCTCCAATATCGTATAACTAAGGATTTGTGGTACGCAGTTAAGGCGCGATATAATCTCGACAATGCGGGCATAGAACGTTGCAATATTTCCAACCTCCACAAGTTCAAGACAGATGCTTCAAAACCTATTAATTTTCAACTCCATCAACTAGATGAAATGTTATCCAAGATTCGAGCTGATGACTCAATATTATCTAAAAATTATTTAGTTGCATGTCTTATTAATTCCCTCCCCGATCCATGGTCTGACCTTAACACTAGAGTAAGGCATGACCAATTCAACCTCTTTTATATTCAAATCCAAAATGCAATCTACGTAGATGAAGAACATAAGAATAAAATTTTTAAATCCCCCAGAGATCTTGCTCCTAAAGTCAATCTCACTGAATCTTATGACAACTATTCTTCCCAATATCACTTTAAAACCAAGGGCAAGAACCAGAGGAAACCCTTCAGTCCAGGTTGCCGCCATCAAAAATCAATCACTCCAAACCTTGATGAATGAGGCACCGGTTCTCCGGTTACGCGATTTTAATAAATTTTTTGAGGTATCTTATGATGCCTCAGGTGCAGGCATATGTGGCGTTTTAAGCCAAGAAGGTCATCCAATTAGTTTCTTTAGTGAAAAGCTAAGTGTGCCTAAATTAAATTACTCCAACCATGAGCATGAATTTTATGCACTTATCCAAAGTCTATGCCATTGACACCACTACTTATTTCCCACAGAATTCATTCTCCTTTCGGATCATGACAAGATTACTTTACATGAATTCACAACACAAGCTTAGCCCGCGCCAAACCAAATGGTTCTCTTTCCTCCAAGAATATACTTTTGTCATCAAACATTGCAAGGGCAAGCACAACGTGTCCATCAGGAGTATGCCGATGCGCTAAGCCACGTTAACTTACCTTTAACTACCCTTGACGTTAAAGTCTTAGGATTTGAACATGTCCGTCAGGAATATGCCAAATGCAAGGATTTTAAGGATATTTTTCTCTCCCTACAAGCGAAATCCCCACACACTATTTCCAAATATTTTCTTCGTGATGAGTACTTATTTAAGGGATCAAGGTTGTGCATTCCAGATTCCTCTCTTCATCATCTTATTATTTGGGAGATGCACGACGGTGATTTGGGTGGTCATTTCGGACGTGATAAAACCATCACTTTGATCGAAGACAAGTTCTTTTGGTCTGATTTAAAACGCTTAGTTAACCGAATTTTGAGCGGTTGCAACAAATGTCAACTTGCTAAGGGCAGCAAGCACAACACGAACTTATACACATCACTCCCCATTCCTTTGGTGCCTTGGGACGACGTTAGGATGGATTTCATTTTGGGTCTTCCTCTTACCCCTCACTGACACGATTCCATCTTAGATGTTGTAGACCGTTTTTCAAAAATGACATTTTATTGCATGTAACCGCACAAATGACGATTCTCATGTTGCCAATTTATATTTTAATGAAGTTGTTAGTCATAGAGGGCGCCCTAAAACTATTGTCTCGGATAGAGATGTTAAATTCACTTCTTATTTTTGGAAAACTTTATAGATCTTGATTGGTACCAAACTCCCATTTTTCGCGACTTACCACCCTCAAATGGATGGTCAAACCGAGATGGTCAATCAGAGTTTGGGTAATTTGTTATGATGTCTTGTGGGCCATCACAAGGGAACATGGGATCTTGTCCTCCCTCATGCACAACTTGCTTACAATAATTCAAAAAATCGCTCTACGGACCTTTCTCCGAACAAAATTGTGCATGGTTACAACTCATGTGTGTCACTTGACTTGATTCTGTTACTACCCGCCTATAAATCAAGTCAATTTGCCAAAGATTTTGCTCATTACTAACATGCTTTGCACCAAGAGCTCTGTCGCCGGTTGATAACTACATACAATGCATACCATTCTTAGGCGAATGTGCACAAACGAGCTACTACTTTTGATGTTGACGATTTAGTCTTGGTGAATCTAATTCCTGAACGATTATTGTCAGGTTCCATAAAGAAATTAGCCAACCAACGTGCTGACCCTTTTAAGATTTTAAAGAGGTTGGGCGATAATGCATACACACTCAACGAATTCATGCTTCATTCTCTTGCATCTGTAGGTGTGAAATCCTCTCAGTTCAGCCATCTTTGGAGCATAAAAGTGAATTCGGTTGAAATATTAACTAGAATCTCCTAGCAGCTAGTTTTGTACGAATGCAGACTTCTCAGAACCTGTTTTGGATTCATCTAACTCTCATTATAATGATATTGTAAGTAAACATTCAGGTGTAGATGCAAATGATAATGTAAACTGGTAATACATGTCCAAATGTTTCTATATTTTTGTAGATTTCTTATTATACTGGAATATCTCAACTTTTACACTGGATGAACAATTTGCAATTCATGTAGATTTCTCCTCTGTCTGCTTGATGGCGATTATCTGTTTTCCTGTTTCATGATTAATGTTATAACAGTGCATCATGCTATTTTCAAGCATAGCTTTGTAACTTTTTTTCCTCTTCTCGATAAATGTGGATTGTCTTGGGTTGTTTATTTTATTGTTTTAATTGAGACCGTAAGAATTTAGCTTTTGATAAAAAGTTTAACTTCAAGGCCTATGAATTTGAGTTGTTATAGGTGATTTGATGTGCTAAATTGTATGATAAAAATGTTCTATTTAGCTTGATTAATTATAAATAATATGAATTTAATTTTTGAATTTGGCTTACATATGTGAAATTTAACATCCATGTATCCGCGATTTGCATAAAGCCAAAAGCAATCTGCATATAACATTCCTCAAAATATAAACTTGAATTATGACTTCTCTCATAGAAAGGGCGGCACAATTTGAATCCTAGGAGGTTGACACTCTCCTCTCTCTCTCTCTCTCTCTCTCTAACACTCACACACACTGACACACGCACACTCTTTCTCTGCGTGTCTTCCCTGATTTTTTCTCTCTCCGAGCAACAATGGAGAAACCCTCCGTCGCCGGCGAGGCGGAGTTCGATCCGGAGGCGGAGTTCATTCTATCCAAGAGGAAGACTGGGAACGAATGGGAGCTCTATAAGGAGAACGTGCAGCCTCTCAAACGGGGCCGCAAAATCGAAATCCTCAACCAAGCCCTCAAGTCGCACGCCGACAACGACGGAAGGAAGGCTCTTCTTGAGACCCGAAGGTCTTCCTTACCCTAATTCCTCCCAGATCTTCACTGAAGTCACTAATCCCTTTCTTCTTCGCGTTTCTTGAAGCAGGAAGATGATCGAGGCGATCGAGGAGTACAAGGGGGAGGATCCTCTTAAGCCCTGGGTCGAGTGAGTAATCCCTCTTCTCGAATCTTGCTCCGAGGGTTTATAACTTGTTTATTTTCTTTCTCTCGGATATACTTGTTTATAGATTAATTGACACCACTTTTTAGCACTTTGCTGATTGTTTACGCCAATTTAGTGAAATTTATGATTGTCTGGTCGGCTACTTATGGCGGTATTAATGGGATTCTATGTAGATCAAACCATTAGCGGGGTTTAGTAGATCTAGGCCTGAAGCAGTCCTTTTCTTCATTCCCTAATTCTTTATACTAGCAAACCAAACCACCCCTAATCGCCGCCAGAGCTGAAACTGTACACACCTGGGAGAACCGGCTCCCCTCCTTGCCTCAAAGATGGTTTTCTCCTTTGCCCCGAAGGAGAAGAATAGGCAGTGGAGAGGCTTGAGCTCGGAGAACTCCTGCGTTTATTTCTCAAAGCACTCATTCCTCTTGATAAATTTGAATTCGGAGAACTCCTTGAATAGTCGCCGGCAGTCATGCCTTCTTTGAGTCTGAAGTCCAGCCTCTGGAAATCAGAGAACATTTCACGAGACATAGGACTATGAGGCTGAAGTTTGGTGGAATTGAGTGAGGGAGTGAGTAGGTTTTAGGCTTGAGAGGTGGAGATCGTCCAGAGTGGCGAGGGTTTGGAGGGATCGGAGTCGTGCCTCAAGGGATTGGCATTGTTTCTAGAGTGGTTTTAGTGCTAAAACAACTTCTGATGGGGATCACAATTCAAGAGTGGATTCACAATGAGACTGTTGAGAGTAATTTGCCAGCAGGACACGTGTGTGTGGGACCGACCCCGTGGCTTTCCCCATCGCGTTCCTGGTCTGGGTGTTTACCCCGGTGGGCCCCCTGTGGCGGAATATCCCCGCGGTCCTGTGGTTGGGATTAGTCCCACATCGCCCGCAGCGCCTGCTCCTCCGTGTTTATGTACCCCGCCACCCTTCATCTCAATACCTGGGTTTTGAGATGCGATATGGGTTGGCGGGTTCTCACATGGTATCAGAGGTTGTACAGTTGTCCTGCTGCGGGGGTGTGTTGAGAGTAATTTGTCAGCAGGACACGTGTGTGTGGGACCGACCCCGTGGCTTTCCCCATCGCGTTCCTGGTCTGGGTGTTGACCCCGGTGGGCCCCCTGTGGCGGAATATCCCCGCGGTCCTGTGGTTGGGATTAGTCTCACATCGCCCGCAGCGCCTGCTCCTCCGTGTTTATGTACCCCGCCACCCTTCATCTCAATACCTGGGTTTTGAGATGCGATATGGGTTGGCGGGTTCTCACATGGTATCAGAGGTTGTACGGTTGTCCTGCTGCGGGGGTGTGTTGAGAGTAATTTGCCAGCAGGACACGTGTGTGTGGGACCGACCCCGTGGCTTTCCCCATCGCGTTCTTGGTCTGGGTGTTGACCCCGGTGGGCCCCCTGTGGCGGAATATCCCCGCGGTCCTGTGGTTGGGATTAGCCCCACATCGCCCGCAGCGCCTGCTCCTCCGTGTTTATGTACCCCGCCACCCTTCATCTCAATACCTGGGTTTTGAGATGCGGTATCGGGTTCTCACAGAGACCTTACCTGCATCAACTTTCTACCAAACAATTCATAAGATTTGGAGTTCATTAATCACTATTTAGAATTTCAGCTGAGATATCCTTCTTCTTCTGTGCTGTGAAGTTGCATCAAATGGGTTCAAGAATCATTTCCGACTGGAGGGGACTGTTCGGGGCTAATTGTGATTTATGAACAATGTGTGCGCACCTTTTGGCATGATGAGCGATACAAGGATGACCAACGGTATCTTAGAGTTTGGCTTCAATATGTAAGACTTATTTAACTTTCCATGCTAGTTCAAATATTTTAATTTCTGCTTATCGAAGCATTTCTTTCACATATATGTCTCTTTTTGTGGCCACTCTGTTCTTTTTTTTTTGGTTCAGGCAGAGAATTGTGTGGATGCTGAAGTAATTTTCCAGTTTCTTCAGGCTAACAAAATTGGCCAAAGCTATTCTGCATTCTATTTAGCATATGCTCTTCACGTAGAATCCAAGAAGAAAATTCAAACAGCTGATGAAATTTTTAATCTTGGTATCGCTAGGTAATGTTGTTTCATAATGCTTTAGTATAATAATGGCGTATGTTGATTTTTCCATTTGGTAAGTGAGGAATTTGACTAATTGAATTATAAAAAAATGCTTAGAGAGATTTTTCTTGGATATGTTGATTGCTGAATTTTTAATGATCTTGTAAATGGACTGAAAGAGTGCATTCTGTTAAATACATTTGTTTGGAGATAATGCATCTACTTTTGGAGCAATGATTGTGATTTATATAAAGTAGTATGGGATGTGGTTGGATGTTTTCAGTGTTCTTGGATTTTATTAAATGATAAAAAAATAGTTTTCAGTGTTCTTGGATTTTATTAAATGATAACAAAATAAGAAAGTTCCCCAAATTATTTAAGATATATTATTGAACCATACTTATTCTTCGATTATCCTAAATTTTAAGCAATCACCACTATTTTGACAATTCCATTAAACTTTGGATTATATCTTAGCACGGCTAGGCATAACCATGCAATTTTTCAGGGCCATGAAAGCACAATTTTGCAATTTTCTGACTGGTGTCCTTTTCTATTGGCTTCTGACGACAGATTTAACATTAGGCAGTAGTGTTTATGTTTTAATAAATTTAGGTTTGAATCTATACTTTTCTTATTCTCCAGTGTGTTCTAAATTTTAAACAAAAGTGACCTTATTGATACTTGCATAGTTGCATTAAATAATATATTTATCCTAACAGGGCTAGGTACACAATTTGCATTTTTCTTAGGTCATGAAAATTCAAATTTTCCCTAGGAATGTTCCTCCCACGAGACTTTTTTTCCATTGTTTTTTGATGGTGGAGCTGACCTTAGGCTCCATTCGTTTCAAAAAAATTCAGAGGTGGGAATTGGAAATGATTGAGGCAATTCAGTTTAGGTGGGAATTGGAATTGAGGCAAATTCCAATTCTGTTATTCAGTTACATACATGAATTCACATATATGAATTGGAATTAATAATTCAGCTGTTCAGCCACAGGTAGAAATTCAATGACAGGAGTTGAAATTTAAGTTTCAAAACTATGAACAGGAATAAGTTTGTAACATACCACACACCACCTTCTATGCATTAAAAAAATTTCTCCTACAGATTCGTATCTCTGAGTCTCTTGTTTTCTTGCGCTTCTGCAGTTCTTGAAAGTTTTACTGTAGTTGTTCTGCAATTTGATGTTTCTCACCAAAATTTCTACTTTCTATTCCAAAATCTGAGAACTCAGACTCTGCAACTTGAACGGATTTTGATGTTGGTATTCCATGGAAGAGATCTGAGAACTCTTGATCCGTTGGATTAGTCAAATATTCTTGGAACCATGATGCAGTCCGGTCTTTACTAAAATTATATTTTGCATGTTTAATTATTAAAGGTTAGATCGAAAACATGGTGAAGAGAGAATAACTAAAGACCTGTTGCAATTTGAGGAAGTGAAAGCACCTCCTTCACAAACTCCCTTCCAATGTGATGCGGGGCAGAGACGAGAACTTGCAGTGGAGGATGAGTTTTGAGCATGTTCGGGGCTGATTGGTGACTTTCCATATATGGTGTGCCCGGGTCGACGATCGGACTCCACAGATGTGTCCGGATTCGCGTTGCGAATCGATTTGATATATTATTTCACTATGTTTGCATTTATTTTGTTGTATTTGGGTAGCCTCACCTCCGGCCAATCATAGCCGTTGATGGGGGATGCCCTAATCTTCTCTTTATTATAAATAGACCTCTTAGGGGCTGATCTAAGGCATGGAAGAATTTGGTGAAAAGAAATCCCGGATTCCAGCGATTGAGCCATGGTGCCGACTCCGTGGAACCCTAGGTGACGACTCCTAGGTGCCTATCTTCCTCCCCAAGGTATCCCCTAACCCTAGCCCTCTTTTTCCCCCTCCAACTCCCTCTCACAGCCCCCCTACAACCCCCCAAGTCGTTCATATTCTTTCTGTCCAGAGAAATCAAGACTCTCATGTCACTATTCATTTATGCAATTCACTATACAGTAACCCTCAGCCTGTTCCACCGCTGGCGGTACAATTCCTGAGCCAAAACCGTCGTTGACACCCCCCCTGTCCACTCCCTCCTTTCCCCAGCCGCAGGCAGCCCCCCTCCATCCAACCATAGTCTCCCCCCTCCAAACCGCCCCTTCCTTTCTAGCCGCAACCCTAGCCAGAAGTTCCCCTACCTCCCTCTTACATGGATCCACTCCCCTTTAGCCCAAATTCCTTAGATCAATTCAGATCTAGGAATTTCAGTCCCGATCCGTTATTTCCACCTCCCGGTCATCACCCCTCCACCCGGATCCAATCCCAAAATATCGGATCTAGTCTCCCCCGCTCGGATCTCCCTCCTAGTGGCTGGATCTTTCCATTTCGGGCCCGATTCCACCTTCCACCGCCGAGGACAACCACCTCCATTATTTCCTCGCCGCCGGTTCCACTCTCGATCGTCGATCCACGCATCCGACTCCGGAGTTTTCATTGTCTTGGTCAACCCACTATTTAATGAGCATTGTTGTATTAGATTATTATTTTTCAGCATATTGATCTATGAAGCACGGGTACTCCAAAAAATGCCCCGTACACGTACACGGTACGTTTGCGGGTACTGGTACGGCCCGGTACGGCTTGGTACGGCCCGGTACGGCAAAATACGTACCCGGTACTTTTAATGGGTTTTCGGTACGGCCCGGTACTTTAAATGGGTTTTTGGTACTTCCCGGTTCGGTACAGGATAAAAAACCCTCTCACCAGCTCACCCTCTTTCAAAACCAGAAATAAATCGCGATACGCCGATCCCCCATTCCCGATTCCGCTCAGCCCTAACCCGCGCTCCTCCGACAGAGCCGATCTCGTCCATCCCGTCCATCGCCGGCGAGCGCTGCACCTCCTCTTCACTCCGGCGAGCGCTGCACCTCCTCTTCACTCCGGCGAGTGCTGCATAGCCTGCATCTCTTCTCTACGGCGCCGATCGAGACAAGGCCGATCGAGTACAACTGTACAAGGTTTGCTTCTTTTTTTTTCTTCCTGCAGTCATCTCCCGGCCGATCGATTTTAGTTCTTGTTTTTCCTGCAGTCATCTCTTGCAGTTATCGTGTATTGTGTAATCATTTCTGATTTCTCTCTTAGTATAATTGTGTTCTCTCATTTCTCTCTTAGTAGTTTGCATGTTTCCACCATTTCCGCGTGCAATATTCTCTCCATTGGTCATCTAACTAATGGGTTATTGATTTGTAACATTTTTTCCATATGTTTGTGTTTTTTAGATGTTTGCACCGGGCTGCCCTTTTTGTGTTTTTTAGATGTTTGCACCGGGCTGCCCTTTTTGTGTTTTTTAGATGTTTGCACCGGGCTGCCCTTCTCTTCTCCTACTTCTGTATTAAGAGAGAAATGAGAACTATATCAACACAATTATTTTCAAATCAGGATTTGAACTATTCACTTACCGTGTAATCATTTTCCTATAACATTTTCATCATTCCTTAGAATAGTCTAATTTCTATATTTATGTGGACAATCTTAACATCTTGTGCATGTATGGTGATATCTGATAATATTTCATTGAATATATTCTTGCTGCAAATTAACTTGTTATATGTATTTTTTTTATTTTTTTCCACATACCCAAACGTACACGTACCGTGCTATTTTATAATTTTGCCGTACCACGTACCGGTACCCGTACCGTACCCGTACCACGTACCGGTACCCGTGCTTCATAGATATTGATATTGGATTGGACCTTACACTCGTTTGGATATCTTATATGGTAGTTGTTTGCTTTTAGATCATTACCGCGATTTGTAGGATTTTATTCGCCGCACACTCTTGCTTTGGCCCTCCACGCGGAGTAAAACCTAAGCTTGTCTCGCCCTAATTAATTATTGTGTCTTGCTGTGAATTTAACTGCGTGGGATGTTTTAATTATTATCTAATTGTGGCTTAACCGTCGGACTTTGCATAACATGTAGGGTTAGGTCACCGATTTTCTTGCCGCCTATAGATTCGTCCTGTGTCACAATGCTTTATACATGTTATGAGTTTTTAGTCCAACATCAAATATAAAAGAAAAAGGACAACTTTTTTTGATAGATTACCAGAATCAAACATTCCAATGAGCACCCCATCACTATAATTTTCTTTCACTGCAAACAAATCCTTCTCATAGCCAGTCAAGTCTTCCTTAAGCCCTATGAAATCCCAAGATCTAGTTGTGTGCGGAGACGATCTCCACTCTCTCAAGAGCATAAAAACCTTCTTCTTCTTGCATATTGATGTGTCTGCGTCATGTAAGGGACGACGAGGCGAACACTGCGTTCGATGAGCTTCTCTGGTTGTTGGAGTTGGAAGGGGTGGCGGAAGAAAATGTCGGAGGGGATGAGACTAGATGTAGAAGAGGGAAGACGAGCCGAAGGGGAAAAAATGATGGTCTGTTGGGGATTATCGTCGGATGGAGAGGGGAAGCCATGGAAGTCTGCTTTAGCTTCTCCTTCCTCGAGATAAAGAAGCTTCGTGCAGGCTGCCGCGGGTTGCGCGTGTTAGATATGTTGTATATTATGAGTAGTAGTGTTAGCTTAGAGTTACCTAGGGTGTTAGAATCACCCTCCCTTATACATCATATGTATTACCGTTGTTTTCAATTTTGTATGCAAAATTTATCATGATTTCAGAGGGAGAACCCTAGCCGTGCTCTTGCTTTCGCTGTCTTCCGCCGATCCTTTGCCTCTGTTGTTCAACTTCTAGTGTCGATCGACAGAGCACTTCCTCTCCCGATCGAAAACCGCAAGCTTCTTCTCCGGCTTCTTCTCTGTCGATGCTGTTTTCCGCTGACCCGGTGCTTCGCCTCTCAAGATCTCCTGCTTCAGCCGCTCCCGATTGTTGCAACCACCGATCGTTGATCTTGTGCAATTGCCGATCGCCGCTCCATCAATCGCTGATTTTGCCGATCGCGTTTCTGCCTTCTGCCGACTCGTCAAACGCCGATCTCGATTCTTCCCACTGCCCCCTCCCTTCGTAAGTCCAGCGTCCCTGCCGTACCTGTCAGCAGTTACAAAGATCTCATCAGATCCCGACGGTCTAATCAGCTGCTCCCGCTCGTTTCGCTGCCCCCGCTTGTCTCTCCGAGCCCGTTTGCCCTGCAGCCCGTTGGGCCCCTCTGTCCTCCATTTTTGGTTCGATGGCATCGCCCCATTCCTCTCCCGCCTTCCTCTAGAAGGCCTTGGTGATTCCTGAGGGGATTTTTCCTCCTGCTCCCTCTACTGCTCAGTTCGACGCTCCTCGTCGCCAGCCGGTCCGCTGTCACTATTGTCAGTGTCTTGGACACATCCAATCTGAGTGTCTCAAGTTTCAGAGGGCCCAACAATCTGGTCAGCAGTGTGCTCCTGGTGTTTCTTCCGCTCACTTTTCGGCTTTTGTGGAGTCTCTCTCGATATCTAAGCTTGCGCAGCTGATTGCCTAGCAGTTCTTCCAGCAGTTTTCACTGTCCCGCTCTTCTGCATCTGTCTCTCAGCCGGCTACCTCTGCCCCTGCAGGTATCTCCACCTCCAACTGGTTGCTTTACTCTGGAGCGTCCTTTCACATGACCTATGATGTTACACACCTTTTGTCCTATCAACTCATCTCCCCTGCCTTTAGTATCATGGTTGTAGATGACACCATTCACCCCATTACCAGTCGTGGCCTCGTTCATACCACCCATTTTCATATTCCCGATGTTGCCTCCATACTTAAGTTATCCATGAATCTTATATCCGCCAGCCGACTCACATCCCATGGTTGTCTGGTTACCTTTGATGAGTTTACATGTCGTGTGCAGGATCGTCTGACTGGGGCACTCCTTGGGGCTGGTCGTCGTCGTTGCGGGGTGTACGTACTTGACCGTCTCCACCTTTCATCCACTTCACCGTCCTTGCAGTTTTCTCTCTTTGTCTTCCTTCGGTGATCAATGGTTCACGTCTAGCTTCTCTTATTAGTCATGATTTACTTGGTTGTGTTTCTATTGATCGGTCTCACTCATGTTCAGGTTGTAAGCTCGGTAAACAACTACAACTCCACTATCCGTCTAGTGAGTCCAGGTCTCAGCGTCCCTTTGATTTAGTTAATTTTGATGTCTGGGCACCCGCGCCTTTTGTATCAAAGGGTGGACACCGGTACTATGTTCTTTTCGTTGATGACTACTCTCGTTATTGTTGAGTCTATTTTATGCATTTTCGATCTAAATTTTTTCAGATCTATGTTACTTTTTCTACTATGGTGCGTACACAGTTTTCTGCTTCCATACACATTTTTGGTTTTGACTCAGTGGGGGAGTATCTCTCTCATGCTTTTCGAGATCTGCTAGCTACCCACGACACTCTCCCTCAGCTTGTCTGTCCTGGTGCACACGCTCAGAATGACACTGCTGAAAGGAAACATCGTCATATTATTGAGACAGTTCACACTCTTCTTATCTACTCTCACGTTCCTCCTCACTTCTATGCTGAGGCTGTTTCTACTGCTGTCTATCTTATTAATCTGCTGCCCTGCACTTTCCTTCAGGGTCAGTGTCCTGGTGAGTGTTTGTTCTCTCGACCCCCACGTTACACTCATTTTCGTGTTTTAATTGTCAATGTTATGTTCTACTCTCTCCACGGTAGCGTACTAAGCTCTCTTCTCAGTCTGTTCCTTATGCCTTTCTTGGGTACAGTATTGAGCACAATGACTATCAATGTTATGATCGTGATGCACGTCGACTTCGCATTTCACGTGATGTCACGTTTGATGAGTCTCACCCTTTCTTCGTGTCTTTTGTTTCCTCGACCTCGCACTAATCCGTTACTCCCTCTGACGTGCAGTTTCTCACTCTTCCCATCTCTTCACCTCATGTATCCTCCCTTTCCGTATGTCTACCTCCTCTTCCTTTGCTACAGTCTACTTCGTCACCTCCTTCTCCCTTGTCGCAGTCTAGTTTGTCCCCTCTTCTTTCCTTGCTGCAGTCTCCTCTGTCACACACTTCTCCCTCTGATGAGCTGTCCACTTGGGACCGTGTCTCTCCTCTTCCTTATCACTATACTCGTCGTCCTCCTCCTATCTCCTCGCCTCCAGTTCCCCCAGACTCAGTGCCTACCTCCTTCAGTGAGTGTCCTGTGAATGATCCTCCGGTGCGCTGCAACCCACCTCGTGAGAGGCGTCCTCCCAACCGCCTTAGCCTTACTGCCCTACCGCTGGACCTACCTACCCTTCCTGCTACAGCCTGCAGTACTCCAGAGCCGACTTCCTACCGTGAGGCTGCATAGATACCTGAGTGGCAGGTTGCTATGTCTGCTGAGTTGGAGGCGCTTGAGCACACTCGTACACCTAGTACTGTTCCTATTACTTGCAAGTGGGTCTTTAAGGTCAAGACTCACTCCGATGGTTCTGTGGAGAGGTATAAGACTCAATTAGTTGCTCGTGATTTTCAGCAGGAGCAAGGGAGAGACTATGACGAGACTTTTGCTCCAGTTGCTCACATGACTACAGTCCGTACTCTTATTGTTGTTGTCGCTGTTCTTCACTGGTCCCTATCACAGCTCGACGTGAAGAATGTCTTTCTTCACGGTGATCTTTTGCAGGAGATATACATGCTTCCTCCTCTGGGTCTATCCTCTCCTCCAGGCCTTGTCTGCCACTTGAGGCGAACTCTTTATGGGTTCAAGCAGGCGTCTCGCGCGTGGTTTGCACGTTTCTGTTCAACCATTACAGTCGCTGGGTTCCAGCCATGTCCACATGATCTAGATCTGTTCGTGCACTCCTCCTGTGGTCGGACCCTTTTGTTACTTTACGTGGATGATATGATTATTACTGGTGATGATCCTTCTCATGTGGCCTTCGTCAAGCATCACCTTCAGCAGCAGTTTCAGGTGACTGACCTTGGACAACTGAGATACTTCTTGGGTCTTGAGGTCAGCTCTACAGATCGCGGGTTTCGACTCTCTCAGCATCGCTACACATCATATCTCCTTTCTCAGGCTGCTCTCTCTGACTCCTGCACAGTGGACACCCCTATGAAGCTCCACCTTCAGCTACGTCAGGAGGATGGGATTCCAATCTTTGATCCTACTCGATACCGCCATCTCGTGGGGAGTCTCGTCTATCTCACCACTACTCGACCCGACATTGCCCATGTTGTTCATATGTTGAACCAGTTTTTTAGTGCGTCCACCTCTGTGCATTATGTTCATCTGTTGCGGCTCCCGCGCTATCTCCGGGCGACGACCTCTCGTGGTCTCTTCTTCTCCAGCAGCAGTTCTCTACAGCTGCGTGCTTACTCCGACTCCACCTGGGCTAGTGATCATGTTTGTCGTCGTTCTGTCACTGGTTTCTGTCTGTTCTTGGGTTCTTCACTTATTGCATGGAAGTCCAAGAAATAGACTGGTGTTTCTCGTTCCAGCACTAAGGCTGAGCTTCGAGCCATGGTTACTACCGCTGAGGATATTCTTTGGCTCTGTTGGGTTCTTGAGGATCTTGGCGTCTCTTCTCCAGATCTCATTCCCCTCTACTGTGATAACACCGTTGTCATTCAGATTACTTTAAACCCGATGAAACATTTTCTCTCCAAGCATATCGGGGTGGATGCTTTCTTTCTGCGTGAGCACTATGGTCGGGGCACTCTTGCCCCTTTATTCTTTCCGAACAGCAGATTGCAGATTTGATGACAAGACCACAAACGAGGACACAACATGCCTATCTACTGTCCCCCGTGAGTTTGTGTGTGTGTGGGGGGGGGGGGGGGGGGGGTGTTAGATATGTTGTATATTATGAGTAGTAGTGCTAGTTTAGAGTCACCTCAGGTGTTAGGATCACCCTCCCTTGTACATCATATGCATTACCATTGTTTTCAATTGTGTATACAGAAATCCATTCTTCCTATCAGCGAGAATGGATGGAAATGTGAAGTCAGAGCTTATGAGGTCGGAATTCAAGGGGGAATGAATTAACCTATTGACAAGTGACAATTTCTTTGTAAGTGAGGCTAATTCCAATTCCTACCTTTTTATTTAGTATTCCGAACGGCAAAATTGAAATTGGGGGGATAATTTCAATTTCTATCCCCCAATTCCGCCCAAACCTACGGGGCCTTAATTGTCATGTTTAGGTAAGTAATTTTCACATAAGTGGAGGAAAAGATATTGTGTCAATGCCAATACAACTAAATAGTTTGGGGAGAAATGTAGAATAGTAGTCATTTTCTCTTATAGTTCAAGTACCCGTCTTCTGATGCAGTGGGGCAACACATGATCTTTGAAAATCAAAGATTCACCCACAAGCTAGGTCTCAAGCCTTAGTCGGCATACACATGAATCCATAATAAAAGTTAAGAGTTATCGCCTTCCTTTGTGTATTGTTAGTTTGTTACTTCCTATCTATTTTACATAGTGAGGTACAAAATAAATGTAAATAATGAGTGAAAGAATAAATAATATAAGTTCTGTTAGAAAAGCTCATGTAAAGGGGCCCATATAGCCCATGTTTCTTGTTTATTTTTTCCTTTCTCCTCTTTAGTCCCACTTCATGTATAGGAATCTCTTCTCTCTTTCTCCCTCCTATAAATATGTATTCATACCTTGTATTGAGATATAGAAAGAGTATTTACAAGTTTGAGTGTTTGTCTACATGGTATCAGAGGGAATCGGTCTCTCCTGGCGGCTAGAATTTTTTTAACCGCCCTCTCTTTGCTCTAACCGGGCGGCCTTCGTCTTCTCGCTAGGCGCGCGGCTACGCGGCCTCCTCTTCCTTTGCCGCTCTCGCCTCCTTCCTTCCGTGGAGCCAGCTTCCTCCTCCTTCCCTCTCCTTTTATAGTTTTTTTTCTCTTCTGACCCGTGGGCCCCTCCTCCGGTGCTACTCGCCCGGCTTCCTCCTCTTGTCCGCTCAAGTTCTCTCAACTCGCGGTTTAGTCTTCTGACCGCTCGAGTTCGCCCCTCCTCCGGTGCTACTCGCCTGGTCTCCTCTTCCTTTTTGCCCGCTCGAGTTTTCTACTCGCGGCTTCCTCCTCTTGCCCGCTCGAGTTCTCTACTCGCGGCTTCCTTCTCGTACCCGCTCGAGTTCCCTCAACTCGCGGAAACGTCTTCTGACCGCTCGAGTTCTCTACTCGCGGCTTCCTCCGCTTGCCCGCTCGCGTTCTTCTACTCGTAGCCTCTTCTCTATTCGCAGCGGCTTCCGCACGTGGTCATGGCTTCTTGCCGCTGGTCTTCTTTCACCGTGACCGTGCGGCCTCTCCTGCTTCCTCCTATCTCTGTCCGCGTGGTCTTATCGCGCGGTCTCCTTGCCTAACAGTTGCGGTAACCTGCTCGGGCGACTTTCTGTCTGTCCGCTTCAGGTGGTCTTCTCGCGCGGTCTCCTTGCCTAACCGCGGCCTGCTTCTCTTCCCCCCTGGTCATGGGCTCCTCTCCTGAATCTTCTGTTCCGTCGGTCTCTTCTGCTGACCGCCCGGCTCCTGTAACTGAAATTCGCGATAAATTGCGGATTACGACTATCGCCTTGACCGGCAAGAAGAACTTTACGGAGTGGGTGCACTCGGTTCTCCGTGTCCTTCAATCGAAAGGCTTTCTTCATCACCTCACCCAAGCTGCTCCGATTCCTCCAACGGATGAGTGGCTACGCAATGACGGTCGGGTGCATACGTGGCTCCTCAACTCTCTGGATAGTGAACCATACCGCATGGCCATGTATCATGAAACTGCCAAGGCCATGTGGGATGAGCTCCAAGCCCTCTACTCTGGTAAAGACAGTCTACAACACCTCTACGATATCATCACTGATCTCCAACATCTGGATGGTGGCAGAGCATCCGACCTCACGTCCTTTGTGGCTCGGGCCAAGACTCTGGTCGAAGCATGGATTCAGCATCAACCTCCCACACTGGATCTTGCGGCACAACGTGCTCAGAAAGAGGCTGTTGGCGTAGCCATGATGATGGCTCGTGTTCTGCCTCATCTACATAGCATTCGGGCACAGTTTCTCTCTTCCGCGGCTACTCCCTCACTGTCTGATGTGTGTGCCATGCTGCTTAAGGTCTCGCCTCCTCCTGATTGTCCGGCCCCTCCATCACCAGCTCTACTTCAGCAAACTTCGGCTCCCCTTCTCCCGCTTCCCTCGTCTACTCGTGGGGGACGTTCTGGCTCGCGAGGCCGAGGTCGCGGCAAACCGCCCCTAAAGTGTTCTTTCTGCGGGAAGGATGGTCACCACGAGGCTGTTTGCTATCGGAAGCATGGATTTCCTCCTCGCCCACAGGCTACTGTTGCTGTTACCGACTCCTCTTCTCGGTCTGATCTTGACGAGGTCCGCCTTCAGCTGCAACAACTCCATGGTTTGCTTAGTCGCCCTCCAGCCTCGGTTGCCTCTGCCTCCTCTATCTCCCATGAAGGTATGACCCATCTCTCCACAAGTCCACATTGGATAGTGGATTCTGGTGTTACTCATCACATTACTTCTCGGCGACCACAACAATACCTCCACTCGTCACATCCCAGGTGTATTACCGTGGCTAATGGGGACACGGTTCCTGTTGTCGGCTCTGCTAATATCCCTCTCACTCCGTCTCTTTCTCTTCGCTCCGCTCTTCACGTGCCGGGTTCTTCTTTTAATTTACTCTCCGTTGGTCGCCTTACTACAGATTTAAACTGCTCAGTAACCTTGACTTCTTCCTCTTTTCTGATACATGATCAACAGAGCCGGACTATCATTGGTAAGGTTCGACTGCAGAACGGGCTCTACATCCTTGATGACCCTCCAGCTATCCTGGCGTCTGTCTCCTCCGTCGATTGGCATCGCCGTCTTGGGCATGCCCCTTTACCCATCCTCCAGAAGGCTCTTCCCGATGTATCTTTACCTGTTTTTCAGTGTGAAACCTGTGTTTACGGCAAACAGCCGCGTTCATCCTTTCAATCTCATTGTACCCGGAGCGCTGCTCCTTTTATGTTAGTTCACTCTGATATTTAGGGACCATACCGTGTTACTAGCATTTCTGGTTATCGTTATTTTTTAACGTTTATTGATGATTACTCTCGGATGACATGACTCTACTTACTTCGTGATCGCTCTGAGCTTCCACAGATCTTTCGGGCATTCCTCCTCGAGACCCGCACCCAATTCTCCACCACTATCCAAACTCTCCGAACGAACAATGCCCGCGAGTACACTGGACATGAATTTGCAAACCTCTGCTCTGAATTCGGGGTTATTCACCAAACATCATGTGCCTATACCCCGCAACAAAACGAAACAGTTGAAAGTAAGAATCGACATCTACTCGATGTGGCTCGCTCCATCATGCTTCAGATGCAAGTTCCTAAATCTTACTGGAACTTCGCTCTCTCCACGGCCTGTTACCTCATCAACCGTCTTCCGTCAACAATTCTCCACAATGCCACCCCATTCAGCCTTCTGTTCCCTTCTACTCCTCCATTCTCCCTTCCACCCCGCATATTTGGATGCGTTTGCTATGTCCACACTCTTGGTCCCTCTATGGACAAGTTGGACCCCCGGGCAACCAAACAGATCTTTGTTGGCTATTCCCGGACCCAAAATGGCTATGTATGTTACTCCCCAGCTACTTGGAAGGTGACTGTCTCTGCCGATGTGACCTTTCGGGAAGATCTCCCTTTTTTCTCTACCTCCGATTCTCCACCTTCCCCACCCGCCGTCATACGTCCTGCTATTCCGGTTACCACTCCGTCCTCCCCACCATGTCCGAACAAGGCCCTCCCTGTTCCATTGGCAAACAAGACCCTCCCTCCTCCCCAGCCACCTGTTATACGAGTTTACACCCGTCTCCACCCTGTCTCTGTTACCCCAATGCAGTCGGCTTCGACCTCTGATGCTTCGCGCTCTGACGATCCGGCACCAGATTCTACCGCTCATCCCCTAGCGAACTATGTATAATTACATCGCCTCTCTCCAACACTCCACAGTTTTGCCACCTTCCTCTCTTCTATTTCTATTCCTAACACTGTGCAGGAAGCTCTGCATCATCCTGGCTGGTGGGCGGCTATGGACGAAGAGATGACGACTCTCTGGGCGAACCAAACCTGGAATCTGGTACCTCTCCCTCCAGGTCAGAGACCCGTTGGCTGTAAATGGGTCTTTGTTATCAAACATGCTCCAGATGGCACGATTGACCGTCTCAAGGCCCGACTGGTGGCTCGTGGCTTCACTCAACAACACAGACTTGATTACGAGGAAACTTTCTCTCCAGTCGCGAAGTTGAATACCGTCCGTGTCCTTCTCTCCGTGGCGGTTCATCGGCAATGGCCATTACACCAACTGGATATCAAAAATGCTTTCCTAAACGGCGACCTCCAGGAAACTGTCTACATGCAGCAACCTCCCGGGTTTGAGACCACGGGGGAGTCTCGAGTATGTCATCTGAAAAAGTCCATTTATGGTATCAAACAATCTCCTCGGGCATGGTTTGATAAATTCTGTAAGGCAGTTCGGGAAGTCGGTTTTACTCGAAGTTCTGCGGATTTTTCCCTCTTTACGCGGCATCGAACAACTGGAACTGTTCTCTTATTGGTATACGTTGATGACATCTTGATTACCTGAGACGACTCAAAGGGCATCCAAGCAGTTAAACAACACCTTAGCTCCGTTTTCCAAACTAAAGATCTGGGTCAACTCCGGTACTTCCTTGGCCTTGAGATCGCGAGACGGCCAGACGGTCTTGTCATTTCCCAGAGAAAGTACTGCCTGGATCTCCTTCGGGATGCTGGTTACTCCGGATGCAAGCCTACTACCACCCCAATGGACGCAAATCAGAAGTTGTATGCTCATGCCTCCGATACTGATCTTCCTCTTCAGAATCCGGAATACTATAGAAGACTTGTTGGAAAATTAATCTACCTAACAGTTACTAGACCAGATATATCCTTCGCCGTTGGAGTGGTCAGCAGATTTATGCATGCTCCGCGCACCTCGCACCTTCATGCTGTTGAGCGCATCCTCAGATACCTGAAAACTGCTCCGGGTCAAGGACTTGTCTACAAGACCTCATCCTCTACTCCGAGATTAGTTGCATATTCTGATGCCGATTATGCCGGGTCCTTGGATGATCGTCGATCAACCAGTGGTTTTTGTACCTATTTTGGGGGTCATCTCATCACCTGGCGAAGTAAGAAGCAAGCCGTTGTGGCTCGATCCTCAGCAGAAGCAGAGTACCGATCAATGGCTTCGGTTGTCTCTGAGCTAACGTGGTTGGAAAGCCTTCTTGTCGATCTCGGGGTAAAACTTCCATCACCTTCCCTTCTGCTATGTGACAGCCAAACAGCTATACATATTGCAAAGAATCCAGTCTTCCATGAGAGAACAAAGCATATTGAAGTAGACTGTCATTTTATCCGGGAGAAAGTTCAAATGAAGAAGATCGAACTAAAACATATTCCAGGCACTGAACAAGTCACTGATATCCTCACAAAGGCTCTACCAAACACTTTATTCTATCAGTTGTTGTCCAAGCTTGGTGCATACGATTTGTACGCTCCATCTTGCGGGGGAGTGTTAGAAAAGCCCATGTAAAGGGGCCTATATAGCCCATGTTTCTTGTTTATTTTTACTTTCTCCTATTTAGTCCCACTTCATGTATAGAAATCTCTTCTCTCTTTCTCCCTCCTATAAATATGTATTCATACCTTGTATTGAGATATAGAAAGAGTATTTACAAGTTTGAGTGTTTGTCTACAAGTTCCTAATTTGTACTGCGAGTCTGGGGATCTCATGAGAGTACTCGACAAAGTATTTGCCGCTCTTGGATGAAATACTCCGCATCTACAGCCATTTTACTTGCCAATGGGACAACTTACTAACCAAAGGCACAACTTACTAACCGACACAACTTATTCACCAGTTGCTAGATCCACTCACCAGATGAGTTCACATGATAGCTTCCGCGCCTTCTTTCGTAGAGAACTCGTTCACAAAATCCGCTCTCTTCACGGTACATTTATTTCATTAAGTGTTGTCGTTAATCTCCCTCGGTATTTTGAAGGATCAGAATTTCTCGTTTGCGCTTCTTATATTGTCCATTTGTAATCCACCTCTTTCTTTAAGCATGCACTAAGGTACAGGCCGACCTCAAATACTTCATGCCTTCAGTACTACGACGTAGATTAACTTATTATGACCTCATAAAGACCTCATCACATCATCTCCTTTTTTGTACGAATCTTCTTAACAACTGCAGCATTGATTAACTTACTCGTCGAATTGACCTCCGTTATTCTGAAAATTATTCTTCTCATAACCTCCATGTCACACCCGTTTCATCAACAATAGTTAAATCTGTTATTTGCTTTCATATAATATGAATCCGATTTATAAAAAATAACCTCCATGTCACACCCGTTTTATATTCGTATTTGAATTTCTTTTTGGTAATTATTTACTTTGGCTGGTACTTATATTTGACGTTCACATTGTAGGAAGGCAAAACCACTAGAGAAGTTAGAAGCTCAATATAGGAAGTTTCTTGGACGGTTGATGATGAGGAAGAGGACAACAGAAGTATGCTACTTATTTTGTTACTGTTTTTCTTATTTTGCTTATTAATCTTGCACTTGGTTGCTGATTTGATATTATGTACAATACAATTTTAGGATGAAGTGTTGGATAATCACTTGCATATTCGATCTTTTGGAACTGTTTTAACTGATGCTGGATCTGGTATGTTTTCAGATAAATTTCAGGTATCTGCCAGCTCCTCTCCATTTTGTTATTGCCTACTTATGATATTTCTAATACTGTAGGCAGAGTACCTGCTGAGAATGCTGAAATTAACAGGAAGATTAGGAAGCCACTCCAAAGGTAAATAATGCAGCGTTCATCTATGAGAATCTATGAGAATTTTTTTGCAACCTCACAGCTAAAACATCATGAATGATGAACGGGAATTGTGCTGATAAAATAATGTTACCTAAGCCATTCATCTTCATAATAGACTCTGGAAGTTACCGCCAGCGGTTGGCTACCGCCGTGCTCTAGCCTATCGTTTGGAATCATGACTGATATCGTGTGGATCGTGGCTGAGAACGTGCGATCGTGTCCAAATGTGGCTCTACCGCGCCGCGGTAAGTCATTAACGCGCCGCGCTAGCACTCGCCACTACATGCCGTCGAAACTGTCTCCCAACCGTCGCGTAGTCTTCACCTCTACCTCCAGCGGTATGTGTTACCGCCCCGCGGTATCCCTAAATTCAGAGCTTCATCTTTTATTCTGCATTGCACTCAAATGGTATAAAACCTTCAATGCCTGCACACTATAAACACATGAAAACATGACCAAATACACTATGAGATTTGTTATTCTCAAATTAAGAGATGCGGAACACATGCTCCAACAATCTCCCCATTTTGATAATAACAAATCCTCTATGAAGAAATCAACTATGACTAGGGTGGCGTTTATAGTATATGGTTAGCGTGATAAATGTGCATTCTCCCCCTATATGGATAGTTAAATATTGTATTTTATTTATGTTTTCTTTTCCCGTGTACCTATATATGCCTGTTTTCCGGGCCAACCCTAATGACTTTTTCCCGATCTCATCCTATTCTACTTGGTATCAGAGGGAGCCGCGCCGACTCGTTCCGCCTCCGCCTCCGCGTTCTTCCTCGCCTCCGCAGCGCGCGTCCGCTCCGCCTTCTTCCTCGCCTCCGCAGCCAGCGTCGCAGCCTCCGCAGCGCGCGTCGCTCCACCTTCTTCCTCGCCTCGGCAGCCAGCGTCGCCGCCAGCGTCGCAGTTTGCGCGCGTCGCAGCCCGCGCCTCCGCCTCCGCCTCCGTGCGCGTTGCCTCACTACCCTCAGCCTTCTGGCGTAAACAGCGGCTGGGGGTGGTGTTTTGTCTCTCATGGGGGCTGCCGGGGACGACTCTCTTCCATCCTCGGGTGTGTTCCTCGGCTTTCAGATCTAGCCCACACTCGTAGGATGTTCTTCTCCTCTATTTGAGCTCCTTGTCCTCTACTATGGACGATCTTTCCTCTGCGTCTCATTCCGGTGCTCTTCCCGGTTCCGCGGCTCTCCGTCCCGATACTTTGCCCAGTCCCTCGGGTGATCCTCCTCAGAGTCATGGCCAGTCTTTGAAGATTACTACTGTTGCCTTGGATGGCACAAATTACCTGGAATGGTCTCGGGCGGCTCAACATGCGATCCGCAGCCACCAGTTATATGGCCTTATTGATGGTACTCTCGTTGAGCCATCTCGTACCGATCCCTCTTGGCGTAAATGGGATGCGGACAATTCGTTGGTCGTCTCGTGGCTTCTCCATTCCATGTCTCCTCAGGTGTACCGGAGTTATATGCTGTTGGACTCCGCTTACGACATTTGGACGCGAGCCCGTGATACTTACTCCCAGGCAGGTAGTTCGATGCAGATATATGAGCTCACTCGCCGTGTTCTGGAACTACGACAAGGAACTCAGCCCGTTGCTTCCTACTATTCTGAGTTTGAGCGCCTTTATCAGGAGTTGGACTTCTTCAGCACCTTTACTGCAGCTTGTACACCTGATGCTGTGGCTCTTCAGAAGGATAAAGACCGGTTCCGTGTTCATGTCTTTCTTATGGGCCTTAACATGGAGTTTGATGCTGTTCGCCTACATGTTCTCCATCGTGAGCCTCTTCCCTCCCTTCGGGAGGCCTTCAGCATGCTCCTCAGTGATGAGAACCGTCGCCGCACTCTCAGCCCTTCGACTGACCACTCTGCGCTCGCTGGTTTCTCCCGCCGTCCCCCTCCTGTTTGCAGTCACTGTGGGAAAACGGGCCATATCAAAGATTCCTGCTTTCGCCTGCATCCGCACCTTGCACCTCCTGGTCGGGGTTCTGGTACTCGTGGTAGAGGTGGCTATCGTGGCGGTGGCCGATCTTCTGGTGACCGTCCTCAGTCTTCTGCTCACTCTACTGAGGTTCTGGGAGACACCACTGGTGGTTTGTCTGTTGCCGAGCTAGAGGCCTTCCGACACATGTTGCGCTCCCGCACTGACTCTGCTCCTGCTTCCTCTCACGCTGCTGTTGCCACTTCAGGCCTGTCTACTGCTCATGCCGTGTCTTCCACACCTTCCGAGTGAATTATCGACTCAGGTGCGACCGACCACATGACTGGCTCTGCCTCAGGTTTTACCTCATACTCCCCTCTTTCTGGTCGTGATAAGGTTATTGCTGCAAATGGCTCTCTCTCTGCCATTGCTGGTAAAGGGACGGTTCCATGTTCCCCTGACCTATCACTTTCCTCTGTTTTGCATGTCCCTTCTTTTCCTAGAAATTTACTCTCTATTAGTCACTTGACAACCTCTTTACACTGTTTTGTGACATTCTTCCCTGATGTTTGTGTTTTTCAGGATCTGGCTACGAAGCGGACACTTGGCAGTGATAGGAATGTTGGCGGCCTGTATTTGCTGAACCAGTCTTCTCCCCGTGCCCTATCCTCCACCAGATCTCCGACGCTTGATGATCTTCGACGATGGCATCAGCGCCTTGGCCACTCGTCTCCTTTATATCTTACTAAATTGTTTCCTGTTTTTCATCAGTTATTTCAGTCTTTTTCATGTGATGCGTGTGAACAATCTAAACATGTTCGTCGTCGTTCTACTCATTTATCTGTTCCTAGTCTGTATCCATTTGATGTTATTCACTCTGATGTTTGGGGCCCATCCCGTGTTCTCTCTTTATCCGGCTATAAATGGTTTGTAACGTTTATTGACTGCTACTCCCGTACAACCTGGCTTTATATGCTTAACAAGAAAAGTGACGTCCTTTCTTGCTTCATAAAATTTCATAAAATGGTGATTCAACAATTCGGTGGGAAAATACGTGTGTTACGGAGTGATAATGGTGGAGAATACGATGATCGCGGTGTCTTTGGGGCCTATCTTGCGGACCATGGCATTATCCACCAAACTACATGTGTCCACACCTCTACTCAAAATGGGGTGGCCGAACGAAAAAATAGGCAGTTACTGGAGTTGGCTCGGTGTTTACTTCTTTCTATGCACCTTCCTAAATCCTACTGGGGGGATGCAGTTCTTACTGCCGCGCACCTCATTAACCGTCTTCCGTCTCGCGCTCTCTCCTTCGATACGCCCATCTCTTGTCTCGAAAAAAAACATATTGTCCATACATCTCACCTTCCTCCTCGTATCTTTGGCTCCTTGTGCTTTGTTCATGTCCATAGCCCGCATCGTGACAAACTTGATGCGCGGTCTATTCGGTGTGTTTTCGTGGGTTATTCCTCTACCACCAAAGGGTATCGATGTTATCACCCTCCCACACATCGGTACTATTGTACTGTGGATGTCACCTTTCGTGAGGGGGAGTCGTACTTTGACTCTCGCCAGGGGGAGATGCCTAGCATTGATGCCGAGCTGATCGACTCCCCGCTTCCTATTGTTGCTTATCCTCCACCTGCTCCTATTCCTCCACCTGCTCCTATTCCTCCGGCCCCCGTCCCTCTCACCTCCGCTCCTCCGATTCTACACACATACTCCCGTCGTCCTACGACTGTTGGGCAAGTACAAGCTGTCGATGCTCTACCAGTACCGGTGACTGTTTCTGACCCAGATTCTGAGGATGAACTTCATATTCCTCTTGCCCGTCTTATTGGTAAGAAAGGTAGTACTAAACATCCCATTGCCAACTACATTCATTATGATCACCTTTCTAAGGCACATCAAGCCTTTATTTCTTCACTTTCATCTATTGTTATCCCTAAGACATGGCAGAAGGCTGATCAGATACCTGAATGGAAAACGGCAATGGAAGAGGAACTGCGTGCCTTGGACAAGAATAAAACATGGAGGCTGGTGAGCCTTCCCCCAGGGAAGCGGACGGTCGGATCCCGTTGGGTCTTCACAGTTAAACAAAATCAAGATGGTGTAGTGGAGCGGTACAAAGCTCGTTTGGTGGCACAGGGATATACCCAGGCTCAGGGTATTGACTACCAGGAGACTTTTGCTCCTGTTGCAAAAATGATCTCTATCCGCGTGCTTTTCTCTATTGCCGTAAGACGAGGATGGGAACTACTTCAGCTTGATATCAAGAATGCCTTTCTGAATGGTGATTTGGAGGAGGAGGTATACATGGATATTCCACCGGGCTCTGTTATCAAAGGGTCCAAGGGAAAGGTGTGTCGTGTTCTAAAATCCCTATACGGCTTGAAGCAGTCTCCGAGAGCTTGGTTTGGTCGTTTCTACAAGTTCATGCTTCAACTTGGATACACCCAAAGTCATGCTGACCACACTCTCTTTACTAAGAGAAAGGGTGACCAGGTTTCTATTCTCATTGTTTATGTGGACGACATCATCATTACTGGGGACTACTCGGAGGAGATTATTCACTTGAAGGAGCAACTGAGTAAAGAGTTTGAAGTTAAAGACCTAGGAAAGCTGAAATATTTCTTGGGAATTGAAGTGGCGAGGTCTCAACAAGGGATTTTCATCTCCCAAAGAAAGTATACTTTGGATCTTCTTGAAGAGACTGGGATGCTTGGGTGTGCTCCCGTGGACACACCTATTGAGGCTAATCACAAAATTGATGCAGATACTAGTGGAGAAAAGGTGGATGCCTCAAAATACCAACGTCTGGTTGGACGTCTCATATACTTATCCCATACTCGCCCTGACATTACTTATGCTGTGGGAGTCCTAAGTAGGTATATGCACTCTCCTTCTGTTCGTCATCAGCAGGCGGTCTCTAGAGTGCTCCGGTATCTCAAAAAGGCACCAGGTCGTGGGATCCTTTTCAAGAATGGCAAACCTTTAGAAGTTGAAGTGTTCACTGATGCGGATTGGGCTGGTAGCCTAGACGATAGAAAATCTACCACAGGGTACTGCACCTTTGTGGGAGGCAACCTCGTTTCGTGGAGGAGTAAGAAACAGAATGTGGTGGCTCGATCAAGTGCAGAGGCTGAGTATAGGGCAATGGCACAAGGTGTTTGTGAGGGGTTGTGGTTGAGGACCCTCCTTCTGGATATTGGCCTTCAGCCGAACAATCCTATTATGATATATTGTGACAACAAAGCAGCCATCAGTATTGCGCACAATCCAGTGCAACATGATAGAACCAAACATGTGGAGGTTGACAGACATTTCATCAAGGATCACCTTAACAAAGGGAACATTTGCACCCCTTTTGTGAACTCATTTGATCAACTTGCGGATGTCTTCACCAAGGGTTTATGCAGCGACACCTTCAATGACAACACAAACAAGTTGGGAATGATCAATATATATTCCCAACTTGAGGGGGAGAGTTAAATATTGTATTTTATTTATGTTTTCTTTTCCCGTGTACCTATATATGCCTGTTTTCCGGGCCAACCCTAATGACTTTTTCCCGATCTCATCCTATTCTACTTGGATGCCCCTCCTACATAGATGCATTCTAAAAAAAATTTAATGTACTCCCCAAAATAATAGATTTTTTCAATTTATTCTCCCCTTTTTGTGAGCCCCTATTCTAGTCACTTCGCCACTATTCAGGGATCTTTAGGTATATTAAGGTAGAACCAAAGAAAGAGCTAATGCACAATGCTCATATATACTTGGAGGTTTGCGATTGGGGTGGGTAAACTTGTGATAGGAAATCAATATATTAATATTGTGCCTTTGTTTGAGGCAACATTGTCTCTTCGAGAGGAGTAATAAATAATTAATAGTGCGCTCTAGTGTAAAAGCAGGATATAAATTTCTTGCTTAGGATTCATGTGAGATTGTCTTAGACCCCTCATCACGGATTTGGGCTTTGTGACTTTGTCAATGTCCCTTTCGTGTGAAAATCAGACAGATATAGATGTCCAGTGATGTTCTTCATGAGAGGGCAAAACATGCAGGGGTGAATATTGACTTTGTTTGAGAGAAGGTTTATGCCTCTCTTATAATACCTTTTATCTCTTCTACTAGTAAATTTGCTCATCTTTTTACCATGTCGGTTGACCCCAGCGGGTTCTTTCTAGTAAACTTTATATTTACTCTTCGGACCAAGCTGAGACCTTCTTGATGATGGTATTGAACTATTTATTTATAGTCCATAAATTGTACTGTATGTATTTTGTCCCTGTACATTGTATTCTTTTGTATTTTTTCAAGTCTTAGGAACCTGCAATCCATGATTGTTTCTCCTATATATTGAAAAACGAGTGAAAACATTGCACTTCAATTTACAGCAGAAGTTGGTGACAACATTACACCACAATTTACAATAATTTTCACAAGAGGAACAACAACAACAACACTCAAGCCTTTATCTCACTATAATGGGGTCGGCTATATGGATCCTTTGTCGTCATTGTGCCCTATCTTTTGTCATAATCTCACGCCTAAGTACATCATGACTTTCCTTATAGTTTCATTCCAAGTCTTTATTGGTCTACCCCTCCCTCGTTTAACATGCCCAGTGACTAGACTCTCACAACGCCTAATAAGTGCATCTAATTTTTACAAGAGGAAATGGGCGGATGCTCAATTCACGAATAAATCTTGTATCAAAATGCAAGATTTAAAAGAACTCATACCTACCTCAAGCTTTTCCAAAATGTATCCAGTTGAAATCATAATTAACCCTTTCAACTTTTACAGTTTCAATTAGCTGCTTTTAAACATAAACATTCTCATTTGGTTGCCCTAAAATATTATTTTAACATGCTCGGTCTTGTAATTTTGCAGAATTGATAATAGTAAGCCTATTTCAATCTACACTGAGAAAAATACTGGAGCGAGTGTTCTAGCCACAAAATCATCCGGAAATGATCCATCTTGGAGAACTCTTGAAAGTAGATCAAGTCGGAACAAGGAAAATATTTCAGTCCCAACGAAGTGGACAACATACAAGGTTTGTTGTTTGCTTTACAGAGCTTCAATGTTATAACTGATTTCATATTGTGCATAAGATTTTTTACCATCAAATTGCGATGGTTTTTCATACCAGGTTCCACAAAAGATGGGAATTAGGGCCGAGTTAGCAACATCGAGTTCTCCTATTGAGGTGTTTGTCGATGAAGATTCCAAGTATGTTACCTTTCCATCTCTTTGCAATTTCAGCACAAACAAAGCGAATATGCAATATGATTTTTCATTTCCGGCTATTATGCTACCAAATTTATATTGAATGTTTTTGAGATGAATGTCTCTCGGACTAATGTCGTATTCGGGTGGTAAATTGTGGGAGTTTTATGATCAACTCCAATATGGTTTTCAAAATGGTATAAAATTGAGTTGATTTAGTATTCCAAAGTTTGAGGAATATAAAGATACAACATCACTAAAGACAAAAAGCCTTTTAAAAAACTTTATTTCCCCCCAACATTTGTGCATGTTATGAAATTATTGAAGCGTGATCGCATCAATTCAATCTCTCTCGCATCTGTACTTTCATAGGTTTATTACTCCCACATGTAACAAAAGACATTGTAGCTATGTTGGATATTATTTTGTTTTCATTCTGCCCCTGTTTCTCTTTTGTTCCTGTTTTGTTTATATTGTCACATTTTTAACTTTTTTTTACACATTGATTGTATCCTCCATGAATGCATGCCCTCCACCTTTAGATGTTATTCTTCAATCCTCATCAGTATAGTTGATGCATACATATCTCTGCGTGGGTTCATGTTCTTCCGCAGAATGAAACCTCCAAATGTAGCAAAAACCGACGCAATGGAGGCCCCGCGACTCCTTGAAGCAAATAACACGTACCTTAAGAAGTAAGCAATATCTGAAATTTCATACTATTTTCACGACCAAGATTTGCATGTGAAGAAGCAATACACTTGGAAACATGAAAAGATTTGCGTGTGATGCAAATTTTTCTCCCACTAAGCTATACATAAAAACAAAATTTACTAGTTTTTTTCCCGCGTAGTTATTGTGAAATGTAGCCTCTTGCAAAAATGCAGGGTAAGGTTTGCCTACATTTCACTCTTGTGGTGGGACCCTTCCCAGATCCTCGCTGCGCGGGGATGCTTTGTGCACCGGGCTGCCTTTTAGTTAATGTGAAATGCCTTCAGAAATATTCGTCCTACCACAGATAGTGTAGATGTATTGTAAGCTTGATTAAATGGGGGCTGACTAAATTTATATTTTGCAATTGAGCAGGGAAACTGAATTGCTGAAAGAGAATCCATTGCGAAATTTTCATCTCACCACTCTCAGATAATGAATGGGGCTCCCCTCTTTTCACCTCTGGTGATTATAGATTCCATGCCCCATTTTTTCCCCACGTGCTTTTATTCTCTGTATCTCAATATTTTCTTGTTGGTATTGTTGTTGTATGCCTTCTATTTTCTGATTTAGTGTTTAGAATTTTAAACTTTAAGTATCATTTTTTTTGAAGTGTATTGTTGAAGAAATGTTTTTTCATAAATACATGAAAAACATTATTTTCAAGAAATATCATATTTGGATGTTTAGTATTAAAAAAAATTAAAGCTTTCAAAAGATTTACTTACATAAATTTTTATAAGTAGTCGTTCCGAGAGCAAATAATTTATCTGTATTGCTTTTCAAATAATTTTGCAAACTTCATTTTACACAAACATATAATTTTATTTTTCAAAAAGAGCTCCTTTTTTTCAAACTTCATTTATGACAGCTACTTTTAGATTAGCAACAGCCAAAAGCGGGGCCTTAATTAGCCCTGTATGGTTGTTAGGTTTCTAAGGGTTTGAAGCATTAGTTTGTTTCTGGTGGTCAAATCAAATATCATTTGTTTCATTAGTTCTGAGAGCAAATTTATATACGTAGTTGTTTTGATAAGTACTCTTCCTAGTAATTATATGGTTCTATAAATAATAGTATTAGATTAAAACTTAACTCTTTTTACAAGCATTTTGATGATAAGGGCAATTATCTCCATCCTACTCAAATATTAGATTATATTAAATTTTATTAAACGCTCAGATTTTCTCTAATTACGAAACTATGATCTTTAACTTAAATTCAATTAAACGCTACACAAACATAGATCCCACCATGTTCAATTGACCCTATCGATGAACACAAGCTTTAGGCTCATCCCATTGGTGTAGAGTGGGTCCACTCGTCTTGCCACGCGAGGCCATAGCATTGCAGGTGGTCGCTCCACCGTGAGATCCAATGATATCTCACAAAGGAGAAGTTTGGGCATTTGAAGCGTTAACTAAGCAACAATACTCAAGCCTTTATTCCACTATAACGGAATCCGCTGCAGCGTTAACCATGAATTTTTTTTAAACACGAAAATTGTATTCCATCCCCCTCAATATTCTTTTGATCGAAATTAGCGCAAAATTGGATCGATAATAACAATACCTCAAGAAACATTGAAGAAAACCTCACTCTACCATACAACAGTCAATATGTACAGTAATTTTCAGCAAATTAAATATGACATGACAGGAAAAAAGAAATAAATGAAATAAACGATAATAAAATCTTCTTATTTTTAAAAATTAATACCAGTCCAACGATAAAGAGAAGAAAATTAAGGGAGAAATTGGGAGATTATGATCATTTTATATGCTACTTGCGGTTTTAATTTTTCCAGGGAATTTAAATGCAGAGTACTTGATACATTAATTTCTGAAGATATCTATAATTACATATATTATATACAAATTGAGACATGAATTGAATGGCGCCACCCATTTCTGTACATGCAAAATAGCTTTGTATAAAAGGAAAGGTGAAGAGCGCATCACATTCTCACCTCTAGTATGTCTCCATCCTTGAGCTCAGTCTGGGGCACAACAAGCTGCCCGTTTAAGAGCACCAGATTTCCTTCTTCCCCTAATCTTATGGCAGCGTCCTTCGCGGTGCTGCCTGATCTCAACCTCATGATTTCTCCGTTCGGCCATCTTATTATCGTCACTTCTCCGAGAGCGACTCCGCCGCCACAACTCCGATCTCCGTGCCGAACCTGCTCCTCCCATCTAAGCATTGTCCTCAACAAATTCACCTGCCAAACCTAGCATCGGCCCGTGATTACATAATCTTTTGGAGTCTATATATGTGCAAGATGGAGCGAAGCCGACCTTGTTGTTGATGCCGTTATCTGCAAGAGATTCACGACCTGATCTTTCGGTGGAGGTTGAAGTAGACGGAACATGAACTACTTGTTTCCCTTCGAACACAGCCGACACCACATTCCAATATTCGTCTTCCTCGTTCTCCGACATATCTATAACCTGTATGAAGGTGGGCAATAAACGGCGAAATTGGTCCTCCTGCAGAAGAGGAGAATTGCAAAGACATGAGATTGGTGGTTACCTTTAACCGATCCTTACGATTCCAAAGCGAACCAATTAGTTACCTAACCACTACTTCTATAACTTCTGAATAAAAACTCTTATTAGGTTTCAAATAAACTTCATAAACAGTATCAAACTTATGAACAAGGTTTTCTATGTCGTGTTAAAACATCAGAATCATCAAAATGAGCGATATCTATTTTACCTTAAAGCTGCTAAATATTAAGTTCTTTTTATTTAATAAATTTTGTTTCGGTGAAAGATAAAAAAAGTACTCAGTTTATAACAAGAATATCCCAAATCCAAAAAGCTAATGGATGAAGATTGAAGAAGCTATTACTTTACAGCAAGTCTTTATATTAATCAACTTATTCTAACCTCTGCAGGGTGTAATGCTAGAAGCATTCAACATTCACCCGAAAATGCAAAGTGTAAAAAAGTGGAAATTCTTAAATTAAGGCTCCGTTTGGCACAGCGGTGGCAGCCGTGAACACGGTAGTTATGAACTGCCCGGTATCACCTTAGAAACTTCATCCGTTTTTAGGTTCAAAAGTAGTTTTTTTTGGGTGGCAGTCATAACTGTTGTCATGTCAAACATACATTCTATGATGGTGGCATTTTTGTCCAAGCTCACCGGATCAAAAACGCGGTGCAAAATGGAGCCTAATATTCAAATTTTATATTCACCAGCTTCCCTTGTCTGAAGCCAATTATTTTCCTAATTACTTGTTCTCTGTTGTTATTACATTTCTTATTATTAAGAGATCACTTGGTAGAAACATCTTCTCTTGTATTACAATTGTACTAATCAGCCTAATTAAAATATGATACAATGATTCTTCTCTTGTATTAACATCTTCAGGTGAATGTTGGTGATTTACTCAAATTTCTCCACTAGATGGAAAACATCTCTATGGTCATCCTGAAAGATACATTTACCAACATTCTCAAAACAAAAATATCATTGCTTACAAATTGAAAAATATTGAAGTAAAAAAAATGCAAACATGATATGTCCTTACATTATATACTGAAATTATTAGCATACTACAATAAAGAGTCCTCATGGGATTTCTTCAGAAAAGAAGTATCCTAAATCATTCGTAAAGTTCAGCGATCCCTATGTGATTCATGTCCGATATGATTATGAAATTAGCAGTCAATCTGTTTAACGTTGCTATTCAAAATGTTCTTCAAATGACAGTCATCATATGTATCTTACAGAAAGATGCATGGTCCGTATTTAACTTATTTTAGTTTGGTGAGTTGTATTAGAAAATCAGGTGTTGACAAACATTGGCAGTGCATATTTCATGATTCTATTCAATAAAATTTCTGAGAAGATGCCATGCATAGAATGAACCTTATGAAACATCCCATCTCGGCACAGAGTGTATTTCTCCAAGCATGTGCACCAGTCCCCATGTCCAGGTTCAAACCACCATTGATCAGAGACCTGAATAACAATATGAAACAGATTAATATGACACCTGAACAGGGCCAGATAGAAATGGATACATTACATTACTCATTCAAAAATTAACAAAACCTACTATTTTTATGAACTGCATAATACAAAAAGAAAAAAAAATCCCCCATATGGTAAATATAATAGTATCAAGGATAAGACATGAATAGCACCAATTGCAGAGAAGATGCCAGAAGCTCGACTAAAATGGTTCAGACAGTTGAATGGAAAAGAAAGCTTGTTTTATTCTTCCACAACGGGGGAATATATAGGGACTACAATGATACATAACAACATGACTCACGATATGAGACTAAACCCACTTACGCACAATAATAATAAAATCCGGAATATACGACTTGTACAATAACTCTCTCAGTCATTCCAAGTCTCTTGATGTCATCCATGAACGAGTCACTTCCCAAGCTCTTAGTGAACACATCTGCTGGTTGATCTTTAGAGTGAAAAAACGGTGTGACCACTGTCTTTTTATCCAAGTGATCTTTGATGAAATGTCGATCCACCTCCACGTGCTTTGTTCTGTCATGTTGAATTGGATTGTGGGCTATGCTGATGGCTGCCTTGTTGTCGCAAAACAAGGAGAAGGGAGACGTCACGGGAAACCCCAAGTCATGTAGAATGGTACACAACCATAGACCCTCACACATGTGTTGAGATATAGCACGGTATTCGGCCTCAGCACTCGATCTGGCCACTACATTTTGCTTCTTACTACGCCATGTTACCAGGTTTCCTTCAATAATCTGTTGTAGATTTCCGATCGTCACGACATCCGGCCCAATCAGCATCAGTGAAAACTTCAATCCTAAGGTGGTCGTTCTTGGAGAACAGAAGACCTCTACATGGGGCTTTCTTCAAATACCGTAACACACGGTATGTTGCCGCTTGATGTCTGACCATGTGAGCATGCATATATCTACTTAGGATGCCAACTGCATAAGTAATGTCTGGACGAGTATGAGACAAGTATATTAGTTTCTCAACTAATCTCTGGTAGCGAGTGACATCGGCCTGGTCACTGTCACTAATTGCGGAATTTCCCCCAATTAGGCGGGATAATCCCGCAAATTAGGCGGGATTAAAATCCTGTCTATATAGCCCGGGTGTCGGACCTTGGCTAGCCCGGCGCCTGGGCTTTGCCCGTACCGGCCCGGGCAACCAGCTAAAATGGAGCCCGGTAAGGCCCCCATGCCCGGCCTTGGCCCGGGCCGGGCCCAGACGAGCTTTTCGGGTCAGGGCTTTTTTTACACGACTAGTGGTGGGTTGGAATTTTGGGGTTGTAGGGGCTGTGGATGAGGGTTTCGGAGGGGAAAGAAGAAGGTTATGGATGGGTAGTACCTTGGGGAGGAGTTTGAGCGCCTAGGAGTCGTCACTTAGGGTTCCACGACGTCGGCACCGAGGGGTGATCGCTGGAATACGGGAAGAAAGCTCTCCAAAATTCTGCAATGCCTTGGTTCAGTCTCTTAGACCATTATTTATAATAAAACAAGACACTAGGGAATCCCTATCAACGGCTATGATTGACCGGTGGGAGAGACCACTAAAATACATGAAAATAAACCAATAAAATAAACTAATATATGATCTCGACTCGCGACGCGGATCTGGACACATCTGCGGAGTCCGATCGTCGATCCGGGCACGCCATATATGGTAAGTCGCCAAATCAACCCCGAACGGGCTCAAAGCTCGCGCTCGTCTCTGCACCGCATCAAGTTCCCATGATCAAAAATATACATAGAGATTGCCTCTGTCAATAGGAAAACAAGATCTATAAAAGTCCTTACAGATCATGGCGTTGACCTGATACAAAATGAGATCATGGTCTCATTGGTGAAAGAATCCTACCGGTGGCTTGATAGATGGAAGTTGATTCCCAATAGAAGTATTGCGATTAATTGCAATGTAACTGAGCACTAAAGTGGATGCAGTGGGGGAGTTAATGACCGATGGAGAAGTTAATGGGGCGATCGATTATAGGAAACCTAGCAATAACAACACTTTTTGAGTAGGATGAAATATCATTGAAAATTCAAAAACTGCGAAACTACGTCAGATGGAAAGGGGTTGAGCAAGTGCTCAACATAGAGACATGATGCAAGCGCCGAAGGACGATGCGTTATCCTCAACTCGCACAGTGAAGGAAGCATCCATTGTCAATTTGGGCTAGCAAGGTCCAAGGACCATAGTTGCTATGATACCATGTAGAAAAAATGAAGAAAATGATTTGATTAAATTATTACGGACCTTATAGTTTCTATTCATACAAAGAGAGGCCCCACGCGTAATTACAAAGCATATATGCCAAATAAAACCATAAAGAAATACAGAACATAATCTCTACGCAAACTATAAAGAGTTTTTTAGCTTATATGCCTTAATATTTACATTAGTAAAATAGGGAGAAAGATCAATATACACTTCTCAATGCAAGTTTTCATTGAGAAACACATCTTTGACATCAAGTTGTACCAAGAGGAAAAAAACACTCTCATACTGTTGAGTTTAGCAACTGATGCAAATGTTTTCTGGAAGTCTATGCCATAGACTTGGGTAAATATCTTAGCAACAAGTCTAGTCTTATACTAATTAATACTATCATTAAAATTATAACAATAAAGATCACTTGCAACCCACAGTTTTCTTCCCTTTAGATAGATCAACTTGAATATATGTATTTAGTTTATTTTCCCCGCATTAATTTACACGTGGTATGTCACGTGTAGCTCATCCTATATATGTATGTCTTTCCTTGTATTAGGATAATTGAATAGAATTTTTCCTATTCTCAACTTGATATTAGAGTCGCACGTCCCGCTCCTCTCATCGTGGTCCCTTGTCCCACTCCTTCGCATGCGCAACTCGTTCGATCGAACCGTCGGTCGCCGTTCGTAGATCCTCAACAGCACGTCGTTCTAGTTGATCCACTCCAGGGCTTCCGTCGCTCCAACCTAGGATTTCGCCAGCGCCGCCAATCTAGCCAGGGCTTCCTCCAGTGATATCGTTTCCTCTGGAGCCACCTCTCCTTCGCTTCATTCGCAACACCCAGGGGCTCTCTCCGCATGTTTTGCGTGCGCCTATTTGTCTCCCACCATTTTGTCCTCCATGGATGCTACCAGAGACATTGTGATCACATCCAATGGTGTCCTTTATGGTGGCGTGATCTAAGGGAGGCTCGTAGGATGTGGTTTATACCATCTTGATTGCTTCATCTTACATGTTTTCTTTGGGAGGACATCAATGGATGATTGCTCCAACATCTCATCCTCTCCTCAGACAATTCCTTCTCGTGATTCTCCTCGGATCTACGGTCAATTTGGCTCATTAAAGATCACTACTGTCGCCTCGTTGTCAATGGTTCTCTTTCTTCTATTTCTGGCAAAAGATCCATCTCTTGTTCTCCTGACCTTTCTCTTTCCTCTCATGTCCCTTCATTTCATCGCAATCTTCTATCCATTAGTCATTTGACAAATTCTTTAAATTGCTCCGTGACTTTTTCCCCTGATGTTTGTGTTTTAGAATCTGGTTATGAAGCGGATGCTTGACAGTGGTAGGAATGCTGGCAGACTGTACTTATTGAACCAACAGTTGTCTCCCAGTGCTCTCTCTACCACCCGTGCTCCTACTATCCATGACATCTTCATCTTAGCCACTCATTTGTTTTATATCTTACCAAACTATTTTTTGCTTTCAGTTGTTTATTAAGTCATTTACTTGTGACACATGTGAACTGTCAAAATATGTTCATCATATTCTCAATCATGCTTCTTTCCTAGTTCTTGCCCGTATGATGTGATTCACTCTGATGTTTGGGATCCCTTCCCCGTGTTATATTTATCTGGCTAGAAATGGTTTGTGAACTTTATTGATTGTTATTCCCGTACTACGTGACTCTATTTGCTAAAACGAAAAAAGCAAAATATTTTCTTATTTTCGTTTCTTTCATAAAATGGTTCTGTTACAGTTTAATGGAGCAATGTATGTGCTCCATAGTGATAATGGTGCAGAGTATGATGATCGGGGGGGGGGGGGGGGGGAGGGGACGTTTGGTGTCTATCTTGCCTAACACAACATTCTTTACCAAACCATATATGTCCACACTTCTACCGAAATTAGAGTGGCAGAACGGAAATAAACACTTACCAAAGGTCGCTTAGTGTTTGTTGATTGACATGCATCTTCCCAAGTTCTATTGGGGTGATATTGTTTTGACAACAACTCATATCATTAATCGTCTTCCTTCTCGCTCCCTTCACTACGATACACCTCTTTCCCGTTTATCCCATAAACACATTGTCCACACCTCATACATCTCTCCTCACATAATTGGTTCTGTATGTTTTGTTCATATTCATATCCCTCATCGAGACAAATTGGACGCTCGTTCACTTAAATGTTTTTGTGAGATACTCTCATACCACCAAAAGTTATCAGTGTTATCACCCTCCTATACGTCGCTTCTACTGCATTGTTGATGTTACTTTTCGTAAGGGAGAGTCGTATTATTTTTCGTCAGGGGGAGATGAGTAGTCATATTGATGAGACCTTTGACTCTCCTCTGATTGATGCTTCCCCACATATTCCTCCAACACCTGCTTCTTTTTCTCCCAGTACTGCTACAATTCCTCCCAGTATTGCTCCTACTGTTATTCCTCCTACATTATATACATACTCTCGCAGGTCTCGTACCATTGAGTAAGTACCGTCCCCAGATGTTCCTTAAGTGTCGGTGCCCACTTCTACTCCAGATTCGGATGATGACATCCATGTTACCCTTGCTCTTCTTAAAGGTAACATTGGTGACACCAAACACCTCATTTGTCAATTACATTTCTTATCATCACCTCTCTCATGCCCACAAAGCTTTTATCTCATCGCTTTCCTCTAATGTGATTTCTAAGACCTAATAAGAGGCTATTCAGATACTTGAGTGAAAATAGACTATGAAAGACGAAATGCGTGTTTTAGAAAAAAAAATGAAACATTGCAACTTGCGTGTCTCCCCCCTAGGGAGTGAACAATTGGATCACGCTGGATTTTCTCTATTAAACAAAATCAAGATGGGATGGTGGATCAATATAAAGCGCATTTGGTCGCTCAAGGGTACACCCAAACCCAAGGAATTGACTACCAAAAAACTTTTGTCTCTGTTGCAAAGATGAATTTTATTTGAGTGATCCTCTCATTTGTTGCATGTCTTGGGTGGAAATTACAACAACTTGATGTCAAAAATGTCTTTTTGCAAGGTGAATTGGAAGAAGTCTACAAGACTATCCCTCCGTTTAAAAAAGGAGGATCTAATGGAAAGGTCTGCCACCTGTAGAAATTCTTATATGCCCTGAAACAATTCTCTAAAGTCTAGTTTGGACGGTTTCACAAAACCATGTTACAACTAGGTTATACAAGGACATGCAAATCATATTCTCTTTTTCAAGAGGATAGGAACTCAAATATTGATACTCATTGTATACATGCATGACATCATCATTATAGAAAATGACATGGAGGAAATCACGCACTTGAAAGAACAATTAAGCAAAGAATTTGAAGTCAAAGATCTGAGAAAAGCTGAAATACTTCTTGGGAATTGAAGTAGAAAGGTCTCGTCGGGGATCTTCATCTCTCAGAGAAATTATACACTTGATCTTTTGGAGAAAACTGGTATGCTTGGGTGTGCTGGTATGCTAATCATAAGATTGGTGCAGATACTAAAGAGGAGAATGTTAACATCTCAAGGTACCAACGATTGGTTGAGAGACTCATATACTTATAGTATAATCACTCTGATACTGCATATCTGGTGATGCATGCATTCTCCCACAATTCGCCGTCAACAGACAACATATCTGGTGTTGAGATACCTGAAGAAGTCTCAAGGATGTGGGATTCTGTTCTCTGCTTATAAATCTTTAAAGACTGAAGTGTTTACTGATGCTGATTGGGATGGTAGTCAAGAAGATAGAAAATCTACTATCGGATATTGCTCATTTGTGGGTGGAAATTTTGTCTCTTGGAAGAGCAAAAAACAGAATGCACTTGCTCGCTCAAGTGCCAAAGCAGAATATAGGACTATGGCATAAGGAGTATGCGAAAGATTGTGGTTAAAGACAATTCTCCAAGATGTGGGGCTCCTGGTGAACAAACCTGTTACAATCTATAACGATAATAACGTTGTCATCAGTATTGCTCACAATCTTGTTCGACATGATATGACGAAAGCATGTTGAAGTGGACAGATATTTCATCAAAGATCACCAAGACAAGAGCAATATGTGTACACCTTTTGTGAATTCTCAAGATCAACTGACCGATGTCTTCACCAAAGGACTAAGCCATGACAACTTTACAGACAATACTGTCCAAGTTTTGTGTATTTAGTTTTTTTTAATATATGAATTTTCAAGTTTATTTTGAAATATATGACAACTTTACGGACAATATTGTCAAATTGGGAATGATTGATATATACTTCCAAACTTGAGGGGGAGAGTAGAATATATGTATTTAGTTTATTTTCCTGCATTACTTTACACGTGATATGTCACGTGTAGCTCATCCTATATATGTATGCCTTTCCTTGTATTAGGGTAAACGAATAGAATTTTTCCTATTCTCAACTGATCAACCACTTTCCAAGTAATATTGTTTTCATAGCAATCATTTTTTTGATAACAACATATTGCAATTCAGGACTAGAAAAGAGTCCATGCTTATTTTGGTGTTTCTATATTCGACATCAAACCAATAAAACCACAAAAAGAGAATGATACTCTTTCAAAAATTGAACAAACAAACTTTGAGATGGGATAATAAGTGCATAACCTGGATTCTTTCCGGAGAGCTATTGTAGATCTATTTGATTTTAGAATACTGCCATGTGATCCTTATAATGTGTGGGATCAAAGAACTCCCCATTAGAGCTGTGTTTTAGCTCATAACTCGACCATGGTTGTCAGGATCGTGATCCGGATCATAGGATCTTAGATCCTATGATCCAGATTTTGTAAATCGATCCAGATTTTGTGAAGCGATCCTCGATCCTATCCTACCATCCGATCCGATCCAACCTCGAAACAATCTCATCTAGGATCTCGATCCTGACAACCTTGATCTCGACAAGGTAGAATCTCAGATTTTTCAACACTTGTTTTTTTCACCACAAATACACAAGCAAATATGGTTTGCCCAACCACAAGTTAGTTCCGCATATTTTCAATTTTTCGTAATACTGTGACAAAATAGGCTCAGAAACATTGGGGATAATTGGGAGAGAAATAGAAATGAAAAAAGCTAAATGGGAAGACTTGGAAAATACAGGTAGAACTCAAGGTAACATCCATGGATATAAAAACACGTCTAAGAGTGACAATGTATCACCCCGAATTCTTTTGAGTACGAGAACTCTGTGAGCATTTATTAATTGTTAAAAAAATACAGCGCAACCAAAAAATGTTGGGGATAGAAAAGAAATTGAATGGAACAAGGGTTCTATGTTAGCAACACGAGAATAGGAGAATTGTATTATGGAACTTTGGAAAGCATTCGATTTATCAGATGAACAAATATTAAGGCAACCAATACCAACATATATTCTGGGGGCCTGGGGCATCCATGATAAGTTTATATGAGCTCTAAGTAACTTCAAGAATGTTATAAGTTTTTTTTTTCTATCTGATACATTATTGTGTGTAGAGTTCGAAATGCGACATAGTTACTTGGATACCGTAGTTCATCATTCGACATGCCAGACAAAAATAGAGCTCATTATGTTGTAAGGGGTTCATCTTGACATCAAATCTCAAGATTTCTTTATAGGAGTCCAACTTGAAGATCATCATGCAGCTTATCAATAAGTTCGACCAACCATCAAATCTTCAAAAGAAGAATTTTTGCATTATGGGTGAGTTAATGCAACCCGATGTCAGCTCTAATGTTCCAATTCTCCTATATATTTATTTTGAATTAAAAAAACTATTTATTTGGATGATTATTAACTTGTTTTTTTTAGAATAAGAACTCTCTTTTTTGGATATAATCAGTTTAGACAATATTTCATTTATTTTTTCTATTTTTTCTCTTCTAGTTCAAGAGGGAAGGGTTTATGTAACCTGTAGAAAAGTGGTGTAAACCTTGTATATACTTCTTGAATTACAAATTACAAGTATGAGTACAAATATATAGGGAGAAGAGAGAGAGAGAATCATCCCTTATACAAGATGCGAGACTAATACATGAGAAAGTAAAAGGACCTATAATGGGCCTCTAAATGGGCCTTTACAAACAGTTTTCTAACACTCCCCCGCAAGCTAGAGCATACAAGTCGTAGGCGCCAAGCTTGGATAAGAACTGATAGTATAATGGCTGAGAGAGGGCTTTGGTTAGGATGTCAGCAACTTGTCCCAATTCTATCTTCTTTGATTGAACCTTTTTCCCGACTGAAATGACAGTCAACTTCAATATGATTTGTTCGTTCATGGAAGACTGGATTCATGGCAATATGTATCGTTGCTTGACTGTCACAAAAAAAGGTTGCCGAAGATGAGAGTTTGAGTCCCAAATCATCAAAAAGACTTTCAAGCCAGGTTAACTCAGATACAACAGCAGTCATAGCCCGGTACTCGACCTCAGCAGAGGATCGAGCAACAATGGTTCTGCTTCTTACTACGTCAGGTTATAAGGTGTTCACCGAAGTATGTACGAAAACCAGTTGTGAAAAGTCTATCATCCAGAGAACCTGCGTAATAGGCATCAGAATACGCAACTAGATATAAAGAGGTAGGTGGTTTGTAAACAAGTCATTGTCCCAGAATAGTCTTTAGATATCTGAGGATGCGCTCAACGGCTTGGAGATGAGATGTCTGAGGAGCATGCATAAAACGACTCACAACTCCCACAACAAATGAGATGCCAGCTTCCCCACCAAGTGTCGATAGTAACTCTAGATTTGAAAGCAGTCGGTCAGAATCAGAACCATGTGCAGAGAGCTTGTAATTTACATCCATAAGGGTGTCCGCAGGTTTGCACCTTGAGTAGCTAGCATCTTGAAGGAGGTCAATACAGTACTTCCGTTGGGATAAGACGAGTCCATCAGGTCGTCTGGCGACCTCGAGCCCAAGGAAGTAGCGAAGATTTCCCAGGTCTTTTGTCTAAAATACTGAGTTCAAATGTTACTTGATTTGTTGTATTCTTGTAAAGTCGTCGTTAGTAATTAGGATATCATCGACATACACAAGGAGAATCACTGTGTCTGTTGGCTGACGACGAGTGAATAGAGAGAAGTCAGCCGAGCTTCGTATAAAACCAACTTCACGAACAACCTTGCTGAATTTTTCAAACCAAGCACGCGAGGATTGTTTGAGACCATATATAGACTTCTGGAGATGACATACATGAGACTCCACCGTGGTCTCAAACCCGAGAGGTTTGTGCATATAGAAAGTTTCCTGCAGATCACCATTGAGAAAGACGTTTTTAATATCCAATTGATGGAGGGGCCACTGGCGATGGACTGCCAAGGAGATCAGGACCCGAACAGTATTCAACTTGGCAACCGGGGAGAAGGTTTCATCATAATCAAGGTCTTGCTGCTGAGTGAACCCCTGGGCCACAAGGAGAGCTTTTAGGCGGTCAACATTCCAATCTGCAGCATGTTTGATAACCAAAACCTACTTGCAGCTGACACAAGACTGGCTAGAGGAAGATGAGCCAAATCCCAGGTCTAGTTAGCCCAAAGGGCAGTCATTTCATCCTCCATGGCCGTCAGCCACCCCAGGTGCTGAAGCGCTTCCTGCACAGAGTTAGGAATAACAATGGAGGAAAGAGAGACGGCAAAATGGTGGAGTGGTGGAGAGAGGCGATGTAGAGACACATAATTCGCCAATGGGTGAGCCATAGAGGTTGATGCAGGATAAGCAAGTCGCGGTATGTCATCTGTAGAGGGAAGTTGCCGCAGGGAAGTAGTCTTGGACTTACGACGAGCATAGACACAGAGAGGTGGTGGAGGTATATAAGGGACCGAGAGAGATGTAGGAGGAGGTGGTAGAGAGGGAGTCGTGACGGGAACAGCAGGACGAGCAGCAGTGGATGGTGGTGACGAGGTAGAAGGAGAGTAGTGGAATGGTTGACCCTCAAGGAAGGTTACATCAACCGAGACAATCAGCTTGATGTCGGTAGGTGAATAACAGACATAACATTTTTGAGTGCGGGAATAGCCAACGAACATACATTTTGTGGCGGGAGCAGCGAGCTTGTCAGTAGACGGACCAAGTAGGTGAACACAACATGCACAGCCAAAGACACGATGTGTGAGAGAGAATGGAGTTTTGGAAGGAAAGAGGAGACTAAATGGATAGGCGAAGTTGAGGACAGATGAAGACATGCGGTTGATGAGATGACAGGCAGTAGAGACCGCAAAGTTTCAATATTCTGTGGGCACATGCATTTGAAACATGAGAGATTGAGCGACATCAAAGAGGTGATGATTTTTCCGCTCGGCCACACCATTTTGCTAGGGGGCTATAAGCACACGAGGTTTGATGTAGGATATCAAACTCGGTGCATATATTGGAGAAGGTACGACTAATATATTCGCAAGCATTATCAGTGCCAATGATTTTTAGCATAGTGGAGAATTGCGTACGCATCTTAGTTAGAAAAACATGAAAAAACAGATGTAAGTTCAGTATGATCATGTAGTAAATATAACCAAGTGAGACGTGAATAATCATCAATAAAGGTGACAAAATATTGATAGCCAAAAACACTGAGAACTTTATAGGGGCCCCAGATATCAGAATGAACTAAAGAGAACGGAGTATCACTCCGGGTACATGTAGGAGGAAAAGAAATACAATGTTGTTTGTCGTAGATACATGATTCACAAGTAAACTCTTGCAGGGAGACATCAGGAATAGCCTTCTTGAGAATCGTGCGGGGAGCATGCTCAAGGCGGCGATGCCAGCAACAGTGGAGACAACAAAGAGGATGGTGGGTTGAACATCCAAGAGATACAACCCATTCGACAGCCGCCCTTTACCAATGATACTCCGCGTGCGACGATCCTGCACAACAAAAGAGGAAGGAGAAAATGTTATACAACATTCAAGTTCCCGAGTAAGATGACTAATTGATAACAAATTGAAGGGGGATCCCAGAACATGAAGAACTGAGGAGAGAGGGGGAGTAGGAGTTAGCCGAAGATTAGCCGCGCCAGCAAATGGAGTGGTGTCGCCATTGGTAACAGTGATGAACTTGGGATAAGCAGACTGTATATACAAGCTGCGGTCTCTGGGATGCAATGTGGTGAGTAGCACCCGAATCCACGATCCAGTGGGGGCTATGAGAGAGACAAGATATACTTCAGAAAAAGATGCTACCGATCCAAATGAGCGACTAATGACGCCTTGGAGTTGTTGAAGCTGGGTGCGGAGAGCATTGATATCTTGTCGGGTAGAAGAATCGGAATCCTATGGAGCACCTGTGGGAGGAGCAGTTGTAGTAGAAGCAACAAGGTGTGGAGGCAAACCATGCTTACGGTAGCATGTAGCTTCAAGATGACCCTCTCGACCACAGTAAGTACATTTGAAACCGGAGCGCACAACACGTCCTCGTCCCCGAGACGTGTGGCGACCTCCCGTAGTTGAAGAGCCACGAGCTGGAGCAGAAGTGGGTAAGAGTGGTTGCTGAAGGAGAACGGGTGAAAAAGTTTGTAGGGGCCTCAGAAGGAGGTGTGACTTTGAGCAACATAGACTAGACATCGGACAGGGAAGGCGTGGTGGAGGAGGAAAGAATCTGAGCCCGAACACTGTGTATGTGAGGAGGAACTCGGGCCATCATCATTGCAATCCCAACAGTTTTCTTTTGCGTCCGTTGTGTAGCTAGATCCGAGGAGGGAGGCTGATGTTGTATCCAGGCCTCCACCAGAGTTTTGGCCTTGGTAACAAAAGAGGTCAAATCACCTGTTGTCCCAGGATTCAGAGTTTGAAGCGCAGAGATGATATCAAACAGATGTAGCAAGCTGTCTTTGCCAGAGTAGAGAGAGTGAAGCTCCTGCCACATAGTCTTAGCAGTCTCATGATACATGATCATGTGATATGGCTCGGTATCCATGGAATTAAGGATCCAAGATTGGACTTGACCGTCATCACAGAGCTACTCATCAGTGGGAACTGTAGGAGCATCCTAAGTAAGATGATGAAGGAGACCCTTGGTATGGAGAACGCGTCGAACAGAAGAACGCGTCGAACAGAATGCACCCATTCAACAAAATTTTGTTTTCCGTTGAGGGAGATAGTGGTGATCCGAAGTTCATCGCGAACTTCAGGAGAAGGAACAGCAGCACGAGCGGGAAGAGAAGAGCCAATTATTGAATCCATGGAGGCAAGAGAGGTGGCTGGGCTAACAGACTCGGGCAGACAAGCGGAGAGCAGCAAAGGAGAGAGGCCGCAGGAGGAAGACGATAAGAGAATCCGCAGCGAGTAGTAAAGACGAGTCGGCAGCGGTTTAGAGAAGAGGCCGGCGGATAGCAGGGTAAGACCGACAACAGCTAGATTGCTAGAGAAGAGGCCGACAATGGATTAAGCACGAGACACAGAGGGCAGCAGTCTGCGACAAATAGAAAAAAAAACACAGGAGACCGCGACTAACAGCAGAGAGAGTCAGTCCACAGCGATTAGAGAGAGACAGGAAGAGCGGCAAGTCGCGGAGAAGCTCGCAGCGGGTAGAGAGGAGACCACAACAGGTAGAGAGGAGACCGCAACGGGCTGAAGCAGCGACCAAAAACAAAGGTCAAGAGGCAGTCCGCGAGTAGAAGAAGGCAACCACAGTAACCTCGTGGATAGCAAGGCCAGTCCGCTCAAGCAGCAGTGCAGTCGGAGAAGAAGGCAACCTCAGTAATCGTGACGGGTAAGAGTAGCAGACCACGGCGATTAAGAAAGGCAGACCGCGACGGGTAAGACCACGGGTAAGAGTAGCAGACCGCGGCGGTTAAGAAAGGCATACCATAGCGGGTAAGACCACAGGTAAGAGAAGAAGACCGCAGCGGGTAAGACCACGGGTAAGAGAAGCAAACCGCGGCAGGTAGAAAAGGCAGACCGTGGCGGGTGGGAAAGGCAGACCGCGGCGGGTAGGAAAGGCGGACCGCGGCGGGTAAGAGAATCAGACCGCGCACCCAAGCAAACGGCGAGCAGTCTGTGAATAGCAAGCAGACCGCAAGGCGTAATCAGCAAGCACCGAAGGTGGCGGATTACAACAAGCGGCGGTTAAGAAAGGCAGACCGCGACGAGATAAGGACAACAATGGTCAAGGTGTCTGGAGCCGGAAGAGCTTGCAGCAGGCAGAAAAATAGTCTGCAGTGGGCAGCAACACGTGGCTAGCAGTAGTCCACAGCGAGCAGAGAGATGAGTGGGGCCCAAGAAGAAGCTATAAAAGCAGGAGGGGAGAGAAAGGAGGGAGGAGTGGATCCACGGGATGAGAGGAGGCGGGTAGAAAAAAACAGAGACCGCAGCCTTGTGCAGATAGCAAGAGAAGCAAGGCTAGCGGTTAGAAAGAAAGTAAGCCGCAGCCTTGTGCGGATAGCAAGAGAAGCAAGGACGGTGGTTAGAAAGAGGCAAACCGCAAGGACCATAAACCTGGCTCTGATACTATGTAAAAGAGTGGTGTAAACCTTGTATATACTTCTTGAATTACAAATTACAAGTATGAGTACAAATATATAGGGAGAAGAGAGAGAGAATCATCCCTTATACAAGGTGTGAGACTAATACATGAGAAAGTAAAAGGACCTATAATGGACCTCTAAATGAGCCTTTACAAACAGTTTTCTAACATAGCCAAACGGATCATGATATTCCTAAAAAAAGAATATGCTAGTATTCAACATCAAGAGCAGTTAATTATTGAACTAACATGGTAGCAATTTCTCTTTGAATGTTATCAAACACATTACCACCGCACAACCGTTTAAACACAATTAAAATGTAAGGACTTCCAGCAGGAAATTTTCCTTAGATAAATGACTAGAAGTTAGAGCTTACTTTTTTATATAACCTTGCATACACTTCCCAACGTTTTAGCTGGAAAGAAGATCTCCTCTCTGCTACAGCGTTAGATGCTTCAAGGCCAAACCTCACAGCAACCAAAAGCTCTCTTCCACTTTTGTCAACCCTGAAAAAATAGTTGAGTCACAAGTACTATAAAAGAAGCTTCCTAATATCATATTTTATGCTATTGAAGTCCAAATCTTACTGAACCTCACAATGACAGCAGCAAGTAACTGACTTCCTTCTATCCTCAGGACTGGATGCCCCACTTTTAAGGAGCCATGTTTTTTATGAGCAGCATCTTGAATGTAACCCTCTTCTTCTAAACATGTATTCTCACAGGAAGATGCTTGGATCTTCGAATCATGTACTGTACATGCATTTTCTACCTTATTCTCCTTATAAAGCCAATGGGCAGCATGCCCAGATTCTGCATATTTGTGCATCCGCTGGACAGGGAGTTTGAATGAATACATAACTATATTTTGAACTATTATTTATAAATAAATGGTATACCTGTGTTCTTATTTGAACTTCTATAGGTGAACTATCAAGACCTTGCACAGCAGTATGAAGAGACTGCGAGGTTTCCACAGATTTATTGATAAAAACACAATAGCAGTACTGGACAATATCGAATATAAATACACAAAAAAGTAGGAAAAAGACATCAGGTAGAGGCTTACTCATTGGAAAACTCATTACCAAGAGAAATTAAATAAAATCATGAAATGCAGCTATACAGCTGCTGATGCTAAGATACAAAATAAAAAATAGTATAACTAATGGCCACCATAAATCCTACTGCTTTTTGAAACTTCTGATAATATTGATTTCACTGCATCCTAGTTTTATCCATAGAGCTGGCCCCATTATAGTGGGATAAACGCTTGAGTGTTGTTGTTGTTACTGCATTCTAGTTTTAAAAGCAACTCTTGGAGCAGCTTTTATTACCCAGTTCCATAAAAATTAAAAAGTTGAAGTTAGGCAAGAAATATTCATCATCCTACTCAGATCATAATTCTATCAGATAAACAACTTTTTTGGCAATTATTGAAAGCACCACTTTGTAACATAGTCAAATTTGAGGGTGCACAGTGCACTGATTCATTTTCTATTTTGCACTTGCAAAGGCAGTTCACATACCACATCGACACATCTTTTCACCGATGTCTCGGATGTTCATTGGAATGTACATCGTCCCTGCGATGAATTATCCTATGACTCACCGCCTGAACCTCCTGATCACGTACCTATTTTGTTCCATATAGTATCTAAATCGTTGGTTTCTGTGTTGGTCAGTTAGAAGTTCATATTTTGCATTTTTGTTAATTAAGCCATTTACATTTATTGTATGATTCATTTGTGTTGTATTCCCCCTTACTAACGCTGTTAGCCATGAGCCGCCCCCCCCCATTTGTAATGTCATGGTCGGACTTTGCGGCTCCCAAAAGGAGGGAGTGAATTCCGCAAACCCGATCTCCCTGCATAGCCGCGATTCCTCTCGAGCATAGGGCCATTTCTTTTCTCCCAGATCCCGCAAGCTCCCTGCACCTCCCTACCGTATCCCAGCAAGCGCACAGCCCGCTGCTACTCGATCCTCCCTGCCCTTCCGTGCACGACACCACTACTCACCTCCTGTCGTGGCCGCCCCGATCTGACTAGCAGTGGCTTCATCTTTCCCACTCCGAACCGATATGTCTTCATTCTTGAGATCGACCGCATACAATCTAGGCCACCACCAGGACCCACCTCGTTGATCTCGGCTCCAACGAGCTACAGACAGTCATTCCAGATCCCTCAATCGTGGTAGCCCGGGGTGAAGCCGGCACTGTTCCACACCTCCCATCCCTTTTCTTACGTCGATTTGGCCTCTCGCGAATTTAACGCAAATCCCTTAGAGTTGCGCGTGGCGACACGACACATTCACGTTTCCCCCTCTACTCATAATGTTTGAGCAACGAACCTTTTGCATTTTACCTCCTGCAATGGGTTGCAAGAATATAGCGACCTCCATGGTTCTCGCGACTTTGCCCGCCCATTTATTATCAGTGTAAGAATTCTTGTTAGAATCGTTGTCGCAAGAGTTCTCGCGTGCCTCCAGTTATATCGTTATTTGTTATTTTTGCATTTGTATTTTGATCCTCAAGTTTAGTGTCCTCCACTTTATAATTGTGGTTTGGAAGTATTTCAAAAATCTTGATTTCTCTCTCTCCCCGATTTTCTTGGCCGCCGCTCATCAATTTTGTTGGTGGGTATCAGAGCTACCGGTCCTTCCACACGAAACCCTCTCCGATTTAGGGTTTCCGTAACCTAATCCCGCTGATTTCAAGTCCGCCCCCATCCCCTTGGTCTCCGTTCACTCCTCGCCTCATCCACGTGATAGTCTCTTGGCGGATCACCGGCCCCATTCAAATTTTGGAATCATTTTGAGGGACAACCACCAAGCGATAAATCGTCTAAACTCCGTTTTTGATCGAAAGTCGTTACGGTGCCACGTGTCAAGTTGGACTTTCCGATCTTGATCCCCTTATGACTTAGTGTTCTTTAGCACTCCGTAGGGACATTCTTTCCTACTTGATGGGCTCAATCTATGGTTCTGCTTCATTGAAACCCCTACTTACTTACTTCAAGAGTGCAAGGTTACGAAATGATGACTTGATTTCTCTGAAGCAATCGGGTCCTATTGATTACTTGTTTCGCTCGCTTACTCGCGCCGCCGCCAGTCAGGTGGCTTTCTTCACTTACATGAGCGTCTCCGCATGAACGTGGAGTTCTAGAGCTCGCCGGCCTTGAGTCTCGCGCGTATCTGCGAGGCTGAACCGGCCTCAGATGGGTCGCCGGGATGACACCTCTTTCCGGCACCCCGGTCATGCTCAGCCGCCACCAGGGGCAACTCGGACTGAGCGACTTCTGACGCTTGTCCACTTGGGCATGGCTCTGTTCAATTGCGATGATTATATGTAATTCACCCTTTATTGTTTGTTTTGTCAAATGGAATTGAAATATCGACCTATTCTGTGGTCTGTTCTTATGATTATATGATTCTTTGTCATAGCCCTGCGGGGGTTCGAGACAGTTTTGGGAACGCGATGGTTGCGCACTCTTAGACCTATTCTGTGGGACTTGAACGCTCTGACGATGACTTGGGGACAGGGGCCTTCGTGAACAGTGTGGCGCGGCCATCCGACAGGGGATGTTGGTCACGCCTTCTCCTTCCAGCCTGATTATTTTGAGCAGCCCGACCTCTCTACTCTTCTTCGGGAGTACAACGACACCATGGCCGCGCCAACTAGGCTCCCTCCCTCGCGCCGCCAGGATCACCGCATCTGTCTTCTTCCGCACACGGCGGCGGTAGTCGTTCGTCCTTACCGCTATCCCTTCCTCTAAAAGGATGAGATTGAGCGTCAGTGTACCGAGATGCTTCAGCAAGGGATCATCCGCCATAGTGTCCCCCCTTTCTCTTCGTCGGTCCTGCTGGTCCATAAGGACGGCTCTTGGCGCTTCTGCGTGGGCTACCGGGCCTTGAATGGGCAGACAATGAAAGACAAGTTTCCTATTCCAGTTGTGGAAGAGTTGTTGGATGAGTTACATGGGGCGCACTATTTATCCAAGTTAGATCTTCGTTCGGAGTACCACCAAGTCCGCATGTTTCCGGCGGACGTAGAGAAGACCGCTTTCCGCACACATCATGGCCACTTCGAGTTTCTCGTGATGCCCTTCGGGATCACCAACGCCCCGTCTGCCTTTCAGGCCCTCATGAATGAGGCATTTCACACTCTTCTTCGTCGTTGTGTGCTTGTTTTCTTCAATGATATCTTGGTCTACAACAAAACATGGGAGGAGCACCTCGACCACCTCAGACAGGTTCTCCAACTCTTACGAGCTCATCGGCTTTACCTGAAGGAGTCCAAGTGTTCTTTCAGCACAGACAAAGTCGCCTACTTGGGGCATATCGTCGATCACACGGGCGTCTCGGCCGATCCGACTAAAATTCAAGGGGTCCTCAACTGGCCAGTTCCTTAGTCGTAGCGTGAACTGCGCGGCTTCCTGGGCTTAACTGGCTACTACTGGCGTTTCATTCAGAGCTACTCTGTCATTGCCGCCCCCTTGTTATCTCTTCTATGATGCCAATGCTTTACATGGGACGCCACCGCCTTGAAGGTGTTTCGAGCACTGCAGCAGGCCTTGGTCTCGGCCCCAGTCCTTTAGGTACCAGATTTTGGGGCGGAGTTTCAGGTGGAATGCAATGCGTCGGGGCATGGTTGCGGCGCGGTACTTCAGCAGGGAGGCCACCTGATAGCTTATTTCAGCCGCAAGACGACTCTCCACCACAGGAAGCTTCCCGCCTACGAGCAGGAGCTTATCGGCCTGACAAAGGCCGTCCATCACCGGCATCCTTATTTATGGGGCCGTACCTTCTTGATCTGTACTGACCACTCCAGCCTCAAGTACTTGTTGGAGCAACGATTGACGACGGTGCCACAACAGCGCTGGGTGAGCCGCCTCTTGGGCTACGATTTCAGGGTGGAATACAAAGCCGACCACTTGAATCGTGCGGCTGACTCTCTTTCTCGCCGCGACTCGTCGGAGGCCTCTCTCTATGCCGTGTTCGAGCCGTCCTCCTTGGTTCTTCCTCGCCTCCTTCGGGAGATCGACGACACACCCGCCCTCAGCGAGCTACGACGCCGCATCCAGGAGGGGCGCCTTCCACCATGTTGGACAGTTAGCAAAGGCCTCATTCTCTACAAGGGTCGCTTTTACTTACCGGCTACTTCTCCATTGGTCGCCGACATTCTAGCAGCCGTCCACGACCGTACTCACGAAGGCGTCCACAAGACCCTTCAGCGCCTACGCACCGAGTTCTTCTGGCCGGGACTCAAGCGCAGCGTTCAGTCTCACCTAGCAGCATGCGTCACCTGTCAGCGCAGCAAGACCGAATCTCTCTCTCCAGCCGGTCTACTACAGCCTCTTCCAGTGCCGACACAGATATGGGCTGATATCTCTATGGATTTCATCGAGGGACTACCTTCTTCCCGCGGATATTCCGTCATTTTTGTGGTGGTGGATCGCTTCACCAAGGGGGCCCATTTCATTATCATGAGCCTCCCCATCACAGGTCCCACTGTGGCCCGTGTTTTCTTCGATCGTGTGTTTCGTCATCACGGGGTACCAGAGAGCATTGTTTCTGACCGCAACAAGGTTTTCACATCCCAATTTTGGCAGGAGTTGTTTGACCTAAGTGGCACAAAGCTGACACTTTCTTCAGCCTATCACCTGCATTCAGACGGACAGACCGAGGTGGTCAACAGGACAGTCGAGATGTACTTGTGTTGCCTCACGGGTGACCGGCCGAAGGATTGGGTCCATTGGTTACCATGAGTGGAGTACTGTTACAACACGTCCTACCACACCGCCCTCCAGACCACTCTTTTCCACCTGATATACGGTCGGGATCCACCCCGCTTCCTCACTTATGTTGCTGGCTCGGCTCGGCTCGGTTCTCCACCGTCGACACCGAGCTCCGCACGCGAGATGAGGTCTTGCACCTCACCCGGGCTCGCCTACTTCAGGCCCATACACGGATGGAGACCAACTACAACCGCAGCCACCGCGAGCTATTCTTTGCTCCCGGGGATTGGGTTTGGATAAAACGTCGGCCTTACCGTCAGACCACAGTCTCTAAGGGAGCATACCAGAAGATGGGCCCTAAGTTCTTTGGACCCTTCGAGATTCTCCACTGCATAGGGGACGTGGCTTACCCTCCGACTCGACGACGACGCGCAGATCCACGGCATCTTTCAAGTATTGCAGCTCAAGCCGTTCGTGGGTGACCCTCCAACAGCACCCTTGGTCCCATTACCACTGCCACCACCACACAAGCTTGAGGACAAGCTTTATTCCGAGCAGGGAGGAGATGTTAGGGATCCTCGTTGGGGCAAGACGTACAAGCGCCGCGAGCCTCGAGTAACAACCGCCTAGACCGTCACGGCATATCATCGTTATTTTATTTTTCATTTAAGTATTTTGATCCTCATGTTTTAAGCCTTATGAGGAGGGCATTTTAGTATTTTGGGTGAACCGGTTTTTATCCATTTTATAGGTGGGGCTTTGTGGTTTGGAAGTCAAGAAGAAATTAAATCAAAAATCTCTCTCTTGATTTCTCTCTCTCCCCCCGATATTTCCCTCACCCGCTCGGTCCGAATCCCGCTTGCCCTAGCCGCCACTCGGTCCGCCCCGTCGCTTCCCTCCGTGCCGTCGCACCTCGCCGTGAGGAGCTCCTCCCCCGTCTCTCCACCATTGCGCCCAAGGGATCGAGGAAAGGCTCTTCCTCCTTCCTCCGGGACTTTCCTCTCCACCGGCCGTTAACACGTTCGCAATCCCGGGAACGTAACAGAATGATGACGCAAGCTATCTCTCGTGGTCATGATAAGATCCCCTACAACATGAATACCCCACAGATAATGACAAGCTGGGGGTGGTCCGCCTGAGTAGTGATCACTATAGATTACTCATAACACCTTGATTCCCCAAGATTTTCTCCCGAAGATTTATCACTTACTAGAGTGTGCTGATGACTCTCACGAGGTGATCCTGACATCACTCGCTAGAGCATTCCCAACCCTAAAAATGAGTAATTTATTCAAAAAAAATTTGTTCCACATTTTGCTAGATGCAGTCCACCAATCGCTCGTATGTCAATCTCCGACACACAAGGATATATACATACACAAGCACATCAAAAACACCAGAGGAATCCGACCACACATTTAGGACACATAATCAAGAGATCTAAACAAAAGTTTTTATTAACAATCAGAAAGTATACAGACACAAGAAAAAATAATACCTACACTATTTTCGACCCTCTGAAGTGGCCTTCACTACTTCCAGCTGGGAAGAGAGGACCTCCAACATAGCTCCCAGTTTGTTCATTGCCTGATTCGCCTATTGAGGCACGCATACCACCCTAGAGCTAGCTTCCAACAGATTCTCGGTCAGTAAACAACTAACACCAACTACCTTTCATCTTAGTTCAGGCGTTGAGCCATCGCCTCTACCTCCTTGATCGCCGCATGCGTGGGTGCTGCTGATGCCACAGAATGCTCTTCAGCGCTTTCACCTCCGCCTCCAGCAACGTTGCTTTTGTCACGCCGCTTTTCCCCGCACAACAAGCTCGTTCTTTATCCTTTGGCGGAGCTTGCCAACTTCCTTAGTTTAACCTGCCAACCTAGCATTCAGCCCCACATGGACATCCCTATGATGCATCACAACCTCCACATGTAAGTGGTGTAAGCTCTCCACCACCTTCCCCCACTGTAGCAGTTGAGTCAAGTCACCTGACAACAACTCCACCTTCGCCCTCGCTAACTCCGTGATCGTAGTGGTGACCTCCTTGATCGCAGGTGTTCTCCCCACACAATGTATTCCTAGAATATTGTCATCTAGCGCGCCGAAGTATGGCCACCCGTCACTTTTGGTAGGGTGTCTGCTTTTCTTCCCTCATCATCTCTTCATGGAGTAGGAGGTCTCAGGGATCCTAGTAGTTTGGAGAACGCTATAACAACTCAACACTCACAATATTAGAAGTATTGTCCATTTTGAATCATCCCAACACCTTTGTTGTCAAGGCGCGCGCCGCGCGCCTAGGCGCTCCTAAGGCATCGGTGCACCGGGCGCAACCCACCGCGCCTCAGCACGGCTGAGGCAGGCGATGTGCCCAAGGCGCGCCCGCCCCGGCGCGCGCCTTACAGAATCCCAGGCGAGCCAAAGGCGCGCCTGGACCTTTCAAGATGTTTTTTTTAAAAAAATTGATATGGGCAAAAACATGATCTTAGACGCACCCGAGGCACCCCTAGGCGCCCAATTCGCTGAAATTGAGCGAATTGGGCGCCCAATTCGCTCAATTTCAGCAAAATTCGGCACCCAATTTGCACAATTTCAGCGAATAATTTTAGCGAATTGGGCGCCCAATTCGCACAATTTCAGCGAATAATTTCAGCGAATTGGACGCCCAATTCGCTCAATTTCAGTGATTTGGGCGTCCAATTCGCTCAATTTCCCTTTTCCCCTATTTTTGCGCCTCACATGCCTCAGGCGCGCGCCTGCGCCTTTCGCCTAGGCTCCAGGGGCCCATTGCGTCTCGGTGCGCCTGACGCCTTCGATAACTTAGCCCAACACATATTAAGCTGAACCACGCAATTTTATCTTTTTCACAGGTGTCCTATGCTTCCTAGGAAGTCAACCATCCCAGGACGACTATAATCGGAGCATGCTTAATTACCGAGTTTCCAATACAACTCCCCCACTTGCTCCGAAAAGGCATCTCATATATTTGTGGTCCAAGTTATTACTTGGGCCCAACAACTTTCCTTCCAATTTTGATATGGGATTTGATTCATTACTACACCTCATTTCACCTAGAAATTTTTCATCCTAGAAACATGTCAAGAACTACTTTATTTGAGCTTCACTTCCCCAAAACACTCCCCGCACACATCGGACTGTCGCTTCTAGTAGGGTGACCGTTGTTCCTCCCTCCTTCTCTCATCTCTTCGCGGAGTAGGAGGAGGTCCCAGAGATCCTAGTAGCTTGACAAACAGTCCTTTCTCCATCAGCTCACCTCTGATCCACTCGAGGTCGTCAAGGCTGATCTGATTGTCCTCAAATCCTCCTGTGACAGGCACTGGGATCTTCGTCGCAAGATTTACCACCTCCTTCACTTGCTCCCCATTCTTTAACATAACATTTGCAAAAGCAAAGCAATAATTTTGGTACCGCCTTGGAAAACCTATCTCGATCTCTAGAAACATGACAGTAGTTTGATATGCCCACCAAGAAGAGGTGTGCACGATATTCATTGAACTATAACTCCTTTTCCCTTCATCGAGATTAGAGAAGCTTCATCGTCCTCCCATCTTTGCTCTCCCCCCGTTAGCTTGTTGGCCTCCTTCTCTAATTTCCTCTCCTCCCGCTTTCTTTTCCTTTTTTTTGTTATTGGTCGTCATTTCAACCAATGGGATTGCTCCCCCGATTTGAAGCCACGGTGGCATGAAGTTCTCCAAATGGAAATCTTTTCAGTCCACCTCATTCTTCTCGTAAAAAATAATGTCGTAATTCATGACATTCAAAACTCAGAAATTTTTCCAAGAAAACCGAAGAAAGAAAATGATGAGAGTAATTTTGACCCTCCTTTTTAAAGCCTCCCGGTGAAAATTCATTCCCGTGCTTTTCAACATGATTTTCTGCAAATAATCTCGAAAGTTGTGATAACATATGAGATAGATGTTGTGGATGCTAGCTGTAATTTTCTAGGAGCAACACACGGGTAGTGGGTCGCACATGAAGCTACGGCGTGGATCCCTCAACCATTACCAAGAATCTGTGATGACCTTCCCGCCATCCTTCCTAATGATGACCATCCCTCGGCCTTCTTGGTGAAGACCCCTCCCTCGTTCAACATGCCTAGTGAGTAGACTCTCACAACGCCTAACAGGTGCCTCTAATGGTCTCCTTTACACGTGTTCAAACCATCTTAATCGAGCTTCTCGCATCTTCTCTGCAATTGGTGCTACTCCTGTCTTATCCTTGATACATTCATTCCTAATTCTATCCAGTCTCGTGTGTCCGCACATCCACCTAAGCATTCTCATCTCTGCAACTCCCATTTTTTGCTCATGTACACAAATTCACTTCCCAACACTCAAAACCATTGAGCATTGTTGGTCTAATCGCAGTACGGTAGAACTTGCCCTTAAGTTTTAATGGAACTTTACGATCACACAAGATCCCTGACGCGCCTCTCCACTTCAACTAACCCGCTTGAATTCTATGTGTCACATCTTTATCAATACCTCCATCGTTTTGAACTATCAATCAAAGATATTTAAAACATTCACTACGGGAAGAAAGCCCCGACCAAGCTTTCAGAGGTTGAGTCCCCCGAAGAACTCTCGTCTAAAAGAGGTTACAAAACTAATGAGCCAAGATGACTATATTAATCCTAAAGCCTCCTTATAAAGGATGAAGGCACATTACAAGACAAAAAAAAACTACAAGAAAATACAAATCATATGAACATTCATGGAGGTTTCCAAATTCGCTCCCGCGGCTCTTCAAGAGTGGCGCGACTCTTTGAGAGTGTCATCAAGTTAGGCCTGATGTTATGTATTCTTCTCTTGTTTTATGCTCGATTGTATCCATACAATATACTGCTCTTGAAAATCGAACATGTCAATAAGGTTGAGCTCCTCAGAGAAATTGTGTGACGTTATACTTCAATTTGATGGACGGGAATTGGCCAGACGTTTGCGACATTGATGATGGCCGGTTGCATTTATTGGGATCATTAATACTAAGAAAACATGATCCATAGGTCTCACAACTATTACATTCGAGTACAATATCAACAAGGGTCGGAGATACTATAGCTCAAAGCTAAGGCTCCCCAAATCCATCTTCATTTCTGCAGCTCTTTTCAGTGCCAACTATCTACAATAATATGCATCTTAACTATTTTGACTATTATTTGAAACTTGGGCTTCGTTTGGCACGGCGATGGTAGTCACGAATGCATGGTTATGAACCATCGTTCGTGAACTCCCCACATCACCTAATGAACTTCATCCACTTTTATGTTCAAAACTAGTTTTCCTTTTTAATAGTGGTTATAACAGTTATCATGCCAAACTTCCATTCTACGGCGGTGGCGTTTTTCTTCAAACTCACGGAAGCAAAAAAGAGGCGCCAAATGGAGCCTTGGTCAAAGAGCATATATGACCATATGCTGCCCAATCATACCAGCCTAGTAACCCACTAAACTAAACATTTTAAAATATTCACGACTCATCTTCCTAAAGGATTTGGTCAATATGTAATCTCAGTACTTTGGCCGAATCATCAAATATAAATGGCATGCTCACGTGAAAAAAAATCCTCTTTAACATGAGATGCACACCAATCAAAATGTATTTTTGAGAAAGTAAAGACAGAGACAAGAAAAATCTCTAGAAAAGGATATTAACCACCAAGTTATGATGAAATTAATAAGCTCAAAGTAAATGCTACCTGATATCCACTGGGCTTGGGGTTAACAATGTAATCATCAAACTCCCCATCAATTGGCGTCCAGAGCCTACACAACCAATCAGCAATGATGATCATATATTATAAATTTGATAAATAGTGGTAGGTTTCTAGAATGCTAACAACCAGGTAATCCTAATCAAATTCAGTATCATTTTATGAAATAAATTGATTCATTTGAAAATTTAACATATAGCGGAAAGAAGTCCATAAATCAACAGAGGTAGCTTTGAGAGAGCGGGGGAAACAGTCCGAGAACTAGAGAGAAAAAGAGGGAAGAGAATTCTTACGGAGATTCATAGAAAAATTGCATGAAAATAAATAATTACTGCAACAATTAAATCTACCTGAGGTTACTATTTTGGCATTGAGCAGAGAAAGACAGTCACCTATGAACAATGTCAAGAAGACTGTAGCAGCACTTGATAGCAGGTCCATGCAAAGTTCCATTGCTATCACCAACAATCACCCTTAGGGCACGGGCATCATAAACCTGATGGATGTCAACGTTTTTTCTGTTCATCTGGAAAATAAAAATGTGAGAGACATGGTTGAAACTGTCAACATATGAACGCAAAAGAAGAAGCAATTAGGAAAAGCTTCCCGTAGTTTTGCAAAAAAAACATATTTATTAGAGAGTATTTGTGATGGAGATCATTCGCACAACAAACTGGAGCAGGAGAGTCATCGGCTACAAATACCGATGGTAACCGATTATGCTTATCGAGGTAAGAGAAGACGAGAGTTCTCAGTCATATGATTGGTAGCGCAGGAGTCGACGAGTCAGGTGTCCTGCATAGCAACATGCGCATTACCTGAAAAGTGACAATGGAGACAAATTGCTTGGAAGTACAATCAGTGCATCAATATCGGCTAAAGAGAACCATCAGTCGGACTCGGCTGGTATAGCAAATGCGGGCCACTCGACAAGAAAATCAAACCTCCCACAATGTGAGTAAAGAGGGAGATTCCTCCCACGACCCCCATTGTGGCTCCCAAAGCCACAGTGAGCTCCACGAACACGGCATGAGCATAATTTTCAGGGGTGGATGGGAAACAATCAGAGGTCGGCACATAAGATTTGTAACAACAGAAATGTGAGTGGTGGTAACATCCAAGGTGTGAGTGTCAAGTTCTCCCAAGATTTATTGGCGTATCATCTGGTAGGAATCTAGAAGACATAGAAGATAACAGACCACAAGGATTTCTTAAAAATGTTTCTGCTAAGTGACAGGGCTAGCAGAGAAAGACTGATGCATAAAGAGTTTTGAGCCGAGAGACTGAATTTCCTAATACATAGCATCGAGAGATAGGGTTGACCAGGAGGAGAGATCCGACCAGAGGATGTAGATACGAGAGATTTTTTCACCCATGTAGTAAAGGGTTGCAAGATGATCTGACGTCATTTTCACAGTGTCATCATGATGAATGATAGACAACAGTCATCATAAAAGATTGTTTGCAAACCACGTGAAAACAAGAGCATTACCGGCGTCCTAATCAACATAAGTAAGAGATGAGGAGTTAGGAGCGTCATTAAGATGATATATTTGTGTTAAGAGCGCAGAAGGAAGGTAAAAGAGACATATTAGTCAGGATAAGTAGGTCCAGTCAATTTAGAAGTCGTCCCCAGATTTCCAGAGGCACTAAGAAACGTGGGTGGGGTTAGGAGCAGGAGTGAGCCGTGGTGTTCCATAGCTTAGTGAGAGCGGAAGAGCACGTGGGTAGAGAGCTTCTTGGAATACATCGAAAGCTAGGCAGAGGTCACTGGAAGGTACTGCGGCGGAGACAAAAAGAGCTCGCTGAGAGATCGCAGAGAGGTCATAGGCCAAGAGCTCCCAGAGACCTCATAAAGAGCGCGCGAACGAGGAGAGCACGGGACGAGGAGATCTCGTAGGAGAAATAAAAAATGCAGGCAATGCGGAGGCAGATTGCATATGCGATCGCAACTCACGAAATGTTGTCGTTTTGTGGTCGCAGCTCGCAGGAAGTTGCCACATGCAGGAGATGCGTTCTCTGATGTAGGCAATGTGGTGTCCGATGTAGGTGATGCGGTCTCTGATGCAGGCGACAAGATCAGAGCTCTATTGTAGGCAAGCTCTGATGCAGTCGATGCAGTTGGAGCAATGATGCAGGCGATGCGGTCACAACTCGCAGGAAGGATGTAACATCCCAAAATCCTGACCCGACCAATTGAACCACCTGGAGGATCTAGCTAGTTCAATCGACCACTTTTAGTGAGCCCATTTGGGACCAGTGAGGCCTTGTTGTCCCGATGACCCGACTACAACTTGGTTTACACCAGAGCTGAACAATAGTGACTCAAACATGCCTTTTGAGCGAATGAATTTAGAATGAATTTCGGTCAGTGGCGTCGCACTCGTAAGATCAATACGAACTCAACGACATTCGTTTAGATGCATTCATGTGCATATTTATGAAATTGACCGAAATAAGACATTTTGAGATGCGTGATGACCGCAAATGAATGGGGGGGGGGGGGGGTAAACTGTCTCGGAATCAACCCCGGTCAGCTGCAATAAACTCGTATAACCCAGACGAGCTCAACGATGTTCATTTCATTCCATTTTGATGACTCGTAATATCAGTTGGTGTCTTTAGACTCGTAATGTGTTTTTAGACTCGTAATGTCAATATGAGTCCAATGGAATCACTCGTGCTCAATTCTGATGAATATCGAAGAATTTGGCATTACGACACGATTTTCAAGCAAGGTAATTACCAAAAAAGATGAAATTGAGCAAACGGCCGCAAAATTGATCTCAGTCAGTTTCATTAGACTCGTAACAATAATACGAGTCCAGCAGAACCGTCCGTATGCGATTTCAACACTCAGTAAGGTAACGTTCAATAATCGGACGCAAAGTCCGAGAAGCGTAAAATGAGCAAATGAACTCAAAATTGACAGTGGATCGTATTGGTGGGTGCGTATTGACGACACGGTTGCAACGAGCCTGTACGAGACAGATTTTTAAGTCCTGCAAAGAAATTTAAGAGGTTTTAAGCTATTGGGGAATGGTTTCTCCTAAATACTTTTATAAATTAGGTTAGAAATCCTTCCTCCCTTTCACGATCCAGCCGTCAACCTTTCCCTTGCAGCAACCCGACAAACCAAATCGAGTGACCACCTCCTCAACTTTCCTCACTCGTCTCCGATCGGAACTCCACCTCAAGCGAAGCCATCTCTCTGGTGAACCCTACGGGCTGACGAGCTCCTCTTCCATTTCCAGCGAGCTCCAAGCTCCTTTTTCCAGCGAGCCACCTCCTAGTCGAGAGCCTTCCTGAACTCCTTTCCTTATTTCTGATGGCAGCATCTTGCAAACGGCCACCCCTCTCACTATTGCGTTGAGCTAGTACCAAATCCGAGCAAGAGCTCCTTGCTCTTTCAAGGCTGAAAATTCATTCTATGGCGAGTTGCCCACCTTCAAATCTGACGAGCTGCTTGTAACACCCCATCCTAGTTTATCAACAAATCAGCAGTCCGGCCGGGTTCAGCGATAAGTAGTAAACTAAGAAACACTATTAAACTAGTACAAAGCAGACATAAATAAGAAGTACTGAAATTTAACTTACTGCGGAAGTAAAAAAGTTCAACTAAGGGTAAAACCTGTACCTCATCAAGCCAAATTCACAAAACCACTAGAAAGATGAAAAATCAAATAACTGAAAATCTGAAATACTGTAACATGTTTGGTACAAAGAGAAACTCTTAAATATTAACATTACAAGTGTCCAATAATAAACAGTACGGTACTAAAAGTAAAAGAACTAAAAGAGAAACAAACTATACGAGCGACTCCATAATCACGCTCATCCTAGGCGCAACTTCTCACCTGAGTTCCCTATAAAAACAAGCCCAAAAATGGGTCAAGCCCAAAAGGAGTAAGAAAAACTATTTCTCCTACTGACACTAAAATTTATGTAAAAGAAATATATGCATGCTTGTTAAAAAAAAGTTTTATGCTATAGGAAAACTACACGCTAGTGTAGTATGAATGCTTTTCTAAAATCAAGCTATCAAGATAAATATCTGTTCTAATTAATCATGTTAAGCACAATTACTCAAGTTCTGAAAATTTGGTTAATTAGGAGTTTCTAAGGTTCGGTCTAAACTTGAGATCTAAAATCACTTGTGTTTGCCTCACTTTAAAAAAAACACTCTAGGCAGAGTAGCTTCTATCGCGCATATACTAGTCTAACGATCTGAGTCCTGCTAACGAACTCAAGTGTTCTGGTGTCTCGCGGACACAGACTCGAATCTACTAATCTTCAAAAATGGGATAACATCTCTCAAGCACTGAGACTCATAAGGTACACTATAACCCATGAAAAAAATAGTGTGCGTCTCTATCAAACACGGGAGGTCTCAACCGTGCCTACTAAACATCTACTATCTATTGTTACTCTGCTTGCGAACATATGTACGTGATAAAGGCAGTTTATCACATCAATTTAATCGACTAAAAGTCGTATTCATGGATTTGATATTTCATGTTCGTGCAACTATACGAGTATAAAAGTTCCGTAAATTATATTAATTCTGGTGGTCTAATTACTTGAGCATTTGAGGAGTTGATGTTATTCTGCATATACTATCTGGATGATTACGAAATTACACATCTCTAACGATAATAACTTGACACCATGTTTTTGTAATATCTGTACTTTAAAATTGTAAAGAAGCCATATATATTTTTAATGGACTTGTTCTTTTTTTAGTGTTTTCTGGATGCTCGCTTATTTTGATGTGCTCGTAAGCCCTTAGGCATGTCCTGCGTTGAATGTTCGCTAAATTCTTAGGCATGACGTTGAGATTGATACTCGCTAGGAACGTGAGCGCGGGAAGGTCGATGCTCACCGGACACTTCACCTACTCGCACCTCGTAACTCGCACCTCGCTGCTCGCACCTCGCTGCTCGCACCTGTATGCTCGCAAAATGAAAACATCATCATATCTATTTGGTTTTTTGCAGGATCAGTGTAATTGCTCAAGAGAAGGTAATTGCTGAAAGAAAAAACGGAAAGATACTTTCGTTTGCTGATCAAGATCCTTCGGATTTCGGACGAGTTGCATTTGGGGGGTCTCGTAAGACACACACTCCCGAGGGAAACACTCCACTTCAACCAGCAAAGAATTGAAGGAATCCAGAGATAGGGAACGGCAGTCGAGGGGTTCAACGGGACGCACACACTCGAGGCCTTCATCCTACCACAGACTCGAGCCTCCCGGAACTTCTTTGTCTGGCTTCTTCCAAAAGCACGACGGGTTATTCCACATTTCCACGTTGGCAATAACGAAGACGCGTCCTGCCTCACTAAAAGTCGCTAAGAGCGGGTCTTTTAGTCTTCTCCAAGACCGATGATGCCTTTACGCAAAGTGTCACTTTATGAGGTTGAACCTTCGTCGAGTTTGGGAGATTGACGTCCAGACCTGTTCGTGATAGTTCCTCCAGTCGGAGGAGAGGTGCAATCGGGGGTAGCTAGGCCGACATACAAGGTGGGAGCCGATCTCGACCGTCAAGGAAGGGGCTCGGTCTTAAAAGGACGCTTTAAATCCCGACACATCGTCTCATCATCCTCCCTGAGCTTTTTAGGAGAATAAGGTCGGATGCAAGTTTCCCAAACAGATCGTGGCAATTGACTTGAGACGATTAGAATAAAAAATACAACTCGAACCAACCCATATTTCCGGGGGAGAGAATTTTATTAAATGGCGGAAGCAAATTTATATACAAGCAATCATTACACGTTACCGCTAGGGATAGAACATTTTCAGGTCATCCCCACTCCAGTGGCTAGAGCCTCTTGGATGATGAATGGTCCCTCCCAATTAGGGTTCAGCTTGCCAACGGCAACTGCCCTTCCTGTTGCGTCCACCTTCTTCATGACAAGGCCTCCTACAAGGAACTGTTTGAGGCAGATGCTTTTGTCGAAGTGCTTTGTCATTCGCCTCGTGACCTCCTCTTTTCGGACGGAGGCTAGGTCTCGAAGCTCTTTGATTTAGTCTAGAGAAATCCTCTGAGCATCTTCGTTCTCTAAGCATCATTCTTCACTGCTTTCTCCTGCTGCGACGACTCTCGGGCTTCGGACTTCGAACTCTACTGGGATGAGAGCCTCAGACCCGTGGGACAACTTGAAAGGTGTTTCCCCCGTAGCCGAGTTAGGAGTCGTTCTCAGAGCTCATAGAACCGAAGGGAGTTGTTCCGCCCAGTTCCCCTTCAAGTTGGTGACCTTCTTCAGTAAGTTGATGATTAACTTGTTGGCGGCTTCCAGCTGTTCGTTGTTCCGAGGATGGTGAACAGAGGCGAATCGCAGATCCGTCCCTAACTATTTGCAGAAGTCCTCCAGCTCTAAGCTGGCAAATTGTAAGTCGTTGTCGGAGATGATGGCGAGAGGGATCCCGAACCTGCAGGCGATCTCTCCCTAAATGAAATTCTTCACGATCTGAGACGTGGTTTTGGCAAGACCTTTCGCTTTGATCCACTTGGAGAAGAAGTCAATCATGACGATATCAAACTTTCTCTGACTACTAGCTTGGGGGAAAGGTCTTATCAAATCAATCCCCCGGATGGCGAAAGGTCAACGGGCGGTAATTGAGTGAAGTTGTCGTGTCGGTTGCACAACTAGAGTGGAGCGAAGAGCTGACATTCCGGACATTTTTTCGAGAAGGCTTCTGCATCCTTCCGAATGGTTGGCCAGAAGTAGCTGTGCCTCAGAATCCTCTACTCCAGAGTGCGAGTCCCAGAGCGGCTGTCACAGTCTCCTGAATGAATTTCTCCGAGCACTCGAGAGATTTCTGCTTCCAAGAGACATCTGGTCAGGGGTCCCGAGATAGTCTTACGATACAGCTCTCTTTCGTGCAGCAGATAGTAGGCCGTCTTGTACCGGAACTTCCTCTTGTCTCCTTCGCCGGCAGGAAGCTGGTCTGTCGTTAAGAAAGTAACGAACGGGTCCTTTCAAGAAGCTCTCTGCTCGACGGTTCCTCCGGCCCTGGGGACGTACCATCGTCTCCCCTTGCCCGACTCGGATGGATGATGGGGTCTTTAAATTTAGCTGAGTCGGTGACACGGATCCCAAACACCTTCCTCCGGCCCTGACGGGGAAGAGGCTTGCCCGACGTACTTGGCGAGGTAGTCCGCATCTTCCGAGTTCTCCTCTGCCTCGGCCGAGGCGCATGCCACCTGTGACAAAGAAAGATTTTTGCTTCGATGATGAAAAGGGAAATTTGCGTAAAGTTGTTTTGGATTTGCTCTGGTTTCCTTATTATTCCTTGGCAAGCTTTTTAGTGGGCTTTGCTTCAGGAAGTTTTGGCTTTGCTGGCAAATATGTTTGCTGGAGATAAAATTGGTTCTACAGGATGGGGTACTGTATAAATTGAGCCGGGCCGCATCCCGCACCTCGAATTTCCGTCTTCCTCTCCCCTAACCTCTCCTTCTCTCTCCCCGTGTCTTTGGAAAGCGTCGCTGAGCTGCTGGGCCGCGACCACCATGTGAGTCGGTGAAGGCTAATATTGAGATCCTGCTACTGATCCCCACCTCTGCCTCTGCTTCTTTTACATTGCTCTTGCTGTCTCTGCCCCTAAGCTTGGCGAGACGCAAGCAAGTTTGGATTTATGCTGACAATGATTTTTACCATTTGGAGGGATGGCTTCGTAGAATCTCTGTCTTTTTGGCTTGTTCGTGATTTCGGATTTCGGAAGAGAATCTCAACTGCTTGCCATATTGCATTTTTATGAAATTATAAATCCTAGTTCCGAGGGGAAATTATAAAAGCGATATAGATATTTCTGAGGGGGGGGCATGGGGAAATGTGATGGTTTACCAGCATCCACTGACGATTCACCACGTAGGAGTGAGCCTACGGAAAGCCCCAGTGGGAAGCCCTTAAGTGGGTGGTGGCCAGTTCAAGTTGCATCACCGGAGCATTTCCCATTCTATGCTAAAATAAGGGGGTGATTTTAGAATTTAACTTTAAAGGATTAATTATTTATTATTGTGATGTATGCGCTAGCACACCCATTGTTTGCATGTACAACATTTCACGAAATAATTATCTCACATAGTCATAATTTTTATGACTAACCCTTAGTGGATTCATATTTTTGTCAGGCAACAGGTGGGACCTCAGACGTTCGTAGAAGGTTCGCGCCAGAAAACTTAGAGAAGGTATGGTTAGACGTCTATAAAGGAATCGAAGAAGGCTCTGTTAGTCACAAGCTGTTATGCTCAGAAACTTATTGTAAATTTTTAGCAGATTTCGAGTAAAACTCTGTATGTTGTAATATAAATAATGAAATAAAGATGTCTTGTGTTATTTTGTTCTCCTTACATCCACTGCTGAAAATAAATGCCGATCATTTTGGGAAGCCCGGAATTAGGGTCTTCACAGTCTGGGCCTTGATCGCCACTTTTAGTGAGAAAGAGATATCAAACTCGTCGAGCTCCACCGCCCATTTTGTCAACCGTCCCGAGTGCTCCACTCCATCCAAGATGATTCGTAGCAGATGATCAGAGACAACCTTCATGGAGTGAGCTCGAAAGTATGGTCGGAGCCTCCACACCGAAATCACCAAGGTGAAAGCCAGCTTCTCCAGGATATGGTACATCGTCTTCTGCTTGCCTCAGCACCATATTCACATAGTAGATAGGGAGTTGCTTCTTCCCCTCTTCCCTGACAAGTACAGAGAAGACTACCTCCGCTCTCACTCCTAGGTAAAGGAGGAGATCTCCACCTTCTTGTGGGCTTTGGAGTAGAGGAGCTTGAGTTAGCTGTTGCTTGAGCTTTCCAAACGCCTCCTAACATTCTGCGGTCCACTCAAACTTTTGGTTGCCTCGGAGAGTCTTGAAGAATGGAGAGTACTTCTCTCCCGCCTTGGATAGAAAGCAGTTAAGACCTGTCAGCCTTCCGGTCAGCCTCTGGACTTTCTTGGAATTCTTCGGGGATGTCGTCTCCAGAATGGTCTTCACTTTGTTGGGGCTAGCCTCCACCCCCCTTGGCGTGAGGAGGTGACCTAAGAACTTTATCCTTCCTGCTCCGAAAATACACTTTGTCAGATTTAGTCGCATCTTGTACTTCCGCAGAGTTGCGAAGGTCTCCACCAGATCTTTAGTATGCTCCACAATGCTCATGCTCTTGACCAGGAGGTCATCTGCGTACACTTCCATATTACGCCCTTTTTGCTCATTGAAGAATTGGTCCATCATTCTTTGATAGGTTGCCCTTGCATTCTTAAGCCCAAAGGGCATCATCTTGTAGATGTAGCAAGCGTCGCTGACTCGCTGGTGATGAAGGAGACGTCGCGACAGTCAGGGGGATGCATCCGGATCTGGTAATACCCTGAAAAAATATCAAGGAAACTCATCACAGGAAAACCGACAGCTGAAACAACCAGCGCGTCGATTCGAGGCAAGGGGTAGAAATCCTTCGGGCAAGCTTTATTCAACATTGAAAAATTGATACAAAGTCTCCAGCCCCCTCCGACTTTCTTAACCATTATAATATTAGAGACCCAGCCTGAGTACTGGATCTCTGAAACAAAACCTGCCTCCAGCAGCTTTTTCACCTCCTCCCGGATTGGTTCAGCCAGCGCAGCGGTGCTCTTCCTCTGTTTCTGACGGACAGGGGCAATCTTCGGATCCAGATTGAGGCGATGACAGACAATCTCTGCATCGATTCTCGGCATCTTTGTGGCAATCCAGGCAAAGATGTCTACATTTTCTTGCAGACAGACCGTCATTTCTACCTTCCCCTCCAGCGTCAGGGATCCTCCAATCTTTAGCAGCCCAGGCTCTCCTTCCACGGAGATCACCTCCACTTCCTCTAGCTCCTCCGCAGCTCTCAACTCATCCTCCCTTTCCAGGATCTTCTCCAGCCTCTCCGCGTCCTCCATCCAGCTGATGGTACTGACGACACTAAGATAGTACTCCCGGGCAGCTTTAGGATCTCCTCGGACCCTTACTTGGACATCACCCTTGCAGTACTTCAGGCACTGATGGTATGATGATGGAACCGCCTTGAAGTAGTTGATGATGGGTCTTCTGAAGATCGCGCTAAGCAGTTTGGCGCATCCATGATTACGAACCTGCATCGAATTGAGGTGTCGACGAGGGTCACCAAAAGGTCCGCTCCTCCCTCCACCTCCTTCTCTCCGGAGAAGCCAAAGAGTGGTCCGTCAGCAGCTAGGACTCTGGACGCCTCCACCTGCAGCCCGACAAAGGTCCTTTTGAAGATGACATTCACCGAGCTTCCGTTTTCCGCCAAGATTCGATCAACGATGAAGTCCTCGATGGCGACCTGGATGACAAGGGCATCATAAAAGGGATTCTCATTCCCTAGCATGTCCTCCGAGAAAGTGATCTCCTCCAACGGCGGCGATGCTTGAGAGGTCAAGGCGACGCTCTTGCAGTAGATCTGATGGAGACTTCCCTTGCGGGAAGCTCCAAGCCCGGTTCCTCTGTTGATCACTCCCACTTGCCCTCCACCTGGGCCTTGGACCACCTCCCCGTGACCGCCTTGGTCGACCCGATCCTCGTTCCTCCTCCTCCCTGGAGTTTGGAACACTATCGGTCCTACGGGGGACTCTTGCCTCACTTATTCCCTCTCCATCGCTCTTGCTTCTAGCCTCCTCCTTGCTTCCCAAAACTCGGGGCAAGTTAAGGTTTTGTGCCCCTCTACTCAATGCAGATCGCAATAAAGGAGAATCTCCTCTACCTGATTCCTCACCAATTGGATCCTCATGCGACGCTTGTTCCATTGCTGGGCAATGGTCATCGCCTCCGCCTGATTTCTTCCCTGCCTCCTTTCTGGCTGGTTGTCATTTCTTCTCTCCTGGTTCTGGTACTGTGGCCATCATGGTGGCCTCCATTGAGGCCGGTTCACGGGATATTGGAATCGACGTGCCTCCTCCCTTCTTTTTGGAGCCGCTACGGGCCTCCTTTCCTCCTGCCTGCGAGGCCTCTATTTTCTCCTTTGCACCTCTACCCTCCTGGGCTCTTCTCTTCTCCACGACACCTCCCTCCTTAGCTCTTCTTGCCTCCCCGACACTATTCTGACTCTCACTCCCGAAGGTCCTCCTCTTTCCCTGCCTCCCAGGTTCTCTCCATCCAGCCTTGCAAAGAAGTCGGGATTCTTCTCCTACCCTTACACGAATTTGTTCGCCCTTTCGATCATCTCCTCAAAAGACCTCGGGGGCTTAGAGCCGATCTCCAGGTTGAAGAGACCCTGCTTCAGGCTGAACTTCAGGGCCAGCATCAGGGTGAAGCCATCCACTTCCTCGACTTCCAAAATCTTCTCCTGGAAACGGTCGATGTAGTGGACAAGGCACTCGTGCTGCCCCCGCACGATCTTGAAGAGAGCGGTTGCCTCCTTCCACTTCTTGGATGTCACAAACCATGTCATCAGGCCCCGACGCAGGTCCTCGAAGTAGTAGATGGAGCCTTCGGGCAACTGGTGAAACCAGTTTCTTGCCATCCCCTTGAAGGTGATGGAGAAAAACCTGCACTTGAACGCATCGGTCATGTTGCGGATTGACACTAATTCCTTGAACCATTGGAGATGTCTGATCGGATCATCTCTGCCAGAGTAGTAGTTCAGGACAGGCTCTCTAAAGCCTTCGAGAACTGGGGCTGCTAAGAATTCATCACTGAAGGAGTTCCTCCCACCCTGATGATGATGGGCTTCGTACTCGCGAGTATCTTCCTCATACTCGCTACACGGCCGAGTATCATGGAAGCTCGCCGGCTATTCTGCGTCTCTGAACCTGATTCTTTGGCCGCTCGCCGGACAGTACTGTGATTGCATTGGTCGCTCCTGCTCCCCTCTTGCTCGTTCCTTCCCCTTGGCCGCCTAGGTGGCGCCCCTTTCTCGACGGTATCACGCGACGAGGCCAGGTCGTCGTGACATCATGATGAGGAGGGAACCCTACCAGGATACTCCTCTCGATCCTCTTTGCGAATTCCTCAAACACTGCCAAAATCACAAAGTCGTCTCCTCTCGCCGAGTTGCTGACTCCTGCCGAGTTGCTGACTCCTGCCGAGTTGCTGACTCCTGCCGAGTTGCCGATTATCTCCTCATTCTCGCCTCCATTCACTATCTCGCCTACTCGCGAAACTTTCCTCCTCGGCTACGAACCACGCTCACCGCACCAAAGTGTTGAAGCCGGGAAAATCCCTACTCCAAAATTTGGATCAATGCAGCCAAGGTTACTAGTCCAGTGGCCGGGCTCGACGGCTTAGCGGGCTAGAACGCAGAAACAGGGACAACAAAAAAGACACTCAGGTGTTGTGACAGAGAGGTCCTACTATGTACTCGGATGCTTAGAAGAAGCTTCCCCTCCGCAACCAAAGATGGTCGAGCAGGGTACAAGGGGGACATTAGCTGGAACTTGACTCCTCGAAGAAAGGATTCAAAGGCTCAGCTACAGTCCAGGGAATGAAGTGGTCAAGATCTATTTCAAGATTTTAAAGTCCATATTCTTGTACCTCTGGGGTCCTATTTATAGGCAAATCCAAAGGGAGAGGGTCTCTAGGCGAGAAGACTCAATACTGCGATCATCGACTGTTGTCTTCTGGCGACCTGGCTCAGCTACTGGCGAGTATTGGTTGGCGATCATCTGCGGTGTTGGTCGGAGGTCGCCTGCTAGGCGAGTATTGTTGTTGCTTGCAACTGGTATTGTTCGGAACTCGCTTGTACTGAAAGGTTTCTGAAGCTCGCCCGCACTGCTGGGTGGTCGCGCTCCCTGGCGAGTATGATCCTCGTTTGCATCTAAAAGTCCATTTGCCTTCTCTGCTGATCATTGGATACTAATCGGATTCTTCATGTACTGGTGTTGCTCGTTGACTGTTTTGACTTGTTAACTGCTGATCGTTGACCGCTGACCCTTGACGAATAGGGGTTGTACATTAGGGTTACCAACTAGCAAGAATTCTCGATTTCAGACTCTGAGGTGGAAGAGGGGGGTCAAACAAGGCCTGGAGTTGAAGGAGAAAGACTGGGCAAGTTTCTGGACGCACCAAGATCACTGAAACTGCGCCTTGGTTGTAGGAAATCAGCGCCAAATAGCGACGACGGGGCTGGAATCTGCTTCGACAGCGCCAGAGGAGGGATTCGGTCTTCGACAACAACTGAACTCTAGCTGGTAGGGGCGAGTGACGGTTCCACAAGCGAACGGCTCGGAAACAAAAATAGGTCACAGAAGGGAGGGGATGCGGGTTTTAGAAGTAAACGACGCATTTAGCAGTTACAGGAACTGCTGGAGGGTTGAACCAGCAAGCCAAAAACCAAAGAATTAAGCATTTCTATTTAATTACCTGATTGTCATTGCCCTTCAACACTGAAGTATTTTTGTTACGCCAGCGCACTAACACACATCCAAAACATTAAAATAGTGACCACTTATTTATTTTGGGCATTGTTAAATGAAGGCTGCTTTTGGCTAGATTCGGGCCGCTGATATATGCAGGCCAGGTTTTTTATATGCAGACCAAATTTTAGAATGATTTCTTCCAGACCTGCGAACAACAACAACAGTTCATACAAAGTCAAGCTAGAAAATTATTACAGAGCATGCGGCTAAAAGTATCATGCAGTTAAAACAGTTGCGAGTAACAATGTTATTTGAAAACTCCGTCAATAAAACTATTAAGTCGGCTATTACATAAGTAAACCCGATCATGAGGCTAAAACTGTTGTTGATCCTCATTAAATGGACTCTTCAACGTATAAGATTGATTTGGGTAGAAGTTATTTGAAGTTTAATTTGCTAAAGAGCATCTTTAGTCAATCAACTACAAAGAAAAAGAATTACCGATTGTTGATATTTGGTATGTTATAGAATGATTGATGTAGGGTAGGCTATGTATTATGCAATCTAGGTCGACTCGAGTGAGTGGACACGTGAAAGCTATGCTGAGATACACAAAACCCGCTAGGCAATTATTCCAAGTGACGATTCACAACCACGCATAATTAAATTAGACAACAACAATTCTTTTAAGGCGATCAAGCAAGGCTTTCCTCCAAACGGAGGGCCAAATTAAGCGCGATGCGAATAGCTCCTTCCTGCAATTAATATTCTTACGGGCAAATTTCGACAATAAATATTTTAAGCAAGTACAAATATCCCAAACAATATCAAAATGCTGAAAACTAGAAATTCATACAACAAACAACTCACAAACAAAGGAACGTTCGAGGCGGGAGAGATCCGGCGATTTTGGGAGTAGATCCCGGTTGGCGAATCGAGAAGGTGGCTGTCCACGGTGGAAGATGGTTGCGGAGGGTTGGAAACGGGTAGATCCGGTAATATTGTGACGGATCCGGGCTTCGGAAGAAGGGATATGAGAGTGGGTGGTAGATCAGGGAGGGTAGTGCTAGATCAAGGTAGATCTAGAATTTTCGGAGGGGTGTGAAGTGGATCCACGAAGGGGAGGTTAGCGGGGTGGTCGGCTAGGGCTGGGATGGTCGTGGGGTGGTCGGGTATGGACGAGAAAAGGGAGGAGGAGGGGGTTGGGGCTGGCAGCAGGGCCGGCGGCCGGGTCTGGGTGGCCAGGCGGCGACGGAAAGGGGAAGGGAGGCAGGGTGGCGGCCTGCTTGCAGGGCTGCAGGTCGGCGGTGATTGGGGGGACGTTTCGCGAGATTCCGGCGGTGGGAAAGGGGAGAGAAGGGTTGGAAAATGATGGAGGGGGATAGGGATTACCATGGGGATGAAGTTCCACCACTAGGAGTCAACACCTAGGGCTCCACGGCGTCGGCACCGTGGCATGATCGCGGAGGTCCGGGAATATCTTCTCCAAAACCAGCAATGAGTATGTCCAAGCCTCAACGCTCCTATTTATAATATTCTAACATTAGGACGACCCGGATTCGACGGCTATGATTGGCTGAAGAATCCACGTGCCAAACATAAGCAAATGAAATTAAAATAACAAAGTTATATATCAAAAAGATTCGCGGCGCGCATCCGGACGCATCCGCGGGATCGGATCGTCCCTCCGATCAAGTCTTCCGGCGAGAATAGACGAAGGTGGGCCCCGCCTTGTTATGGGCCGATGGTCCCCCATCAACTCCCCCCGACTGAAAAGAATTCATCTCCGATGAATGGAGAGAATCATACTGTCGTCGAAGCCCAGGGGAGAGTCGGTCCAACTTAGTAGGTAGAATCCACGTGTCACCAGAGGCGGAGCGGCCTCTCCAACGAACCAGGTAACGGCATGAAAGTTCAGTGGTGGTAGGGACGTACTCATGGGTGACGATATATGTAATACTCTCAGCAGACTGCTCTCGTGCAGTGGATCCCGGGACGATCAGGGGTGCAGGCGGTGTCACCATAGGTGATGGACTCCCAGGGGTGCGGGTAGTGGGGGGCAAGGTCAGTGGCAGAGGTGAGTGGGCCGAAGCTGTAGCTGGTGGTGAGGTGGAGGGGCGGTGATCATTCCGACTCGGGTCTGAATATTCGCGAGGTTCGTAATACGGAGTCAAGTCCTCAATATTGAATACCGGATGGATGCCCATACTTGCGGGGATATTTAGTTCGTAGGCCGTGGGGTGGTCGGGTATGGACGGGAAAAGGGAGGCGGAGGGGGCTGGGGCTGGCAGCAGGGCCGGCGGCCGGATCTGGGTGGCCAGGCGGTGACGGAAAGGGGAAGGGAGGCAGGGCGGCGGCCTGCTTGCAGGGCTGCAGGTCGGCGGTGATTGGGGGGACGTTTTGCGGGATTCCAGCGGTGGGAAAGGGGGGAGAAGGGTTGGAAAATGATGGAGGGGAATAGGCTTTACCTTGGGGATGAAGTTCCACCACTAGGAGTCAATACCTAGGGCTCCACGGCGTCGGCACCGTGGCGTGATCGCGGAGGTCCGGGAATATCTTCTCCAAAACCAGCAATGAGTCTTTCCAAGCCTCGACGCTCTTATTTATAATATTCTAACATAGGGCGACCCGGATTCGACGGCTATGATTGGCCGAAGAATCCACGTGTCAAACATAAGCAAATGAAATTAAAATAACAAAGTTATATATCAAAAAGATTCGCGGCGCGCATCCGAACGCATCCGCGTGATCGGATCGTCCCTCCGATCAAGTCTTCCGGCGAGAATAGACGAGTGGGCCCCGCCTTGTTATGGGCCGATGGTCCCCCATCAATGATAATGGGTGATAAGATGATTACGTTCTGTGCGCATCGCCGGATTAAATGCTCCAGCAGCAATGACAGCTTTTGCAAAATGCTGGGCTCCAACTATTTTTCCATTGCAGAAGTCAACAGAATAGCCGCAAGCGGCCTGCAATATCGGCGAGTAGAGGACGAACATCTACAGGAGGCCGATCGTCGTGGAGATGGCCGGTCGTCGTGAAGATGCCCGATCGTCGTGGAAAAGGCGAAATCCGATTTTTTTCTATAACCTTGTCCTGCGTTTAGCCATAAGGGACCTACGGGTTGTAAAAAAGAAACACGATTTCTTTCTATAACCTTGGTCTGCGTTTAGCCATAAAGGATCTGTCTTTAACAATGCTCTTTATTTATTAACGCGCGACAAATGATTATAAAGTCATACCTTGTCAAGCTAATTACTCGATCAATTCCGCTCACGATTAGACCCTGCAATAAGATCTATTTTCGCGTCAATTAACGGATGTTACACTGCTCCCTCTTCAGCTCCTCACAGCAACTACTCAAGAGCCTCTCTGTTTTCAGCACAGAACTCTTCATTTGGTGCTCAGCCGCTAACTCCTACATTTGAGAGTCCAGGTTTTGGACAATCAGCTCAGGTGGGTCAAACTGTAGGCAGTAGAGTAGCACCTTACTATGCAACACCTGAGACAGATGATGCTGGTACGTAACCTGCTGGAAAGTTAGAATCAATATCGGTTATGGCCAATGAGGATAAATCAGGAGAGGATAATACGCCGCAGAAGCGGTTGAAGTCGAAGCCAGTTGAATAGATGATGCATCCAATATGTTGAATAGACCCTCAAGGAAGAGCAACCTGCTGTTGGAGGTGTGGAGCATGCTCATGTTTTGCTCCCTCCTTTGGAGGTTGTGTACTGTAGAGGAAACTTGTGTTCAGGATAATGCTGCTGAATCATTGTGCCAAATTGGGGCATAGATGAAAAAAAGCTTTCTACTGTTGCAAAGGCAGTAAGGCACTTGGCGAGGACGGAGGTTTTGTTTTTGCCTACTACAAAGAGGGAGCGACCAATCCGACTTCGAGATCCGACCATGGATGGGAGCGATGCGCAAATGCCGCCTCCACGACAATCAGATAGCATGCACGGACTTCGGTGAGTTCATTCCCTCCACTCTCCGGGCTTTAGATCTAGGTTTCTTGCATTTAGATCTTGTCACCGTTAATGATGCTTAGGGTACGGTTCACCGGCGGCAAGAGCAACCTTGCTTCCACAAGGCCCTCTCGGCGTTGTAGAGGATCTAAGAATCCATCTTTGGTGACCCTTCAGTCATCCTTGCTAATAACAGTAAATAATCACGACAGTTAGCTCTCGAAAGAAAATTGATTAAAACAGCGTAAATCTTTTAACCGTCACGTCACTTATCATAAATCAAATGTCGAATTATTAGTGATCGATATGATTAATTAATGGTATAAAATAATGTTGAATTGCGCAATCAAAATAACAGTGGATCATGTGATGGAAATCGACGATGGATTGTATGATCGAAATAATGGTGGATAGTGTGATGGAAATCAACGGAGCATCGTGCCATGAAAATCAACGGAGAATCGTGCGATGAAAATCAATGGAGAATCGTGCGATAGAAATTAACGGAGAATCGTGCGATGGAAATTAACGGTGAAGCTTGCAGTGGGACTTGCAGTGGAGACGTAATCAAGTCTGTTTACATAGTTTGAATTTAGGATAGAATCGTCGAACCAAGCTCCGGTAGCATCACCATTTTCAATAGTATTTAATCAACAACATAATGTCTTCCAAGGACATTGTCGATTTTGCCAGCAATTAGAACATAAGGCGAATAATTTTAAATCATTGTTTAGATTTGGGAATTTTTAACCCTTGAAGTACTTAAGCAAGTTCGATAACCAAAACAAATGAAATGAACTTAGATTTTTGATGATTCGTAGATTTAGGCGATTATGATGAAACTAGGATCGAGTGCAAATAATGATTGCAGTCTCGAGATTAAGAATCTATAAGATTTCTTCGACGAATTTAGAATAGAGTTTGATTAATGTGATTAATGATTGAGGTTGGATTGAGGAATTTGAGTGGATATAATTTAGAAATATATAAATGGTTGCACGTCTAAGTTCTAACAGACCAGTCTCTTCATAAATCACCAAATCGATTCGTTAGTCTAGTTCAATATTTTTATGAGACTGAATCAAGATTGAACTAGTGTGTGATTTGCCATACTTAAATCTAATTGTAAATAAGTAACAAATAACATGATTATTGATTGGCAGATGTGGAGATGATTAGTTTTCTTGAGAGGGTGTATGTGATTGCCTCCCCTAGTTGGTAATGAATTATAGAGTACTCTTCCAATATGAAATGATTATGCATATGATACGGTCGGGTGTTTGTGTTTTGATGTTGTGCACAATGAATTTATGTTGACAGTGTGTGCGCGATTGTATGTGCATGCTTGGATGTGATGATAGCGATATGTGTAGTTGCATAATGTGACTCAGATGAGTCGTGTGGGTAATGGGTTGTAACACTCCTCTGATGAGGATATGTTACTTAACTTTACATTGATTTTGATGATATAAATATAATAGCGTTGTACTTGATAGTGTAGCTTAGATTGTGCAAGATCTCAATCATATCAACTCGTATGAGCATCTCTATATGATTGATTATTTAAATAGACATTCTTAACTTATAGTAGTTAATGTGCATGCGAGCATGCGTGTGTTGTGAACACCGCTAAGGTAGAAATAATTATGTGTTTATATATTGTTCATTGATACTGCACACTTTTATACTTTATTATTGCACTTCCATAAAATATGCAATTCTTTGTATTGTTTCATATTATATATACATACATAACACTGTGCTGACACTTATTGCAAGACAATTTACCGTCTCCCTTGAGCATATTAGGGGCTCGGGGAAAAGGAGGAACAACTTAACAAATACAGATAGTATTGCTAACCCTCGCCATCGGTTGACACTCACCGGTGTTCCATGAGCTATGAAATGGAGTTAACGTGGAGATAAAAGACTTACAGAGGATAGTTAGCTCAGTTATTTATAGTTTTACAATATTTTATATATTAGTATTTATCCGGCTTGGCATGTTGGGTTGTGGGGGCATCGTGTCGTTGTTATGGTTGCTTTCTGTCTTCTCTTGTTACTCATATGTTTATGTGATCTACTACGTGGATGTTAGCCTTCTACTACAACTTATAACATACTCAATATGTGGGGTGATGGTTATTCGCTTAGCACCATCATTGGTTCATAATACAAGGAGATAATGACAAGAGAGGATTAAGACGTTCATACCTCTACTCATCTGTCATTCCCTTCTTTGTTGTAGATTGGCGGTGTTGTGCGATAAGATCCTCTCGCCATTCACTCTCTTGTGTAGGTCCGAGATATTCACATGAAACATAAGATCATGCGAGGCCGGGAAAATTATGCGTGAGGAGGGATTGAGAACTGCAGTGAAAAATTTTGTCCTGCTCTGATACCATGTGAGAATTAAATAAATATTATTTTAGAATATCTTACTATCACATAAAAACTCTCATCTTTATATAAAGTAGATAAGGAGGAGAAATATACACTTGGAGATGTGAGACTAAATACAACAAAGATCGAAATGTACAATGAGCTCTGATGGGGATCCATCAGATCATGCGTCAGGAGGGGTTCGCCGCAAGACGGGACCCACGTTCATGTACTCGCACAGGAGGGCTTGATAGGATAATCGATCCGACTCCGCGGATGTGTCTCGATCTGCGTCGCGAATCATTTTCATATATTACTTTGTTATTTTTGCATTTTATTTGATGTATTTGAGTGGTCCCACCTCCGGGCAATCATAGTCGTTGATGATGGGATGCCCTAGTTGTCTTTTTGTTATAAATAAGATGTAAGTGGGCTGAATTAGGATATTGCAAATTTTGGAGAGCTTATTCCCAGAATCCCGCGACCCCCCCACGGTGCTGACTCTGTGGAACTCTAGCTGATGACTCCTAGGTGTATATCTTCCCTCCCGAGGTATCCTCTAACCCTAGGCTCCTTCTTCCCCCTCCCACACCCTCTCCTGCGGCCCCTACAGCCCCCAAAACCACTGGCCACCAATTGTTCCAACCCCTCTTTACCATCCGACTCCCCCTCCAGCAGATCCACTAACGTTGTCCCTCCATGGTCCCTCCCAGCAAGCCGCCACCAGGCCATACCCCTCCCTCTCACTGCCCCCCTTCCTAGCATCTGGAGGCGCCGCCGCCCCTCCCCAGCCCTCCCAACAGTCGGCTATAATTCCTCCAGCCGCCGGTTGACCACCACAGCCCCTCCTCCCGTGGAACCCCCCCCCCCCCCCACACACACACTTCCCCCTTCCGGATCAACTCAGATCTGGAAAGTTCAGCTCTGATATGCCATTTACCCTTACCGGTTCCTCATTCCCTAGCCCGGATCCGCTCTCAAATAATCGAATCTATCCTCCCTCGCCCGGATCCACCCCGACGTAGCCGGATCTACTTATTTTTGGCCCGTTTTTGTCTTCCACCGCCGAGGTCAGCCACCTACGTCGTTTTCCCGCCTTCGGTTCCACATTAGATCGCCGTCAAAACGCATCCGGCTCCGAAATCTTCATTGTCATGGTAAGCCCACTACTTGGTGAGTCTTTGTTGTATTGGACTATTTTTTCAGCATATTTTTATTGGATTGGACGCTATATTTGCTTAGAAATTTTTCTTGTGGAAAATCGCTTTGAATCGCTTGTGACTTGCAGGTGGGATTCATTCGCCACGCGCTTTGCCTTGGCCCTCCAAGCGAAGGAAAGCCATTAAATGTTTGTTTACTAAATGCTATTTCTTTGCTTTAACTTATTGTTGTGTGGGTAAATTTACTATTGCTCGTATCAATTTATCGCCGTCATCGACAAAACCATTGCATATAAATTAAGGTTAGCGTGTCTAATTTCATTTTCATCCCTAGAAGTCTTGGATTTGTCCCCCCCCCCCTCCCAGCCGACCCTACATCAAGCTCCCTTTTAATTTTTTTACGAATGGGCTTCGACATGGGCAAACATATTTAGGTTTTAGATGCACTTTCTACACACTAGTGCGAAATCACTGTAACTGAAAATACCATACGACACTGCTGAAAATTCACCAAAAGTGGCATACCTTGCAGTAGATACTATACAAGCTTTTTAGTCGGCTGGATAGATTCACCTCCATTCCAGGAATATACCTACACAGAAATATAATCAAAACAGCGTGGGGTTACACAGCTTGTTTTTTTTTACCAGATGTATTTGAAATTCAGGATATTTTCAAACCAAGTCCAAAAAAAACTAATCATCATTATATTTAATAACAAACTATCTGAGATCTGAAAGCTTGAAAAATAATGAAACTTTTTTTAATAAAATAAAAGTGGAAGTGTGTTGAAGATCATACGAATTTGATATGAGCAACTCCCGCTCTAGAGCTTCCTCACAATCTGTCAGGGACTCTAATGCTATAGCGGCATCACCAACAACTTTAGGCATTGCAACTACAGGTTCATTGCATATCTTGAGGTTATTGACGAATCTAATTCTCTTCTTACGATCAATCAACAGATCAAATGGGAATACAGCTTGCAAAAGATCCTGCAGATAAAGAGCAAGTACATGGATAGGAACGAAGAACAAAACATTTAAGAAATAAATACCCTAGACACCATAGACTAAAATATAAAGTAGATATAATTTTGGTGCATAGTCACAGACACAATTGTCCGATGTCCGATGTCTTTTGTGGCAGGAGACAGCATGGTGGCACGGTGCAAACACGCTGCAATCATTTTTATTTGCCATATTTATTTTATTTTAGTATTTTTGTCACTTCATTATGTTGCATTTTACGGGTCGGTTCGGGTTGGTCCGGACCAAGTGTTACCTCTCTCACTCTGTTTCCATGTACAGCTATAGGATTGGGCGCCGATCAGTATATGGGTCCCTTCTGAAACTCCTAATCACAGGCAAGAGAGCTTGGTACACATATTGAGGACCCAATGAGGCTTCTCTTCAAGCGCAACATGGCAAGTGTCAGTGATGCGGGACAGGCGTCACACCCTCCTGCCACCCTGGAGTCCTACCAGGGGGCCCACCTTGGAATCCACCAAGGCGGCTTTACCAAGGCTACAGCCAGTACACCCCAACCCATCTCAAGTCCCACCACGGGGCATAGCTGGTTGTTGAGGTCGGGGATCGACTCAGTTGATGATGAGAGTTTGCCTAAAGGCTTTATTAAGGAGGTCGGGTGTTCGATCTCCGGCCTCAACAACCCGTTGTACCCTGTGTGGACCGGAGATGGGTTGGGGTGTACGGGTTGTAACCTTGATAAGCCGCCTTGGTGGACTCCAAGGTGGGCCCCTTGGTGGGACTCCAGGGTGGGCCCCATGGTGGGACTCTAGGGTGGCAGGCGGGTGTGACGCATGTCCTGCATCAGTCCGTCTAGCATCCATGCACGACCCGATAGGTGTCTTTTGAGAATTCCAGTTGGCAGATAATTCCAGCATACCACCGGAGGTGAGCACGATCTCGTCCCACCGCCCATATGTCTCCCCTCAAGTTATCGATGCCCCCATTGAGGACGTCGCGGCAAGCCTCCAAACTCTTAAATCATCTCGCTCAGTAACTCTTAATTGCCCTAAACACCCCTACCATGTCTCCTTCTCCGTCTTCTTCTCTCACACCTTGTCTGGTAACCCAATCTTCTACAAAGACGTGTGACTTTGTATCAGATCCAAACATGACGAGATATAACGACCCCATGGAGATGATGTAAGAAAGTATGCGTAAATTGATGATGGAACAACTCAGCAATAGGCACGGCCTTGGTTGACCTCTCGGCCTGCATGGAGAGCCACATTCTACCTCAACGTGGTAGTGACAACTTCCTTCATGGCAGGACTGGAAGCCACTTTTAGGGAGGGTCTCCTTCCCATAATCACAAGAACGGCTTTCATGGAGGGCATTACAAGAACAACGCCCTGCCACGTTACGTCAAACTGTAGTTCCTAATGTACGATGGCAAGAGTGCCCCGCTAGGCTAGTAGACCGATGCGAGCAGTTATTCACCAATCAGTGGACATCAAACATGGAGTGGATTTTACATTAGTGTGCTAGTAACCTCAGCCTATACTCAAGTCCGAACCTTGAGGCCAAACTCTCGGCTTCAAAACCCAATACATGAAATATCCCCGATATATTAAACCTAATATGAAAACTCAAATCAACGTGTCCTCAACATCTGACATCTACAACCTTGAACTGGAGAGAATGGAGTAACCAGAGAAATTAGAGTAATAGTAGGAAGAGAGCACAAAACCATAAAAATCAGAGAAGCAGAAAGTTGGAGATTATAAGAAAAAGAAACCATAAATAGGGTCTATCTTTCTGTCCTCCATGAAATTTTGGGCCTCCGAGAGGCAGAGATATGCATGAGAATTGAGAGAATTGAGAGAATGAGAGGACGAGAGGGAAGGGAGGGGCAATGTTGGCGCAACAAGCATCTTCGCTCAACGAGACAAAAAGTCAAATGAGACTTGAGAGAATGAGTCAGATGGGTGATATGCCCAAAATAAATTACGTACTAACGCAAGTGCACGTGTCGGATCAAGTAATATAAAGTGAATAAAGATCGTTCTCACAGAGAGCTGATTAATTTAACGCTCGCAAATATCAGCTAACATTTTCTTTAAATTCAAGCGAATCAATTTAAGAGATTTTGAAACTAAATTAAAACTCTAAGAAAAATTAACGACTTCCAAAAATTACTTTTATCAAATGATGAGAAAATGGTCGTGTACTTTGATTTCCTAAGTTTATTACGATGAATTAAAAAAAGATATTTATGAGAAAACTTGGTGCGCTTTCCTGCAACGATTTTAAGGCAGAGATTCGTATCTCTCGATATCGGAAATCACTATATCTTTCGTCCCCTTGTCATCACTAACTTAGGCAAAACAAAAAATATTAATAATAATAAAAATCAAATTACTAACGTACAGGTGAAATCTCTGTTTCCCTTCTACGCTATATTGAGTTGATGATACACTTACGTCGCTCATCTCTCGAATCTTAAAACGCAGTAAAACGGGCCGAAAACTTTGGTTAAAGATTTACACAACTCATCTCTCGAATCTCGTCGCGTAGTAAAGTAATTTTCGTTCATAGACTCGCGCGTCTCATCTCTCGAATCTCGAAGCGCAGAATAGAATGAAAATATAATTCAAAAGTTTTACCATCAAAATCAAAAACTCAATAAAGAAATCACACCAAAAATTTCATAAACAGAAATAAAAATAAAGATGACATCAAAATAGAACAAAGTACTCTCAAAATACAAAACTTAAAGAATTAGTTCATGATTTGAGGAATCAACCACAAAATTAGAGAAATCTTACAAGACATGATGTTTAGAGATCTAAACGCTGCAGAAAAATTACACTCAAACGCGCTCAAAATCCCTCTTTGATGAAGATCCGCGCGGCTCCTCCTTCTCTTGCAAATCCTAGTTCTCCTCTCTTAAATAATAATGAATGAATAATAAAAGATTGTAAAAAGATCATTATATCTCACTATTCATCTCCTTTTTTTGTCTTCCCTCCTCTAAAGAAATGTTCTAAACGTTGAATAAAGGCATCTTGTGTTGAAACTGTTCAAATTTGAGTATTTTCAGATTTGAAAAATCTATTCCCGCGGATATGTTGTAAAATAATTTCTGCACTGTAAAAATATGTTGTAACATATTTCCTGCATTTTTAAAAACGGTTTCAAACTGCAATTAAATTGTTACAACTCTTCTGCAACTTTTTCCTTGTACTTCAAATAAGCTCAACCCTTGACTCATCGAGGTGAATACTTCGAAATTCCTACAACAAAAATAAATTAAAATGACCATAATACCCCTACTTTTATCAAAAACCAAATTATTATTTATTTAATACATTTTAACTCGTATTTCTCAAATATATTAATCAAAAGGATTAAAATTAAGAACCAAGATAACTTCTTTTTGAGAAGTTATCACACCCTCACACTTAGCTATTTGCTAGTGTCGAGCAAAGATAAATCATTGCCATAAATTGAATGAAGAAATAACATCAAGATACAAATTCAAATATTTTTTTCAAAGCATACTCAACAAATTCGTTTTACTCAACTGATAAGTTTGTTAATCATTAAGAGTTCAAACATTCACAAATCCATTAATTTGATGGAAGATAAAGCTCAATTAAGAGTTCTAGTGTTGTGAGTGCGTTTCTTTTAAAATAATTTACTCTCATGCAATTTTTTTCATTGAATCTTCGCATCAATAGGAAATGATAAGAATAAGCTAAGTCTACGATTTAACCTCCACAAGAGTTAGTAGTTCAATTGAAAGTCGAATTGTCTTTGGCTCAGTGGAAATTTATGATTAGGTTTTGGTAGTGAAATGGTGGTTCCCTTAGTTAATAATTTTAATAATTCACCATATTATGAGATTTAGTTTTCAACATCATATCTATTTTTTATGCCCATATTTGAGATCATTCCAAATATGTATTCACATATCTAGGTCACATATCACTATGCCAATTTTTTGCTCTTTTAAAAAAAATAATCATAGTTGGGATCATTCCAAGCAGGTGTACACAAACTTAGGTCACATATTACAATGACATTTCATAATTTTTTTCAATTGAGATTAAACTCCCATAAACAGCTAGTTTACTAAGATACAACTAGTGAGAATGTAGGGATTTAAACATAGGATAATGTGTCTAAATGGCAAGGTTTAAGCACAAAGGTTCTAGTGGATGATCGAAATGGATTAACTAGCTAAGCTCGTGTCTTTTACTTACATCGTTATCTCAGTTCTTGTTCACTCCTCCCTATTATTTAAGAAGTCATTTACAAAAGATTACAGGGAAGTAAACAAAAATTTAAAGAAAATTGTGCATAAATAAACTTAAAAGAGCTTTACCCAAAAAATCTTACTAACTTCAAATTCATAATTCAACTTTTAGGGTTGTCTAATCATATCAATCAATTATCATTGAATAATTAGAATAGTTTTTCATTAATTAAAGCAAGAGTTAAAATCATTAAATTTGTGTTCAATCAAATTATTCTTCACTCAATTTGCAGGTGTTATTTCACCCCCACACTTAGGCTTTTGCTAGTCCATAGCAAAGATATTTCATTAAAAATGTCATACTATCTATCATTACTTGAGTAAATCAAAATTTGAGTAATTTTAATAAATGCAATCAAAATAAAGCACTCCCCTGAAATCTGCAGTCCAACGCATCACTCCTTTTCGTTATTTTCATTCACTTGTATTAAGTCATGATTACGGTTTAAGAATTAACAAAAACGATAACCCCTGAGGTAACTAACCTGCATGAATATAAACACAAAGCCGAAAGAAAATTAATCGTAAAGTTTAGATTAACAACATTTTCAATGCAGTACAAAAGTTCAAATAAGTAATGTATACAAGTTAATTTCATCCACAAGTGCATAGAAGAAAATTGGTTGGCCAATCCATATTAAAGTTCTCAATAGGCATAATCAGTGAAAGGACATACTGTAATTAATAACAGTTTTGACTTATGTTAAGGGTTAATATCAAAAGTGCACAGTATACGCCATCAAATAAATGTTAGCAAGCACAATTTAAGTCTCAACGTCCACATGTCTAATACTCAAAAACAAAAAAAATATCGCAGAGGCATACTAAACAAAAAAATATCGCAGAGGCATATTAAATTTTTGACAACCATAAAGACTAACGCAGAGCACTGTCTAAATGAATAAAAATAATATCACAGAACTAGATCTATCAAAAATAAGAAGAGTACAAATAAACCGGGCAGAATCAGTGCTTCACTCTTCCTCTCCATCGCTCTTGTCTTCTTCTTCCTCGTCCACCACGGTGGGGTCAAATACTGAGAATGAAGATTTCTGACAGAGCAAGGATATGTGGGCCTGAAACTAGCACCATCAAAATCTTCCAGTTACTGGCCTCCAAGGGGCGAGCTTTGCACCTTCAGGATCGGGAATGGACTGTTGAAAAGGTTGGACACAATTTAAAGTGGAAATGTGGTGGATTAAGGGGAACCCCAATGTTGCAGTCTATACTAGCAAACGAGAATGAACTTAAAAATCACTTACATAGGTTTTTTTTTTCGACTGAGGAAGGATTAGGCTACCCCACGATTTCCCGGTGGCAAGTTTCTTTCAATTGTGCAAAGTTTGCGCCTACAGGAGCGGGGTTGAGGATGGCGACAAGGCAGCGGCTTAGACTTCCTCTAGGTTGCTCGGTGGCGAGAAATTCGCGTAATCTTGCCCATCGCTGGCCGTTTGCTGTCAATCTCTCCAAAAGCGCTCCAGGTCTTACTCTAATGCACTCTTCCAGATGATCAGGTTTAAGGGATGGTGAGGAGACTGGAGCTTTTACATGACAGTGATGTGCTTCCACTCTTCCTGGTGCGCCGATGTCACCGCTCTCACCGGTCGCTAGGTGCTCGCCGTTCCTAGAACTCGCTGCACGCCGCGATTGTGATGGTCGTCGTCGTCAAACTCGCCGCGATTCGATCCCTATTCGCCGTTCTTGCTCTCGACGGGACACGTCGCTCCTTGCCGCTCACGATTTCGCCACGATAGGGATTATGGACGAAGGGTCGGGATTTTAGAGGCGGTGATGATCCGGGCTCTGTAAGCTTTAAGTATTAGATTTCACTCAACCGGGCCGGTCAAAACATTGGCATATCCCGGTTCAGTTGGACCGGTGGCTCACACTCATTGTTCTAAATGTCCTCCGACATGTCCGACATGTCATTTTTAGGGCAAAACGATATATTTTTTAAAAAAAATATAGATTATGTCTTTTTGTAAAATATAGGTCGACATATCCAATTTTTTCCGGTATATCAGCTGAAACAACTTTTAAATATATTGTCCGCTATTTTATTTTATATTATATTAGTAGACTAGCAGCATATGTTTAAATCACTTGTACATATTATATTATGTATGTAAATCGATTGGATTTATTATTTTGATTTTTTAAGGCTTTATTCTTACAATCAATTTTGTATAATTATTTCACAATTTTTAAATTTCATATTAAAAAAAAAATATGAAAGCATTTAATACATTTATTAGTTGATTGTTTGCATTATTTAATATAAATTTATATGTTTGAAAAGAATTATGATCAATCAAGCATTTTTAACTTTTAAATCTTCTTTATTTGCAATAAACTTATTGTTATCAAAATAAAATTATTGTATACTATTAAATATATTTTACAATGTATCATTTTGTATTTATAAATAATATTTTATCTTAAATACTATTCGATTTTATTTTGTAATCTAAATGGCTCATATTTTATTTATTTTTATATTATTTTTTTATTTTTATAACATATAATTATAGTTACTATACATAAAAATAAAAATTATAAGACATATAAATCTGATATTTTAAAATATCTCTGACATGTCTCTGACTTCCGACATCCGACATTTAAAAACTTAATCCGATATGTAGCCAACAACCGATATTTAGAACATTGCTCACACTGCAGTGTCCACAAGCGGACAGAACAAAATTTGTTATAACTTTTTTCTTATGCTAAATTTTGTTGTCGCAAGAAATTTGTTTTGACCGAAATTGTAACACCCCTTCCCAGTATTTCAGAAATCAGCCGTCCGGCCGGGTCAGCGATATAAAGAAAACTATGAAACAGTATTAAAACTAATAGCAGCAGGTAATAAAATCTATACTACGCACATTAAGACTTACAGCGGAAGTTTGAATAAAGAAAACTAAGGGTAACCACATACCTGATATCTGGATTCACAGAGCCACTAAACAGGAAGTAAAACTGAATTAACTGAAAATCTGGTTAACCGTAAATAGTCTGAAATAAATTAGATAAAACATTAATCTGATACAATGTTCTCATCTACAGGTACATGCTGAAATAGAGTAAACTGAAAAAGATAAATAGTACAAACTGACGTCACCACATGCTCATCCGAGACGTAACTTCCCACCTGGGTCACCTGAAAAACAGTGCCCACGAAGGGTCAGAGTAAGGAAAAAATAACCCCTCCTAGTGACACTAAAAACCAGTTTTACATATGAATGCATGTATGTTTTTGAAAAATAATTTTATGCATTTAAAACTTTTATTCTATGTGCTATGCATGCCTTCGCACTATTCTCCGGTCACACATCTACTCGTACTAAGCACGTGACTTTTATTTTACTAACTCAAGACCTGGCGTTCACTAACTAGCGTACTGTCTCATGTCAGGTCTATACTTGAGTTTTAGGTGGCTTCTAACCTGCTCATCTACTAGGAAGGCTCTAGGCAGAGTAGCTCCTAACGCGCAACTGAAACTGACGACCCGAGACCATCTTACGAACCCAATTGTTCTAGTGTCACGCGGACACGGTCTCGAATCTACTAGCTGGCTCAAGGGAAGACACTTCCCAAGTCTGTACTACTCATATGGTTCTATGTGCCTTATGAGAAAGGTAGTGCGCCTCTACCTAGCACGGAAGAACTCTGTGTGCTGGCTGACCTTTTTGGTCTGACGCTACTCTGCAAGGGATATCTTTTCTGGTGTACTACTAAGCGACCCTTGACTTTCTTGTGGTCGACTTGAAGGGACATTCACGCCCTTGCTCGGAACAAATTCCAAACCTACGAACACGGTTACCGCTTTCGTACTCTACGTTTCTGTTCATGACCTGACTACTTGGGTCTTGGGGAAATCGTGTCACCCTACACATTTTTTTCGTAATCGTTTTCCTATCACCACACCTTTCTATGCATGGTCATGATACTTGAAATAAATCTATTAATGGGTATAAAAATACAATACTTGATATATCTAACTAAAAGGAATTTAAATTTCCTTACAGCAGTGGTGCGGCGCTCGTAGACTCGGCGCGGCGACATCTTCTATTTCGAAGGTAAATCCACTGCTGGGGACCTTCAAAGTGCTGCCCGGACCCCACCGAAGTCCTGCAAGACAGGGCAACCCTAATTTCATCATTTTCCCTTAAGGGTTTCCAATGGAAAAAATTCCAAAACAACTAGGGCTACAAAATTAGAAACTAAACTTCGGATATTACCTTAGCGGAGAGTAATTTAGGCTCACGAAATGCCCTACACTAACTCCGCGGTGGAATTAGAACTCCAAAACCTAAAATAGGACAAAAGGAAAAGAAAAATCTAAGTTACTTTACTTCCAAATCCAAGAATATCCACAAAGGAAACGAGACGAGAGGGGAATCGACTCACCGGAACCAAAACGGGACTCACACCTCCGGCTAGGGTTGAAACCCGGTACTTCCAAGGCCAAGGAATGAAAAGGAATACTCCCCGGCGCCTGCAGAGGAGGGAGGAGAAGTCGGAAATGGCTTCTGGAGGGGGATCGGCCGCCGGCTAGGCGCGGGAGTCGTCGGCTCTGGCGGAACTCGTCGGGCGCGCTCCGTGCGGGAGACGGAACAGGAGGGCTTGCGGTTCTTATCCGTGAGGGAAAAGAGGCGAGTGATTTTATGAACCGTGAGGAAAAATAATATTGCGGGTTTTAGGTCGTGAGGTATGGTTTTGATAACCACCTCCCCTCCTTCACCCAAAAACCAATCTATTAAAACAGCTATTGGCAACCCAAACTCACAAAACTTTTCATTACTAACTCATATCACCGCGCGCGTCAGATTTAATATAACATGCGTTACACACTAAAATTTACGCACTTATCAAATTAACGGACGCTAACAAAAGGAATTGTAACATTGTACCAAGTCAACGCGCTGTCTCGATCAACAATCGACGCGACTCGACCCTACAAAGAAATAAATTTCGCGTAACAATTTACGGATGTTACAAATCTCCCCTCCTAATAAAAATTTTCGTCCTCGAAAATTGTAATCATACCTGAATCGAAGAGAAAAGAATAGTCTGCATTGCTCTTAAGCTCATCCTCTCGCTCCCAAGTATACTCTGGACGGCCACCGTTCATCCAAAGGACTTTGACCATGCGAATCTCTCTATTTCTGAGCTTTTGAATCCTTGAGTCCACTATCTTGACTGGTCTAACTCCAATACTAAGATCTGTTTCAATTGGTGCTTCCTCGGTACTGATGATCTGACTGGAATCTCTGACTGCTCTCCTCAAATAGGAGACGTGGAATACATCATGTACACCACTCATTTCTTCAGGTAAGGCCAACCTGTATGCAACCTCACCAACTCTTTCCAGCACCTCAAAAGGACCAACGAATCTGAGACTCAGCTTCTTCATTCGCTTTATTCTAGAGACTCCTCTGACTGGTCTGACCTTCAGATAAACGTAGTCTCCAACACTGAACTCTACTGACCTGTGTTTCTGATCATGATACTTGGCCTGGCGATCCTGAGCTGTCCTCATACGCTCCTGAATAAGCTTGATCCTATCAGTGGTCTTATCAATCCATGACTCTCTGATAGAAGATCTTTCCTCACTCTCTGCCCAACATAACGGTGTCCGACAACGTCTACCGTATAGGGCCTCGAACGGTGCCATCCCAATACTCGCCTGAAAACTATTGTTGTAGGAGAACTCCACAAGGGTAACATACTTCTCCCACTTTCCTCCAAAATCTAGTATGCACATCCGTAGCAGATCCTCCAAAATCCTATTTGTGCGCTCAGTCTGTCCATCTGTCTGGGGATGGAATGCGGTGCTGAAATGTAACCTGGTACCCAACCGCTCCTGAATATATCGCCACTCCCTGGAGGTAAATCTGTCATCTCGGTCTGAAACTATAGTCTTGGGAACACCGTGAAGTCGAACTATCTCGTCTATATACAACTGGGCTAGCTTCGGACCCTGATCCGTCTTCCTAAGAGGAATGAAATGAGCGACCTTAGAGAGTCGATCTACTATAACCCACAAGGAATCATTCCCACTCTGCGATCTCGGCAAACCCTGAATGAAGTCCATGGATATATCCTCAAATGTCCACTCGGCAATGGGAAGTGGCTGCAACTTGCCTTCAAGCCTTTGGCACTCGGCCTTAACCAACTTGCAAGACTCACACTTCCCTACATAATCTGCAACATCATTCTTCAAACCTGGCCACCAGACTGTCTTCTTAAGATCTGCATACATCTTCGTGCTACCAGGATGTATAGAATATCTGGAATTGTGTGCCTCGAACAAAATGTCCTCACGAAGGTGACTAATATCTGGGATGCACACTCTGCCATCATGCAATAATAACTCATCCTGAATAGAGAACCTCTCTTTCTGTCCTGACTGCACTGAGATCCAAATCTCTGTCATCTTTGGATCCAACGGTATAGCTGTCCTGATCCTATCTCTAATATCACACGAAATCTCCATCCAACTCAACCAAGCTGAACCAAAACTGCAACGGGGCACAACGACAATGTCCAGTCTCTCCAGCTCTCGTACTAACTCCTCCTGCTGAGTGAGAAGATAGAAACACGAGCCTCTCCTGCTAAGAGCATCAGCTACCACGTTCGCCTTTCCTGGGTGGTACTGAATGTCTACATCGTAGTCTGCTAGAAACTCCAACCATCTGCGCTGCCTCAAATTGAGCTCTCGCTGATCAAAGATATACTTGAGGCTCTTATGATCAGTGAAGATCTCACAACGCACTCCATAAAGGTAGTGTCTCCATATCTTCAGAGCATGAATGACTGCTGCAAGCTCCAAGTCATGTACGGGATAGTTCCTCTCATGAACCTTTAACTGTCTCGAGGCAAAGGCTACAACCTTTCCATGCTGCATGAGAACACAACCCAAACCCTGACCTGAAGCATCACTATAAATCTGAAATCCGTCTGGCCCTGAAGGCAAACTCAAAACTGGTGCGGCCATCAATCTGTTCTTCAAGTTCTCAAAGGCCAACTCATACTCAACTGTCCAATCCAAGCCCTTTCCCTTCCTAGTGAGGGAAGTCAGTGGTAAGGCTATCTTCGAGAAATCCCTGATGAATCTCCTGTAGTATCCAGCAAGACCCAAAAAGCTGCGAACCTCTGAAACTGTCGTCGGTCTTGGCCAACTCTTAATGGCCTCTATCTTCTTTGGATCAACGCTAACCCCTTCCTGACTGATGATGTGGCCTAAGAATGCAATCTCTGAAAGCCAAAACTCACACTTTGCAAATTTTGCATACAACTGGTTCTTCCTGAGTGTGCTCAAAACAATCCTGAGGTGAGCTGCATGATCTTCTGCACTCTTAGAGAACACCAAAATATCATCTATGAAGACGATGACAAAACGATCTAAATACTCCCGAAATACCCTGTTCATCAGGTCCATAAATACTGACGGGGCATTGGTCAGCCCGAACGGCATGACCACGAACTCGAAGTGTCCGTATCTGGTACTGAAAGCAGTCTTCTGTATATCCGCGTCACGAATCTTCAGCTGATGATAGCCCGACCTCAGATCTAACTTGGAGAAAGTGCTCGCTCCCACCAACTGGTCGAACAAATCATCAATCCTGGGAATCGGGTACTTGTTCTTAACGGTCAGCTTATTCAATTCGCGGTAGTCTATGCACAATCTCAGGCTACCATCCTTCTTCTTCACGAAAAGCACTGGAGCACTCCAAGGCGAAGTACTAGGGCGTATAAAACCCAAATCAAGCAGCTCCTGCAACTGGCTCTTCAATTCTGCTAGTTCCCTTGGAGCCATCCGATAGGGAGATTTGGCTACCGGTGTAGCCCCAGGATGCAAGTCTATCGGGAACTCAATCTCTCTATCTGGAGGGGCACCAGGGAGCTCTTCCGGGAAAGCATCTGGAAACTCCTGCACCACTGGTACCTCCAACAAATCAGCCTTAGACTCCGCGCTCATCAGTACTACGAAGGTTTCACAACCCTGACTAATGCACTTTCTCGCTTGGACTGCAGATATGATCATCTTCACTACTCCCTTCAATCCCTGAAACGAGAAAGATGTCTGGTTGGGGCCATCGAACTGAATCTGCTTCGCCCTGCAGTCAATCCTGGCGTTGACTGCTGAAAGCCAGTCCATTCCAAAGATCAAGTCAAACCCTGCTATGGGTAGCAGCAAAGCTTCCACGATAATCTCAACATCACTAAACTGCACTGGTACCCTGCACTTGTCTCTGGTCTGCAGAAGGGATCCATTCGGCATCATGACTTCCAGCGGTACTGACTCGGGGAAGACTTCTAAATCCAACTTACGCACTAAAGATTCCGCGATAAACGAGTGCGAGGCACCCGTATCAAACAGAATCTTAGAGGGTAAGTTACGAATCATAAGGATGCCTACATGAATGATTTATGAAGGATGAAAAATTTAACGTGTCACTACGGAGGATTTAAAACCAACTTGCAAGCAAACAACACTTACCTGTCACAACATCCTCCTGATCCTTCGCCTCCTGCTGACCCAGCCCATAAGCTCTGGGCTGCACTAAGTCTCAACCCTGCTGCGGTCTCCCATCAGTGAGCATCAATGCTTTGCCCTTATCTACCCTGCTAGGGCCACCAACCTCGAACTTCGACTGCACGAAGTAAATTTCATTAAAAATCTATCGTAATTACATAAATGTAATCAATACATAAGGACCTTGATTACCTGATTTGTCCCAGCTTCCTGACAGAAGCGAGCTATGTGTCCAGGTTGTCGGCACTTGTAGCATACGCCAGCACTGGCCAAACACTCTCTTGAATGGCGACGCTGACACTTGGGACACGTGGGATAGTCCTTGCTTCGGTCACCAGATTGACCATTCTTCTTAGCATCAGGCTTCGGCTTCTTGTTCCAGTTCTTACCTTGGTCATTCTTGTTCTGCTGCGGCTGATGCGAATCCTGAGATCGCTTCGCACGGAAACTACTTCGCTTCTGAACCTTCTGCTGGTCAGCCTCCAGTCTGCGAGCTGTATCCACTAAGCTCCTGTAATCAGCGTTGACCATAGTCATCAGCGGCTGTCTCAACGAGTCACGCAAGCCATCCACGAAACGACTGCACTTCTCAGTCTGATCTCCCTGCATCACGCCCGCATATCTAGCCAGATGAGTCAGCTCTCGCTCGTACTCAGTAACTGTCCTGTCCCCCTGGAAAAGCCTCAGATACTTCTCTTGGAGACCTCGTCGTGCGGAAGGAGGCACGAACCAACTAGCAAGAGCTCTAGAGAACTCGCCCCAAGTGAACATGTCTGGAGTACGGCCTGGCCAAACAAAAATACGATCATACCATATTAAAATTTACACATTACTTCCTAAAATAAAGAAATTGATCATAACACTTTACCTGCAGGATCATCTGTCCGGTATTTGTCCCACCAGACTTTTGCCTCTCCTCGGAGGAGGAAAGCTGCCAGAGGAACTTTCTTATTCTCCGGGCACTCCAACACATTCAGCAGGTCTCTGGTGTTAGCTATCCAATCATCTGTATCCATCGGGGTCTCATCCCCACTGTAGTTCGAAGGCTGAAGTTCTCTAAAATTTCTCAAATAGCGCTCCAGGGTCATCTCCACAGGTGCTGCTGCAGGAGCTGGTGCAGGGATTGGTACTTGTACTGGAGCTGGAAACCCTGCAGCCAGTCCTCTCTGAAACTCCATCAAGGCAACAGTAACCGCCCTGGCAATCTGAGATGCTATGTCAGTACCCTCTGGAGCTGCTGGAACTGGTGGTACCTGTGGCACGGCAGCGTCTCCCATGGTTGCATTAGGAGTCGGGTTCTGGCGTGAAGATTCACCTGGTTCACTAACTCGTGGTGCCTGATAGAATATATAAAGGAAATCTGATTATTTATCAAGCATCTAAGAAATCTGATCTAGCAACTTATTTTGTACTCTAGCGAACACTAAGGCTTAATCGCAACTTAAAGTACTTTACTGACAAAAGTTTACTCTTAAACGCTCCTATGGCTCTGTGAATTCTTTCTAGGGTCCAGGGATCCTAAACCTGCTCTGATACCAATTTGTAACACCCCTTCCCAGTATTTCAGAAATCAGCCGTCCGGCCGGGTCAGCGATATAAAGAAAACTAGGAAACAGTATTAAAACTAGTAGCAGCAGGTAATAAAATCTATACTACGCACATTAAGACTTACAGCGGAAGTTTGAATAAAAAAAACTAAGGGTAACCACATACCTGATATCTGGATTCAAAGAGCCACTAAACAGGAAGTAAAACTGAATTAACTGAAAATCTGGTTAACCGTAAATAGTCTGAAATAAATTAGATAAAACATTAATCTGATACAATGTTCTCATCTAAAGGTACATGCTGAAATAGAGTAAACTGAAAAAGATAAATAGTACAAACTGACGTCACCACATGCTCATCCTAGACGTAACTTCCCACCTGGGTCACCTGAAAAACAGTGCCCACGAAGGGTCAGAGTAAGGAAAAAATAACCCCTCCTAGTGACACTAAAAACCAGTTTTACATATGAATGCATGTATGTTTTTGAAAAATAATTTTATGCATTTAAAACTTTTATGCTATGTGCTATGCATGCCTTCGCACTATTCTCCGGTCACACATCTACTCGTACTAAGCACGTGACTTTTATTTTACTAACTCAAGACCTGGCGTTCACTAACTAGCGTACTGTCTCATGTCAGGTCTATACTTGAGTTTTAGGTGGCTTCTAACCTGCTCATCTACTAGGAAGGCTCTAGGCAGAGTAGCTCCTAACGCGCAACTGAAACTGACGACCCGAGACCATCTTATGAACCCAATTGTTCTAGTGTCACGCGGACACGGTCTCGAATCTACTAGCTGGCTCAAGGGAAGACACTTCCTAAGTCTGTACTACTCATAAGGTTCCATGTGCCTTATGAGAAAGGTAGTGCGCCTCTACCTAGCACGGAAGAACTCTGTGTGCTGGCTGACCTTTTTGGTCTGACGCTACTCTGCAAGGGATATCTTTTCTGGTGTACTACTAAGCGACCCTTGACTTTCTTGTGGTCGACTTGAAGGGACATTCACGCCCTTGCTCGGAACAAATTCCAAACCTACGAACACGGTTACCGCTTTCGTACTCTACGTTTCTGTTCATGACCTGACTACTTGGGTCTTGGGGAAATCGTGTCACCCTACACATTTTTTTCGTAACCGTTTTCCTATCACCACACCTTTCTATGCATGGTCATGATACTTGAAATAAATCTATTAATGGGTATAAAAATACAATACTTGATATATCTAACTAAAAGGAATTTAAATTTCCTTACAGCGGTGGTGCGGCGCTCGTAGACTCGGCGCGGCGACATCTTCTATTTCGAAGGTAAATCCACTGCTGGGGACCTTCAAAGTGCTGCCCCGACCCCACCGAAGTCCTGCAAGACAGGGCAACCCTAATTTCATCATTTTCCCTTAAGGGTTTCCAATGGAAAAAATTCCAAAACAACTAGGGCTACAAAATTAGAAACTAAACTTCGGATATTACCTTAACGGAGAGTAATTTAGGCTCACGAAATGCCCTACACTAACTCCGCGGTGGAATTAGAACTCCAAAACCTAAAATAGGACAAAAGGAAAAGAAAAATCTAAGTTACTTTACTTCCAAATCCAAGAATATCCACAAAGGAAACGAGACGAGAGGGGAATCGACTCACCGGAACCAAAACGGGACTCACACCTCCGGCTAGGGTTGAAACCCGGTACTTCCAAGGCCAAGGAATGAAAAGGAATACTCCCCGGCGCCTGCAGAGGAGGGAGGAGAAGTCGGAAATGGCTTCTGGAGGGGGATCGGCCGCCGGCTAGGCGCGGGAGTCGTCGGCTCTGGCGGAACTCGTCGGGCGCGCTCCGTGCGGGAGACGGAACAGGAGGGCTTGCGGTTCTTATCCGTGAGGGAAAAGAGGCGAGTGATTTTATGAACCGTGAGGAAAAATAATAGTGCGGGTTTTAGGTCGTGAGGTATGGTTTTGATAACCACCTCCCCTCCTTCACCCAAAAACCAATCTATTAAAACAGCTATTGGCAACCCAAACTCACAAAACTTTTCATTACTAACTCATATCACCGCGCGCGTCAGATTTAATATAACATGCGTTACACACTAAAATTTACGCACTTATCAAATTAACGGACGCTAACAAAAGGAATTGTAACATTGTACCAAGTCAACGCGCTGTCTCGATCAACAATCGACGCGACTCGACCCTACAAAGAAATAAATTTCGCGTAACAATTTACGGATGTTACAGAAATCCTGTCCTAAACTCAAACCGCCCGCCCATATATTATTTTTTTTATATTTTGCACTAGCCCGACCTGCATCAGTTAACATAAAAGATTTTCTCATTCCTTTTTTATGCTTCTTTTTTATTTAAATTTATTTATAATAATTTTTTTATTTTTATTTTAAATGATACAATAACCTATAGAGGAGGAATAAACCTCCTCACATAAGAAGATGTTTTCTCCATTGACTTGAACAGAATGATACATGCCCTCTTGGAGTACCCGTGACAAATCAACATGCACAAGTTCAGACAATGAAAGGGGGTTAGGAAATAAAATAGAGGAAAGACATAAATGATCTCTAATCATGGGAGTGATCCCGGTTTCAATCTCAGCAGGTTCTAAAGATTGATCGATATCGGTATCATAAGCATCATAACAAGAGGGACCCGAGAACTCAAGGATCTCGGTGGTGAGTTGGACCTCCTCATCCAATGAATAAGTGCAAACCTCTTCCTAGTAAAGGATGTTCTCTTCATCCCACTTTGTCGCGTCGTCGTGCTCCAAAAAATCATTTCCCCCATCAGAGAGAACATCTTCATCCCACTTTGGCGCAGCCTCAGGTTCTGGATCCTCACCATACGCAAAATCCTCGACATGGTCGATAAAAATAGGTGCAGGAAAATTTTCAGAGAAAATTGAGGAACATCATTAGTATCTAATTCAAAAAATGTATGTTCAGATTCCTCCGTGGGTGAATCATAAATAGGTGATGAATATGTATGGGGAATTAGCTCCTCCACATCATCACACCAATCACCAACGATAATGATGGGTATATCCGCAATAGTCCCGGGTAGACTCATCAGAACCATAAAGAATGCCAAAATGAGAAGAGGATGAGATGATTTGGATTGGTTTGTTATCTACCTTTCTTTGGAGCTAAAATGCAATGCAATCTTTCAAAGCATGTTCAGTACTAAGAAAAAACAAACACTTCCTAACATTACTGTTTGATAGCCAAGGTGTCGGGTCATACGGTTGAGGAACAATTTGACGTGGGGGCACTAGGTTATAATGATTTGCCGCACAAAATGGGGGACCTAAATATTCTCTATGTTTTGCGAGCCACGAATGATACCCAACAGTCTTCATGTAACACACATCAGTGGTATGATTAAAAGATCCACACCACTCGCATCTTACATGTGTATACATTTTATTTTGAACGGATGCTGCTAAAATAAAATTAAAACTTTTTTTCAAAAATAAATTATACACGAAAATTAGTTCAGAAACGGATAACCTGCTTTATGAACTTTAAAATATACTGTGATAAAATAAAATTAACAAAAAATGATATTAAAAATAAAAAAAAAACAGCATGCGCAAGACAACATTACAAATAAAAATAAGAATAAAATAAAATTTTGATCTTTAAATACTCAGGGTTCACTAATATTGTAAGATAAAAACAATAAATTAATTGCACATATCCGACAACGGCGTCAAAAACTTGATACGTCCAAAATAGATTACTGTTAGAGAAGCTCACTTAACTAGGCCAATTTAGTTTCTTTTGTTGTTATTTCTCTCTCCTCTTTAGTCCTACATTGTGTATAGGACCTTGCTCTCTCTTTCTCTCATCTATATATTTGTACTCATTCTTTGTATTCAATACAAGTGAACATATTTAGAAGGTTGTTTTTCTACTTGTCTACAATTACGTATTAACGTGAGTGCACGTGTCAGATCAAGTAATATAAAGTGAATAAAGATTGTTCTCACAGAGAGGTGATTAATTTAACACTCGCAAATACCAGCTAACTTTTTCTTTAAATCCAAGCGAAGCAATTTAAGAGATTTTGAAACTAAATTAAAATTCTAAGAAAATTAACGGCTTCATAAAATTACTCTTATCAAACGATGAGAAAACGGTCGTGTACTTTGATTTTCTAAGTCTATTACGATGGATTAATAAAAGATATTTATGAGAAAACTTGGTACGCTTTCGTGCAACGATTTTAAGGCGAGATTTGTATCTCTCGATATCGGAAATCATTATATCCCTCGTTCCCTTGTCATCTCTAACCCAGGCGAAAAGAAAAATATTAATAATAATAAAAATCAAAGTTGTTAACATACATGTGAAATCTCTTTCTCCTTTCTACGTTATATTGAGTTAATGATACACTTACGTCTCTCCTCTCTCGAATCTCAAAACGCGATAAAACGGCCCGAAAACTTTGGTTAAAGATTTACGCAACTCATCTCTTGAATCTCGTCGCGTAGTAAAGTAATTTTCGTTCATAGACTCACGTGTCTCATCTCTTGAATCTCGAAGCGGAGAATATAATGAAAATATAATCCAAAAGTTTTACCATCAAGATCAAAACCTCAATAAAAAAATCACACCAAAAATTTCATAAACAAAAATAAAAATAAATATCACATAAAAATAGAACAAAATACTCAAAATACAAATCCTAGAGAATTAGTTCATGATTTGAGAAATCCATCACAAAATTCGAGAGATCTTACAAGACATGAAGTTTGGATATCTAAACTCGGCAGAAAAATTCCACCCAAACACGCCCAAAATCCCTTCTTGATGAAGATTTATGCAGCTCCTTCTCTTGCAACCCCTAATTTTACTCTCTTGAATAATGATGAATGAACAATGAAAGATTGTAAAAAGATTCTTATATCTCTTTATTCATCCCCTTTTTTGTCTTCCCTCCTCTAAAAGAATGTTTTAAACGCTGAATAGAGGCATGTCCTTGGTGTTGAAACTGTCCAAATTTGAGTATTTTCAGATTTGAAAATTTTGTTCCCGCATATATGTTGTAACATAATTTTTGCACTGTAAAAATATATTGTAACATATTTATTGTATTACTAAAAACTGCACCAAACTGCAATTAAATTATTACAACTCTTCTGCAACTTTTTCCATGAACTTCAAATAAGCTCAACCCTTGACTCCTCGAGGTGGATACTTCGAAATTCCTACATCAAAAACAAATTAAAATGATCATAATACCTCTACTTTTATCAAAAACCAAATTATTTTTTATTTAATACATTTTAACTCGTATTTATCAAATATATTAATCAAAAAGATTAAAATTAAAGACCAAGATAACTTATTTTTGAGAAGTTATCAATGGGAGGGAAGGAAAGGAGCCATAGCGCACCGGCTGAGGTGTTGTCGTGTGACCTTGAAGTCACGGGTATGAGTCCTGGAAGAAGACTCTTGTAAAAATGTTGGGTAAGGTTTGTCTACATTTCACTCTTGTGGTGGGACCCTTCCCCAGGTGCTCGCTGCGCGGGGATGCTATGTATGCTTGGAATTATTAAGTGTTTTGAAACTGAAGAAGGGGGAAACCGACCCAACGGTTCCCCCGTGTTTGCCTTAGACAAGCGTCCCCCCTGGCGTTCCGCCTCCCTCCCGCTCGCACTTGTCTGGCAACCACACCGCCGGCTCTCCACGCCACCGCAGCACCCCCTATCAACTGGTCTGACCTCCTCCGAGTGTCTCCCCCTCTCACGCGTTGCGCCTTCCTCCTCGCGCCGACGTCGCGCATTTCTGTCGCACCGTGTCTGGCTCCCTTTCGCAAATCTCACGCCGTTCGGCGTCCGATCACGTTTTTCTACAGACATCGCCTTTGTGCAGCGTTTTCAGCTCCTTCCCTTTGTGCCCCGGCGCATGCCACTCACCCGCATCATGGTACGTGAGTCCGATCCAGCCGCCACCACGACAGCGCCCTTCGATCGCCTCGATCGGGTCGATACGACCTTGTCAAACCTCCAGGTTGCTGTCTGCGACATCCACGCACTCCTCGTCGCCCGTCCCTCGTCTCTGGCTTCCCCCATCGACCCCGCCGCTAGCCACCACAGTGTTGGCATGCAGCCCCGGAGACCTTCCGGTCGGCGTTCTTCCTCTGCCCGAGCATGTCGTAGCCGCTCTCCGCCGCATTGAACTGCCGGTTTTCGACGGGACCGATCCCTTGGGTTGGCTCACATGGGTCGAGCACTGCTTCGAAATCCAGTTAATGCTCGCGGCTTAAATGGTTCCCCCTTGCCGCGATTTACATTGAGGGCTCGACCGTTCATTGGGTATGTTGGCCCTGCCAATCGTCGTCGGCCTTGTCGTGGCCTCTCCCCAAGGACGAGTTGATCCGCCACTACGACAACCGCTATGTCGGCAACCCTTATGAGTGTCTGAGCAACGTCCGTCAAGCAGACTCTGTTGACACTAACATCGAAGACTACATCGAGGTGGCCACGCACGTGCCCGGCCTCTCGCCTGACCACTGCTTGGGCACGTTTCTTGTCGGGTTGCGGCCGCACATCCGTAACCGTCTTCGGGTCCACGACCTCACCACCCTGTCTCACGCAATGGAGCAAGCGCGTTTTGTGGAGGCTGAATTTGCCACCGTTGTCGTCGCGCGGTTCACACCACCTATTTCGGCCTCCTTCCGGCTCGTCGCTTCCCAGCCGCCGCCTCCACTGGGTCGGGCAACCCCGGATGTCATGCCCGCCTTAAGCCGTCCACAGCCACAGCCGTAGCTACCAGCCCCACGGGCTCGACCCCCCCCCCCCCATCGGATCTCTCATCAGGAGTACCTTGACCTTCGAGGCAAGGGCATCTGTTTCCGGTAGAAGGGACCACACTTGCTGACCCACAAATGCCCCAACAGGGACCTATGGATGCTCTTGGGGGTGGAAGAAGAGGAGGTTGTGATGGACGACTTTGAGGCCCTCGAGCTCGATGATGAGGGGCCCAATAGAGCCGAGTCGGGCGACACTTTCCAGCAATTGGAGGTTTCTTGCTACTCGGTGCGCGGCATTACCGGCCCATGCACCATGAAGCTGACGGCCAACCTGCAACAGCCGACAGTGGTCATTATGATCGATAGCGACGCCAATCACAATTTCATCTCCCAGAACCTTGTAGTGGTGCTTCGCCTTCCGGTGACACCAACACCAGGCTTCCATGTCTCCCTCAGAGACGGTTGTCGTATCCGCATTGTCGGCCGGTGCATCAGCCTGGCATTTTCCATCGGCACGTACTCGAGCTCTACGGATTTTCATGTCTTCGGCCTAGGCGGGTTGGACATGATATTGGGCGTGTCCTGGTTGAACACACTTGGGGACTATAAGCACAATTGGGGATGGCTCACGATGGACTTTGAGGGAGCGGACACACTCATCATCTTCAGGCGATTCATCCCTGGCCCGTTCCCCGATCGGCCTCTGATCCATCCTTCGCACGATCGACCCGGATTTCATTGTTCTCCCGGGGCAAGTGGAGCGGGGATCTGACCCGACACCACCACATGTACAACCGGACATCCAAAGACTCCTCAACTACCAGCCGGTGGTGTACACCATACCGCACAGGCGGCCTCCGCCGCGCGCGTCCGACCACAGCATCATCCTGCAGCCCGGCTTGGCGGCAGTCCCTGTCTTCCCGTATTGATACGGTCATGACCAGAAGAACGCCATGAAGGCAATGGTGGTCGTGATGCTCAGTCCAGGCATCATCCAGGCGAGTGTCATCCCCATCTCAAGCTCGGTGCTGCTGGTGAGAAAGGACGGCAGTTGGCGGTTTTGTGTCGACTACAGAGAGCTGAACAAGCTCACCGTGACGGATAAGTACCACGTTCCCATAATCCAGGAGTTGTTGGATGAACTGCGGGGTGCTCGCTATTTCTCCAAACTGAAATTACGCTCAGGCTACCACCAAATCCGCGTGCGAGCAGAGGACGTGTCAAAGACGATCTTTCGGACACATGATGGCCACTACGAGTTCCTTGTCATATCGTTCGGCCTGACGAACGCCCCGGCCACCTTTCAATCTACCATAAACGACGTGTTCCGCCCACACTTGCGCAAGTTTGTCCCGGTTTTTTTTGACAACATTTTGGTTTACAGTTCTTCTTGGCAGCTCCACCTAGCCCATCTCGCCACCATTCTCCGCTTCCTAACCGCCCATCAGCTCGTGGCTCATCAGATGAAGTGTCCTTTCGGTCAGTCTCAGGTCGAGTACTGGGTCATATCAGATCTACTGAGGGGCTCTCCATAGACCCGCAAAAGATAGATATTGTCCTGCACTGGGCAACGCCAGCGAGCCTTCAGGCCGTGCGGGGATTCTTGGGACTCACAGGCTACTACCGCGACTACGGGGCTTTGGCACGGCCACTGACAAACCTCCTGAAGGAGGTGCCCTTCCTGTGGGACGCAACCGCCTAAGAGGCCTTCTACAGCTTGCAGCGCGCTCTCGTGGCGGCACCAAGTCCTGAGCAAGCCCGATTTTTCCCAGCCGTTTGTCGTGGAGTGTGACGCCTCCGGGAAGGTGATTGACGTCGTCCTCATGCATGTGGGTCATCCCATCGCCTACTATAGCAAAGCGTTCACCGACCGGCGGAAGGTGGCTTCGGCCTATGACAGCGAGCTACGTTCATTGGTGTTAGCAATTCAGCATTGGCGGTCGTATCTGCTTGGTCAGCCCTTCACCATCAGAACCGACCACCGTAACTTGAAGCATCTATGGAGCCAGAAGGTCTCCACCCCGGCCCAACAGCTCTGGATAGCCAGGATTTGGGGCAACCAATTCTCGATCGTGTACAAGACCGGGCACACAAACTCGTCCGCGGATGCCTTGTCCCGCAACGAGCATGGCGGCATGATGCAGGACGACGCGTATGGTTTACGCGCCTGTCGGCTTTTTCTATGAAACCCTAAATGCATGCGATTCTTAAATTAATTTTGCAAAATTTTTAGAGCGGGCGCATCACTTAAGAAATTACGTAGCTTGGAATTTTTTATGAAAAAAGCACAAAATTACTTCTTCGTTTTAAAATGAATTTTCTTAAACAAGGTTCAAAATTAATTCCGGAGACGGAAGTTCGCAACTACGTTCCGTTCTCCATGTCGTAGCAAAACGGAAATCGTGAACTCCCAATACGTTTCTGTTTGGAGTTTTCGACGTAGCTTTTGCTGACGAAATTCGGGCGAAAACCCAGCAATGAGTCTAATTATCCTAAGGAGAAAACTTAGACACACACAAAGGAAGGAGAAAGAAACGATTACCCACGGAAGAGGCGTCTTCCGTATTCCGAAGTCGATGGCGATCACGCGAGGAACTCCTCGTCACCTTCGTTCTTCATAATGATATCTCCGAGGTCGGCCGCTATTGCACACGGGCACCAAGGAATTAATTCACTCCCTCACACGAGGTCTTTGCATTTTGTTCCACGGAATCACTTGTCAACAAGTAAGGAAGTACCACAAACCTCCAAACAAACCTAAAATTCACTCGCTCTCATACTCAAGGTGGTTCCACGAAATCTCAAACACTCACGGTGGACAGCAAAGCACAGATCTTCCAATCTCTACCGCTCAAGTGGATCCCGATTCCCAGCCTGGAATCAAAATCACCTACTTCCCTAATGTCTCAACTTGTGCAACTGCTTGAGCTTTTGGTAGAGACAAAGCAAAACTGAAGCAGAAGATGGAAAGGAAGTATTAATATAATAAATATGTATGAGATAACTTGTAAAAAAAGTATGGCGTTTAACTTGTGTTTCATCTATTGTACTTGATATGTCACGGGAGCAATCTCAAAAGTTAAATTGCTCTTCATATTCTCCAAACTGTTCAAACAGGAAATCTACACCATAACAGCAGCAATACATGAATTTATCTAAATACACTATTGATCATGATGTTCCAGTTCTTTTGGGATCAACATCACAACATAATGATTTTAGAGAATTGAGCTGTTTCCGCTTCATTTGCCTACAACTATCGCACGGGAGCAGCAACCTCTAATTCTAACAGGAAGCATATACCTTCACGTTAACACCTACAGGAAAGCACACAGCTAGAAAACTCCATCGAAAAAGTAGGGTATCCGGCAATGCACACAATCAATTTCAATATTCAACCCTCTCCAAAATACAAGCATATCCCTTTTTTATAGGGTTACAACGAAACGAACAGGAAAACTGAAAGTAATTAGAACTTAACCATTTGTTCCACAACTTCGTAGATCAACAGCTTGGCAGATGTTAGAGGCGGGTGCGGAACCTGTGGGTTTTATGCGATTGTGGGCAGTAGCCATGTGCGGAGCAGTTACGACGGCAGTTGCGGAAACATCTTCGAAGAGCTGGCGATTTGGCAACTTTCCATAGATAAGGCGTGTCCGGATCGACGATGCGCGGGCTCCGTGGGTGGTTGCGTCCGGAGCCATTATCGCCGCGAGTCAAAACGTTATATTCTTTATATTGCTGCTCTGGTTTATCTACGGGGCTGATGTATTTTAAGCGGCGTGGTGTACCCACCGTGCCAGAATCGGGCCGTTGATGGGGATGCCTAGTTTGTGTTTTTTTAAATAAATGCTAGGGGGCTGATTTGAGACGGTTTTGAATTATGGAGAATATGTTTCCGGATCCACGATCCCTCCCCGTGCACGCCAGTGGAACCCTGCAGTGCGACTCCTAGGCCGCCATATACTTCCCCCCAAGGTACCCCTACCCCCCCCCTCCATTTTAAAAGTTCTCTATATATATATATATTAAATTTACATATCATGTAGATATATTTATTCACAGCAACTATTTACGACAAACTACAAAATAACACGACGTGAATATCTGTACAGGACTTCCATCCCAGGCCGATAAACCGGTTACCGATCAAGGGTAACGCCGGGCACGTTTCTGCGACGATCTGATCTAGCTGGTCTCCACCACGACACCTTCCGGTGATCTCATCATTTGTCAGTGGAGGGATGCGACGGTCCTCTTCCCAGGAGGAGGTACGGATCCACCTGTTACCGGATCCGCACCTGATCGAAGATCTATAGTGGCCGTGATCTTTCCATTTCCGCGCACCCTCCTATTTTCCGCCTAGTGGACAGCCGACAAACTCTACTTTCGCCGACCGGCTGGTACCTCACAACGTCATCGCTCATGCATACCGGTCACCTCACTGGAGGAGTTTCGTTCCACCACCGATCAGCCCTACCTGCACCTAGCGTCGAGCTAGCGTCCACCCTCTACTGTGTTTGTATTTGAGGACAGTGCACTTGGTTGTTTATCATGTGCTGTGATCATACTGTTTGGTTGTTGTTGCACTTTTACGCTAATATTTGTTTGTGGCCAAATTAATCGCCGTCGCTTGCTTAGGCCACTCCGCGCGGAGGAAGCCGTTACCAAATTGCCAAAATTATTTAATTGCTTCTTTATTTTGATTAGCTGCGTGGTGTTCGTTAATTTTCAGGTTTGGGAGAACTTATCGGAATTAGATTATCAATGCTATCCGACCGTTCATTCTTAGCATTGCATTCGCATATCCCCTCAGTGCACGTACGAGTCCTGCTTACTGGTGGTGGTCGGCACTTCATACCCGTCAAGCACCCTTACATCAAATTGGTATCAGAGGCTCAAGGTTAGGCCCGACTTTGCATGCTTTGTAGTGGTAGGCCATATAGAGATCTTTAGGTTTATCCATGACTAATTACGCTGGTTCGCTCCTCTCGCTCTCATTGAGAGATTCGGAGTCCGACCTATGACGGTCAATCTCATAGAGCGACTTCCTGGAAGAGGAATTGTTCCTCGTTATCATGATGATTAATTGTCTGCGGCACACCAGCTTTCCGACGATCGTGTCAACCCACGACATATCAACCCTCATTCTGACAGAGACAGATCAATATGATAATTGTCGTCGCTCATATACTTGCACGCGCGGATCGTGGATCCTTCGATCGCCCCGATTACCTTAAGGATGACTATTTTGATCCTTTTGAGAGAGCTTGAGAGAGTTTCGTACAGTTGCCCTTTGACGCTCATCGAGCCGAGTTTTTTAGTTATTGGCTCGTGGATATTGAGTATTATCTCGATTATTTCGAATTATTCGGTGAGCGTACAACACCGCATCAAGCGAAAAGGCTTTTTCAGGCAGAGCATATTGGTCTAGGTAGAGGACTCGCGAGCGAGATCGTCTTCATCGTGTCACGAGTTGGGTCAAGCATTGTGTCAGAGGTATCTGCCTTCATCATAGAGTCGCTTGCTCGACCAATTATTTTCTCTTGAGGCCCTATGTCTGTCGCGGTATAGGGAGTTGATGAGCATGATCTACGTCGCGCCCAAGAGAGAATGGCCCATGCACCAACGATTTCGTCACTTCGCTGATATACGTGAGGTGGCTTATCACAGTTCGAAGTCCCTCGAGCAGACATATGCTCGTCTATGAACAGTTTGAGATCCGCAAGAGCTGGTCGATGGGACTCTCCTTGACCTCCGCAGTACAAGTCCCTCCCCTATTGAGGACACCACGCCTGATGCGGATTGCTACCCCAAGCTTAGCCCAGTGTGACCTACCTTTGGTTTTTGACGCTCCTCTAGTGGCACTGACTGAGAGTGAGCCTGAGCGACCTATTGAGTCTGTAGTGTTGTGCCCCTCACCCACACCTCCACTGGTATTTTGTGTGTCCGGGTTTGATTAACACTCATACCCTAGACTCATGTCTTGACACCGCAAGACCCAGTCTTGAGCGTAGGTTTATGTCACTTTTCTTGGCATTACCCTCCACGTTACGATCGAGAGCAGAGTTTGGTGTTGATCTTAGTGGCTATGTCACCCATGCACAGGGGCAACCCCTTTCGATGGTACTCATCGGGAGGACCTTGACCTTAGTGACGAGCTATGAAGCCCCCTGTTGAGCCTCCTGGATCCGACATCTTGGTGAGGTTGAGACTCGGGTGAGCCACTCAGGTATGATGCCTCTTTCATCATCATCTCTGGCCTTGAGGCCCCAGAGAAGGGACCTTGAGTGGAGCATGACATATATAGGGCCACCTTGAGTCCATTTGAGCATACTCATATTGTGAGGATCTGCGCTTATGACACCTCACACACTGGATGAGTTTTGGGACACGCCACCCGCAGAGCCACCCGATGAGTTCTTTCTTGTCTGGGACGCTCACCACATTTTAGAGTCACGACTTCTAGTCAATGTACACGATTTTCACTCAGGAGGTCGTCTCCTTCGTGATGACTTTTCTTACACACCTCCTGGGGACCCCCCTGATGCGCCACATTCCCCGAGAGACATTTTGGCTCTTTACGAGCTCGTATTTGAGTATAGTTGGAAAGTCTCTCACGGACATCTGAGCACTCGTCACACACGGGATGAGTTTGTCTAGCCGCACCCGCCTGGCAACCACACTATCTCCATGCCACCGCAACATTAGGATTTGATTGAGACATCTCAAATTGATTAGATTTTCTTATAAGGAGTGTACAGTGTCTGTCATGTTGTCTTTGCATCATTTGCATTACCTGCATGAGTCTGCTGAGTCATTTGCACAGCATTTGCATGATTTGCATGAGTCGGTCCGCCGACGAATAAATAGCAAGCAATGAAAATTACAAAGCCCATGCAGATAAGCGAAGGCGAGAGCAAATACTTAATGTAGGCGAGAAGGTAATGGTGCGAGTCCGCCCTGAGATAGGCTCCCTTCGGGGCCTGCCAAGAAGTTAAGCGCGAGGCAAATGAGTTCGTACTCAATTATTAGTCGTATTGGGACCAACGCCTACCGACTTGACATCCCGGCCAATATGGGAATTCGCCCTGTGTTTAATGTTGAAAATCTGCGTACTATGAACCTCATGAGTATATGGGCCCGAGCAGTGGAGATCAGCCACCCCCATCCCCACTGTCGTTACCATATCACCCTCATATGTCCTCACCCATTGTTGACCTCCACCCACCCGTGGACTCGTCTTCTTTGGTTTCACCACAGGCACCACCGATCGCACCATGATCCACCACTCGTGAGTTGAGCGTTGAGAGCTTCATGGAGACAAGACTCCACCAGTGCATTTCCACTACAGACGTTGGTGACTCTTGAGTACTTGCAGCAGAGCTTGATCGATTTGCCCCTGGACTTCGACTTCAGCACGTCCGTCTCCATTCACCGAGATGACATCTTTTCCGTCAGGGGGAGTTGATCGACGAGAACACTTTCCAGCGACGACACTTGGGCGACCTCTGGTGGACTTCTTCGAGTTTTCGGCATGCAGCGAGAGAATTTTGATCTCTATTCATCGGGAGATGAATTCTTTCAAGTGACTGATGTGGAGCAGAGACTACGCGTTTTGGGCCCGTTCGGAGATGATTTGGCAACTTTCCATATATGGCGTGCCCGGATCGACGATCGGGCTCCGTGACTGCGTCCGGAGCATCGCCGCGACTCAAAACGCTATATTATTTTATATTTTTTGAGTTTATTTTGATGTATTTTAAGGGCTAACCCACCGGCCAATCATAGTCGTTGATGGGGATGTCCTAGTTTGTGTTTTCTTATAAATAAATGCTAGGGGGCTGATTTGAGACGGTTGTTGAATTTCGAGAAAGTGATTTCCGGATTCCAGCGATCCCTCCCCGGTGCCGACGCCGTGGAACCCTAGGTGACGACTTCCTGCCATTTTGTTACATAATTTCCCCAAGGTAACCCCTACCCCCCCTCCTTGCAGTTTTCACCGTACATTTTCCATCCTTTTTCAAAAGAACACAGCCGGAAGGTCCAGAAACCAACCACCCGGAAACAGCAAAGCCTGCTGTCCAGAACTGCGTTTCCTATTCACAGCACAACCCCATTCAAGCAAATGAAATTCCCTGTTCATTTCTTAATGTTCTCCCTCCCGTGAACTGCTTGAGCTCCCTATCTGTACAGGAGCCGGCCTGCTGCTCCATCCCAGCCCCCCCCCCCCCCCCGCTCCTTTCCCTTCCCAAAACTGAAGCGGCCACCCAAGGGTTTTATAATAAATATGCCACTCCTATCACCTTCCCTTCGTGGATAACCTCTCACCGCTCCGTAAAAAACCCTAGATCTATTTTAATCTAGTGCTACCACCCTCCGATCCATCATTTTCATCTGTATTCCTCTTCCCGTAGCCCGGATCCACCGTAAAATACTGATCTATCCACCTACGCTCGGATCTATTCCCTAGTGGCCGGATCTTTCCATTTTCGGCCTGTTAAACTCCTATTTTCCGCCTTGGACAGCCACCTCACCACCACCGCTCCACCGGTTCCACCTCCGATCGCTCATTTTGCATCTGGTCCCTCACTTCTTCCACCACCTTGGATCAGCCCACTGCATCGTGAGTATCTCGTGGTATTGTGTTTGTATTTGACGTTTGCACTTGGTTGTTTATCTATATTTATGTTGTGATCATAGTTTGGTTGTTGTTGCACTTTTACGCTAATATTTGTTTGTGGAATTAATCACTATCGCTTGCTTAGGCCCTCCATGCGGAGGAAGCATATACGTTAACCTAAGAAATTGCAAAATTAGAAAATTTAGGGTATTGCTTCTTTATTTTGATTAGCTCCGTGGTGTTGAAATTTTCATTGCTTAAATTAATTGTCAATGCTATCCGACCGTTCATTGCATGTAGCATTGCATTCGCATATCCCCTCACACGTGCATGTAGAGTCCTAGCTCCCGAGCACCACTAGCCTACCCCTACATCACCTCATCTTATATGAAAGGTAACTGATGCAGAGCAGAGACGAGGACACGTTTTGGGCCCGTTCGGGGCTGATTTGGCAACTTTCCATATATGGCGTGCCCGGATCGACGACCGGGCTCCACGATTGCGTCCGGAGCGTCGGCGCGAGTCAAAACACTATATTACTTTATTTTTTTCAGTTTATTTTTAATGTATTTTAAGGGCAAACCCACCGGCCAATCATAGTCGTTGATGGGGATGCCCTAGCTTCTCTTTTATTATAAATAGGATGTAGAGGGACTGAATTGAGTCATTGTTGAATTTGGAGAAGAAGCATTCCCGGATTCCAGCAATCCCTCCCCGGTGCCGACACCGTGGAACCCTAGGTGACAACTCATAGGCCGTCAAACTCCTCCCCAAGGTACTACCCATTCATAGCTTTCTTCTCCCCCCTCCGAAACCCTCATCTGCAGCCCCTACAGCCCCCAAATCCCAACCCCAACCGGTGAGCACTGTTCACGGCTACTGTTCGCCGAAAACACTGTTCACGAGAACTGTTCACCCGAAAACATTGTTTGCCGAAACCACTGTTCGATGAAACCACTGTTCACCGAAACCACTGTTCACTGACGGCTGTTCATCCGCAACTATTCACCTGATTACTGTTCACAAAAAACCAGCCCGCCGGAATACTGTTTACGCCGACCCTCCACTTCTTCCCTCCCATGGATCCACCATCTCAATAACCCTAAAATTCTAGATCAGTCCATATCTAGGATTATAGCCCCCTGATCTGTTATTTCCACCGCACAACTTTCCATTTTTGCCCGGATCCGACCCTAAATAACAGATCTACCCACCCCCGGCCCGGATCTACTTATTCGTGGCCGAATCCACCATTTTATTGTTCGTTCGCACCGTTCTCCGTCGAGGGCAGCCACCGTCACCGTCGCCTCGCCACAGGTTCCACCTCCGATCGCCGATCTACACATCTGGCCCTCCAAATCTTCAGTGTCTCGGTTCATCCCTCTACGTTGTGAGCTTTGTGGTATTGTATTCTTTGATTTGACATTTTCATTTGGTGATTTACTGTATTGTGCTGCGACTATTGCTTGTATGGAAATTGGCTCTAGTATACTAATAATTGCAGGAGAAATTATTCGCCGCACGCTTTGCTTTGGCCCTCCAAACGGAGGAAGTCATTATAAAAATTGCTGAAATTAATTGTTTGTTTTCTAATTCAAATATTTGCGTTGTGCTATTAATTTCTTTGCTTAATTTAACCGTCGTCGTCACCAACGGTTGCATTGCATTTAGGGTTGTAATAGTGTGTCACCCCTGCACCAGCACTTAGAGTCGTAGTCTCCGAGCACCACTAGCCTACCCTACATCAGTAACCATCGATTATTTCCTTCCCTCCACACAACCTCTTTACCCCAAGTCCACATTGTCAATTGTTCTCCCTCTCCTATTTCTAAGGAGTGGATTCAAGAGCTTCTGCCGGGTATGCCCTGGGTTTTAGATTCAAGGAGCCTCATCCGATATGAAAGGTAACCACTGATTATTTCCTTCCCTCCACACAACCTCTTTACCCCAAGTCCACATTGTCTATTGTTCTCCTCCTATTTCTAGGAAGGAGTGGATTCAAGAGCTTCTGTCAGGTGCACCCTGGGTTTTAGATTCAAGAGCCTCATCCTACATGAAAGGTAACCACTGATTATTTCCTTCCCTCCACACAACCTCTTTACCCCAAGTCCGCATTGTCAATTGTTCTCCCTCTCCTATTTCTAGGAAGGAGTGGTTTGTCCTTTAAAATCATTCTCCCTGATCTTATATGCTCCACTGCTTTAAACTTAATCTATCGTCACTAGTTCCTATAACTCATAATTGCTCAGAAACTTCTTTAATCATCTCATTATGTCTTTCAGGATCTAAGCTCAATAAAGATGATTGGTGGAGGCATCGAAGTTAGAGGAATTTACTACTTGACATGCAATATGCATTCCATTTGCCCCTCCACCGCCATCCCTTGTTCCCATAATTGTCAAATGGTCATCCGCCTACAATAAACTTGCCTTTTCTAAGTTTGAATGCCATGCTTGAGAGTTCAGAAAACACCATGGTTTCACTTTTACCTATACTACCAATCATCTTTATGCTTTTCCCTTTGAGTTAGCCCGCTAGGTCATCTAGGGTTCGATCCCACTCAACTTTTCACTATTTGGAAACTTATATTGAAGGTTATTCAAGGGTCGTTTGTGTATATTCACTCAAATGTGGGATTCAGAATCTTCATGTATTTCAAATATTTTAACAAGAAATTAAAATTCATTACTTTAATTTGATCAAACCTCATGTATGCATAATGTTCTTGAATATATGCACTTACAATTTTACACTTTTACACTAATAATGGTGTTATTCATATTCATGTTACCCTTAGCAGAACTGTTGTTTAATACAAAAACTATCTTATCACTATTGTTGTTTCGACACTAATGTTTTACATGAATATACCTCATCAGTTTTGGGGATATGATATTGGTAACCTATTATCTAACAAATAATGGCTTGCCACCCTCCTTGAATATCCAGCAACCATCTCCACTCCCCTTTCCAAACAATCACATTCCCCCTACACACAATGTGTTCAGTTGTGTGTTTAGCTTATGCCTTCAACTCACTTAACAAGACTTCTTCTCATGGCATTCGATGTTTATTTCTTTTTTATTCTCAGACCGAAACAGTTATCGATGTTATGATCCCCTTACTTTCCCTTCCTACATGTTGATCGGTGTTAGCTTCCATGAGATCAATCCCTCCTACACCCCCTTTGATACGTAATTACGTATACGCCTTGCGAGCAGAGACGCAACGGTCATCAGCGATTATCTTGTATTCGAAGTTTCTTATGCATTTGTATGTATTTTGTCTTGTAGTGGGGAGCTTAATCTATATAAGGAGCCTTTGGTTTGTGAGTGAGGTATCTTTTGAGTGTTAGTCATTTGGTCTCTCCTTGGAGGACCCCGCCTCTGGTTGCTTGGCGGAAGCTTGTCTCCTGATTGTATCAATGTTTTCTTTCATGCAATGCAAGTTCTTGTTCCTTGTTTTAGATCTTGATATGACGAGCCCATATCAAGATTTCTACACTTCTGAGGGAGCTCTCTTTCGTGTGTTTAGCTTATGCCTTTAGCTCACTTGACAAGCTTTCTTCTCATGGCATTTGATGTTCTGAGTGTTAGACATTTGGTCTCTCCTTAGAGGGGGGAGTGCCTTGGATGACCCAGCCTCCGGGTGCTTCACAGGAGCTTGTCTCCTTATTGTATTAGTGTTTTCTTTCATGCAATGTGAATTCGTATCCCTTGTTTTAGATCTTGATATGGCAAGCTTGTACCAAGCTTTCTACACTTGTGAGTGAGCTTTCTTTTGTGTGTTTAGCTTATGCCTTCAGCTCACTTGACAAGCTCTCTTCTCATGGCATTCAATGTTTATCTCTTTTCTATTCTCAAACCCAAACAGTTATCGATGTTATGATCCCCTTACTTTCCCTTCCTACAAGTTGATTGGTGTTAGCTTTCATGAGATCAATCCCTTCTACACCCTCCTATTCCATAATGTCACTAAATGTTCATCATCTTACTAAGGCTCCTATTGCTTCATCTCAAATCGAATGAAGGAGAGCTTAACTTTGGGGCAGTGAAGTCGGGACGAAGGAAATTGTTGGCAAGTTTATGGGATGAAAAGCTTTTAGATAAATAGGTGCGATGGAGGAAAAACTATTGGGCTTAAGTAATAATTTAGACCCTCAAATATCAAATGTGCATTTCCAAAGCAAGTGGTGGAATTTATTAGGAACACCATGATTAAGTGAGCAGTGGGTGAGTGATATTAAAATTTGTGACCTTTTGAAAAGTACTTGTAGATCACCTCGAGAAAATGATCAAATGGCAAGGTTCACGTTAGTATAGATTGGACTGAACCAAAGAGAACAATCCCTTAGATATTGTGAGATGAGTCGTTGCAAATGATAAAAGAGTCAAACCTCCTGCAATACGATTCGTCATTTGGGGACAAACCAAGAGGAAGTTAACGAGATTGTAACCACCCCAAACTGATGAGGTTGTGTCGTTGTGAAGCACAGACAAAGGCAGCTTCTGGCAAAATTCCAAGTGAAATGAGATACCATAATGAATTGAATTGCATAATAAAATTGGAGAGAAAGTTAAAGGATTTAAGTAATAATTTAAACCTTTAAATATCATATATGCATTTTAGCAAATGGTGGGATTATGTCAGGAACTCCATGGCTAAGTAGGCACTAGGTGGGAATAATTTTTGGGGGCGTGACCTCCTGAGAAACACTCATAGGTCACCTCAAGAAAGGATAAAACCTATATTAGCCTGCCTAAAGTGGCACGCGACAAACTAGACCCCCTCCAAAAGCAGGTACATCCATTTTTTTGAAAGGACTAAACATTCTCTCGTGAAAGAGCCAATTTATCTATACATGCCTATTACAATACAAAACGGTAAACAACAACAAACTACTCATAATGGTCATCCTTTACTATTCATAAATTTGCCTTTTTTTATCTTGTGAATTCATTCCTACAACAAATGCTGCAACAAATTTTATTATGGAAACAAGTCGTGAATGTATAGATGAGTGTTATAATCAATGGCTAAAAGCATGGTTTTAGGCGTTCCCCTTATGGGGTCAAAAATATTTTGAAAATATTTGCTTCAAAATCATCAAACAGCAATCAAAATCTTCAAACAAGCACGATGAAGAAGTATGGATAGCAAAACCTTAGAAGAAGGGTGAATAAGATACTAACTAGCCACCAGAAGAAGGTAAGGCCACAAGTTAACATCCCAAAATCCTGACCCAATCGATTGAACCTCCTAAGAGACCTAGCTGCTTCAATCGACCTCTTTTATAGAGTCTATTCGGGGCCAATGAGACCTTGTAAGCCCGGTGAACCCATTTCAATTGGTTTGCCCCGAACCTTGAGCTACAATAACTCAAAAAGGCTTCTTGAGAAAATGAATACAGAATAGTTTACGGTCAGTGGTGTTACACTCATAAGATCAATACAAACTCAACGACATTCATTTCGTTACATTCTGATGCATATTTATTAAGTTGGTCAAAATGGGTCATCTTGAGCTACGCAGGGCCTCAATATGACTTTTTGACCTGATGACCTCAGAATCAATTTCAATTAGCATCATTAGACTCATAAAATCTATACAAGTCGAACGAAATCGACCGCACTCAATTTTGATGAGCATCAGAGAATTTGACGTGTCAACCCATCTTGAAGTAACATTTTAAACCAAAAAGTTAAAATTGAGTAAATAACTTCAGAATCGATCTCGATTAGCGTTGTTAGACTCGTGAAGCCAATATGAGTTCAACGGAACTATCTGCGCTCAATTTTGATGAATATCAGAGAAATTATCGCGCGAGCGCGAGTTTAAGTAACACAGTTATCCAAAAAGGTGAAATCGAGCAAACGGTCTCAAAATTGACCTCAATCAGATTCGTTAGACTAACAATAATACGAGTCCAACATAGTCATCCGTTTGCAATTCCGACATCGTTAGGAAGGTTTTTGATGTTTATGTAAATTGGGCCCCAAACTCCCCGGCAAGCGTAAAATGAGCTAAAGAGCTCGAAATTGATCGTGGGTCATTTTGGTGGGTCTTTATCGACAAGACAATCGTAACGATCCCATCCTGGACAAATTCCGAGATCCCTAGAGGAATCTACACACATTTAAGTGGAAATTCCCGTGGGCCTCCTTAATTTCTAACCTAATTTATTTATATAAATACATAAACATTTAGGTTAGAACTCACCTCCCCTCTCGCAGCCATCAAACACAGCTCTGCAACCAGACGGAATTGACAAAACCTCCATCCTCCCTCATTCCGGCTGGCCTCCTCCATTTCCGGTGGTGAAGCTTCTCCAAAGCTCTCCTCTTCAAGTTCCAGCGACAAAACCACCAACCGCTGCCCAGATCTAAATTTTTCCGGCAAATGAGCTTCTCACCTCATAAACCGAGCTCTTCTCCTCATAGAAGGTTGAAACATCTGCATTCTTTGACAACCCAACACTCAAACCACAGCATCTCCTCGCCATTTCCGCCGAGTTAGTTCCAGATCTAAGTTAAGGTTCCATCCTTCTCCTTCTCCAACAAATAGAGCATCCAGCCCTCCTCCAATCTCCGGCAAATGAACCTTCAAACCGAGAACCTCCAAACAGCCCGGCAAAGTCTACCTCCTCCAAAACTGAGAGAAATCTCCAATCAACTGAAAACAACCCACTAAAAAAAGGCAGACACCTTTCCGGCAACGTCCGACGAGATCCGATCCAGCAGATCCAACCATAGATGGGAGCAATGGACAGCTGTGCCACTGCGGCGATTGAGTAGCATGCATGAACTTCGGTGAGTTCTTTCCCCCTCCCCATGAACCTTAGATCTAGTTCTAGCATTTAGAACTTTATGCCATTAATGGCCTTAGGGTTCGGTTCACCGACAGCGAGGGCAACCTTGTTTCCACAAGGCCCTCTCGACGTTGTAGATGGTCTAAGAACCCGTCATCTGTGACCCTTGAGCCATCCTTGCCGATTAAGGTGAATAACCATGCTAGTTGAGCCCTCAAAAGAGAAATGATTAGAACAATGTAAATCCTTAATCGTCACGTCGCTTATCATAAATCAACGTCGATGGTAGTGATCCATAAGATTAATTAACGATGGAAAATCAAATTAAATCATGTAATCAAAATAATGATGATCGCGCGATATTGAATCGCGCTGTCAAAAATAACGGCAATTGCGCGGTGGAAATATTATTGGATCATATAATCGAATCAACGATGAACCGAATGGTAGTGATCCCTAATCCTAGATATGTTGCCCTAGATGTCTCCAAAATCTACAGTGGAAATCTAGAACTAGCTCCTCACTTATTTATATAGCCAAAACATACTTAACGCAAACATTATGAGCGGTCAAGATCGGTCGGTCATAATGGTTGTCAAATTCTATAAAATAAAAATAGAGAAAATAAATACAAATGCATTGAAATATCTAACATCGCTCCGAACTTGACTACAATCTCGAATAGCCTGTCCGGTGATGCCATATATGGCACGTGACAAATCAGCCCTGAATGGGCCTCGAAACTCATGTTGATCCCCATCATTATCACTCCTCGCATCTCCAATCAGAACAAGTTTTTGATATCTATACCAAAACTTTGGGTCATCTATGAAATCATTTACTGTTATGTTGTAAGCTACAACTAATTGTTTATGCTCTAACTTGACCGAGAGATTAACAATTTCATAATATTCTGTTAATATATCTCAAATAATATTGTATCACTATTGTAGTCATTCTCTCATTATGAAAAGAACATTTACCAATGTACTTTTTCTTTTCTTGGTTCCTCTTATTTGCCTATTTATTATAAGTTGTGTATTAATTACATTACAGCAATCAACTCAATGACCACTCTTTAACAAGCTTAATTTAAACTAATTATTCCTGAAGAATTGCGGATTGGCCCAAGGATCATTTTGATTATGGGTACATGTAATAATATGATTTCAAAAAACTGAGAATTTTACATATGAAGACTAACAGATGAGAAGATGTACATGGTTCTCATATTGTGCAATCGATCAGCAAGCTTAATAAGGACAACACGAGCATCATCGACCATGCCCAAAAGCATAGCTCTCAAATCATTTGCCTGATAGAACAAGGCGAACTTATAAGCAAAACAGTTAAATTTATTAAATGATCAAATAATTTAAGAAAAAAGACAAACATAACAAAGAAACACATTTTTGAAAGATGGCACAAGAAAGCACAAACATTCCAATTATAACAAATTTTCAATGCTTTCACTTTGTACGATAAGAAATCACATGACAGGAAGCAAGGTGAACTTAAGCTATCCAAAAACCAGACCTCATCCACAAAAATATATCATTTAATCATTCTAGTAATTTGTTACGTGGCCTAGATTGAGAGCGCGTGCACAGGGGAAGAGGAGGGAAGTCCCGAAGGGAGGAGGGCTGTGTGAAGTGTGCGGGATCACGCGGATCGCAACCTGGAGGCGACTAGGGCACTGGGCGGGCGGACCGTGAGATAGAAGAATAGTTAGAGAGAGAGAGAGAGAGGAATGAGAAATTAAAATAAACATGTTTTGCCTCCTTCCTTGATTCCTCGTCCGGATATAAGCAGTCACACCAAAATGCCCCCTCCTTGGGGTTAGACACGGAAGATCAAAAGCGCGCACAATAATAAAATAGAAAGTGAAACTAGATAAGGGTCGGCGATATACGCGACCAAAGCGGGACCAAAGCGGGACCGTAACATCTTCACCCTGCCCAACGACAAGCTTGCCCTCAAGCTTGTTCTGTGGTGACAGACGGCGTCGGATCCCCTGTGTCAATGTCAGCATCCTGTTCTGCGGTCGGGTCGTCTACCTCCAACCAGAAGAGACGCTTGCAGCGATGTCCACGAAAAAATCACTCGTCGCAGTTGTAACAGAGGCCCTTGGCACGGAGGTCACTCATCTCCAGTGGAGACAAACGGCGAATGGTATCCGGCCAGTCGGTATCGCGGGCCGGAGCAAGGAGACTGACTGTGGGCGATGGCAGAGGGTGTGGGGTACGACTGGGCCCCTCGGTAACTGTGTGATGTAGATGGGGGCGAAAAAAAAAGAGCAGATGCTTCTCGCAGATGCGAGCCAAACTCATTGCAGTCGTCAGATCTGCGGGGGCGCGAAATTCCACGTCCATGTGGAGGCATTCATGGAGTCATGTCGTTAAGATGGGCACTTGCTGTGTAGGAAGAACTGAGGGAGTGCGGGCCAGACAGACCTGAAACTGTTCGACGTACTCGTCGATCGGGTCGGTCTGCCGGAGAGAAATGAGATCCCCCAAGGTATTGTTGTGGAGAGGTGGCCCGAAGCGTAAGGTGCAGTTCACTTTGAAATCTTCCCAAGATAGGAGTGGTTTCTCCCGTTGTATCTGGGAAAACTAAAGTTGGGCAAGGACCATTAGGTGAAAGGAAGCAATATTGAGCCACTCTTCCCAAGGGGTGTGCTGATGGGAGAAGAACTGCTCGCAACGAGAAAGTCATGTCAAGGGGTCTTCGTGGTCGTCGAATAGTGGAAAATCCAACCGCATGTAGTGGGGGACATTATTGCCCTTGTGCCTCGGGTGAAAAAACTCTGGGCACCAACATAAAAGGTGCACTTTTATGTTACAGACACCACGAGTGGCTATGTGGACCCGAATAGGCATGCAAACCAAACACCCCAACCTACTCTCCGCGAGCCCACCTGGGGCTTCTGGGATAAACCCAGCGGTCGGTTGTTGAAGCGTGGTTTCGAACCCGCGCAAGCAGAGCTCATCACCAACTGAGTTGGTGATGAACTCTGCTTATAAGTATTCTTATCTTTCTTATCTGAGGGGGCGCGGGTTCGAAACCGCGCTCCAACAACCGGCCGCTGGGTTTATCCCGGAAGCCCCAGGTGGGTCCGCGGAGAGTAGGTTGGTCTGCAGGCCTGTTCGGGTCCACGTAGCCACTCGTGGTGCCCGTAACAGAGGGACCGACGGCGAAAGCATCCCGGTAGAAGCAGCGAGCAAGGGTCCCCCTGCCGATGGAGGAGCCGAGTAGCATGCGCTGTGGAAGAGGGTTGGAGGAGAGCGATCGGGGCAGAGATGGCTGGACGGAGTCTGGTGGGGCGGAGCAGGCCGGGGTGGAGCCGATCGGGGAGAAACAAGTCGGGGAGGAGCCCCCGTTGCTGTTGGAGTTTTGTTGGCGTGGCGGAGCCGGTTGTGCGAAGTGGTCGGGGACTCGATGCACAGCAAGGATGGCTGGGGCAGCACAGCGGTGGTAGAAGTGGGTAGATCGGGAGTTTCGGCGGTGGGGAGGAGAGTTGCCTCTAATACCAAGTTGTTATGTGCCCTAGATTGGGAGCACGTACACGGGGAAAGAGGAGGGAAGTCCCGAAGGGCGGAGGAGGGAACCCTTTTGGAGCTTCGGCGAGCTATGGCGGTGGCGGGCTGCGCGGAACAGCTGTGTGAAGTCTGCGGGATCGCGCGGATCGAGACCTGGAGGCGGCTAGGGCACCGGGAGGGCGGACCGTGAGATAGAAGAATAGTTAAAGAGAGAGATAGGAACTAGAGAGCGGAATGAGAAATTAAAATAAACATGTTTCACCTCCTTCCTTGGTTCCCCATCCGGGTATAAGTAGTCACACCAAAATGCCCCCTCCTTGGGCTTGGACACGAAGGATCAAAAGCGTGCATAATAATAAAATAGAAAGTGGAACTAGATAAGATTCGGCGATATACGTGACCAAAGCGGGACCAAAGCGGGACCGTAACACAATCATGTCTGGTTCCTTGGTGCACAGTGGCGATAGTACGCGCTGCCGCTCAATGTCCTGAAAAATTTATTTTTAGCCGCATATATTACGGGAGGCATCGAGCAGCGAGCGAGTGTTGCTGTCGACGCACATTGCCCAATTGTTTTGTTCTAGAGGGGTGAGTCCACTTGCTATAGAAAAGGGAATTCAACCCAAATATTTCAACTAAGAAAGAAGATATTTCTCCTTCATCAAAGCAATCATCCTCCATCTGCCTAATATTCCAAGTTCACTCAGTTGTATCAAAAATATGCCCACTTTGATTTCCTTACCTTCTTTGTCATGATGATGAGCTTCTCTTCAGGGCACTGGAAAATTGCAATCTTGTGCTTGAGCTCTTACACAATCTTCATAGGGATTTTTATGAGATCATTGTACAGATTTTAGGTTGCATACATGTTTCTTCCTTATATGAGAATTACAGTCTTGTTCAGCAGGAATATGATCGTAGACAGTCATGGCTACCTGAACATTCAAGAGAAGATTCTGCTCTTATTACATACTCGAATTCAAGGGGGCACTCTTTAAGGGATTTCAAGCCAAGGACTACGGAAGAAGATCATCGTGTTTGTAACCATTGCAGTAAAACTCGGCATACCCGGGAGACCTACTTTAAGTTCTTTGGTCCCCCCCCCCTCTCGAGGAAGACCTACCCCACATGGAGGTCATGACAATGGGAGATTTCCGAGGAAAAGATCTCCTCCCCAACGTGTTGCTTATCTAACTGAAAGCTTTGAAGACAATAATGTGAGGAGTTCTAGTTTTGATCGCATCTTTGTGCCCAGCTCTCTCCGCTAAGGAAATACATGCCTTCCGAAGGATGATGCAAGGCTTCTCTATTAAGCCTCATTTTGAATGCCCACTCCGCTACAGTCCACTCATCTTCTCACTAGATTATTTATTTTGATGCTACGAATCACATGGCTGGCTCCTCATCAGGTTTTCTTTCTTACTTCCTGCTATCTAGTAGAGAGAAAGTACGCATCATGAATGGATCTCTTTTCTCCATTATAGGGTAAGGATCCATTCTTTGTTTTTCTCTTATAGTCTTACTTCAACATATGTACCATGTACCAAACTTTACTCAAAATTTGTTGTTTGTTAGTCGCTTGACTAACTTCATGCAATGCCCAATTACTTTTTCCCCTCTCATTATGTCTTTCAGAACCTGCAGACGAAGAAGGTGACTCGATTTGGTAGGATGCAAAACGGCCTCTACGTGTTTGATCTTACTACTTCAGCCCAAGCTTTGCATGTGACGGCGCGCCACGACCCACTCGCTTGTACACCCGCAGGAGGTGGTGATCCGCTACCCGGATGGGCGATCGAAGTCCATGATCGCGCCCAGCTGCCCAATTCCAGTCACTCTCATGTGTTGTGTTTTTTGTTTGGATGTGTATTCAGCCCCCGATCGGGCCAAACATTGTGAGTCGTCCGATCGGGGTAGTTTTATTTATTTTTGTATTGTGTAAAAGGTGTTTTGCTGGTTCGGTGGGGGGATGCACCGGTTCACCCCCTAGGGTTATAAAACCCGGTGGTTCTGATTGAGGGGCATCGATGGTTTGCAGCAACCGCTCGGTCCAGAAGGAGCGAATCCTTCTTCCCGGCTGTGCCTGGTGCGACGCCGGCGAGCCCGCCTCCTCCCTCTTCCCCATTCCCGGTAAACCCTCCGCCTTCCCCTCCGCCTTCCTCCTTCCCCCTCCCCAGCGCCATCCCAAACCGCCGACTTCCTCTCTTTCCCGTGCAGCCCGCCCCGTCCCGCTCCCCCACTTTCCGGTAACCCTCCGCCTTCCCCTCCGCCTTCCTCCTTCCTTCTTCCCAACGCCATCCCTATCCCGCCCAGATCCACTTCTTCCAGCCTCCGCTTCCCCGACGGCCAGCCACTGCCAGCCTCCACCTCTCCTCCGTACTCTAGCCACCCTCCTCACATTCCCCATCCAGTAACCTCCACCTCTTCCCCATCCAGTTAACCCCACACTCCCCATCCAGCAACTCCCAAAGCCCCCATCCTTCCCCTACCTCTCTCCCTACTGCCGCTAGTCAACCGCCACAGCAGCCCCCAACACCCACCGCCGTCGGCGCTTACACGTGTGAACTGTGGTAACAGTTATTGTTCATTTATTAGTTGTTTATTTGGCACTTGTACTATGTGTTGGATTTTGTCTCGTTGTTATTAGTATTGCCCACCATATGACTTGCAGGGTCCCTTCTGCATATGCTTAATTATTTGCACCTCTAATGAATTACAGTTGATGTTTGTTCCTTTGTTTAATTATTTGTAAGCGCGCGTGTCTCTGCTAATTTACATAATATTAATTACTGGTTTTAATTTGAGCGGACCGCTCTCTGCACTAGCACTTCTCTGCATTTCATCTTAGACTACATTTAGCATGTCCACTGTGTTTGCCTTATCACTGCATCAGCATGTCTCTCAGAATCTGTCATTGGATTGTTGGCATCGTCGTCTCACGTCTAGGTCATCCGTCTTCTGCCACTATTAGAATTTTATTTCATAGTTTCCCTTCTCATGTCTTATAGAAATTTCATTGTGATATATGCAAATTAGCTAAACATATGTGTGTTTCTTTTATGCATTCTTCACTGTCATCTACTATTACAATTGTTGTCATTCACTCTGATGTGTGGGGTCATGCCCCGTTGCTTCCATTTCTGACTACAAATGGTATGTTACCTTCATTGATTGTTTTCAAACCACTTAGATTCATTTGATGCACCATAAAAATAAGGTCTTTCCTCTGTTCGAAAAATTTATACCATGATTTCTACCCAGCTTGTGCCACAATTAAAATTCTTAGCAGTGGCAATGTCCGCACAAAACATATCAAAGTGGATAGACACTTTATCAAAGAGAATATTATGAAAAGGATCATTTGCACCCCGTTCATTCTAGCAAGACAACTTTGCTGACATTTTTACCAAAAGCTTAAGTGAAAGTAGTTTTTTAGCTTAATTAGCAAGTTGGGTATGAATTCTATAACATAGAGGAGTGACCCGCCTTTTAACTAATTAACGAATTTCAGTCTTAACATATAATATTATAGTATCAATATAATTTCTTTGCTTACAATTATTATCACATTACATTATAAATAATAGTTGTAGTTAAGATGTAATTGGGAAGAATTTATAGGGTTAAAATTGGAGAGAGAAAAAGAGCAATCGATGATGGTGGGTTTTTTAATATATAGTACAGATGGATGATTTGGAGATACAATAGTAAAAGCTCTTAATCCTACATAAGCTAAATGTTACATTTATTCAATTCTTGAAAGGAAAAGGCATACTTGAATGATAATTGAAGAACTTTCAAAAATTTAAATCAGTATTTGAAGTGATTCTATATCCTAATAACTATATATATATACACACACACACAGTGGAGGAGGCAAAAATTTTGTTATGTGTGGGCGGAGTACAAAATAATTCAAAAAAATGAATCAACAAATGTATACATATAAACATATATTACAATTAACTAATCTACATAAAATTTTTATACAATGACATAATGACAAACTTATTTGCAAAAAAATGTAAACAACAACAACACTCAAGCCTTTATACCACTAAAAAAATGTAAACAACAATATAACAAAAAACTTGTTTATACAATAAATTTAAAAATAGCATATGCTATAACAAAATAAAAAACAGTAAATTTGGTTGTCGGCTGGTTTTGAACCCACGACCATTTCATCAAAAAATACAATCTCCACCAACTATGCCAAGAATTATATATGTATTACTTTTTCAATATAATATATTATTCAGTAACTTATCAGCCATGGTAAATAACATGTCCTCTATTATTGAAAATATTCTTTTTAGAATTCAATGTGGGCGGCCGCCCACACTAGCCCCTATGTGGGTCCGCCCCTGCACACACACACACACATGTATATATGTCATAAGAGGGAGTAATAATATGATGTTATTCCATTTTTTCCACTCCAACAAGCATAAATCTTTACATCATCCGGTGACGAGAGAGAAAAAGAAATTTTGCTGAAAAACAGGGAACTGTTAAATAGTTAAATAGTATTAAATGATGATAGGAAAATCAAATGCATGCTCAATAAGACAAGTAGGACCAGAATGAAGTGGTAGGGAAAAATGATGGTCAACAATGATATTGTAAGAAGAAAGGTTTGGCCCATTAACGGCAGGATTTTTTTTTCCTGCATGTTAAAGACATTGTAGTTCATTCATGATAACTCATGTGCCAAATGCAACAAAATGGACTGATCCGGTAAGAATACCAAGAAATTAGCCAATAATAAAAGAGTATCGAAAAGATAAACTATAGTGTCATGCCACCATATGACAATAAAGTATAATTTCAATGAATTTGGAAATTTAAGAGAATCAGCAGAGGAAAAGATAAGAATTATAACCTCTTCAGGACTAAGAGAACTTCGGGTAATACTTGCCCGGCGATGTCTTCGTAATAACTGCCAATGTAACAAAGAAAATAGAGAGAGCACGGGCAAGAAGTAAGTATACCTGTGATATACACAAAGACGTGCATCCGTGCAACATCAGAACGACAAAGAAAAGGATGGCAAAATGACAAGATCAAAAAAAAATTCAAAATTCAACTCATGCTGAAAAATTGATCGTTACCTTTAAAAAATATTAGAACTTCAATTCCAAAAAGAACTTATGCATGTCCTCATCAAAACAAAGTTCGAAAATATAAGATTTTGCAAGCAGGATACAGACGAATGTCATGTTGGCACTTGACCATTATCAAGAACAAATTTACAACTTCTACAATAAATTAGAAGTTTTGTATTAAATAAAACGAGAACAGATGATTCCCTAAACCTTAACAAATGCCGATATCAACATGGCTTAGTTATGTGATACCTTTAGGTCACAAGAAATGTACTCCGGTATGATTTCCAAGCAATAATCAAGCCTCTTATATTATATGCGGGTGTTATCTTAAATGTATCACACAATTGTTTATTGGCTATAGATCGGATGCTATCTCATATCTTATTTCTCTTTTCGATGGAGGCAGCTTCCCATTTGATCCTTAGGTAAGCTAAAAAATGGTATTAGAGTTGGGAATGACTATAATGGTTTCCTCCTCTGGTGCCGGGACTTTATACAAATAGTTCAAAGGTATTCCTTTGTTCGCCAAATGATCCTATTTTATTCTGTCAAACTATTCTAGCTTTGCCGATCCCACTATAGTGGGATAAAGGCTTGAGTGTTGTTGTTGTAAGCTATTCTAGCTTAGACCGTCAAGCAATCATGCTTTTCAATCTGCCCAACAGGACAATTCAATTATGCTCAAACAGCAGCATTTTTTTTAATTCCCGTAGATAGATCCATCAGATCACTCTATTCTAGCTTTCATTAAAGCATAGATCTATAGAGATTATCTATGTCGCAGAAAGAGGTTTGCACATTGTTCGCAGACTTTTTACTGTTACATAAAAAAGTTGTCTGCTATCCCCATAGCAGAGAGCACATCCTGAGGCTACTTCAAAAGAAGTTCACAGCTCCCACAGCACTATTCATAGGGAAGAAATAATCATCATCATCGAGCACTCCTCATTCGAGCCAAGGCTTGAGCTAGATAATAATTTTCTAATGCATTTTTTTCTTTTTGACCTCCAGGGCATGTCGACTGAAATGAAAAATAGATGCTCCGACAACCCAGAGGGGTTAAAGTTGATAGAATGAAGTTGAATGCCACCAATTATAAACTCAGATCTCACATTGTCAAGTGTGCTATCATTGAGTAACATCGACTTGGCTATCATACAGATGACACCCCTCATCAAACAGATTAATGCATATCCAACGACACATTTTCGTCCCAAAGGCAAAGAGGAAGATGTTAGAGGCATCGGAGAGGGAATTAGTGGCAAAGAAAACACCTTGGATAGCATTTTAAGGGAAGATGGAGCAATTGAGCTCGCACCCAAGCGCAAATGAGAGGTCATTGCCCTTATACTTCAAAATCGGTTTTGAAGGCTCTAAAGTTTATTTCATGAAGAATTCATACTGTAATTTAGATTTGAACCATATGGGTATGCTAAATTAAATTTAAAACCTTAAAATGGGTTTTGTAATAAAGTAAATATTAATTTACTTAAGAGCAGCCAACTTCGCAAGCGCTGGGGAGACATGATAATCGTGGATGAAGATGTCACACTTGGTGCTCATGATGCCCAACATTTAGTGTCAATTTAGCGCATTGTTCTTCTCCGGTGAGTTTGAACAAAAATGCTACCGTCATATAATGTGTTTGACATGATAACGGTTATGATAGCCACCAAGAAAAGAAACAAATTTTGAACATAAAAGTGGATGAAATTCCTTAGATGAGGACAGGCGTTCACGAACAGCGGTTCATAACCATTGCGGTCAAGACCACCGTTGTACCAAACGTACCCTTAGTTGATCCCCTTGCACAAGGAAGTTATCCTCCTTGCTCGACCGGTGTTCCCCTGGTAGCGGCCAACTGATATAGGATAAGATAGTGTTGAGATGATATGCCCTAACTGAAACCTAATGGATGAATGCAAGCGTAGTGTTGTGGATAGACCTAAATGATGCAATTCTCATACAAATGTTCAACGAATGTGTGTGCAGGAAATTTGAATTTGTCATGGAAGTCCACTTGTTGCTGCAACATTGAGGCTTCTTTTTTACTGTATACTACTTTTTTCATTTTATACCTTTTATAGAAAAAGGAGGAAAGAAAAGAGAGTATCATGATCGAGGTACTAGTCTCTTATAATGAGATTTAATCATAATATTAAGGGGTGAGATCCATATCAAATTGATATCATAATGACCCTTGATGGAAGATAATAACTAAGAGGGTATCAAATTCCGGTAGAGTTGTTTCTTGCATGGTTGAATGGTCTTGGTTGGGAAAAAATAAGGGTAAACCAAGCTTTATACATCCTCATATTCATGCATTTTTCAATCCAAGATGATAAAACAATTTTGAGAATGATTTTTTTCACACCTCAACCATGTCACCTTAGTAAAGAAATTTTCCTATCCAAGTCTCCCTCGCAAATTTCATCAAGCCGACCCATTGGTGTGCCTTGTCTACCTACTATTAAACATGCCAACCTAAGCTCATATTTGTCAATAGAAATTAGTGCATTGCAGCGCAAGGGTACCATTGGTCCATACCACATGGAGTATAGCAAAGTGCCTTCTTATAAACAGCACAAATCATTAAAAAAATCATGGATAACTTATTATGTTAAAATTGCAAAAGAAAAAATATCTTAAATAAAAGGAGATGCAAATTCCACACATGTAGAACATGAAAAAATAAAGATATATGAAAACTAATGAAAGATAATTAGATAGAAAAGAAACAATTATGGCTAATAAACCAACTAGACTGACAAATGAAAAGATTATGGTTGTAGTAATGCAAAATACTAAAAAAAGAAAAATATTGGAACTTTGAGTTTGATAAAGAAAGGTGGACATAACTATTCTCAAAGGAATACGTATGTGGCCAACCGATTCGCTTAGGCCTGGGGGTTGTGCCAGAACCTCGAAAATCAAAAAATGATGAAGAGATAGAAAGCTATGTGATTTCATGATAATAAATCTGTAGAAACATGAGAAAAACAATAATTTTATTAATTTCTCAATTTTAATGGCACCATCATACATACATACATGTACATGTACATTTATATAAGAGAAGAAAGAGAGAAGAAATCCTATCGTAAGATGTGGGACTAAACAAGCAACAAAAATGGGCCTCAAGATGGGCCAATCTATAAGCTTTTTACATATATTCTCTAACACTCCCCGCAAGTTGGAGCATACAAATCGTAAGCACCAAATTTCGACAGAAACTGGTAGTACAGCTGGCGATGTAAGGCATTGGTAAGAATATCAGCAACTTGCCCAGCAGCAGGAACATGTTGTAAATCTATCTTCTTCAATTGAACATTCTCCCAAATGAAGTGACAATCAACTTCAATGTGTTTTGTCCGTTCATGGAAAACGGAATTCTTGGCAATGTGTATGGCAACTTGACAGTCACAAAATAGAGTAGTCGGTGAGGAAAGCTTGACCCCTAAATCCCCTAGGAGACCTGCAAGCCATGGAAGCTCAGACACAACAGATGTCATTGAACGATACTCGGCTTCAGCAGATGAGCGAGCAACTACAGACTGTTTCTTGTTGCGCCAGGTAATGAGATGTCCTCCAAAATAAGTACAGTATCCACTTGTGGAACGACGATCATCCAATGAACCAGCATAATCAGCGACAGAATATGCAATCAGAGATAAGGGAGACGAAGATGGCTCGTATACAAGTCCTTGTCCAGGGGCAGTCTTCAAATATCGAAGAATACGCTCAACTGTCTAGAGATGAGAGATACGAGGCTCATGCATGAATCGACTAACGACTCCAAAAGCAAATGATATATCGGGTCTTGTAACCGTGAGATAGATCAACTTTCCCACAAGACGGTGATAATACTCTGGATTCGGAAGGAGAAGATCAGAGTCTGAGGCATGAGCGCAGAGCTTGTGATTGATATCTGTTAGACTCATTAATCTCATCTCGTGTATACTGTTTGTATGTTGTTCTTTACTTAATATATATATATCCCCCCTTGGACCTCTATTGGAGGTACCAATCATTCCAATATCGTGTAACATGGTATCAGAGGCGGTTTAGGGCATCCTCGCTCGATCCCGTCCAGTGCCGCTTCGTCGATTCTGCTCGCGTCTCTCTGATTCCACATCGTCGATCTCGGTCGCATCTCGCTGATCCCGCTTGCGTCCCGCTCGCGTCGTCACCCACGTCGACTACTCGCTCGCATGCGACATCACCTCTGCGCGCTTCTGGGCGCATCTGTCGACCAGGATGGAGGCGTGCCTCAGAGACGATGTCGTCTGCCATCGACTTCTGATGCTTCCCGCCTGCCATCGATGAAAATTTATGTCGTCGGCTTCTCCTTCATGATCTCTTCTGTGGGCTTCTCTCGTTGATCTCTGTCGTCGACTTCTGATGCTCCTGCTATCTACCTAGATGTTGTGTGTTCCCCTATGCCACTAATCTTTGTTGTCGTCCAGCATCTTGTCTTCCTTTACCGTTGATCTAGGTCATGGGTTCCTCAGTTACGAGCACCACTCCGACGACCGTTCCCTCAGGGGATTCTACCAATACCTTTCTTCCTAATATAAGGCTTGCTACAACTATCCTTACCTCCTCCAACTTCCAACTATGGAAAAAGGGGGTTACTATGTCCCTATCGGGCATCTGACGTATACACCACCTTACCCGTCTCCCAACTCATGATGTGGGGAGTACAGAGTATGAAGATTGGTATAGTGATGATTGTCGCATCTTTGCTCTTCTCCTGAGCTCCATGGATCCATCTGTTCAGCAAATGTGCAAGAATTGTAACAACACTAAGGAACTATGGGATACTCTGCATATGATGTTCTCTCATGCGAACAATCTCTCTCGTCTTGGTGAACTCTTCCCCAAGATAGCTGAGTTGAGACAAGGGGCGCGCACTGTCACCGAGTACTTTGCGGAATGGAAGGTTCTTGCTGATGAGATCCTGGATCTTTGGGAGATCCCCTCTACTAGGGAAGAGCATCAGGCTCAACGTGAGCATCTTGTACTTCTTTGGCTCCTAAATGGACTTGATCCAAATTTCTCGACAACGAAGACTGAAATGCTAGCGAGTCCTTCTACCCTGCGAACTGTTAGTGTGTACCATTGTCTGACTAAAGCCAGTTCAGCATGTACTCCATCTGCTCTACATATTTTCTCCGGAGAGTCGATGACTCTTGCTTCTTGGGGTGGAAGAGGAACTAGTCGAGGGGGCCGCTCTGGTCGTGGTCGTGATACCGACACGAGACAATGTACCCATTGCGGACGTCGGGGCCACACGAAGGATACATGTTGGGTGGTTCATGGGAAGCCAGACTGGGCCTCCAAACCTCTTCCTTCATCTCGCTCTGCGCACTTGGCCGACTCTACTTCTACACCTCCGAATCCGAGAACTTTTGAAATATCTGAGGTTGAGTATCGTCGCTTGCAGGTTCTCCAGACTGACTCTCCGAATCATAGTGCTATTGTGATCCAAACCATTCAGCCTGTTTGCACCTCTCAGCGTCCCGTCCAGTGGTTGGCAGATTCTGGTGCTTCTAATCACCTGACTAGTACCTCGGGTATCTTACACTCATACAAACCTCATAGTGGGTCTTCAATTACAGTTGCGGATGGATCAACTGTACCCATTGTCGTGTTTGGTAGTTGCAATGTGACACCTGACATGACTATATCCTCCGTTGCTCATGTCTCTCAATTTGCTTACAACTTATTGTCGATTAGTAAGCTTACTCGTGATTTAAATTGTATTGTTACATTCACATCTTCTGGTTGCATTTTTCAGGAATAGTCGACGAGCCGTATTATTGGTAGAAGAAAGTTGTGTGGTGGCGTCTATGTTCTGGACGAAGTCTCCCATCTTGCTTGTTCTGCTGCCTCAACCAGATTCTGGGATCTTCACCATCGTCATGGTCATCCGTCTATGCAGGTCATGTGTTGTCTGTATCCTGAGTTTGGGAAGGTTTCTGTAACGGCTGAAAGCACACAAGCAACGGCCAAGAATCCGCCTCAACTCGTGGACAGAAGGAACGGGCGGGATCAAGCCACGTCAGCAATCCGGATTAAACCAAGGAAGCAGTACCTGAGCGACAAGTGGACCAGCCAAGCTAGGCAACATCTCTATTTAGTATTTCCGCTTTAATAAGAATGCATGTAACGGTCACTTTGGCTCAAACGGTCAAATACCATCATTATAAATAAGTACTCCCTATTTTGTATTAGGAATCGAATTATTATTATTAATAAAGTTTAAGTTGTTTTTCCTTCTATCCGTCACGTATCCTCGCCGGCCCCTCGCCGGAGAGGCTACATTGGTGCTCTCGTTGAACCTCTCGCCATGACGGGCGCAGAACAACCACCGACCACACGACTCAAGGAGCTATCCACCGGCCAACAGGAGATATGGAAGACTATGGACCAACGGCACGCGGACCAGGCCCAAACTTTCTCCTGATTAGAGGCCGAAATGCTGAAAATAACAAGGACGGTCCCACAATCGACCGAACAATCCACACAAGACCTGCATTCCCTACGCCAGGAGATCAGCTCGTTGTTGAAGACCCGACCACCGACCACACCCGATGGAGGGATCCAGCAGCTTCGGTCTCAGCCAGAGGGTCTTGGGGGACACTCGTCATCATCGACCGGGATAACAGCCCCTATAACCGCCACGACCATTTTCCCCCGCAACTTGGGCACATCAGCCATGACGAATCCATCTCAGTTCATCATCGATGGAACCATCCCGGCCCCGGGACAACAATATCACAATTTTCACGGAGCGGCACAAGGGTTCGCCATCAGCACACGAGGCCCCCCTGCTTCCCATTCTCCTGGAAATTGCTCATCGGCTACTCAACCATTCCCCGGACAACACATCACATTCAGCACAGCGGGGTTGACACCAAACCCTCGTATGCCCCAAATGGCTTCAGTTGGGCCGCCAACATCATTATACCAGCAAGGGCCACCCGCGGCACAAGCACCTTTGGGACAGATTCCGCAACAACATTCCTGGAATTTCAACAACGGACAGGCCACAAACGGTTTGTACACGGAAGGAGGCGAGCATCTCACACCACCGTACCAAGGTACCACCTTCGGCACATCATACCACCCCTACGGCCAGGTAAAATTTCACCTCCCGCGTTTTGAAAATGGAGATCCATCGGATTGGGTCAAGAAGCCGAACATTTTTTCCGTTTTTATAACACTTCCATACACTGCTTATATGCCCATAGTAGCAATGCATCTAGACCCTCCAGCATCCAGATGGTATGAATCCTTGAATCCGGATGGGGCATATTATAACTGGAACGAATTAAAATTCGTCTTAGTTACACGATTTGGCCCATCTGCATTCGAAGATCTCATGATTAAAATCACCCTATTACAACAGCACAGCACAGTTATGGCTTTTAAAGATAAATTTGAAGAATTAGCAACTAAGATAACCAGAATACCACCCGATCTTCTACGCTCGATATTCATTGCGGGATTAAAACCAATAATCCAAAGGAGTGTTATCACCCAACGCTCGTACACTTTAGATGAGGCTTTTAATCTTGCCAAACTATATGAGGAACAATGGCTCGACGAGACGAAAGCTACCCGCCATTCTTTTCATGCACCACCCCACCCATCTCACGGCCCACCAGCGTTCCGACCACCTAACACAACCAAACCTGGATACAAAAGGTTAACCCCGGCAGAACTACAACATAAACGAGAAAAGGGTTTATGCTACACATGCGACAAACGATATCTACCGGGACACCGCTGCAAAAATAAGGTGACTTGCCTCTATATGGAAGACGACATTATTAATACCATAGAGCCCCTTGAAGACTCCGACACCCGGGAGATACAAGCCAATGACACCCCACCATCTCCGGAGTATGAAATAGGATATCATGCCATAATCGGGACATTCTCAAGTCAATCCATTCGATTCAAAGGAGCCCTCTTGACCCACCCCGTACAGATATTAGTCGATTGCGGCAGCTCAACAAACTTCATTTCCCAACGAATAGCCAGTTTCTTAAATGCACACATTACCGTCATAAAACCCTTCAAGGTACATGTTGGAAACGGAGAGTTGTTAATGTGCACCGGAATATATATGAACGTCGAGCTATCTATCCAAAACTACCATTTTTCAACCAACTTATTTGTCCTCGATTTGTACGGGTCGAACATCGTCCTAGGCATGATTTGGCTCGAGTCCTTAGGAAATGTCACCACCAATTATAAGGACAAACAAATGACATTCCAACAGAACCAACAACAGATTTGCCTCCAGGGAATTTGAGCAGTGGAAACAACGCCCATTACCCCAAGCCAAATCAACAAATTGGTCTCACAAAACTCAATATCCTCATCCGTCCTCTGTTTCTTTTCCCTCCAAGTAGCAAACTCGGAAACCCAAACCCCGACAAAAACCCACCCAGAACTGGCACCCTTATTAGACAGCTTCAGTGATATCTTCCAAGCGCCGGTAGGCATACCACCACCCCGGACCTGCGACCATAAAATACCACTCCAAAACCCGACGACAATTATCAAGGTCAAACCCTACCACTACCCACACTTCCAAAAAACGGAAATTGAACGATTAGTGGAAGATATGCTAAACCAGGGCCTAATTTGACCCAGCACCTCGTCTTTTAGGTCACGGTCCTATTAATAAAGAAAAAGATGGCACATGGAGATCGATTACTGAGCATTAAACGCAGTGACCACGCGAGACGCGTTCCCCATGCCCACGGCAGACGAGTTCATTTGACGAACTGCATGGCTCCACTCTATTTTCTAAATTGGACTTGCAATCCAGCTATCACCAAGTGCGGATGCATCCCGCGGACATTCACAAAACCGCCTTTCGCACACCACAAGGCTTATACGAATTTCTAATAATGCCCTTTGGACTAACTAATGCCCCCGCAACATTTCAGTCCCTAATGAATACAGTGTTCCAACCGTACCTACAGAAATTTGCGGTGATTTTCTTTGATGACATCCTGATTTACAGTAAAGACCTACACAGCCACCTACATCACTTAGAAACCATATTCACCACCCTACGGGCCAACTCCTACGTGAAACTAACCAAATGCCAATTTTTGACCACCACCATAGACTTCTTAGGTCACGTCATCACCTCCTCAGGAATTAGTCCCCATCCGGACAAGGTCACCACAATTGTTAACTGGCCAACACCTACAACACTCAAACAACTCAGATCCTTCTTAGGACTGTCAGGATATTACAGACGATTTACTAAGCACTACGCCACAATGGCAGCACCCCTCACAGATCTTCTGACAAAAGACAAATACAAATGGACAGATAAGACTACAGAGGCCTTTAAAACACTTAAAGCACACCTCACATCGTCACCGGTATTAGCACTGTCAGACTTCACACAACCATTTACCATCGAGACGGACGCATCAGGTTGCGGCTTGGGGGCCATATTATCTCAAAACAATCACCCCTTAGCCTATTTTAGCAAAAAATTAACGGCTAAAGAACAGAACAAATCAACCTACGATAGGGAATTGCTAGCCATCTCAACAGCCCTCGAAAAATGGCGACAATACCTACTTGGGGCACCATTCATCATACGAACGGTACCATCAGACACTTAATCATTTGACCACCCAACTCCTCAATAGCCCGACCCAACAACGATTCCTTTCCAAACTACTGGGATTTGATTTCAAAATCGAATACAAATACGGCCGACTAAACACGGCAGCTGACGCCCTCTCCCGGCTACCCGAAACCAACCACAACTTACAAATGCTACAATGCTCCTATAATAAATGTAAAAATTTCGAAAAATTATCTGAGTGGTATAACACAGACCGTTTAGCAAAAAAGATTAGTCGGTCCATACAACAGGACCCAAGCCCCCATTCAAATTGGACTAGAGCAGAAGACAGGTTATTTTTTAAAAAGGTTTTATACATCTCAGTGTGCCCCTTACGCCAACAACTAGTCCAGGAAGCCCATGATGCTCGCTCCAGTGGCCACTCGGGCGTAAAACCAAACATATTACCGATTACGCACAAATTACTATTGGCCGAAAATGATTACGGACATTAAACTTTACGTCAAAAGTTGCGATTTATGTCAAAAGGGGAAGAGCACAAATCACAGTCCATACGGCTTGCTACAACCCCTACCGATACCAACACTAATCTGGAACGATTTGTGTATGGATTTTATGACTCACTTACCACCCACGGAAGGATGCACCAACATTTTGGTGGTGGTAGATCGTCTTACGAAAGGAGCCCATTTCGCCCCATTAACGGCACTAACAGGACCAATCGTCGCACGCGTCTTTTGGGATCACGTCGGGAAATTGCACGGCTTACCGAAAACAATTATCACCGACCGAGACCCAGTGTTTTTAAGTAAATTCTGGAAGGCTTTATTCACACAGCAACGCAACAAGCTCAGTTACAGCTCGGCTTATCACCCAGAGACGGATGGACAAACTGAGCGAGTGAATCGCTGTCTGAACCAATATCTCAGGATTTTCGCACACCAAAATCCTAAGCATTGGTCCAAACTCCTGAGCTGGGGCAGAGTTCCATTATAACACAACATATCACTCGTCGGCCGATATGACACCATTTGAAGCCATGTTCAGCCGACGACCACCTGCAATTGTTCGGCACTACAATAATAATAACACAACATTACAAGCAGTACAAGCACATTTCACAGATAGAGATAAACTGGTGGACCAGCTACGCTTGAATCTCCGGCGCGCCCAACAACGAATCCAAACTGCAGCAAACAACAAACGAACACCCATTCAGTTTTCAGAAGGAGATTTGGTATTACTAAAGTTACACCCGTATAAACAACTATCGCTCAAAACCCAACAAAAAGCACGATTCAGTTTAAAATACTACGGCCCTTTCAAAATCATACAAAAAATTAATCCAGTGGCATTCAAACTACAGCTACCAGATTATTCAAAGATCCACCCAGTTTTTCATGTGTCACTACTAAAACCCTATCATGTCACCGACGAACTAACCATTCACCAGCTACCTCAAATGGATACAAATAATGAACCCATCCACGGGGTTCTTGCTATCCTAGATGAACATGTGGTGTGGAGACAGGGAAAACAGGTACATCAGGCACTAATCCATGATAGTTGCATTAGCATCATAAAGGTGCAAAAAGATACAAGGGAAAAATAAAAAGCACCCTAGCCAAAGTCATCATGGACAATTTCCATGAATTCGGTAGGGGCTGAATGAACATCGTTCCAAACAAAATCAACAGTACTGCCAAATTTGGCACAAAAATCAGCAAGACGGTTGGCCTCTCGAGGAATGTGCCTGAACATAACCTGGTTGAGCTCCGCAAGAAAAGAGAGATCCTCCGCCATGAAAGTGGCGTCGCTCCAAGACGCCCGGTGCATCGAAGTGCGGCAAAACTCAAGCACATTATTGCAGTCCCCCTCAATAATAACTCCTTTAGCCGCCAGCATGTCCGGGGAGAGAAGCCGTTTGAGCGACCGGAGCGCAGCAAGCTCAACTTGGCCGGGATCCCAATGAGGGAACCCCGAGCCCGCAGCAAGAAGAGCATCCCCGCGGTGGTTTCGGATGACGACCCCAATGCCCGCGCAATTGTTAGGAAATACAGCCCCGTCCACATTGATTTTAATCCAGTCCGGCGGTGGGGGGCACCAAAAGATCGATGGAGACGGCCTGTCCGGCCGGTTGGTGCCCCAGTAGCGCGTAGAAGGAAAATCGGTAGAGCAGTTGATGTTCTCCATAATTGTGGCGGCAAGAACCAGCGGGAAGGCTTAGCACTTGAAGAAAGTTCGTGGGAAGACGCGCAATCCCTTCCTACCCAGGTACGCAACTCACTCGAATTTCAGCAAAATCCTCACACACTTCCGGTTGGTGCAGGCCCACAACAAAAAATGAAGCGCTTGCTACAACAACTACTGGAAAAACAGATAAAGCAGAACCAGGATCGAAGGAAGACTTATCTGGAACACAAACGGCCATAGGAACAATGGACCAAGCTCCAACACTCTGGCCAACCAGCAGAACAAGCGGAGCTCCGGCGCAGCGTCGATCACAGCGTCTTCACCTCCGAGGAAGGCTCCAGCTACCTCACCTACCGATCACACCACGACAAAAACGCTCTCACCGCCGGCATCTTCTCTCCTTCCAACCCCCACAACACAACGATAAGAAAGGCGCAGCGTGAAAAGCAACGCGGACGTTGCTGTCGAGGGAAGGGAATGATGTAATGGTTGAAAGCACACAAGCAACGACCAGGATCCGCCTCAACTCGCGGACAGAAGGAACGGGCGGGATCAAGCCACGTCAGCAATCCGGATTAAACCAAGGAAGCAGTACCTAAGCGACAAGTGGACCAGCCAAGCTAGGCAACATCTCTATTTAGTATTTCCGCTTTAATAAGGATGCATGTAACGGCCACTTTGGCTCAAAAGGTCAAATACCATCATTATAAATAAGTACTCCCTATTTTGTATTAGGAATCGAATTATTATTATTAATAAAGTTTAAGTTGTTTTTCCTTCTATCCGTCACGTATCCTCGCCGGCCCCTTGCCGGAGAGGCTACAGTTTCTCATCTCAACTGTGAGTCTTGTTTGTTTGCTAAACTCCACAGAAGTTAGCTATGTTCCTCGTCTTGATGTTCGTGCTTCTGCACCTTTTGATTTACTTCATTCTGATGTTTGGGGACCGTGTCATGTCCCTACGTTGTTAGGACACAAATATTATGTTACGTTTATTGATGATTTCTCTCGAATGACTTGGGTGTACTTAATGAAAAATTGTTCTGAGCTGCCGTCTATTTTTCAAAATCTATGAAATGAAATCTTCACTCAATTCTCTGTTCGTCTTAAGTGTCTTTGAACTGATAATGGTCGGGAATATCTATCTCAGTCCATGTCTACCTTTCTCTCTGACAAAGGTATCATTCATCAAACCAGTTGTCCTGATACCCCCCCCCCAACAAAATGGTGTTGCCGAGAGGAAAAATCGACACCTCCTTGAGGTCACCCGGGTCATTCTTCACCATAGGCACGTACCCAAACACTTCTGGGGTGATGCAGTTCTTACCGCTGCACACCTCATTAATCATCTTCCCATGCATATCCTGACCTTTTGTGTCCCCTTCGGATGTTATTCTCTCAATCTCCACAAATACATTATCTCATCGGATGTTGTCTTCCTAGAATCGGACTCTTACCTTTCTAGTGGATCACCATGTCCTGACCCATCTTCTTGACGACATCTTGGTTCCTCGTCCTACACCTGCAATCCTCTCTCCGACTGACCTTCTGTGTCCCCTTTGGGGGCAAGTTTACTCTCGTCGCTCTTCTGATAGTACATTAGTGCCACCAACTCAGCCTACCTCTCCCACCGATGATATGTCGACTGTTCCTACGGAAGCACCTGCTAGCGTGCCTGCTACTTTCATGCAAGTCAGCCCAGATCTCCCTATTGCAGTCAGGAAAGGGAGTCGGACCTGTCGGGATAAACCTACTATATGTTAGTTCTTACCAAGGATTGTCAGCCTCTCATACTGCCCTGCACTCCACTCTGGATCAATACCGTCTCCCCTCTACCATTGCGGAGGCCAAAGCTCATCCTGGCTGGGTGACTGCTATGCACGATGAATTAACAGCTCTTCAACTTAACAACACATGGGACTTGGTCTCCTTACCTACTGGCAAACGAGCTATTGGATGCAAATGGATTTATTCTATCAAAGTTAATGTGGATGGTTCCCTCGATCTCTTGAAGACCCGCTTGGTTGTCAAAGGCTATGCTCAGACTTATGGCGTGGATTATGATGAAACATTTGCCCCCGTTGCTAAGATGTCCTTTATCCGCATCCTGCTCTCTCTTGCAGCCTCTCACCAGTGGCCCTTGTACCAGTTGGACATCAAGAATGCATTTCTTCATGGGTCCTTAAATGAAGAGGTGTATATGAAACAACCACCTGGGTTCGTCGCTGAGGGGGAGCGTAACAATGGTGTGTCATCTTCGGAAGTCATTATACGGATTAAAGCAATTCCCTCGAGCATGGTTTGCTCGTTTCCGATTTGTGGTCACTCAATTCGGGTTTACCAAGAGTACAAAGGACTCGTCTCTCTTTTATCAGAAATCTTCGGTTGGTACTGTTCTTCCAGTGGTTTATGTCGATGATATTGTCATCACAGGCAGCAATTCTGAAGGGATAACAAATCTCAAGGCATTCTTACACTCCAACTTCCAGACAAAAGATTTGGGCTCATTACGGTACTTCCTAGGGATTGAAGTTGCTAATTATGATGATTCCCTCTTTATTTGTCAACGCAAATATGCTCTCGATCTTCTATCCGACCTTGAAATGTCTAACTGTGGCCCTATTGATTCTCCACTTAAACCAGGGGAAAAAAGTCTTCATGTTGAAAGAAAACCAGTTTGATTCACCAGAGAAGTATCGTAGAATAGTTGGAAAACTGAACTACCTTACCATGACTCGTCCTGACATTGCTTGTGTTGTAAGTAAGGTAAGTCAGTTCATGGCTGCTCCAACTATCTCTCAATGGGAATCTGTTCTCCGAATCGTCAGGTACATAAAGAAAGATCCTGGTCTCGGAATATCATACAAGAATCGAGGTCATTCTAATATTGAGGCATACTGTGACTCTGACTGGGCGGGCTGCTTAGCCACTCGAAAGTCAGCCACGGGATTTACTATCTTTTTGGGTGGGAATCTCGTCTCCTGGAAGAGCAAGAAACATACCACGGTTGCTAGATCTAGTGCTGAGGCGGAATATCGGGTTATGTCCCACTCTGTTGCTGAGATCATGTGGGTTAGACAGATTCTTGGTGAAATCGGGTACCCTGTTCAAGATCTCACTCCTCTATGGTGTGATAATCAGGTTGTGATACAGATAGCTACTAATCATGTGTTTCATGAACGCACAAAACACATAGAGGTCGACTGTCACTTTGTAAGGGAGAAGTATGAAGGACTTATTTCTCTAAGTCATGTGAAGACCGGAGATCAGGTTGCAGATATTCTTACCAAGGGAGTCACGGGCGTCAGAATGAACTTTATATGTAACAAGTTAGGTCTGGGAAGTTCCCACGACCCAACTTGAGGGGGAGTGTTAGACTCATTAATCTCATCTCGTGTATACTGTTTGTATGTTGTTCTCTACTTAATATATATATCCCCCTTGGACCTCTATTGGAGGCACCAATCATTCCAATATCGTGTAACAATATCTATGGGAGTGTTGGCAGGCTTGCATCCAGAGTATCCTGCAACATGAAGCAAGTCAAGAAAGTACTTTCTTTGAGATAAAACAAGCCCATCAGCTCGCCGAGTCATCTCGAGACCCAAAAAATATCGGAGGTTTCCCAGATCCTTTGTTTAAAACACAGTCGCCAGATGTTGTTTGATCATGTGCATACCTGTGAGATCGTCTCCCGTAATAAAAATATCATCAACATGAAATAAGGGTCCGTTCGTTTCGCGGGAATTGGGCCATTGGAATTGGAATTGAATTCAATTCTCATTCCCGCAGGAATTGGAATTGAATTCAATTCTCATTCCCGCAGGAATTGGAATTTAATTCAATTCTAATTCTGCTGTTCGGCTGAATGCAGGAATTCTGTCACAGGAATTGGAATTAGCAATTCCGATGTTCGGCTGTATCCTGAAATTCAAAGTAGAGAATTCAAATTTGTAATTTTTATTATAAACTGAATTGAAATAGCTAAATAAAAATCATACTTCAACAGAATAAAAATTAATAGTTCATACACCGAACATTAAAAAAAGTTCAAAATAGTCTACAACATTATAATAGTCCGCACATGAAACCAAAAATCCTTAACATAAACTAATCAATCGCGTAGATGTAAGCGGAGCCAGGTCCTCCTAATTGGCATCGGTAAAGCCATGAACACGTCGGTCTTCTTGTCGTCAACACTCAGCATATCGATAGCCTGTATGACCTCACTCTCAGTCAAATCCGTAATAGCTGCAATGGCCGCATATATCCTGTCTGCCCTTGAGATCGGCGGCGGTGGCGGTGGCGGCTGAGAAGTCACGCTGCTATCATACTCCATGTTCCTCGCTATCACAGAAACAGCATCAGCAATAATATCAACCGTGGATGTTTTCTCCTTCCTCTTCTTGCTCTTTGGCTCAACCTCCTCCATGCCGTTTTCGTCCACCAGATAGTACTTTCCAAGTGGCACCTCAAAATGATCTGCTCTTTCGAGTGCATTGCGCAAAACTCTGGAGTCCGATGAGGACCCCTCCCATCCAGATAACACATACAAAAACCTCATATTTGAATCACATGCGGTCATTACATTCGTTGCAATGGCCTGTTTCCTATTCTGATACCTACCTTGGTCTTTAGTAGGAACTGTAACTTTAATATGAGTGTTGTCAATCGCACCAATGCAATCCTATATAGATATATGAACAATTTAGATATTGTAAAATATATTTTAAAGTAAAACTTAGGATTGTAAAAGAAATAACTTACATGAAAATGACGTCATCTTTGTACTGTTGACGCACATTATATATCCAACCACAAAAGCACACACACAAACACATATAAAGAATAACAAAGCAGGCACAAACTGCAGGTGAATGAAGATTGAGACATTGTACTCAAAACACACTAAAATCTAGTAAAATCATAGCATCAAGGGAGAGTGCATGTGTAGTCCATCTTACAAAGAATATGTCTTTAGCATGTTAACAAAACTTCCTGAATAAATATTCCATTATCTAGATCAGAACATAAACACCAGTAGTCTTTTCATTACAATGTAGAAAAAAATTTAGACAATTTAAATTCGATATTCAAAATCCAAAATTTAACTAGGTCTAATCACACAAATCTTACTACACATTATGCTAACAAGGTAGGTTTCCACCTGAATGCATATGAAATTTACAGGACGAAGAACTACAGATGAAAAAACTACACTTTAATTTAAAAAGACGGAAAACACAAGTAGGAAAACCTACAGTTGATTTCAGCGAAAGATAAAGCTCGTTGTTCCAATTTTATATGCTCACAAACACCCTCATTCTCCTTCTGTGCATATGAAAAGTTAGTTTTCTTATACAAAATAGAAAGTGCCCTTTATTTAAACCTAATCTAGAGTCACAACATAAAGAATTTGGATGCTATTTCACAGGTTTTAGACTACAAACATCTAAACCTAATCTCAAGCAACTGAAGATTAACTGCAGGCAATTAACAGGCAATTAACAGGCAATTAACAGGCAATTAATAGGCAATTAACAGGCAATTAACAGTTAACAGAAGAAGAAGAAGAAGAAGAAGAACAGTTAATAGAAGAAGAAGAAGAAGAACAGTTAACAGAAGAAGAACAGTTAACAGAAGAAGAAGAAGAAGAAGTTACCAATCGGAATCGGGAGTCGGGAGCAGCGGAGAATCGCCGATCGGGAGCCGGGAGCAGCGGAGAATCGCCGATCAGAGCCGGGAGCAGCGGAGAATCGCCGATCGGGAGAGGAAATCTGACCTAGCGGAGAAGCGGGATCGGGAGCAGGATTCGCGGCGACGGGAGAAGGAAGCGGAGCGGAGAAGAAGAATCGCGAAATCTGACCTAGCGAGGTCGAAAATGCATATCTCGTGTTTACCTTGTACCCATTTCCGACGAAATTAGGATTCATTGTCGATTTCCGCGATTTTTTTGGCATACCGGACGCCTATAATTGGAATTGGTAAATGAATTCCAATTCCAATGGCCCAATTCCCGCGAAACGAACGGACCGTAAGAGAATTACAGTGTTTGTTAGACGATGTCGAGTGAATAAAGAGAAGTCAGCTGAACTCTGAGTGAACCCAACCGCGCAAACTGTCTGGCTGAACTTGTCAAACCATGCCCGCGGAGACTGTTTGAGACCATAAAGAGATTTCTTCAGACGACATACAAGAGACTCTCTCGTGGTCTCAAACCTGGGAAGGTTGGTGCATATAAACGACCTCCTGCAAATCGTCATTGAGAAAAGCATTTTTGACAACTCCAATTGATGCAACGTCCAGTGTCGATGAACAGTGAGGGAGATCAGAACACGAACAGTATTGAGTTTGACGACTGGAGAAAAGGTCTCATCATAATCTAGATCATGTTGCTGAGTAAAATCAAAAGCCACTATGCGAGCCTTCAGACGTTGAACGGTCTCATCCGGACTATGTTTAATGGTAAACACCCACTTACAACTCACACATGGTTGAGCAGGAGGAAGAGGAACAAGATCCCAAGTGTGGTTTGCCCAAAGAGCTGACATTTCTTCGTCAATGGCCGTCCGCCACCCCGGATGTTGGAGAGCCTCCTGCACGGAGATAAGGGTGGTAATAGAGGGTATAGAAAGTGCAAACCTTTGTAGGTCCAGAGAGAGTCGGTGTAAGGAGACATAATTTGTCATCGGGTGCGCGGTAGAGGCGGTGGCAAGATCAGCAGGTCACAAAATACCATCAGGTGCGGGCATCTCCCATAGAGTCGTAGACGAAGGAGGGCGACGAGTATACACCCGAAGCAGAGGTGGTTTTGGTGGGAGTGTTATGGGAAGGGGGTGGAAGGTTAGAAGTAGTGGGCACAGTAGGCTGTGGAAGGAGATGCGGAATTGGAGACTCGGTTGGTTGAGAATGATAGGGTTGGTCCTCGAGAAAGGTGACATCAACAGAAGTAACAACCTTGCGATCCATGGGAGAGAAGCATATGTAGACCTTCTGAGTTCGTGTGTAACCAATAAACATATATTTCGTGGCACGTAGAGCAAGCTTGTCAGTGGAAGAACTAAGATTATGAACATAGCAAACGCAGCCAAATATACAAGGTGGGACGGAAAATGGGTTTGTGGAAGGAAACGGGATATTAAAGGGAGAGACAAAGTTGAGAACAGAGGAGGGCATGCGGTTTTTAAGATAGCGGGGTGTAGAGACCGCAAAATTCCAAAAGAGTGCGGGAACATTCATTAAACATCGTGGAGCGTGCAACGTCAAGGAGGTGACGATTCTTGCATTCAACAACACCATTTTGTTGGGGGGTATAAGGACAAGAGGTTTGATGGATGATCCCGAACTCAGCACATAGGTGAGAAACCCATGACTTGTATACTCACGGGCATTGTCAGTCCAAAGAGTTTTAAGCGTAGTAGAGAACTGATTGCGCGGCTCAATAATAAAGACACAAAGAATCCGAGGCGGATCAAAGCGATCATGAAGTAAATATAACCATGTCATTCGAGAGTAATCATCAATAAAAGTGATGAAATAACGATAACCAGAAATACTCGTGGATTTTATAGGGTCCCTCAAATATCTGAATGAATAAGATCAAAAGGAGCAGCGCTCTGTGTAGAAGAAGGTGGGAAAGTAGCACGGTGTTGTTTGTTGTAAATACAGGACTCGCATGTGACGTCATGGAGGGGTTGATAGGGAGAGCTTTCCAGAGAATGTGGAGTGGAGCATGCCCAAGACGTCGGTGTCATTCAACAAAGCTAATAGAGGAGAGAATTGTAGGGGGGAAGGGTTGAAGATGTAGAGACCATTCGACAGATGCTCTATGCCAATGATAGTCTACGACTTGCGATCCTGCATAACACAAGAGGTTGAAGAGAATGTTGCATAGCAATCAAGGTCTTGTGTGAGACAACTAATAGAGAGAAGGATGAAAGGAGAGCCCGGAACGTGAAGAACAGAGTGAAGAGTGATGGAGGGAGTAAGGTTGACGTCGGCTGAGCCAGAGACGGGAATGGTTTCCCCACTTACAACAGTAATGTACTTGGGATACACAGAGTCCAAGTAGTCTGATGGTTTTCGTGAGGTAATGTGGTGGGGGCCCCTGAATCCAAGATCCAAGACGAACTATGGGCAAGACTGGAGAAACCACCATCTGAAATTGACACAACAGAGCCCGTGGAATGGTCGATCATCCCTTGAAATTGCTGGAGTTGGATGCGCAAGTCATCAATGTCAGTTTGAATGTTGTTTGGAGTAGAAAGTGTGGCCATGGACAAAAGGGAAACTTGGAGCAAGTCAGTGAACCATGCATGCAAGCAGCACAGTACAGCGACAAAAGCAGGAACAAACAGCGGCGGCCGGCGAGTAGCATCCACTAGGAGAACTATCGGCCAGAAGTAGCGGTCTGGACGGCTAGCCAAAACAAGCTCAGCAAGGGGCAGAAGGCCAATGCGGCAAGGGAGCAGCTCCAGCGGGTAGAAATTGCAGCAGAAGGCAAGAGAACAGTAAACTGTGAGGCACAGCGGCCTGGCGAACGGGCAAACTGGCGTATAGCGTCCTGGCGAACTGGCGGCAAGAATTGCGGGAAGAACAGCAAACCGCAAGGCACGGCAAGGACTGTTTACACGCAGGATGCCGGAGTAAACCGCAAGGGGGACCGGTAGCAACCCTGCGGACAGCGAGGCAGCGGCGAACGAGCAACAGTCTGCAGCCAGACAAGTAGCGGGCAGGCAGCGGCAGCAAGCAGCGGATAGACAATGGCGGTCAGGCACCCAGTGAGTGCGGTAAGGAGAACCACGACTAGGCAGGAAACAGGCGGTAGATGCCGCGAGTAGAGACTGTAAGCAGAGAAAGAGAGGGCAACGGGTAGAGGCCACAAACAGTCGTTGCAAAATGACGTCTAGGAAGTCGGCGGACTTCACTTGTGGCAAGGCAGAGAAGCAGTTGCGCCCAAATCGTGCGGCTAGGAGAGCACGGGTAGCAGCGACCTGAGCGGCAAAGATTGTTGGCGACCAGAGATGTCGTTGCAAGCTGGTTACTTGAGAGGCTCCGACGGTCTGGGAGTAAGAACAAGAAGCGAGAAGACCGGGCAGAGAATAAACTTTGATCAGACAACCGTCACTGCAGCGGACAGGCGACCCGAGAGAAGAGAGATGTAACGGCGGCCTGGCGACCAGAAGAAGCGACGGCGGTTAGAGAGTAGACAGCGAGGCTATGCAAGGTAGGCTGCAAGCAGCGGTCAAGGAAGGTTGTTATGCAGAGCCCAGGCAGCGGCAAAGCAGAGATCGCAAAATCTTCCAGTGGTAAGGAAGATCACAAAGCATAGTTCGCTCAGTCCTCGGAACGAAAGAGGATCGCAGAAGCAGGACCCAGCCAAGGAGGATTATAAAAGAGAGGGGAGGGAGGAGGTGTAGGTTGAGAAAGAAGATAAGCAGGGGGCGGCAGAGAGCAGCGGCTAGGAAAATAGAGGTTGCATGAAGGCTGCGGGTAGACCTCAAACTCTGACCGCCCAGGGGTGCGATTAAACAAAGATCGACGGCTCTGATACCATGTAGAAACTTGAGAAAAACAATACATACATACAAATGTACACTTGTACATTTATATGTACATTTTAATGGCACCATCATACATACATACATACAAATGTACACTTGTACATTTATATAAGAGAAGAAAGAAGAAATTCTATCCTAAGATGTGGGACTAAACAAGCAACCAAGATGGACCAATCTATGGGCTTTTACATATATTCTATAACAAAATCAAACACCAACATTGTGATTTTCTGAAAATCACCCTGTCAAAAAGTTGATATCATCATTTACTTTCCTTAGTTATTTATTCTCTAATTATTTTCCATCTATCATCAAATTTAAATATTTTTTAAATTTTGATATGCATTATGCACAAAATAACAAGCATGTTAGAAACTCGGTTCAAAATCTTTTGAAACTCAGTTCAGAAAAACAATTAATGGCTATTTATTTGGCTATCAACAAATAGGCTTTTTTCCCTATGTTTGGCAGAACAAATATTGTCGGCAACCCAAAATTAGTTTTTACCCATTATCCAAAAAATCGACATAGTTTTAATATACGTGAGGAGTCTGACACGGGGTACTGCCTGTGACCCACGCGACAGTATGACCATCGTTCGAAGTCTCGAACCGTAATATATATATATATACATTTTTTTTTAAGTGTGACCTCATTCCGTCATTTTTTGTTGGGTTTTGTATTCGGTGTGACAAAAACTTTTACAGGGACGACAAACGAAGGATTTACTGTCGCATTGAGGCACGGGGGAACCCTGTGCACAACTGCTTGTGCGTCTGTGTGTGTATATAACCTTAGAGGGCATGAATAGGATCAAACCAGTCCATGATATGTTCTTATGGACATAGGCAAGTTGCCTTTTTATTTTATGTATTATATTATGTCTGTTAGAAAAAGTCCCTTAATTCTTAGTTTGTCGCCGACATTTCTTAGCCCATGTATAAATGGCCCATAGGGTCATCTCTCTCTTAAGCTCCTTTTGTAAAACATTGCTAGATTCTTTCTTTTTTTCCTTCCTTTATCTCTATACAGAGCCTCCTGTACACATGTTTAATATATATAACGGAGAATATTTGATTTGCTCATTTATTTATTCTCTATTATGGTTTTGTACATGATATCAGAGACGGGTTCCGACTCAGTTTTTTTTCGGTTGAGCATTACTCTCGTTGTGACCGCTACTCCTTTTTTGAACCCGTTGTGACCGCTACTCCTGTTTTGAACCCGTTGTGACCGCTACTCCTATTTGAACCCACTGTGACCGCTACTCATGTTTAAGCCCGCACCTCTGTGTTGGCTCCCTTTTCTCTGGTTAAGCTCTTACTCCCTCGTCCCCTCCCCCTTTTTTATAGATTTTTTTGCAGGGCCCCACCTCTGTGTTCTCGGAGTTCGTTCGCACGAACTGTTCGATGACTCCGACTGTGACCGCGCAAAACCCCTGCTCGTTGACTCCGACTGTGTGACCGCTCGACCTCTTTCTGCCCGCCCAGTCTTGCTGTCTGTGCAGCCTTGTCTGTCGGCAGGTCACTGTGCTTGGCGGCCTTTGCTTTTCTGACCGCGCATCATCCTGCTACCCGCCCTTCCTTCCCTTGGGACGATGGGAAAAAATGTTGCTCTTGCTTCCTCGACTGATGCAACTCGACTTGCAACTGCAACTTAATTAACCCAATTTTAATTTTTATGCAACGCATGTATTCGCGCATTTTATATTTGTTATTTCTCGCATTTTATTTATAGGCTCGTTTGCGACTTATTGGCATGACCGGACAATAAGACCTTGAATAAAATGGTCCGTCAAATTAGGTTTAGTGTTAGTTCGGACAAGAAATAAAATATAAAAATTATTTTAAAATTGTAGAGAAGTACACAAACAATTGGGAAAAAGGCCGCAAACCTTGTATATCTTTCTTATTCAACAAAGTACAAGTATGAGTACATATATATAGGGAGAGAAGAGAGAAGAATTCCCTTTTCATGATGTGGGACTAATACATAAGGAGGAAGAAGGCCTATGATGGGCTACTATATGGGTCTTTACATGTTCTTTTTCTTACACTCCCCCGCAAGTTGGAGGGTACAAGTCGTAGGCACCCAGCTTGGACAAGAACTGATGAAATAGAGCGCTCGGTATGGCCTTAGTGAGAAGATCAGCAACTTGGTCAGTAGTCAGAACATGTTTCAATTCCAGCTTCTTCATTTGAACTTTTTCTCGAACGAAATGGCAGTCAACTTCAATGTATTTCGTTCTTTCATGGAAAACAGGATTCTTAGCAATGTGTATAGCAGCTTGACTGTCACAGAGTAAGGTAGCTGGTGTAGAAAGTTTTACTCCCAGATCACCCCACAGACTGTTTCTTAGCCATGTGAGCTCAGATACAACAGACGCCATCGAACGGTACTCAATTTCGGCCGAAGATCGAGCAACCACAGACTGTTTCTTGTTGCGCCAGGTAACAAGGTGACCTCCAAAGTATGTACAAAATCCGTTGGTGGAACGCCGATCATCCAGGGAATCAGCATTCGAGTACCCAACCAATGTTGGAGTAGAAGAGGAAGAAGTTTTGTATACCAGCCATTGACCAGGAGTTGTTTTCAGGTATCTCAGGATACATTCAACGGCCTATATGTGAGACATCCAAGGAGAGTGCATAAACCGGTTGATAACCCCAACAGCAAAGGAGATGTCTGGTCTTGTGACTGTTATATAAATCAGTTTTCCAATAAGACGTCGATAGTATTCTGGATTTGGAAGAAAAAAATCTGCGTAAGAGGCATGTGCACAAAGCTTGTGATTGATACCCATAGGAGTATTAATCGGTTTGCATCCAGAGTAACCAACATCCTGAAGAAGGTCGAGACAGTACTTTCGTTGAGATAGGGCAAGGCCATCAGGACGTCTTGCGATCTCAAGACCAAGGAAGTATCGAAGGTTCCCCAGATCTTTTGTTTGAAAAACAGAACTAAGGTGATGTTTGATCATTTGAATTCCCATTGAATCATCTCTTGTGATTAGGATGTCATCGACATACACTAAAAGGAGAACCGTGTCTGTTGTTTGATATCGAGTAAACAGAGAGAAATCTACCGAGCTTCGAGTAAATCCAACTTCTCGAACAGCCCTACTGAACTTGTCGAGCCATGCCCGAGGATATTATTTGAGACCATAAATCGAATTCTTGAAGTGACAAACTCGGGACTCCCCCGTGGTCTTAAATCCTGGAGGTTGTTGCATGTAGACAGTTTCTTGTAGATTGCCATTTAGAAAAACATTCTTGATATCCAGTTGATGTAAGGGTCATCGGTGATGCACAGCCATGGAGAGGAGGACACGAACCGTGTTGAGCTTGTCCACTGGATCATGAAGGGGAGAAGAAATGAGCGGCGGTTTCTTAATTCTGAGCGCTATCAGGGTTTTAAAAGGCGCACGCGATTAGGGCGACGGTTATGAATGGAAACCGTGAATTGGCCTTTAATTTGGGGGATTTAAACATTCAATTAAAATTTTATATAATTTTTTGACACTCCTCACAAATGGGTCTGCGCGCTACGCTCTCGTGCCAACACTAAAGTACGTCGAATAAATTTTCAACGACTAAAATTAATTCATTGATTAACGCACAAAAATTAACCATACTAAAATCGTACCTCGACGAGACGCTGGCTTGATCAAGATCGCTCGAGGTCAAATCCTGAAATTAAAATTTATTGCCGCATTAAATTACAGGTGTTACAAAAACACCTCGCCTCTCAATTCCAAACTAAGAATTTGGGTCGGCTCTGATACTTCTTGGGGATTGAGGTAGCCCGAAGACCTGATGATCTTTTCTTATCTCAGCGAAAATACTGCCATGATCTACTTCAAGATGGCGGCTACTTTGGGTGTAAGCCTGTGGATACACCTATGGATGCTAATCACCAGCTTTGTGCTTATGGCTCAGACTCTGATCAACTTTTCCCTAATCTGAAGCATTATCGACGTCTCGTTGGCAAACTTATTTATCTTACTGTCACACGACCCGATATATCTTTGGCGGTCGGTGTGGTCAATTGCTTCATGTATGCTCCGTGGACCTCCCATCTTCAAGCAATCAAACGTATTCTTAAATATTTAAAAAATGATTTGGGTCAAGGACTAGCGTACAAGTCTTCCACTTCTTTATCTCTCATTGTATATTGTGATGTTGATTATGTTGGCTCACTCGATGATCGTAAATCCACTAGTAGCTACTACACTTATTTTGGCGGAAAATTGGTTACCTGGCGAAGCAAAAAACAAATTATGGTTGCACACTCCTATGTTGAAGCTGAATATTGTTTCATGGCTACAGCCATTTTAGAACTCACATGGCTAGAGAGTTTTCTTACTGATTTAGGAGTCATACTTTCATCTTCGGTCGTTCTCTTTTGTACTAGTCATGTTGTTTTATCCATATTCCTAAGAATTTTGGGTTTCATGAGCGCACAAAACACAATTATCATTTTGTCCGCGAAAAGGTTCAGCTTCGAAGATTTATCTTACAATTGTTCCTGCTGCGGATCAAGTTTCAGATGTTCTTACTAAGGCCTTGCCTCGCTCACTATACGGGCAATGTCATTCTAAGCTTGGCGCATATGACTTCTACGCTCCAGCTTGCGGGAGAGTGTTAGAAAAAGGCTCTTAATTCTTAGTTTGTCATTGGCATTTCTTAGCCCATGTATAAATGGCCCATTGGGTCATCTCTCTCTTAAACTCCTTTAGTCCCGCATTGCTAGATTCATTCTTGCTCCTTCCTATATCTATATAAGGAGCCTCTTGTACATGTGTTTATATATATATATATATATAATGGAGAATATTTGATTTGCTCATTTATTCATTCTTTATTTTAGTTTTGTACAATGTCCATGTCTTTAATAATGTTATGAATTGTAGCATCGGTCACAATTATCATTGTAGGCATTTTGTATTTTTATAAGTCATTAATAGTTTGTTGGGAGTTGTTAGTCGTTAAGAGTCATTGTTGTTATGAGTCGTTACTATCTTTGGGCAATTTTGTAACAATAAGTCTAATTGTTAGGACTTATTTATGGCCCGGCCCATCCTTGTAATTCTATTTATAGAGCCCTATACAAGCAATGAATTAATCTTTAGTTCCCTCTCCTCTTCTTCCCCTCCTCAAGTTAGGGCTAGGGTTGAGCAAGGCTCCCCTTTTCCTCTCTCTCTCTAGTTGAGCATGACTTCCTTATATCTCTGCCTACCTCACACTACCTCCAGCAACCTCTCCGACGAGATATCGACACGCTATGAGAAATCCCGTAACATATTCTTTGGGTCATCCATTGATTTATGTACCATGTTCAATGTGTAGACTCACTTGTTTAATCAATAATTCGAACAAGAGCTATTTATGAAAAATCGATCTATTAAGAACCATCAAGCTAAATTGATAGCTATTGAGAATTGAGCTATTGATGACAATTAAGCCAAACTGATAGCTCTAGGGAGGGACCCGGCCCAACTAGTGTCAGCTTAGGGTAAGGAAAACTATTTACCCCTTCCCATCAATATTGTGAGAACAGTGTTATTTTTTCCAAGTGCTATGAAATATAGTAAATTTGATGGGACAATTATTTGAGGCATTACATAACCAAATATGTCTTTAGGAAGCAAACTGTTAATTCATGGGATTATATTCAAGAGATAAAATTTAACAATGAATCATACTAACAGTGAAATTACTAGCCTAAAGTATTTGTTTGGATGTTGATTACATTGTTTTCTTGATTTCATCAGCAATATTATCATCTCCATGATTCCTGCATCCATCTCAGGATTTTAGTATAGTAAGAACTAGTAAATTTCTTATTTTTCTTTAAAGATTGTGCCAATAAAGAGACAAATATATATATAAACTTATTTAGAATGGCAATGTTTCTCTTGAAAATGAATGTGTTCACCTTTACCTGATTGATGTAGCTTAGTTTTGAGACACCTGCAACTAAACGAGCAACATCCTCACCAAACTCATTTTTTATGCTACTGAGATTTGCAAATGTGTCATCAATCACATCATGAAGAATACCTGCAACAACTGTGTTTATAGCCTGCATAAAGAAGAATTATGTAGGATTAACATGCTAAAAGTAGAATGACTTTTTTGTAAAATAGTACGAAATAAGGATTCCCAACTATAGTGGGATAAAGGCTTGTGTTGTTGTTGTTGTTGTAGTACGAAATAAGGATTCTGTACAAAGTAAATTGCTTTAACAACGACATAAATAATTTCAAGCAAAAAAGAAAATTAAGGAAAGGAACAGCAGATGTCAGATTGTTTCAAAGATGATAACAGAGTGCAAAATCATTGAACCAATACCAAGGGAAAGTGCGTACTCTTTTTCCAGTTGGTGGGACAAGAACAGCCAAAATCCTTCCAGTATGGATACAGTGAGTAACATAAGGCTCCCCAGTCTTCCTAAATTGGCCATAATGAGCTTTTCTTGCAAATGCAACAGCCTTTTGCACCTGCAATAAGGTGGGACTATGGGCATAAAACTGGTAGCAGCTGCAAGTAACTTAAGAAGCAAGAAACCGAATTACCTCCGCATCTTTAAAAATTGGGTATCCAGTTAAATCCACCCCATCTAGGACAAGAGAATCTGCTAATGGTAAATTACTCTAAGATGTAAAAATGGGATCTCACTTGAATAAACGTTAATAATTACAGGTAAAAGAGTCTTGATGAACACGTTGACTATGCTCTAGTAACTTCATCTATGATTAAAATTATGTATATATAATGTGTAATATATAACTTGGAACAACCCAAATGGAAAACAACAAATAAAATTTGGTAGTAATTGAAACCATAACAAACATGAAGAAAATAATAGGTTGTGGAAAGATCAATTTGGGCCACAATTAACGAATAAAATCATGCTCTATAAAATTGTAATAAAGTTAATTTACTTGGTTGGCAAGAACGAAAGGGACCGAGAGATTACCATCTGGCTTTATTTAGTTACTACAAGTTCTTTAATAGTGTAGAAAATCCAAGGAGAGAGAAAATAAATAAAAAGATTTATTAATTTCTCAAATTCCTCTTCTATGAAATACAAGTATTGTACACTTTAAATAGGAAAATAAGGAGAGAGGGAGAATCTATCCTACAATGTGGGACTAAACAAGAAGAATGGGCTGATCAAATGGATATTATCATTGGGCTTTTTACATTTTCCTTCAACACTCCCCCGCAAGCTGGAACATACAAATCGTAGGCACCGAGCTTGAACAAAAACTGATTGTACAACGATCGTGGTAGGGCCTTTGTGAGAATGTCAGCCACTTGCTCGGTAGCAGGAACATGTTGTAACTCCAATTTCTTCAATCGAACCTTCTCTCGAATGAAGTGACAATCAACTTCAATATGTTTAGTTCGCTCGTGAAGCACGAGGTTCTTAGCAATATGTATAGTCGCTTGACTGTCACACAATAGAGTTGCAGGTGAGGAGAGGTGAACTCCCAAATCACGAAGGAGACCTGCTGGCCATGTGAGTTCAGATACAGCTACAGTCATTGCACGATACTCGGCCTCAGCAGACGAACGCGCAACGACCGATTGTTTTTTTGCGGCGCCAGGTAATAAGATATCCTCCAAAGTATGTACAGTAACCAGTTGTGGAGCGTTGATCATCCAGAGACCCAGCATAATCAGCGTCAGAATAGGCAATCAGAGCTAGGGAGGAAGAGGAAGATGGTTTACATACGAACCCTTGTCCAGGCGCCGTTTTTAAGTATCTGAGAATGCGCTCAATGGCCTGAAGATGAGAGGTATATAGAGCATGCATATATCGACTGACAACTCCAACGACAAAGAAGATATCAGGTCTTGTCACAGTAAGATAGATCAGCTTTCCAACAAGGCGACGATAATACTCAGGGTTAGGAAGTAGCAGATCTGAATCAGAGCCTTGAATACAGAGCTTGTGGTTGACGTCCATCGGGGTGTCAGCAGGCTTGCATCCCAAATAGCCAGCATCCTGAAGAAGATCAAGATAGTATTTCCTTTGAGATGGGACAAGGTCATCAGGTCGTCGTGCTACCTGAAGTCCAAGAAAGTACCGAAGATTTCTCAGGTTTTTAATTTTAAAATACTGAGTTCAGGTGCTACTTAATCATTTGTATTATTGTGGAGTCATTTCCCGTGATTAAGATATCATCAACGTAAACCAAGAGAATTACGATGTATGTTGGTCGATGATGAGTAAAGAGAGAGAAGTCGGCAGAGCTTCGAGTGAATCCAACATCCTGGACGACTTTGCTAAATTTGTCAAACTATGCACGAGGAGACTATATGAGACCATAAATAGATTTCTTCAGGTGACAAACACGAGACTCCCACGTGGTCTAAAACCCGGGAGGTTGATGCATGTAGACAGTTTCATGAAGGTCATCATTGAGGAAAGCATTCTTGACATCCAACTGATGTAAGAGTCATTCGTGATGATAAGCCAAGGAGAGCAGGACCCGAACAGTATTCATCTTAGCAACTGGTGAGAAAGTCTCAACGTAGTCGAGGTCTTCTTGCTAAGTGAAGCCTCAAACCACAAGCCGAGCTTTAAGGCAGCCGACTGTCCCATCCGGAGCATGTTTGATAGTATAAACTCACTTACACCTGACGCAAGTCCGCCCGAGTGGAAGTGGGACAAGATCTCAGGTCTGGTTTGTCCATAGGGCAATCATTTGCTCATCCATAGCAGCACGCCACCCCGGATGATGAAGAGCCTCCTGCACAGAGTTAGGTATAGAAATGGAGGATAGAGACAGCACCAATTTGAGAAGAGGACAGGCAATGCGAGGATACATAATTCGCCAAGGGATGCGTGGTAGAGGAGGATGTACCGGATTAGCTGGTCGTGCGAGATCATTTGTAGAGGGTAACTATTGTGGGGCATCAGATTTGGGAGGACGGCGGGTGTATACGCGAAGTGGTGATTTGAGTTGCACTGGTGGTGATGAGACATAAGAGGAGGTGGATTAGGGGAGTGGAAGAAATGGCGGAAGACGAGACATAACAAGGACAGTGGGATGGGGTAAGATGGGAGGTATAAGAGGAGGTGGATTAGGGGAGTGTAATGGTTGGTCCTCGAGAAAGGTGACATCAGCCAAAACCACCATTTTGCAATCGATGGGAGAGTAACACATATAACCCTTTTAGTGCGGGAGTATCCAACAAACATATATTTGGCAGCGCAAGGAGCAAACTTATCCGCAGATGGATCAAGGTTATGGACATAGCAGGTACAGTCAAAGACACGAGGCACGGTGAAAAAAGACTGTTTGGAAGGAAAAAGGAGACTAAATGGAGTTGCGAAGTTGAGGACGGAGGAGGGCATGCGATTTATGAGATGGCAGACAGTAAAGACCGCAAAGTTCCAGTATAGGATGGGGACCTGCATTTGAAACATGAGGGATCGTGCGACGTCGAGAAGGTGACGATTCTTCTGTTCTGCCATACTGTTTTGTTGCGGAGTATAGGCGCACGGCGTTTGATGGATGATGTCAAACTTAATACACAGATTGGAGAAGGTACGGCTTGTATATTCTCATGCATTATCGATACTAAGAACTTTAATAGCAGCGGGGAACTGAGTACGAGTCTCAGTAATAAAGGAACGAAATGTGGAGACAAGTTCAGTACGATCACGAAGTAAATATAACCAGGTCATGTGCGAGTAATCATCAATAAACGTAACAAAGTAACAATAATCATCAACACTAAAAACTTTATAAGCTCCCCAAATATTCGAATGGACTAAAGCAAAACGAGCATCACTCCAAGTACAATTAGGTAAAAAAGATGCACGGTGTTGTTTGCCAAAGATACATGATTCACAAGTAAACTCTTGAAGTGAGACATCAAGAAAAGCCTTCTTGAGAATCAAGAGAGGGGCATGCCCAAGACAGCGATGTCAATCAACAGAAGTGACCGAGGAGAGAGCAGTGGGAGGAACATCCAGGAGATAGAGCCCATTAGACAGTCGCCCCTTACCAATGATATTCTGCGTCTGTCGATCTTGCACAATAAAGAAAGTAGGTGAGAATACGGCGTTGCAATCTAGGTCTTGAGTTAGACGGCAAACAGAAAGCAAATTAAGAGATAATCCCGGAACATGCAAAACCGAGGATAGTGTAAGGGTTGAAGTCAGTGGCAAATCAGTCGCGCCAGAAACCGGAGTAGTGGCACCATTGGCCACGGTGATGAACTGGGGATATGCAGATGGCAAGTACTGAGATGGTTTTTGCGGAGTAATATGGTGTGTGGCATCCGAGTCCACAATCCAATGGGATCTGTGGAAGAGACAAGTTATACCTTCATGAGGGATCGACGCAACAGAGCCAGGTGAGCAAGTGATCACCCCTTTGAGATGTTGGAGCTGAGTGCGTACAGCACTGATATCCATTCAATGTTGCAAAGGCACAAAGTTTTGAAGTCATGCTTGAAGCAGTTGGACAGTATGGGTCTGGTTATAAAGACCCTAGTTATCATGATTTGAGAGTCTCATTGTTATTGAATACAAAAGATAAAGTTAACGAGATGAAGACAAACTATCAAGCGTACTAGAGGAGATATGGTTGCACACTTATCTCAGATGGTTGGACAGACGGGAGAGGGAGACATTTGATCAATTTTCTAGTCAATTGTCCAGAAGGATCTTATTTTATGGGTTCCGTAGATGCATCCAGTCATATTCAAGATATGGCAATGGATGAAGACATTTTGGATTAGACCACAACTTTATACTATGATATTTTTTTGTTCATTTTTTTGTTATTTCTTTCTCTGAAGTCTTTATTGATTGGCATTGTTTTTTCTTACTGCTTACTGCTTCATGGTATTTGAGATAGGTATGAATATATTGAGAATTGAGAATTTGAGATATCATGAATTCATGATATCGAAAACTTTGTGTTTGTTACTTCTTGGTATGAATGTGTTAAGAATTGAGATATGAAGATATCATGAATTCGTGATATCAAAAGATTCAGAACTTGTGTGCTTAGTTGCTTGTTTAGAAATTAGAATTCTTTTAATAAAGAGGGGTAAAATCGAAAAGTGGATGTTTAACCAAATGAAGTTTTTCGCTTATAATATAGTATAAATATATTTTAAATTGATTAGACTTATTGTTTCATTCTTTTTAACGTGTTATTCTTACAAATAATTATGTATAATTATTTCACACGATATTTTCTATTTTATATTACAAAATATGTTAAAATGTTAACACATTTATTAGTTGATTATTTTTATGTTTTTAAAATAAATTTATTTAAAAATACATAAAATCAAACAAGAATATTTAACTTACTTATAATCAAACAAAAATATTTAACTTTTAAATATTATTTATTTTGTTTAAAACTTAGTCTTATCAAAATAAATTATTATATCATATTGAATACATTTTACAATGTATCTATTTAACTTGTTAATAATATTTTATTTTGAATACTCTTCGAATTTTACTTTTTGAAATGCATGACTTACTGTATGTCTTCTTGTTATGTTAATTTTTTTTACTTTTAGAACATAGAATTATACTTATGAACATTAAAAATATATATTTATGAGATACAAAAATTCGATTTTTTAAAATATTTCTAACAAATCGAAATTGTCTCCGATATTAAATATTTACAACCATGATGTTAACAAAACACTTTTAGTTCGTGCAACGAGGAAGATGATTATACTCTAACGATGAATCAAAAAAACATTTATTATAGTTAAAGGAGGCCCTTCTAAACAAAGTCCTAGCATAACGAGAGTAGACGACTTAATGGGCAAGAGGACAACAACAATGTTTATGGGATCATATTTGGAATGTTTATGAACCACAGCTGTAAACAATGGATGCTAAGCATTGTGTGTATCGGCCAGTGTAATGTTGTAGCTATCGTGATAAGTATCCCCTCTGTAAAGTGTGTTTGCAAAAAATGAAACTCAGAGGAATTGGAAGGGGTCGCACTAGCGATGGATCATGTAGTTTAAGTCGATGCAAAGTTAAGAATCTTACCAAGGCTTGAAGTTTCATGAATTCTCACATCCACCTTGCTGCTATAAGATCTCGCTAGTGGTTGTGGAGAAGATTCCCTCACTCTATGGAATGTTGTGTCTCGGGGGAAGTCAAACTCTGGATCAGCATTCTGACCACATACTTGGCGGATTCAACACCGGACAACAAAATGGGAAATTTGAATGTCATCTTTACTCGATTTGCCCAAAGTTGCACCTGACTTTGTGTGTCCTCGACCTATAACCACTACACACGAACATCGGATTATCCGCTCCAAATGAATGGCGGTTGCATGCTCGATACTCCCTCCAGTGCTCTTGCACGAATAGCCCCTAATTCAAGCAAAACTCAACGGAGAATTTTTCAGAAGAAACATTGTCTAACGGTTGGGTCTAATATTTTAAAATAGGCACCTGCCGAGTAGTGATTGTCCCCGCGCACCGTAAGAATCAACCACTTCACAGCGACAATCATCAGAAAGTTTTGTTGGCGCCTCCCTACAGAGGGACAAACTTTGATCATTAAAAAAGTTGGCATTGGTGACTAGTGCATCAACTTCCTGACGGATAAAGCGAGTACTAGTCATATATGGCGACCAATATCCGCATAGAGTATTCTCCGCATCTATAACTGCCCTTAATCATGACACATCAGCAGCTACGGCATTCACCAAAAAGCTAGAATTTCTCATCAAAATTGTGAATCTCTATCAACTTTTATTTCAAAAGTATCCTCTTTATTTCTTTTCTACTTTACCTAACTTAAGAACCTGCCACATCAAAAACCAGGAATTCACCTAACTCTACAAATAATAGGGCCATCATCATTTGAAAACCTCTTCTCTCTGAATAAATAATGGTGATTGCTAACCGCACCCCTCATATGGCTATTTGCACCTTATTTTGTTAAAACTTTTTTCTAAGACTTTACTCGCACCCCATCTCCCCGATTTCGCGGAAGCCGCACCCCGTCTTCCTCTTCGCCGAGCTGCTCCTGTCTCTGGCATCTTCCTCACGTCATCTTCCTCTCTGGGTAACAAGTCAGCGCTCCTTCCAGTGTGCTCCTTCCGTCGGCGCCCGTGTCCCCCTCTTCGCCGAGCCGCTCCCATCTCCCCAACTAGCACCAACGCTCCCACCTGTTGCATCTTCCTCGTGCCACCTTTCTCTCCGGTTAACAGTGATTCCTTTAGGCACCCTAACCTAAAAATAGAGAAAATATATCAAAAGGGCATTTCGTTCCAGAAAAACTGAGTGGAAGAATAAAGTGGATTTTTCAACATCATAAAATTAACTGAAGCATTTTATCCAATTATTACAGCACAGAAGGCCGATCAAGGGAAATGAGAGATTGGGGAACAACCCAAACCAGAAATGCAATGAAACACGGGAGAAGAGGAAAGTTTTACCTTCGTTGGAGAGGAGATGCGTGAAATCTGCTGATAAACCGGTGAACAAGAGAGCAATCACCTGCAATGGGGGGGCTGGACTCGACTCGATATCACCCTACGCGGATATTTTTGGGTGCTCTAAGAGTATAATACCTGAGAGAAATCATCGCCCAACACTACTCTATTATACGTCTCACGCACACCACTGGGGGATATTTTCAGGTGTGTCAAGAAAAATATCATGGTGCGTCAAGAAAATATCGGGGTGCGATTATATTTTCGGGTTGCGGTTAACAATGGGGTACGAATAGCCAAAACCGGATTGCGGTTAACAATCGCCTAAATAATAGGCATAGATAGATTTCTAGTCACCATTATTGTAATATTTCCATATAGACGTATTAACAAACCAAGTGTGCAATCCAATCATATTGACCAGCAGCTACCCTCCGAACCCCATAGGTGATGAACATAACAATCCTTCAAAAGATATCATATATTTTATGCAAAAGTTTAGCAAACAGATAGAAGGAAAATTTAGGCATCATGCACCAGAGAATCTAATACCTGGCTGATCCTCTAACCTAGGCCATAGGAAATCGACCTTGGTGGACAGGCAGGCCCCAGAAGCGATGGCCACAGCCGTCACAGCGACATGAGCCAGTGCGGACGTCACCCCCGCGTGCGCTGCCCCTGTGCTTCCGGCCGCAGCAGCGGCTGCCGCGATGGCGTTGCTAGCGCCGATAACAGTGCCGAGGGAAGACGAGACGGCCAGTCTCGGGGCCATCGCGTCGAGGATGCACCGGAAGCGGACGGAGTTGCGGAGTGAGCCGGGAAGGAGGAGAAACCGAGAAGTCCGGCTACCCAAATGCAGAGGCATCCTAGAGCTCGCATACTGTCTTAGCCCTAGGTCGCCGCTGCAGCTGGAAGGCATAGCCGATGGATCCCTTGTGTTGGGGTTTCGGGGAAGACCCTGATTCTTTGATCTTGTAGTTTACAGTTCTCTGGGAAGATTAGTGTTCCACAAGGACATGTGGACTGCAAGGCGCCCGAGCAGTTGGTTTTACTGTTACTACTTACTAGTAAATTTAGCAAATTATTATTATTATTAATTATTATATAGGGTTGCTGCATCTGCACAGTGCCGATATAAGTAATATCCGCGCTGTACATCCCAGCGGTTGGATCTAATCAAACGGCTGAGATTAAACCGGGTTATTGGGCACAAATGGGCGGGCGAACCCATGCCCATATCGGTCCAACCCTGATCCAAAGTAGGTTCAAGCGCGTGAGAGAGACGGCTCGCGCGCGCTTTGTAAGTGAGGGGGATTGCTATATAATCAGCAATCCCCCCTCTCACTTCCAAAGCGCGCGCGGGAGCCGGCTCTCTCGCGCGCGCGTGAACTTGCTTTGGAGCTATCACGGGCCTGAGCTCGGCCTCCCTTCTGTGGCTTATAACCTGTTTTCATCACAGCCGTTGAATTAGATCTAACGGCTTGGATGAAAAATGTGAATATATGTTATATCTGCGTTGCGCGGATATACATATTTCAGTTATAGATATATATAAGGCTATGTTTGCCAACCCGGTGGGGCGCCGTTCCGGCGGGAACTGGCCGGAGGGAAGCTCTTTGGGACATTGTTTGTGCTCCCTTTGAGAACGGTCGGCGTGAAAGGGTGTCAGCCCGACTTTTTGTCGTTGGTGGGACAAGTGTTAGCCGACGAGCGATCGTTTTCTCTCTCCTTCCCGGCCTCCTGTCGGGCCGTGTTCTCAAACTGAGCCTTAGTCGTAAAAATTAAAATTGTTATTTGAAAACCAATTATTATTAGCAAATCATCAAAAAAATTATATATTTTGGTCCTTCTCTTTTGTAGTCTTCATTCCGTCCAACGAGAGGCTATATGTCACCTTCATTCTAAAACCTCTGAGGCTCCGTTCGTTTCGTGGTTTTATACGGAGAGAATTGGTTTTGAGCAAAAGCAAAATTTTGTGGGTTTTGGAAATGAGTCAAAACCTTCCTCTTCTTATTCGTTTGGAGAAGGTTTTGAGAGGAAATGACGGTGCGCCACGACCGACGCGTGTATATTTCCGCAGGAGGCGGTGACTAGCTGCCCGGACGAGCGATCAGAGTCGGTGGTCGCGTCCGGATGATCGTTTCCAATCATTTTCATATTTTATGTTTTTTTTAATTTGAAGTGTATTTAGCCCCGATCGGACCAAAATAGTGCGAGTCGTCTGATCGGATGGTTTATTATATTGTGTGTGCAGTTAGCCGGCGGTTTTGATGCTAGGGTTATAAAAGGGAGGCGTCGGTTCTGATGGGGGCATCGTGAGTTTGGTTGTTTCCCAGACCGTCGATCACAGAGGAGTGATTCCTCCGCTGCTCCCGGTGCGACGTCGGCAGCCCTCCTCCACCTCTGTCTGCTGGTGTGACGTCGGCAAGCTTCCCGCTGCCTCTCCCGTAAGCCCTACTTCCCGTCGCTCTCACCTCCTCCATCTGACACCAGCCTCGTTGCTTCCCGTCCAGTGCCCTGCATCCACGCTGTCGCCGTCTCCCTTTTCCGCCTCACTCCACCCCGTCCAGCCAACAACCTCCCAAGACCGTTGCCTCCCATTCCTCCTGTCAGCCCTCCAATCCTCCTGTATCCAGCCACCGTCGGCTTCCACCCCTCCACCTCCGCTTTCCCCCTCACCCGAACCCCCCTCCTCTAAGCCCTTCACTCCCCTTTCGTGAGCCTCCCTCCCCCTTCCCCCTTCCCCCTTCCCTGTCCCGTCTCCGCAAAGTCGGAGACGTCGCCCCTCCCTCTCCCGTTAGCCGCCACATTTACCTCAACCCTGACTCTACCTATTCACTTCAAATCAGCCCACCCCGACGTCGTCGTGCACGTGGATGCCTTGGATGCCTTTTCACCTTCCCTCACCGCCGTCTGCACGCGTAAATTGTGGTAACAATCATTTCCTTCTAGTTGTTTACCTTGGCACTTGTATTGTGATGGTTGTATGTTTTATTGCTATTAGTATTGTTCGTCTTATGATTTGCAGGGCGTATTCTGTGGTTGCTTAAAATATTTGCGTCTCGGTCTTTGTAAGATTAATAGTTATTTTCTTTTACTCAAATATTTGTGAACGCACGTGCCCTGTTAATTTGCTATAATAATTAATAATTACTTGTTAGCAATTTTTGCGGACCACTTGTGCACTTGCATCACACGGCATTGCCTATAGGAGTGCATTTAGTGAATCCACCCCGTGTCTGCCTTACCACTGCATCAAATTGGTATCAGAAGACTAGGTTAGGGTCATTGCATGTTACGTAGTGGTAGGGATTATCGACAGTCCATGTCAAGTCAAAATCATTCTGACGATAGGATCGCTAGCTCTCAGACAGACATGACGCCCGCGGAATTTCAAAGGCTTGTCCTTGATCGATTTGATCAAATGGGCGTCCAATTTGACACACTTAGAGGTGATATCGTGAGGGTTAGTACGAGGGTAGGCCAGTTAGAGACACCAAGAGATCGAACAAACATATACCTAATGAGGAACCTCTTGAGGACCTTCGAGGTGCCACACCCCCTCCCCGGAGACGTGGTAGAGACGGCCCTCGCCGAGAGTTCCCACCCCCACCAAGAGCAAATTATCGCCGTGGTTTCGAGTTTTGACGAGATCGCCCTTTGTGTTAAAACCGAGAATTCGGTCTCGAGGAGTTCATCCTTGGGGAAGGGGTGATCGCACACGTACTTCTCCTCCGCGAGCCCGAGGAACCAAAGTAGACGGACTAGGGACAGACCCAAGGCTCCAGCACGGAGGTCCCTCCACACACCCGGAAGTTCTTAGAGTGCTTCCCCTCCTTAGCCAGGTGCTGAATCTAAGGTATCTCCGAGAGCGCTAGAAGATCAGACCCAAGAAAACATGCCTTTCTGAGATACCCCTTGGGTCCTATTTATAGATTTCTGAAAACGGCCTGCAAATAGCCAACCTCCGCTATTCTGAACAGCTATATGCAGGCCACATGGGTCTGCCAACAGCGAGACTCCGTTGTTCTAACTGGCTATGGGCAGGCCCGCAGGGACAAAATGGCAGGAAACACCCCACACAATATAGGGCGTGCAGGTCCCCATTTCCTCTACTCGGCAAGGGTGGCGAGTGCTCGATGGAGCTGGCACTCGCCGCCTCGGCTCGGCGCTTTGGAGAGCTTGGGAATATAATGCCCTACTCGCCCGTCGAGGCCTCGACAATCGGCCTGAAGTTCGTCGAGCTGGGCTCGACGAACTCGGCCCTTTGGTCGCCCAAGCGAGTTGGACTAGGCGCCGAGGAGGGCTAGGCTCATAAAGGCAAGCTTGGGACTCGCCGCTAGGACAGTGGCATCGAGGGGACTCGCCACTAGGGCAGGGGCGTCGAGTGGACTCGCCGCCCAGGATTCAGTTCGCCCTGGGCTTGGGCTGGGCTCGGTCAACCTCACTCGCCGGATACGGGGTTGTACACTTTGGATGAGTGACAGGGGCGGATCCAAGGGGGGGCCCATGGGGGCCCGGCCCCCCCCCCCAAATTTTTTAAAATTTATAAATAAAATGTTTCAAATAACCGCCACCGTTGGATTGCTGATCACAAAATATGCATATCCTTTGTCAGATTTGCTGGACTTATGGCTGGATTTGCCATATTTTAAATTCATAGAATATTTTAAATTCATTGTCATTGACTTATGGTTGGATTTGTCATATCTTATAATCAATATTTTATATACCAAGCCATAAAATATTGATTATAAAGAATTTGACCGATGGATAATCCCGCATCAACAATCTCCCGCGGGAGCAAATCCCGTCGATCTCCTGCTTCTTCCGTCTGGCGCCCAGATTTTTTATACGCTTCCATCAAATCCGCCGAAAGCAGCTCTCACAATCACGTCTCCTCCCACGTCTCAGCAACTCCTCTTCTCCCACATGTCAATAGCGACCCGCACAAAGCACCATTCTGCCATTAAAGTAACTCCTCTGCTCCTCAACTCCCGAAATTATTTTCCCCTCTCGCTTCATACTTTGTCCCGCAGATGCCTAGGGCATCACCCACTACCCAGACGCCTAGGGGCTAGGGCATTTTCGATCGGCACCTCCCGACCTCCGGTAAGCTCCTATAGCTCATAACCTCTGTTGTATCTATTCTTATTTTGGATCTGAAGGAGTTGTATAAATCTGAAGCTATAAATTCCTATTTTGCCAATTATTTTTCAGCCTAAGGCATCGCCCAACACGTTGGTGAACCTTCCTCCCGCAGCCGCTTAGGGCATTTTCGATTGGCACCTCCGGTAAGCTCCTATAGCTCATAACCTCTACTGTATCTATTCTTATTTTGGATTTGAAGGAGTTGTAAAAATCTGATTTGAAGTAGTTGTATAAATTCCTGTTTTGAAGGAGTTGTATAAATTTCTATTTTAGATTGGAGGTGAAATATCCCCTATTTCTTTTGCTCAAAATTTTGGTTGATTTGGGGCTTTTGGGCTACAATTCCTTTTAATTTTCCTATTTCTTGGTTCGTTTGTCAAAAATTGCTTTGATAAATTGTTGAGGTATGCAAGTGTTTCTGTTATTATAGTTGGACTGTTGTTTGACTCTAATATATAGTAGGAATGTTGTTTAATCTCAATCAGATTAAGAAGCACGCGTGCACATAAGAACTAAACAGTAATTAAGTTTGTTCTCGATGCCACGACTATTACAAAGAGAATATTACGAAGATCTTTAGAATTACGGGTTGCAAGCTTGAGAGGTTCACATGCAATTTTTTGTTTAGAGATTCACATAACTAATAAATTTTAAAAGAGCATTTATTCACCTCCAAAGGGCAATGCTTTTCGACATTCTCTTTGCAATGTTACTTATCTGCAGTTAATTATAGTAGACAATTATTTTTCAACCGTTAGATCTCTTTGGAATGATTTTTTGCTTTTTGTTGTCAATCTCATGGTCGTCTGAAATATTTTTTTTGCCAATAAAATATGTTTATATTGTTAAAATTATTTGCTTCTCATGCTTCTTTAATTATTTGATAATTATATGCGTGTTGTTGTAATTATTTGCCCGATAAGTGATAATTATATGATTTTGCAACAAACCAATGATACTAATTGCAGAAATCAAAACAGTCACTCCATTGCTAAAATAGACACTCCATTGCTAAAATAGTCACTTCATTGCTCAATGCTCCTCACAAGGTTTAGTTGTGACATCCTAAAACTTGTAGGCTTGTAGCTGAGCCTATTGTTATGTGTCATAAGTGAATGTTATAATGCATGTTTGATGTTTCACAAATTATTTTTGTTATACAGGTAATCATGAAAAAATTGAAAACTATTGATTCATTTTTCAACAAAAAATCAACAAATGAAGCTGACACATCTTTGTCAATAGAACAAGTTAATGTTCAATCTCAAGATATATGTAATGTTGATTCTTCCCTAGCTAAAAGTGATTCAATCATTTTCGAGCGTGATCCTGGATTACGACGACAAATTTGGGACTATCATGTAAATCAACAGGATGAAATGCGACGAGCTTATATTAAACTTGGGTCTTATCAACACTAACTTCAAGAGTATCCATCCTCAGGTGAACATAAGTGAAGATTTCAATATTCGTGGTTTGAGAAGTTTCCATGGTTGAAGTATTCTCCTGCAAAAAATGCTGCATATGTTCACCTTGCTATATTTTCAATAAACAAAATAGTGGTCGATATGGAACAAACTCATTCACGATGGAAGGATTTCGGAACAGGAAAAAAGTCAATGGAAAGAATTGTGCTTTTTTGACTCATGCAGGGAAGGATCATTGTTCTCCACACAACCTTGCTGTCAAAAATTTGTGCGAATTTAATGGCTCAAACTCAACATATAGATAAAGTGATGGAAAGACAAACATCTCAGCAAATCACAATGAATCGGTTACGGGTTGGAACTTCAATTGATGCATTGCGCTATTGTGCATTTCAAGGAATTGCATTTCGAGGTCACGATGAAACTCAAGAATCTATTAATCGCGGGAATTTTGTGCAAATTATCAAATTGCTTCGGACTTATAACAAGGAAGTTGATGAGGTTGTGTTAGAAAATGCGCCAGGAAATGCTATGTATATATCGCCTAATATTCAGAAAGATCTTCTTTCGATTATGTCAAGAAAGGTGCAAGATGTAATTCGTAAGGAAATTAACGATTCCAAATATTGCATAATAGTTGACGAATCTAGAGACGAATCAAAAAGAGAGCAAATGGCTATCGTGATTCGATTTGTTGATGTTCATGGCTTGGTGCGAGAAAGGTTTTTAGATCTTGTTCATGTTACAGATACAAGTGCACTAACTCTTAAGAATGAAATTTCAGCAGTCCTCTCTCGTCATAATTTGAGTATCCAGGATATACGGGGTCAAGGATATGATGGTGCAAGTAACATGCGAGGTGAATGGAAGAGTTTAAAAACTTTATTTCTTAATGAATGCTCACAAGCTTATTATGTTCACTGTTTTGCACATAAGCTTCAACTAGTTCTTGTTGCAACATCAAAGGAAGTGAAGGCAGTGCATAATTTTTTTAATGAGCTGATATATATTGTTAATATTGTTGGTGCTTCTTCTAAACGCAATGATCAATTGCGAGTTGCTCAAAAAGAGTACTTTGATCACATGATTGCTTTAGGTGAAATTGAGACTGACACGGGAGCCCATCAAATTGGTTCACTACAACGACATGGTGGCACTAGATGGTCGTCACATCTGAACTCTGTTTACAGTGTTATAAATATGTATAATGCTACATGCTCTGTGTTGCTTGATATTAGTGATAATGGAGGAACATCTGCTCAACGAGGGGATGCTGAAGCAGCCTTTAAAAAATTGGGAGTATTTGAATTTGTTTTCATTTTGCATTTGATGAAAGAAATTTTGGAAATCAGTGACGTTTTATGCAAAGCACTGCAACATCAATCTCAGGATATATTGAATGTCATACATTTAGTTTCAACAACAAAAACTCTCATTCAGAAGTTGCGAGAATCTGTCTAGGAAAAGTTCTTATAATATGTGAAAATATTATGTGAGAAAAATGAAGTTAAAGTTCTTGACATGAATGTTCAATATAGTGATCATCGGTTTCGAAGTCCGCGTGATATCATTACAGTGAAACATCATTTTCAAATAGATATTTTCAATGCCTCAATAAATTGTGTGTTACAGGAGCTAAATTCTAGATTCAGTGAAAATTCTATGGAACTCCTTCGTCTAAGGGTCTGTTTGGGACAGCTCTGGCGGATTGAAAAGCTGTTGTCCGGATAGAGCTGTTTTAAAATAGATCTCTGGGGAGCAGTTTTGAAAAGCTGCAGACTGTTTGGGTGTTCTGTGCAGAAGTGCGCTCGGAATCGTCGGAGGAAGGACGTCGGGGGTTTGGAATTGCCGGAGGAAAGCTGTCCGGGGCTCGAAATCGCCGAAGGAAGGCCGTCCGGCCTCTGAGCATGTTCCAACTGAAGAAACCATTAGATTTCCAAAACATGTGAGAGAGAAAGCTATTTTGCGGGAGCAGAAGCTGGGGAGGGAGAGATTTCTGAAAAGCTGCAAAACAACTCCAGATTTTTGAAAAGCTCTTCACAGGGAGCTGTCCCAAACAGACTGAAAGCAGCTCTGGCGGCTGGAATAGAGATTTTCCAACCGCCAGAGCTGCGCCAAACAGACCCTAAGTGTGGCTTTAGATCCAAGTGATGAATACAAGTCTTTCAAGATTGATGATATATGTGCCCTTGCAAAGAATTTCTACCCTCAAGTTTTGAGTGAACAAGAAATTTATGTGTTAAATACTCAATTGCAGCATTATCAACTCAATGTTCCTTCTCATAAGGACTTTAAAAATTTATCTACAATTTCCAAGTTGTATGAGAAATTGGTGGAAACGAAAAAAATCAAAGACCTACTATCTTATTGACAAATTGATTCGTCTTATTTTGACTCTTCCGATCTCAACGGCAATCACAGAAAGGTCATTCTCTGCTATGAAACTTGTTAAAACGAGACTTCGTAACAAGATGGAAGATGAATTTCTTGCAAATTGCATGACTTTATATATTGAGCGAGAAATAGCGGAAAAAATTGACAAAGATTGTATCATAGATGAATTTTATGAAGTGAAAAATCGTCGCGCTCAATTAAAGTGACATGTATATGGTTGTTTGTATCTTTTTTGTCTTATTGAAAATATATGTTATGTTTTGTCAAAAAACTTTCTATATATTTTTTACATTAAAAATTGTATTTTAAAATTTATTTGGCTTCGCTTGGTGACTGGGCCCCCCTAGCTAAAATTTTTGGATCCGCCCCTAGATGAGTCACGTCCTCCACCACCTCGTCGAAGGGATAAACACTGATATGACTATGATGATGATGGCGAATACGGTGACTTACGTGAGCCCCGTCGAGGAATGACTCCAGTGGATGATGATATTACCCGACGGATCCGTATTGATGCTACTGCCTTCGATGGTCACTTGGACCCGAAGGCATTCAGTGATTGACTCATGGACATGGACCACTACTTTGACTAGTTCGAGATGAACGACGAGAGGCGAGTACGGTTCGCGAAGATAAAACTAATTGGCCAAGCAAAGATTTATTGATCGAGTCTGGAGAGGTTCTTGGAGCGGGATGGCTATTACCCCATTACCTAATGGGATGAGATGATGCAGCGCCTACCGGATAAGTATCTTCCTGTTTCCTATTGAGATCAGTTGTTAGATCAGTTGTACGCGCTACGTCAGGGTACTCTTTCTGTTGCTGATTGCATGTCTCGGTTTGACTAACTTGTTGTTCGCAGCGACATTATGGAGGAGCCCATTGCTACTACCTCGTGCTTTCATGCGGGTCATAGATCAGACATCCGAAGAGAACTAATTCCCCGTAAGATGGAGTCGGTTGGGCAGGTTTTTCAGCTTGCCCTCGAATACGAGCAGTATTTGCGCTCAGCCGGCCCGAGACAGGCCTCCACTAGACCCGATGTTTCCACATTTAGGAAGCCTGTCCCTGCCACAACTCCTGCCACCCCTCGCCCGCCCACAGATACGACAGGGAAAGCTATTGTTCCAGGAGGCCCCAAACATGGGGGCATCTAATGCTATCGTTGTTCCTACATAGGGCATTTTGCAGCCCAATGCCCTACCATGAACTTGTTGATTGAGGATTCTGGCGAGCCTAGTATGGAGGCTGAGGGCGACGCCACTGAGGAGGTTACGGTTGTTGTTGAGGATGGTTGGGAGAGAGATGCTAAGAGATCGCTAGAGGTAGGAGTCATCCATCGCATCCTCCACACCCCACGTGCTGAAGAGGATTGGCGTTGCACCACTATCTTTTTTACTTACTTCTAGAGCGTGGAAGGACCCTGCAAGCTTGTCATCGATAGTGGTAGCTGCGTAAATATTATTACTAAGAAAAAGTTGGAGAGGATGCAGCTTACTGCTGAGCCCCATCCTCATCCTTACCGTGTCCTCTGGGTGGACAACTCCACCATATAAGTTACACAGCGGTGCCTGGTGCCGATCCGATTAGCTTCTACAGAGGACAAAGTTTGGTGCGATGTTATTTATATGGATGTCGCTCACGTTCTTATAGGGAGACTCTGGTTTTACGATCGTGACGCCACGTGTTATGGTCATTCCAACACGTGCGTATTTTTTTGATAAGGGTCGAAAGATTACTCTCACCCTAACTCCGCCCAGGGATCCTCCCAAGGGCAAGGTTGACTCATCAGTTAGCGCGGGATCCTCGAGACCCTTGCATATCCTGAGAAGGGGTGATTTCTTGAGAGAGAACCTAGAGACTGGGTTCATATTTATTGTGGCAACCACATTTGTTGAAGCCAAAAATAGCCTCAATGAGAGTTCGGACCTTGGGGAGTAGCTAGCACCTACTTATCCCAAGCCTAGACCCCTGACTAGCAACGAAGAACCGGGAACTTGCCCTAAGCCTCAGCTGGGAGGTCCCTCAACTAACCCGTAAGATCTCTGAGTGCTTTCCCTCCAAAACCAATTGCTGGGCAAAGAGAACCTCAGAAAGCACTAGTAGGATTTGGAAATTGTCAAAGCTTGCCTTCTGAAGAACTCCCTAGGTTTATTTATAAGTTTTAGTATCTGGTCTGCCAAAAGCGTAATTCTGCTACCCTGAAATTACTAAAAAACCCTAGGCTGGTCTGCCAATAGCCAAGCTCCGCAGTTCTGAGGAGCTAAATGCAGACCCAAGGGCATCCGGGAAATTTTTACTTAAAGGTACCCAGGTAATTTCACCCATGGGGCATCCCTAGCGGAAGCTTTTTCACTGAACTTGTGGGCTTCCCGCTTGCTACGCGTGAGAGCCTTCTCGCCCACCCCGGGCGGGAGCCAATAGGTCAACTCCGAGCTTAGTTCGACGAACGCAGAGCTCAGCTCGACGAACGCAGAACCCAACTCGACGAAAGCAGAGCCAGCTTGACAAAAGCAGAGCTTAGCTCGACGAGCGAGAGCCTTCCCGCCTTCCGCTAGCGGGAGCGAAAAGGCCACAGGGCGCTTAGAGCGTTGAGTGGAAAGACCTCACTCAACGCAAAAGCCTGGAAGGCACCGAGAGCATTGAGTGGAAAGACCTCACTCAACGCCAAAGCCTGGAAGGCACCGAGAGAGTTGAGTGGAAAGACCTCACTCAACACCAAAGCCTGGAAGGCGCCGAGAGCGTTGAGTGGAAAGACCTCACTCAACGCCAAAGCCTGTAAGGCGCCGAGAGCGTTGAGTGGAAAGACCTCACTCAACGCCAAAGCCTGGAAGGCGCCGAGAGCGTTGAGTGGAAAGACCTCACTCAACGCCAACTCCGTGGGGCTTCCCGCCTTACCAGGCGCGACCCTTCGTTCACGCCTTGGGCGAGAACCCCTTCCGCCTATTCTTCTTGCCTGACCCAATTTTGCTTAATGCTAACCCAAGACCAGCCCAATAGGCATTCAGGTCTCACCCAACGAATATGAGATTGTACACAATCCCCGCTCTTTGCGAGCTAGTCATGCGCTCGGAAAGACACATCCAACCCCTAATATTCGTTGGTCACTTGCCGACCTGGCAGGGAATCTTTTGTGGTCCCCATCACAATTCTATATATACATCACCGAATATGTTCACTGGTCGTCCTTGTCGTTATTGTTCTTCGCTTGGGCTCCAGCAAGGCCTTGAAGATGCGCTCCAAACGTGCCGAAAAACCGCTCTCGCAAGAACTCCAGGCTTGCCTTGTCGCAGCCCAGGCGCGGGAGTAGCTCCTTGGCTAATGGGCAAGAGGTCGGCCGACGAATCTTCTAAGAGGCCAGCCGACGAGATCCCCCGCCCAAAAAAGAAGAAGAAAGCCAAGTCGGCCAAGCACGATCACTCCAAAGAGAACCGAGCCTCGCCTACCCCTACCCCTAATCATGACAAGAACCCCCCTTCCCTACCGGAGGTATTCTTCTCTCCTCTCTCATTAGCGCGATTCTTTTTTTAATGAACCGGGTTACGCACTGATGCAGCGCTCTTCACGCAGCAGACGGTTCCGAAGGATGTCGCTGGCTTCCTACTGGCGGACACCGAGTCAACCCGTCTTCTCAACGAGGATCCGTCGTCAGCCTCGAGGGCTGATCCGCCAGTCCCGGGGGTTGTTCCTCCGACTACCCCGACCGATCACCCAAGCTCTCATAGTATTTTACCCTTTCGCTGATGTGGCTTCCGTTTTAAATGATCTTCTTTTGCCTTCCGTTGATCATGCTTCTCGCAGCGCCTGTTCTTGGGAACTTGAACCTCATTGACCCAAGGCCTGGGACTTCTGCCCCCGAGGATCCCGTCAACCGAGTGGCCAACCTCGCTCCCGCGGCCGGAGGAGTTGCCGTCGAATCATTAACACCCGCGTCGGAATCCCAGCCTCTGGCTGGAGAGGGTGCCTCTGTCCCCCTACTGACGGAGGCCGAGACCTTGGAGCGCAGGACGTTCCGCCCCGGGCGGGGCAAGCCGCTTCACTTGCTCTTTGGGAAGAGTCCTGAGGGGCAGCCCGGCCCTTCTCGCCAACCGTCGGCGGAAATCCCCTGCCGTATGTCAGGTATGCAAGAACCTACTATTTTCTCTTCCGCTACTCTTGGAATCTGACAAACTGTCCTCCAGGTTGCAAGGTGCAGGAGGAGGAGGCTGAGGAAGAAGAAAAAGACGGGGAAAATCTCCCCTCCCCTCCTCTGGCGAGATGGAGGACTTTCTTGAGGCTTCCAAGAGTGGTAAGACGCGAAGGCGGAGGATTGCGACAGTCCTGTCGAAGCTCGCATGGCGACAACAAGCCAACTTCGCGGCGGTGAGACGAATCCACTGGACGATGGAAAGGCGGTTGGCGGTTGTCGAGCGGGACTACACCCACCTCCTTGGCGAGACAGAGCAACAGGACACGCTTACCGCCGAGACTTCCCCAGGAAGATACAACACGCGGATTCGCGATTAACTTCGTCTGGCCAACCTGGGGTTGACCGCCCAGACAGCCTTCTTCAATCTGCGAGTGCCCCCAAGGACGGGGAGGCGAGGTCTGGGTCGCTGGTGGTGGGAACAGTATTGAGTCTCGCGGATCTCGCCTCTTATTTACCCCACCTCCCAGCCTACCCTTCTCGCTTTGTACCCCTCGCGCCGAGCGGCGACGAATAATTATTTATATTCTTTATCGCTACTATTTTGCGACTCCCGCCTAGCGAGAGTCCTTTTATGTTTATTCTTTATTTTCTCTTTGTGCTTCATGTCCTCGTATTTGATGCTTGTGAATGCCTGACCCTTGCGCCCTACCCATCACCTCTCACCCGCCGCCCTAGCTTGATTTTACCTCGGGCTATTCCCGGAGGTTCTCGCTTTTCTGCAGGTTTGGGGAGAGCCGACAAGACATGGTGAAAACGAGGAGTCAGAGCGTCGGACCGTATTATCGCCGCTTTTTAGGAAAAAAACTCGAGATTTATTGAATTCTCTATAAATAGGCTGATTCGCCCACCGCATTTATTTCTCCGCATTTACTTATTTGATTTCAGACTTTTTTCCTCCTCCCAATCGCTCTCGCCGATCACTGCCGCGTCGAGGATCTCGCCTTCTTGCCTTCTTCTCTTCTCTCGCCTTCCTTTTAAGATGCCCGACGAGAGCGAATGTCGCTCCAAATGCGCGCAAACCTCCTGGACCACAATTTCCCCCCTGTCGGCTCACGCAGGCGGAATTCCTCACGATCACCGAGAATTTCATCCCGCCAGGGTTCGTTGTGCGAAACCCTGGGAACGACGATAGGGTTAACCGCGCGCCGGAATGGAGCTCGTCATCCCCTTGGAGCACTTTGAGGTGGGCTTCTGCCTCCCCCTTTGGCCGGAAGTGTGCCAGGCCTTGCGCTATTATGGGGTGGTGCCGGCCCAGCTCAACCCCAACTCGATCGCCCTCCTGGCAGCTTTCGTCTGCTATATACGGGCGGAAAAGATCGAGTTCAGCCTCCCCATTTTTCAGAAGTTGTTCAACTTCAGGGCCAATGGAGGTTCTGTAACACCCCAATTTGTTGTAGGAGCGACGGGGATCGTTTTTGGGCCAAGTCGGGTTTTTGGTGCAGGTGACACGGGCCCCGACACGGGCGTGTCGGAGGCCGTGTCGGGCGTGTCGAGCTCGAGCCGTGTCGTCGACCAGTTCAGGTCGACGATGGTCGTGTGGTGGAACACGGCCTAGGACACGGGCGTGTCCTAGGCCGTGTCACACCTGTGCTGTGTGGTCGGGTGCACGGGTAGTGACACGGGCACGAACACGGGCGTGTCCGGTTTGACACGGGCGTGTCCGATGCCGTGTCAACAAGCCGTGTACCCCTCTGACTCAAACTGGTGATTTATTGCACACGGGGGGCGTGACACGGGTCCCGACACGGGCGTGTCGCAGGCGACACGGGCGTGTCGCAGGCCGTGTCATATGCCGTGTGCTGGTTTTCAATTTGGGACGAGACGGCGAGTGAGCTACACGGCCAGGCACACGGCCGTGTGCCAACCCGTGTTCGGCCCAGATTTTATGATTTCAGATCTAATCTTGGTCGTTCGTTTCCTTGACTTTGGATCCGACGGTGGGGGGCTGCTCCTGGATGGTTTTAGCCGGGATTTAGGGTTGGGAATCCTCATTTCCCCTAGCCATTCTCTCTCTAAGAGTTTAGAGAGAAGGGAGAGCAAGGAGGAAGGAGGAGTCCAAGATCCGGCCGCCGGAGGAGCTTCGGAGCTCCGAATCGCGATCCGAGTCCAGATCCGCGGAGGTGACGCCGTTGCGGTGCTTTTCAACCGCATAGTTTTCGATGGCGCCGCGGAAGAATGCAAGGGTAACGATTTCTCATCCTTGGGCATGTGAAGCCCTCTTTTCCTTTGCATAGGAAGCCCGCTCTCGCGAGTGAGCGAAGAGTTGGAGCGTTCCTTGGGGTAGATATGTGAAGTCCCCCTTGTGTAGAGTCTGTATGCGAAAACGGACATAGGCATTGTGTGTGAAGCCTATCCGGACAAGTAGAGTCGGATCGGTGATGTTGCATTGCATACGAACCGGGGAAGACTCCGGGTGTTTGGGTGTTTTTCGGGTTTTCTACGTGGTAGATTGCATCAGGGAGCCTTGGAGATTAACTCCAAGGTGCACCCGGAAAACTGGGCAAAGGCGGGTTTTGCCAACACGGTGGCCGAGGAGCCAACGTGAACATAACCGGGGGTTGTGGCGGAAACGGGACTCGGTGAGTCTTGACCTGCGCATATGGCTTAAATTGCCGTTGCGGTGTGAGCACGGGTCAGGCGGAACCGTACCCGGTCTATGTCGTTCGGTAGGACCGTTGGCATGGATTAGGGTCTTCGGCGGTCTATGGCTTAAATTGTCGTGACCAAGGCCAGGAAGGCTAAATGCTCATATGGACGACCGTTCAAGAGGCGGTGGTGGATTGGGAACGTCTATGGCTTGAATTGACGTGACGTTGGCCGGTTCGCCGAGAATGTGCCCTGAGTGCACGGGGTGTGTGGCCGTGCGAGCCTACGCCTGTGTTGATGTGTGTTCACATTAATAGCATTGCCTATACTAATGAAGTGTAGGGAAAGAGCATCGCCGCCCCGATTTTGGGGGCGGGATCGTTATAATTTGGTCAGCATTGCTGACCGTTGCTATTGTTTGCCACCGGGCGGTGGTTTGTGGCTTGCAGGTGCTGGGGAGCAGAGCGGGAAATAGCGGGCTAAAGCCCTTGTTGCTGTGCCGGCCCTCGAAGGCCTAATTGCTTATGTATCTTTCCCGTTTTCATGTATGGCCGGCCTGCGTGCCGAAGTTTGGAAAACACTATTTTTGTTAAGTGAACAATGTAAGGCCTTAAGGCCAGTTCTCTTTTGTGTATGATTACATTCCTGAGTTGGTAGTGGACATTCATGCTTTGTAGCAGGGTTCTTATTTTCTTTTGCAACTTAATAATTTGCTTCCGCTAGGTGTTGTGTAGGACGACATGATTGGTTGAATGGTTTCAACGCGTAACCAACCGGTCTGTCCGTAGTATATGGCGTCGGGCCCCGGCCGGACCTACTGCTATATGCTATGTGACGGATAGGGGTGTTACAGGTTCAGTCTTCCTCTTCGGGCAGTCGGTAAAGACGACTGGTCTCGCAAACAAACATCATCACTGGGCGGAGAGATTCGTCTTCGTCTCAGGGCCCTTCGACAACATTCCTCTCGCGCCCATTCTGTATGCCGACGCGACATACAAGCCTCCCGCTCTCGGGAAGCAAGAGGGCACCCTCGTCGAGTTCTTTGGGTCAAAGGCCTTCAACGTCCCCTTCCTCCGACGGGAGCTGGATTCCCTCCTACCGGTTCCTCCCGACGAAGGTATTGTTTCGGTCTAACCTTGCAACCTTCCACTTTGAGGTAATAAGGCTAATTATCGATGGGTCTCGCAGGTGAGCGAAAAATTCCTCTTCACCAACCTTTTGACGAGACCCGGGAGCCAACCAACCCTTTGGCTCTCGCCAAGTCTGCCGCTGCTACCTGCCGGGAGGAGCCGAGACCTTCCCAAGCAAGTGCCCTGAAGCAGAAACTCAGTTCCATCCATGCTCCCCCTCTCAAAAAACCAAAGCCATCAACAGCGGACAAGGGCAAGTCCATTGTACCTGCGTCCGCCGAGAACCCCACCCCAGTCCCGTCAGTCACAGGCAAGACGGACGTCGCTGAGACGGTTGTTGAGACCCCTATCGAGGCTCCTCTCAAGCCGATGCCAAAAGGGCACAGGAATTTTGGCTTCGGCGAAAAGTTCCTGGATGCGGAGGGTAAGCCCTTGATCTAGTGGGACCATACCTCTAACCGCATCGCGGTCTCCACACTTCTCCCCTCCTGGAGGGAGCGTGACAAAATTACTGGTGACGCCTTCGCGTTGGGCTCTGGGGTCTATGGCCGGGAGGACGCCGACACGTTTGATCAGACGGTAACCCAAGCCCTTGTCTATGACGCCACCCAGGCCCAACTTCACGCGGTCCAGCTCTCGCATATGGCCGGGCGTCGCACCATGACCCTCGAGCGCAACCTCGTTGATATGCATAAGGCTCGGGATGCCATTGTGGCTGAAGCAGCCACTCTGAAGTTCGACTTGGCGGCTGCCTAAAAACTTCTCGTCCTTTGCCCAACTGCCGAGGTAAGCGGGACCCTTCAATATCTCTCGCTCTCTTAGTGCGCAAATAAATTCTTTGCCTAACATGATCTCCTCGCAGGACTCTACGCAAGCCTAGCTGCTCTGCGCCAGGGTGGCCGGTATTGAGTGCGAGAACCTGCTGTTAAAAGCTGAGGTAAAGTGCCTGGAGGGGGTCTTGGCCCTGCCCCAGGCCCGACTATCGCTGGAGTAGAGACTCGAGCGTCGTCATTACTTTGCGTACGAGATGGATGTGATCATCCAGGAGAATGCGCCAGCCACCGCGAAGATGGTCATCGAGGTGTTGTGGGAATCGACACATTTGAATGACGGTGACAAAACCCTCACAGCGCGAGGAACTTTGCCTTGGCTATTTGATCCCGTTCCCAAGCCGGCGGGAGAGGATGATTCCCCGATCAGAGATGCGGCCAAAGACGCGACGGAGCCTAGCCTAAACAACGAGTCCGGCGGTAATTCTTCCGGCGAGACCTCTGGCGAGAACCCTAACAAAGCCTCTCTGGCGAGAACCCTAACAAAGCCTCAAGCGGGACCTCTGGCGGAACCTCTAGCGGAACCTCCGGCAGCCCTGCCCGATAGCCTCCCGCTTTGCTTGTTTATTTTAAGCTTTTCCTTATTTTTTTTAAACTTTTGTAGAGGGCGAGATTCCCCAACTGTTATATTGTATTGAAGGTTCTGCCTTTTCGCTGGAATGTTTTTTGCCTTTGCGCGAACCCTAGGCTCTTAGGTGATGTCCGCCGCCCGTTTAAAGAGTTGGCCAAGTAAAACCTGCCGGAAGGAATCTGCCGAGAATAATGCCAAAAGGGGGCGTGTCGGGATCCCTGTCGAGTGGCGCTTTCAGGGACCCATGGTTAGAGGGTCGTGGCGAGAACCTTGGTGAGAGGGTAATGGCGAGAGCCTCGCCGAGTCCCCTGTCGGGAGCGTTATGCTGAGAGCCCTGCTGAGAGGGGTCTGGGTTATCCCACCTTTACTTAGGACGGACGGTAGCGGTTTGGAAACTTGTTATCAGGAGCTTCATGATACCACCACGATTTTGACAGCACTGTCTGCTTGGTGTGAGTCTGGTCCTTGGGTCCACCCGGAACCACTTAAACAAAAAATCCCTCTTCCATTTCCCCCCAAGCGAGCCTACGGCCCTGCCAGCTAGTGAGAGCCTGATAGCGGGTCCACTCAAGGCCGAGTGCGCCTTCTAGCCCTGCTAGCTAATGAGAGCCTGAGCAATGAGATCCTCTCGGGGTATTGCAAATTCCTATCCCTCTTTCCTTTCCCCCCAAGCGAGCCTACGACCCTGACAGCTAGTGAGAGCCGGGCAGCGAGTCTACTCGGGGCCGAGTGCGCCTTCCAGCCCTGCCAGCTAATGAGGGCCTGAGTAGCTTGATCCTCTCGGGGCATTCCCTTACCCCCCCAAGCGAGCCTACGGACCTGCTAGCTAGTGAGAGTCTGGACAACGGGTCTACCCGGGGTCATGCGCCTTCCAGCCCTGCAAGCTAATGAGAGCCTGAGCAGCGGGATCCTTTTGGGGTATTCTCTTACCCACCAGGTGAGCCTACGGACCTGCCAGCTAGTGAGATCCTAGACAGCGGGTCTATCCGGGGCCAAGTGCGCCTTCTAGCCCTGCCAGATAATGAGAGCCTGAGCAGCGGGATCCTCTCGGGGTATTCCCTTACCCCCCAAGCGAGCCTACGGACCTGCCAGCTAGTGAGAGCCTGGACAGTGGGTCTACCCGGGGCCGAGTGTGCCTTTCAGCCCTTCTAGCTAATGAGATCCTGAGCAGCGGGATCCTCTCGGGGTATTCCCTTACCCCCCAGGCAAGCCTACGGACCTACCAGCTAGTGAGAGTCTGGACAACGGGTCTACCCGGGGCCGAGTGCGCCTTCCAGCCCTACCAGCTAATGAGATCCTAAGAAACGGGATCCTCTCAGGGTCTTGCAAATTCCTATCCCTCTTTCCTTTCCCCCCAAGCGAGCCTATGACCCTGCCAGCTTGTGAGAGCCTGACAACGGGTTTACTCGGGGCCGAGTACGCCTTCCAACCCTGCCAGCTAATGAGAGCCTGAGCAGCGGGATCCTCTCGGGGTCTTGCAAATCACCTAATCTTCTTCTTCGGCCACCGAGAAAGCCTACAGCCTTGCCGGCTTGATGGGAGCCTAGTCAGTGGGTGTACTCGGGGCCGTCCGAAACCATACAAACACTTTAAAACCTATGAAGAAATAATCTTTAGAATAACTATCATAATAAAGCATACAATCTTACCCCTGCTAAAGGGTAGAAACGCTTCAGGTCGTCGCCACTCCATGCGTGACTCATGGATACCCCTTTCATATTTTGGAGGTGGTATCCCCCTGACCCCAGGGCCATTTCTATAATGTAGGGTCCTTCCCAGTTGGGGTTGAGCTTACCCAATGCTGCCGACCTTCCGGCGGCGTCGACTTTCTTCAAGACCAGGTCCCCCTCCTTGAACTGCTTTATCCTGACATGCTTGTCGAAGTACTTGGCCATCCTTCGTTTAATCTCCTCTTGCCTGAAGACGGTCACATTGTGGAGCTCCTTGATCATGTCCAGCGAGAGCCGCAGCTCCCCCTCATTCTCTTCCCTCCATGGTTCGTCTCCTTTGCTGACAGCCACAACTCGCGGGAAAAGAACCTCAAACTCCACAGGCAGGACCGCCTCACAACCATGCGAGAGTTTGAAGGGGGTCTCTCCAGTGGTCGTGTTTGGGGTTGTTCGCAGGGCCCACAATACTGAGGGGAGTTGCTCCACCCAACTACCCCTCAAGTTTTCTACCTTCTTTTTTAGTATGTTCACTATTATCTTGTTGGCCGCCTCCATCTAGTCATTGCTTATAGTGTGGTGGACGAAGGCAAACCTGAGGTCGATCTCCAGCTGGGTGCAGAAGCTGATGAACTCCTCGCTTGCAAACTGTCATCCATTGTTCGTGCCAATAGCCTGAGACAACCCGTGCCTGCAGATGATCTCTCCCCATACGAAGTTTCTGATGACCTGCGAGGTTACCTTGGCCAATACCTTGACTTCTAGCCATTTTGAAAAGTAGTCGATCATGACCGAAAGGAACTTTCTCTGTCCACTGGCTGGAGGAAACAACCCGACCAAATCCATTCGCCAGATTGCGAAGGGCCATGGCACTGTGGTGCTTCAGAGCCTTTGAGCAGGCAAAAGTTGGAGGGGGCGTAGAGCTGGCACTTCAGACACCTCTTTGCAAACTCTACTGCATCCTTATTTAGGATGAGCCAAAAGTATCCCTGCCTGACCACCCTTGCTTCCAACGTTCTACCCCCTGAATGGCTACCACATTCCCTGGAGTGCACTTCCTCCAAAATCCTTGGAATCTCTTCATCCGCCACACATCGCGCCAGAAGGCCTGATAGTATCTTCTGATGTAATCCCCCTTCATGAATAAGGTAATGAGCTGCCTTATGCTGAAAGCCCTTGGCTTTCTTGACCCTGGGGAGGCTGTCTGTAGTGAGGAAAGTCATGAAAGGATCCACCCACGAGGGTCGTCGATCCACTTCCATCAGCTCCCCCTCCTCGATCGCTGGATGAAATAGCTCAGTCAAGGTCCCCCTCGAGGTCCAAACTTGGCCAATCGGTCTGCTGCTTCGTTCTATTCTCTGGGGACGTGATAGATTGAGAACACTCGGAACCCACTGATGATCACCCTTGCATTGGACAAATAATTCTTGAGGGTGGGCTCCCGAGCTTCGTATTCTCCCATGATCTGTGATGCCACCACCAGTGAATCTGTGAGCACTTCTACGTCATGAACCCCGAGCTCATTAGCCAACCGCAACCCGGCTATGACAGCCTCATACTCCACTTGATTGTTTGTGACCTGGAAGCGTAGCGCCACTGCTTGCTTTATGGTGACCCCCTGAGGGCTTACTAACATTACCCCCCCACCCCAGGGAGTGCTTCCCCGAGGCTCCATCCACAAACATCTTCCACGGTTCCCTTGGCAGTTTTTCCTCCCCTTCCAGCTCTATGATGTTGTAACGACCCCATCCGTTAAATGACGTATAGTAGAAGGTCCGGCCGGGGCCCCACATTATATGCCACAAACAGACGGTGAGGTCACAGGATAATACCAAACCAAACACGAATCCTAACTCAGAGCATTCTAGCGGAAGCTTTAAGTAGTAATTTGAACTCTAACCAGGAATGTCCAATATATAAACCACTGTTCTATATATCACGGAATGTACACCGTTCTAACCAGGAGTTTGGCCTTAAGGCCTTACAGTTCCTCTTCCATACAACATGTTTTACAAACCTCGGCGCGCAGGCCGGTCATACATGAGTAAAAGAGAATAAACAAAGCCCTTAGCCTTCAAGGGCTAGCCGCAGCAGCAGCAGCAACAGTAGTGGGGCTTCAGCCCTTCACTTACCACTTGGCTCTCCAGCACCTGCACGGGAACAATCCACCCAACCGGTGGCAAACAATGCAACGGTCAGCATTCAGCTGACCCAATTATAACAATCTTACCCCTTTCTCGGGGCATTAGCATTCTTTCCCTGCAAAGCATGGCATCAAATAGCAACTATGTGCGCGCAGGCACATTCAAGCCATCACAACTATCGGCCACACGGCCCGACAGTCCGTGCACTCAGGGCACATTTTCGGTGTACCGGAATACCAGGGTCAACACCACCGTCTACACGGTATTTGAGTATTCTAGTCTTTCCGGCGCGCGGGCCTAAGACTCTCATTAGGCGCTCCAACAAAACCTATAACCAGGCTTCCAAGTCGGACGGACCTAACGCAGGTACGGATCAGCCACCCCCCGTTGCTCAAGTCGCCGTGCCACCTCGAATACGGAAGTATCCATGGCTATTTATAGGCGCGGGTCGGTTTCACCTTTCCTGTTCGGCAATCTGCCTTTTCATCGCGTTGCAGCCCAACGGCTCAACCGCTCATAAAGTGGCAACGCACGGCCACAAGAGTTGCATCCAACCCTCTTCATTTCCTGGACATCGTCCAGTACTTCCTGCCGCACCAAGCAACAGGTAGGAACAAGGCATCACAAGCCATAATCACGGAGCCTTCTCCGATATGCAAACAAGCATCACCAATCCAGACCACGTCCAGATGGGCTTCACACAGCATGCCTAGAGCCGTACTCCAATTCCGGCCTCTAACAAGGGGGACTTCACATATCTACCCCAAGGGACACCACAACCCACCGCACACTCGCGGGGAAGGGTTTTCCCTATGCAATGCAGAAAAGAAGGACTTCACATGTCCAAGAAGGGAGATCGTTACCCTTGTCGATCTCTTGGGAGCCATCGAAAACTAGCCGGTGACAAAGAATCGCAGCAACCTTGCCTTCACAACGCCGGCTTCAGATCACGAATCGGACCACGGGAACTCCGCCGGTGGCTTGATCTCCTCCTCCTTCTTCTTCCTCCTCTCTCTTTCTCTCTTCCTTAAGCAAAATGAAGAATGACTCTTCATCATTCCTTCACGAAGTTAATCCAGCCAGGAATCACCTGAGCCCTTGGATCCAAAGAGAGAATCTGAACGGCCACGATTTGGTCAAAAACCCAAATTTTTACCTGACACGGCCTGTGACACGCCCGTGTCACAGGCCGTGTACCCTTAAGCGGCACACGCGGTAATGAACCGACTGACCAACACGGGCAGGCACACGGCATCGGACACGCCCGTGTCCGACCTGACACGCCCGTGTTCACTGCCGTGTTCAAGGCCGTGTACTATTCTGACTCGAATAGGCTAATTTCGAAATTTAATTCGGACACGCCCTGGGACACGCCCGTGTTCATGGTCGTGTCCCAGGCTCGACGATCGTCGACTATCGAGCGTCGACCAACCTGAACACGCCCTGGGACACGCCCGTGTCCCAGGCCGTGTAACCTGACCTGCACCTCAAAATCATTTTGAGTCTTTTTGGGTCTTTTTGGGGTGTTACATTCCTCCCCCCTTAACAAAATTTCGTCCCGAAATTTGCACGGTAAGGAAACAAGAACCAGCAAGGCTATAACTATGTTATAACAAAAAGTACACGGTCTACAGTTTATACAAATAACTCGGGAAACTCAGCTCGCATGGTCTGCTCTCGCTCCCATGTTAGCTCTTCACGGCCACAATTGTCCCATCGGACCTTGACCATCCCGATCACTTTGTTCCGTAACTGTTTCTCGGCTCGATCCTCGATCCGAATGGGTCTAACCCTCATCGTTAGCCCATACTCGACCGGTACCCGATCAATCTCCACTACTTGAGCTGGATCCTTTACCGTCTTACGAAGGACTGAGATGTGAAATACATCATGTAATCCACCCAAGTCTGCTGAAAGTGCTAGTCGATAAGCAGCTTCCCCAACTCGCTCCACCACCTCAAATGGACCAAGATACCTCGGACTTAGCTTTTTCAAACGCCGAATCCTGGACACGCCTTTGAAGGGTTTGATCTTCAAATATACCCAATCACCCACCGCGAACTCCACGTTCCGGTGTTTGGCATTGTAGTACTTTGCTTGACGATCTTGGGCTATCAATAGCCTCTCCCGAATAGATCGTATGAGCGAGGTAGCTTCTTCGACTTCCTTTTTCCCACTCAGCTTAGATTCGCCTGCTTCTGCCCAAGCTAATGGTGTACGGCATTTCCGACCATATAAAGCTTCAAATGGTGTCATACCAATACTCGCTTGGTAGCTATTATTATAGGCAAATTCGACAAGAAATATATACTCTTCCCATCGCTTACCAAAGTCTAGGGCGCACATGCGGAGCATATCCTCCATCGTCCTGTTGGTTCGTTCAGTCTGGCCATCCGTTTGGGGATGAAAGGCCGTACTAAACGCCAACTTTGTACCCAACATTTGATGGACGAGCCGCCAATCATTCGATGTGAACCGCCCATCACGGTCACTAACGATGCTCCGGGGAACACCGTGCAGTCGAACAACCTGCTCCACATAAAGCTTGGCCAATGTTTCCACTGAATCGTCTCTTCTGTTTGGAAGGAAGTGCGCCACTTTGGTCAACCGGTCCACAATCACCCAGATTGAATCATAACCGCGTTGAGATCTCGGCAAGCCATGCACGAAATCCATCGAAATATCATCGAACTTCCACTCCGGAATAGGTAACGACTTCAGGAAACCGCCAGGCTTCTGGCATTCTGCTTTCACCAACGCACAGGTGTTGCATTCAGCCACATAACGTGCGACATCTTTCTTTAATCTGGGCCACCAGAACAGCTTTTTCATATCTCTGTACATCTTTGTGCTCCCTGGGTGAACTTAGTACTTTGCAAAGTGAGCTTCGTACATCAACTCTTCCCTCAATTTACCCACACTCGGGACGCACACTCGACCATTTCTTCGTAACAACCCGTTATCCCAAGAGAATTGGTCATCCGGCCCATCTTTTGCATAGCGCTGGAGACTTTCATCAAGCTCCGTTGCTCGCCGAACTCGGTCCGTAAGGTCATATTGCACCTCCGTCCAGTTCAAACATGCATCGGTTGACGCACCCTTATCAACACACGATATCTCCATTGCTTCCAATTCCTGGATCAAACGCTGATCATGCCTCTGCAACCAGCTTGCCCGTACCGGAGTCTTTCGACTCAAAGCATCAGCGACCACATTTCCCTTCCCGGGAGTATAGTGTATCTCGAAGGTGTAGTCCCCAAGGAACTCCAACCATCTTCGTTGTCGCATATTCAGATCCTTCTGATCCAACAAATACTTTAGGCTCTTGTGATCCGTAAAGATATCCACCTTCACGCCATATAGGTAGTGCCGCCACAACTTGAGCGCAAAGATTACCGCCGCCAACTCCAAACCATGGACGGGGTAATTCCGCTCATGCACTTTCAACTAGCGCGAGCCATAAGCAATCACTTTACCAAACTGCAGAAGAACGCAGTCTAAGCCGCTCCCGGAAGCATCACTATAGATCTCATACCCATCGGTACCACATGGCGATGTCAACACAGGCGCCGTGGTCAAACGACTCTTCAAGTCTTCAAAAGCTCGCGCGCACTCCGGCGTCCAAATGAACTTTTGATCTTTTCTCGTCAGCGTGGTCAGAGGTAAAGCAATCCGTGAGAAGTTTTCCACAAACTGTCTATAGTAGCCCGCAAGTCCAAGGAAGCTCCTGACCTCGGCCACTGAAGACATCACTGGCCAATCTCGGATGGCACTTATCTTCAACGGATCCACCGCGATACCCTCTCCGCTTACCACATGGCCTAAAAAGGCTACTGAAGAGAGCCAGAACTCGCACTTTGAGAACTTGGCAAAAAGCTTGTTCCTCCTCAGGGTATGCAAGACCAACCACAAATGGTTTGCGTGATCCTCTTTCGACTGAGAGTATACTAAGATGTCATCGATAAACACAATAACAAACAAATCCAAGTACTCTCGGAACGTTCGATGCATTAGGTCCATAAATACCGAAGGCGCATTACATAGGCCAAACGGCATTACCGTGAACTCATAATGACCGTAGCGTGTTCCAAACGCCGTCTTGGGAATGTCACCTTCCCTAATCCGCAGCTGGTAATATCCCGATTTCAAATCCAATTTGGAATAGACCGTTGATCCTGCCAGCTGATCAAAGAGGTCATCAATCCGCGGGATCGGATATTTATTTTTCTCCGTCAGCTTATTCAATTCGCGGTAGTCAATACACAACCGTAAGCTACCGTCTTTCTTTTTGACAAAGAGAACAGGCGCGCTCCAAGGTGACATACTTGGGCGTATATATCCCTGCTCCAACAACTCTTGCAATTGGACTTTTAACTCAGCCATCTCCTTTGGCGCAACGCGATATGGAGAGCGGGCCACAGGTTTCGCACCTGGCACCAACTCAATAGAGAAGTCAATCTCCCGCTGGGGTGGTAACCCAGGAAGATCTTTTGGAAACACATCGGCAAACTCTGACACAACTGGTACTTCACCGACACTGGCCTTTGGCTCAACAGCCTGAATTAGCGTGAAGAATAACTCCGCGCCCTTCCGAACAGCATTGACGACTTGGAGTGCAGACAACAGAGTCCCGCCAACTCCTCGCATACTAGCGAACTTCGTTATAAGTCCGGTATTCTGGCCCAGTGTAATCTCCTTGGAGTTGAAATCAATAAAGGCACGCTGCTCCGAGAGCCAGTCCATACCAAAGATCACATCAAACTCCGACAACGGTAGCACAGCTGCACTTAGGCGTGTACAAAAAGACCGGTCCCAACGGGACCGGTTGGGACCGGCCCGGTAAGGACTGGCTCGGGACCGGTCCCGGTTAGGACCGGTCCGGTCCCGGACCGGTCCCAGGGGGCCTAACAAGGCCCCCTTTTTTTCCCTGGAACCGGTCCAAGACCGGTCCCAGGGAAAGACCGGTCCTAGACCGGTCCTAGGCAAAGACCGGTCCAAGACCGGTTTAAGACCGATCTTGGACCGGTCCCAGGCTTATTACCTGGCAGCTTTGCTGCCAGGTAATAATTGCCTAGGCAGCCTAGCTGCCTAGGCAATTATTACCTGGCAGCTTTGCTGCCAGGTAATAATGCCTGGCAGCAGCAGCAGGGGAGGCTACCAGCCTCCCCAGGACCCCAACGGCTCTAATTAGAGCCGTTGTTAAACGGCTCTAATTAGAGCCGTTTTTTTTCTTTTTTTTTATTATTATTTTTATTTATTTTTTATAATTTTTTATTAATAAATAAAAAAAAACTTAAAAACTATAAAATCCCCCCTCCCCTCTCATTTTCACCTCTTCTCATTTCACACTCTCTCATTCTCTCTCTCTCTCAATTTCTCACACACTCTCTCTCTTTAATGGATTCCTCTTCATCGATGCCGGCGTCTTCCTCCTCTTCTGTCGCTCATGAGATAGTAGAGCACAGACACAAAGCTCCAGTATGGGAGCACTTTGAAAAAGTTCGGATCGGCAGCGAATTCAAGGCGAAGTGCAGACATTGTGCGAAGCTAATGGCTCTCGGCGGCAACTCAACGCTCTCCCGACACATTCTTTCGTGTGTCTCTAAACGAGCCCCGGAGTCAAGTCAGGCACAAATTTCGGCTAGCGGACAAATTTGGACGTATGATCAAGCTCGACAACGAGAGCCGCAAATGGAGAATGTCATCAGATGCGGACTAGCATTCAACCACTACGATAACGAAGAAATGACGGAGTATATACACGAAGCGCTTCAACCTAAATATCATCAGGTAAGTAGAACTACACTTAGGCGTGATGCTTTACACGCATATTTACAGTCTAAACAATATTTAATAAATTATTTTGAAACTTTTGAAGGTCGAGTGAGTTTAACGAGTGACGTTTGGAGTAGTAGTATAGCAAATGATATTTCTTATATTTGTATTACTTGTCATTGGATCGATCCCGATTCTTGGGAGTTAAATAAACGTATTATTTGTTTTGAGGGTTTCGAATTTCCGCACACCGGTAGAGCTATTTATCAAACCATTATAAAATGTATTAGAGAATTTAAAATTAAAGATAAAATAATGAGTATTTCATTCGATAACGCTACTAATAATACGGTTGCTATTAAATATTTAGAAGAAGATTTGAATCCAATATTAAACGGAATATTTTTTCATACTCGATGCGTGTGTCACGTTTTTAATTTAATTGTACAAGATTGTTTAGAATTTATGAATAACTACGTTTCAAAAATCAGAACGATGTTAAAAATTATTTATAGTTCTAAAAAAAGAAAACAAGATTTCAAAAAATTTGTAACTTCACAAGGTAAGAAATTTTTAAGTCCTCAATTTGATATGCCTGTAAGATGGAACTCTACTTATAAAATGTTAAAAAGAGCCGTTTTACAAAAATCATTACTAATGGAATTTTATAATAGTATTGAAACACATGATTTACACGCGTCCGATTGGGTCGTGATTGAAGATTATATAAATTTACTAGAAATTTTTTATCGAGCAACAACGATTTTATCTGGAGTTTATTATCCGACTAGTTCATTAGTTATCAAAAATTTTGTATTAATTACAGAAACTTTTAAAAATTATAAAAAAAAATGATCGATGGTGTTCATTAATAAGAATAATAGAAGAAAATTTTTTAAAATATTATAAAGAAATGCCTCCCATGTTTTCTTGCGCAGCCGCTTTAAATCCTTTAATGGGTGTAGAAGGAGTAGAAAATCTAATAGAAGAAATTAATAGTAATTTAAATTTGAGCGAAACTTTTAATTTTTTTGATAATATTAGCATTTCAAAATTTAATTCCGATTTTACAAATTTTTATAATTATTATGACCAGTTATATGGATCGCGACCTAGAGAAGAATCCGCCCAACCTAAAACAAAAGATATTTTGAAAAATAAAATTTTAGAATTAGCATCTAGGAAAAAACAACGAACCTCGAGCACTTTAAATGAATTAGGTTTATATAGTAAAACACAATTTCAAGAATTTATGAGCACACACGAAATAGAAAATTTTGATATTTTAAATTGGTGGAAAAATAAAATTAATATGTATCCTATTATGGCCTTAATGGTCCGAGATCTACTAACTATCCAAGCTAGTACGGTAGCTTCGGAGTCTGCGTTTTCTTTGAGTGGCAGGATTCTGAACGAGTGAAGGAGCCGTTTGAGCGAAGAGTCCTTGGAGATTTGCATTTGCTACAAGGACCATTTGGATGCCATTAGGAGGAGACAGCACGTCGCATCAATCGAAGATAGCGATTCCGACGTTGAAGAAGAACTGAACAATCTTAATTTGACCGGACAAAATTAAAACTCGGAACGAAAATTTGAAATTTAAAATTTCAAATGTTGTATTTTTTTGTTATTTTTTAAGTTGTATTTTGTAACATGTATTTTGTAATTTGTAATTTTAAACTTTTTTGTAATCTTGATTTGTAATTTTTGGGTATTATTTTGGAACTTTGTAATTTTTTAAGATGATAATACAATTATTTCTTTCATTTAAGAATTTGTACAATTTCAATTATTTTTCATTTGAATATTTTTAGTAAATAAATTAAAATAATTAAAAAAAATAAAAAAAAAATAATTGGGCTAGCCCGGGACCGGACCGGTCCAGGACCGGTTTGGGACCGGTTTGGGACCGGTATTCCGGTCCCGGCAGTCCCCCTTTTTAGGGGGAAGACCGGTCCCGGACCGGGACCGGTTTTGCCAGGGACCGGTCCGGGACCGGACCGGAAAAAACCGGTCCTTCCAGGGACCGGTTTTTATCTGGCCCGGAGGTCTTTTTGTGCACGCCTAGCTGCACTCAAACCGAAATCCCGACTTCCTATTTGCACAACCACATCGCAAGCCCTATCCGCAAGCATCATACAGCCATTCGGCAATAGCACCCTTGTACTATCCACCGTCACATGACTTGGTGCCCCAATGCGAGATACGAAATCCTCAGATAGGAAAGAATGCGAAGCACCCGTATCAAACAGGGCTCTCGCCAAATTATTCCGAATCAGGACAAAGCCTGCAGCACACACACATGCACAAGCTAACCATAACCAAAACCATAGCACATAAGCAAGTAAACTAACTCAACTCGTACCTGTGACGACGTCACTTTGCTTAATCGCTTCCTGTTGGCCAAGGTGATAGATTCGGGGCTGTGCCTGAGAAGCAGAAGAATCAACCACCGCTTTGCCCTTCTCAGCATATGACGCACCCGCCTTCTTTTCCCCTTTGGGCTGAACCACCCGACAGTCACGGGCTATATGCCCCACCCGGCCACAGTTATAGCATGTACGAGAATCCGGCCTTGATGTCGCTCCCGACACAACGGTCGTAGTCACTTGCCCAGATGGCTTGGACCTCTTGCCCCCTTTCTTCTGGTAAAACGATTTGCTCGGGCGAGGTGCTTGAACCTCTGGCTTTGACACAACTAAGCCCTTGTTCCCTTGCACCCGCCGCATGTCCTTCTCCAACGCACAAGCAGTATCAACCAACGCCTGGAACCCTTGGCTCACTGAACTCGAAAGCAGGAATCGCAACTCATCCCGCAATCCTTCATAGAACCGATTCGTTTTCCTTTGGTCATCCGCGAAGATTGTACCCGCATACCGTCCCAACCTGGTAAACTCATGCAAGTAGTCATCCACACTATCTTCCCCTTGCTTTAACCGTTGGAACTCATTTTCCATAGCAATGCGTTGCGCCGCTGGGACATGTTTCGCCAGAAATATTCGCGAGAACTCCTCAATCGACACTTGTGTTAATTGCCTGCCCGCCAAATGGTGTAACTCAACCTCGTCCCACCACAACCGCGCCTCCCCTTCAAGCATGAAGGTGGCTAAGGTGACCTTTAGAGTTTCCTCCGCCCTGATCGCTGTCATTATCCTCTTGACACGCGATAACCAATCTTCCGCCTGCGTTGGGGATCCCATTCCCGCAAACGTAGGAGGACTGAAGCTCATGAATTGCTTCAACTGTCGGTCAGCTGCTCGTGGATCTACCGCCTCAATCGGCTCGGGTCTGACACCAACACGAACTGGCTCGACTGCCGGCTGCGCTTGCCCGGTCGGCTGAATCATGGCAAATAGAGCCTCAGCAACTAAACGAACAGTTTCCGCAGATGGAGGGGGTGTGGGCACCTCAGCTGGTGCCGCACTCTCAACAGAACGCTGGGGCTCAGACTGCCCAGCACCACTACGCGTCACCTATAGGTGGACAAGACACACATTAGCGAACGTATGCAAGCAAAACAACACAAAAAGGAACGCGCAGATTCCTCAAACAAGATTTTGTACATTCCTTAGTGGACATTCCAGAGTTCATTAGCGTTACAGCAGGGCGCATAAACACGCGCTCGCCACCCCATAAAAGAATTCGTCCACGAATTCGAAAAAGGAAGATCGAACGAAGCTGATACCAAAATGTAACGACCCCATCCGTTAAATGACGTATAGTAGAAGGTCCGGCCGGGGACCCCACACTATATGCCACAAACAGACGGTGAGGTCACAGGATAATACCAAACCAAACACGAATCCTAACTCAGAGCATTCTAGCGGAAGCTTTAAGTAGTAATTTGAACTCTAACCAGGAATGTCCAATATATAAACCACCGTTCTATATATCACGGAATGTACACAAATACAAAGAGTTTGACCTTAAGGCCTTACAGTTCCTCTTCCATACAACATGTTTTACAAACCTCGGCGCGCAGGCCGGTCATACATGAGTAAAAGAGAATAAACAAAGCCCTTAGCCTTCAAGGGCTAGCCGCAGCAGCAGCAGCAACAGTAGTGGGGCTTCAGCCCTTCACTTACCACTTGGCTCTCCAGCACCTGCACGGGAACAATCCACCCAACCGGTGGTAAACAATGCAATGGTCAGCATTCAGCTGACCCAATTATAACAATCTTACCCCTTTCTCGGGGCATTAGCATTCTTTCCCTGCAAAGCATGGCATCAAATAGCAACTATGTGCGCGCAGGCACATTCAAGCCATCACAACTATCGGCCACACGGCCCGACAGTCCGTGCACTCAGGGCACATTTTCGGTGTACCGGAATACCAGGGTCAACACCACCGTCTACACGGTATTTGAGTATTCTAGTCTTTCCGGCGCGCGGGCCTAAGATTCTCATTAGGCGCTCCAACAAAACCTATAACCAGGCTTCCAAGTCGGACGGACCTAACGCAGGTACGGATCAGCCACCCCCCGTTGCTCAAGTCGCCGTGCCACCTCGAATACGGAAGTATCCATGGCTATTTATAGGCGCGGGTCGGTTTCACCTTTCCTGTTCGGCAATCTGCCTTTTCATCGCGTTGCAGCCCAACGGCTCAACCGCTCATAAAGTGGCAACGCACGGCCACAAGAGTTGCATCCAACCCTCTTCATTTCCTGGACATCGTCCAGTACTTCCTGCCGCACCAAGCAACAGGTAGGAACAAGGCATCACAAGCCATAATCACGGAGCCTTCTCCGATATGCAAACAAGCATCACCAATCCAGACCACGTCCAGATGGGCTTCACACAGCATGCCTAGAGCCGTACTCCAATTCCGGCCTCTAACAAGGGGGACTTCACATATCTACCCCAAGGGACACCACAACCCACCGCACACTCGCGGGGAAGGGTTTTCCCTATGCAATGCAGAAAAGAAGGACTTCACATGTCCAAGAAGGGAGATCGTTACCCTTGTCGATCTCTTGGGAGCCATCGAAAACTAGCCGGTGACAAAGAATCGCAGCAGCCTTGCCTTCACAACGCCGGCTTCGGATCACGAATCGGACCACGGGAACTCCGCCGGTGGCTTGATCTCCTCCTCCTTCTTCTTCCTCCTCTCTCTTTCTCTCTTCCTTAAGCAAAATGAAGAATGACTCTTCATCATTCCTTCACGAAGTTAATCCAGCCAGGAATCACCTGAGCCCTTGGATCCAAAGAGAGAATCTGAACGGCCACGATTTGGTCAAAAACCCAAATTTTTACCTGACACGGCCTGTGACACGCCCGTGTCACAGGCCGTGTACCCTTAAGCGGCACACGCGGTAATGAACCGACTGACCAACACGGGCAGGCACACGGCATCGGACACGCCCGTGTCCGACCTGACACGCCCGTGTTCACTGCCGTGTTCAAGGCCGTGTACTATTCTGACTCGAATAGGCTAATTTCGAAATTTAATTTGGACACGCCCTGGGACACACCCGTGTTCATGGCCGTGTCCCAGGCTCGACGATCGTCGACTATCGAGCGTCGACCAACCTGAACACGCCCTGGGACACGCCCGTGTCCCAGGCCGTGTACCCCCGACACGCCCTGGGACACGCCCGTGTCCCAGGCCGTGTAACCTGACCTGCACCTCAAAATCATTTTGAGTCTTTTTGGGTCTTTTTGGGGTGTTACAGATGTAGTCAACCAAGAAGTCTGCCACCGCCCGTGCCTTGATGGAAAGCCTTGGCACGAAGGAGACATCAAACTCGCCGAGCTCAATGGACCACTTGGCCAACCGCCCTGAGTGTTCGACCCCCTCAAAGATCTTACGCAACGGATGATCGGTCATCGCCTTGATCGAGCGAGCTTGAAAGCACGACCTGAGCTTCCTGGCTGAGACGATCAGTGCGAAAGCCAACTTCACTAGGATAGGGTAACGAAGCTCCACCTTCTTCAAGATTCTGCTGACGTAGTAGATGGGAAGCTGTTTCTTCCCTTCCTCCCTTACCAAAACGGAACTCACAGCCTCCTCTCCTACCCCAAGATAAAAGGTCGGGTCCTCTCCCTCCTTCGGGCTCTGTAGGAGCGGTGTTTGGGATAGTTGGGCCTTTAAGGCCTGGAACGCCTCCTCACATTCCTCCGTCCACTCAAACTTCTTGTTCCACCGCAGTGCTTTGAAGAAGGGCGAGCACTTCTCCCCGCCACGGGAGAGAAAACGACTCAACCCGGTCAGCTTACCTGTCAAGCGTTGAACCTCCTTCGCATTGCGAGGCGATTCCAACTCCACGATGGCCTTTACCTTATTCGGGTTAGGATCGACCCCCTCCAGGGTTAGAAGGTGTCCTAGGAACTTGCCTCGGCTTGCCCCGAAGACACACTTCTGGGGGTTTAGCCTTATCTTGAACTTTTGCAGGGTTGCGAACGTCTCCTCCAGGTAAAGTAGGTGCGAATCCACATCCCTGCTCTTTACCATGAGGTCATCTACATAGACCTCCAGGTTCCTACCCCTCTGATTTTTAAACACCCGATCCATCATTCACTGGTACGTAGCCCCCGCGTGCTTTAACCCGAAGTGCATCATTTTGTAGCTGAAGCATCCCTCCCACGTGATGAAGGAGAAATCCTTTACGTCGAGGGGATACATGCGAATCTGATGATAACCTGAAAAAGCATCCAAAAAACTCATAATAGAAAAACCGACGGCTGAATCAACCAGCGCGTCGATCCGAGGCAGGGGGTAGCAATCCTTAGGGCATGATTTATTCAATAAAAAGAAGTCTACGCACATGCGCCACTTCCCACCACCCTTCTTTACCATTACCACGTTGGAGACCCAGCCTGGGTACTGGATCTCCGAGATGAAACCTGCATCGAGAAGCTTCTCAACCTCCTTGCAGATGAGATCCTTCAGCTTGGTGGCGATGGCCCTCATCTTTTGGCGAATGAGACGTGTCTTGGGATCCAGGTTCAGGCGGTGGCAAGCTATATCAGCGTTGATGCCCGGCATGTCTGCCGCGCTCCAGGCAAAGATGTCAACATTCTTTTGGATGCACTCCCACATCCTTGCCTGGTCTTCTGGGAACAAGCCTCCACTGACCCTTATCTTCTCCGCCTTCCTTGCCCTCCTGATGACCTCCATCTCCACGACCTCTTCTGCCGGCTCCAGCCAGGATTGCTCCATGTCGGCTCTTTCCTCCTCTTCTCCCAACTCCTCACCTTCTACCCTCTCAACCTTCATCGCCTCCAACATGCCTTCCCCGGACCACTCCACTTCTTCGCCCCTCTGGGTCTCTCCCCCAGCTCCTTCATCTTCTTCTTGCTCTCCCGTAGTCTTCTCTCCAGCCTTACCTAGGCTCACCACTCCTCTCTCCACAACCTCCTTTCCAGCCTTCTTGCCAGCCTCACCCAGGCTCATCTCTCCTTCCCCCACAACTTCTTCTTCCCTCGCCATCTCCTTCTCCGGCTCCTCTGCCTCCGCCATCCAGGAAATGGTATTGACGACAGTCACGTAGCACTGCCTCGCCGCCTTAAGATCCCCCTGATCCTGACCTGCACTCCTCCACTGCTGAACTTTAGGCACTGATGAAACGAGGAGGGGACACAACGAAAGGCGTTGATAAGACGCCACCCAAATATCGTGTTATAGCTGCTCGGAGCGTCAACAATGACGAACCGGCAGTTCCTCGATACCCCCCCACCCAACGTCACATGCATCCCTACCCCTCCTTCAACTTCCTTCCGCTCCCGCGAGAACCCAAACAACGATCCATCCAAGGCTAGAACCCTCCAAGCCTCCACCTCCATCTCATCAAAGGCTTTCTTGAAGATTACATTCATGGAGCTCTCGTTGTCTAATAATATCCCGAAGACCATGAAATTTTCTAACGCCGTCTGGATCACCAAGGCGTCGCAGAACGGGTCTTCATAGTCTGACATATCCTTTGATAAGAAAGTGATCCTCTCTTCCTCCTGTGGGGGGGGGGGGGTCTGGGAGGTCGAGGCAACACTCCTTCGATATATGGTCTGGAAGCTCCCCTTACGGGTGGCCTCGATCCCCACCCCCCCCCCCCATGGATCACCCCGATCCCTCCTCAGGCCCCCACATCCGCCCGATCTTCGCATCTATCCTCTCCTCCACCTTGCAGAACTTCCTCAATCCTCACGGGCGGCTGCTGCTGGACTTGTCCCCTGGCCCCTCTCATCTCCAAAAACTCTGGGCAGGTGGCCATTGCATGACCCGCTTCCTTGTGGAAGTCACAAAAGGGCAACTCCACCCTGTCTTCCCTCCTCCTAACTCCTCCCCGAGCTCCTCTCCTTCCTCCTCTTCCTCTCCCGATCTACATGGCCTCCTGATACGGCGGGAGGGGGTCCCTCCGCCCCTGCCTCCAGGCCTGCTGGTTGAACTTCCTTTGCTCGCGGAAGATGTCTCCACCTTGTCATTCTCCCCTCTGGCCCTGATGGTGACCTTCTTGGGGTCTCTAGCCCAACCGGTTGTTTGGCTTCCTACGCCCCCAGCCCCGAGGCTGCCCCTGATGCCCCTGGACTCTGGGCTCTTCCCTTCTCCTCTCCTCCCTCTGCTCCCTCTGCTCTCTCTGCCTCCCGGCTCCTGGCTCTTTCACATCCTCCTCCGCAAACTTGGCCAACTTCTTGGCGAACGCCGGATTGACCGCCTCAATCTCGATCTCCTTCGCCGCCCTCTCTATCAACTCCTCAAAGGAGAGGGGGGGGGGGAACTCGCTTCAACTCCATGCTAAAGAAGTTGGGCCTCAAACCCAAGGTGAAGACAAGCATCACCGTGTACCCTGACATCTCCTGCACTTGCAGAATCTCCTCCTGGAACCTATCAACATAGCGTTCCAGCATTTCCTCTGGCTTCTCCTTGATCGTGAACAGACACTCCACCCCCTTCTTCCTCTTCTTTGACGTCGAGAACCTCAGTAGGAACCCGCGCCGCAGATCCTCAAAACTGTAGATAAAATTCGTCGGCAACTGGTGGAACCGGTCCCTCGCCTTCTCCTTCAACGTGATGGCAAAGAGCCTACACTTGAAGGAGTCCGACATTTGCCTTATGGAGACAACATCTTCGAACCATTGCACATATTGCACGGGATCATCCCTTCCCGTGTAGTAAGACATGTCTGGCTCCCGGAACCCCTCTAGAACCAGAGCCGAGATGATAAGCTCGCTAAAGGGGCTCCCGCCCCAGGCCTGCCGCGAGGGCTCCTCCCGCTGCCTCGGCTCGCTGGCCCCATCGGCGCTGGTCTGCCCGGGGAACAGCTCCCGCCCGATGAGATCCCTCTCGTAGCCTTCCGCTGGAGCCTCCTTCCCAAGACGCTGCCCTGGAGCGTTCTCGCCCAGCAACGGAATGACGATCACTGGTACTTGAGGGGTGGCCCACTCGCTCCTTGTAGAGAAGGCCAGGTGGATGGTCTGCAAGACTTCCCTCCTTAAGTCCTCCAACACCCCCAACGTCACCCCATTTCGTAGGGATGGGGCACCTCCTGAACCAACTCCTTCTCCTTCATCCCCAGCCATGAGACTTAGCTTGAAATTTTCTTGTACCGGCTACGATCCACGCTCACCGCACCAAAAATATTGAAGCCAAAAATAACCTCAACGAGAGTTCGGACCTTGGGGAGTACCTAGCACCTACTTCTCCCAAGCCTAGACCCCTAACTAGTAATGAAGAACCGGGAACTGACCCTAAGCCTCAGCTGGGAGGTCCCTCCACTAACCCGGAAGATCTCTTAGCGCTTCCCCTCCAAAGCCAATTGTTGGGCAAGGAGAACCTCAAAAAGTACGACTAGAATTTGGAAATTATTAAAGCTTGCCTTCTGAAGAACTCACTGGGTCTATTTATAAGTTTTAGTATCTTGTCTGCCAAAAGCGTAATTCTGCTACCCTGAAATTACTAAAATACCATGGGCTGGTCTGCCAATAGCTGAGCTCCGTTGTTCTGATGAGCTAAATGCAGACCCAAGGGCATCCAGGTAATTTTTACTCAAGGGTACCCAGGTAATTTCACCCCTGGGGCATCCCTAGCGGAAGCATTTTCACTGAACTTATGGGCTTCCCACTTGCTATGCGCAAGAGCCTTCTCGCCCACCCCGGGCGGGAGCCAATAGGCCAACTCTGAGCTTAGTTCGACAAACGCAGAGCTCCGCTCGACGAACGCAGAGCCCAACTCGACGAAAGCAGAGCCCAGCTTGACAAAAGCATAGCTCAGCTCGACGAGCGAGAGCCTTCTTGCCTTCCGCTGGCGGGAGCGAAAAGGCCAACGAGCGCTAAGAGCGTTGAGTGGAAAGGCCTCACTCAACGCCAAAGCCTGGAAGGCGCCGAGAGCGTTGAGTGGAAAGACCTCACTCAACACCAAAACCTGGAAGGCCCCAAGAGCGTTGAGTGTAAAGACTTCACTCAACGCCAAAGCCTGGAAGGTGCCGAGAGCGTTGAGTGGAAAGACCTCACTCAACGCCAACTCCATGGGGCTTCCCGCCTTACCAGGCACGACCCTTTGCACATGCCTTGGGCGAGAAACCCTTCCGCATATTCTTCTTACCTGACCCAATTTTTCTTAATGCTAACCCAAGACTAGCCCAATGGGTATTCAGGTCCCACCCAACGAATGTGGGGTTGTACAACGTTGGCGACCGAGACCCCTAGCGAGGCCGAGATTACTGATTTGGATGTTCAACAGTTGATGGATGACTTTACAGACATTATGCCCGAGGAGCTCCCTGACGAGCTTCCCCCACTAAGGGACATCCAACATGCGATTGATCTGATCTCAGGGGCATCTTTGCCCAATCTGCCACACTATCGTTTAAACCCAATTGAGCATGCCGAGCTAAAACGATAAGTCGATGAACCTTTGCGGAAAGGGTTTATACGAGAGAGTCTAAGCTCGTGCGCCGTGCCAGCCCTTCTGACTCCGAAGAAGGACGGTAGCCGGCGCATGTGCATTGATAGCCATGCCATAAATAAGATCACGGTGAAGTATCATTTTCCGATTCCCCGCCTCGATGGCCTCCTGGATTTGATGACTGGTGCCCAAATCTTTTCGAAGATCAACCTTCGTTGCGGGTACCACCAGATCAGAGTCATGGACGATGTAATTGGTGTTGGTGTAGGTAAAACATTATCGGGGAGAAATTTTTTTAAGAGTGCAAAGTTTTTTTAAGAGTGCGTAGGTTTTGCGGTGCGCACTGTGAGGCCCACATAACTCTGTATTTTTACTGATCTTAACTTTGTCCGTACTGTATAAAAAAATTCCTCATTAACCGAAACACATTTCTTTATTTTTTGTTACACAATAATTTATGCACTTCGCCTCCTCTCTTTTACATATATGAGTGACAGACATGAAGCTGTCTCGTTAGTCAACTGTGATAAGCTTGGAGCTCTGCCACATCAATTATTTAATACAACTTAAAATAAACACGATATCACTTTTAGATTTTTGTTTAAAAATTTTGGGGAAATTTTATATGCTGTACCCCCGCGGGAGAATCGTGGGGGGACCTTTTTTGGTACAATTGAAAATCCAAAATCCTCATATGATTTTTATTTTTTCACAAAAAAAATCACAAAATATTGATCTATGTAGTTTTATGCTCATTTTAAGTACTCATATGTCTATATTTTGGGGTGAAAATACAACTGTAAAAAAGTTCCCTTTTTGAACAAAAAATCTAGTTCATTTTTTAAACTAAAATCCAGTTCATTTTTACAATCAATGAAAATCCAGTTGTATTTTCATCCCTAAAATCCAGCCCATTTTTGAGTTAAAAATCCATTTTTACAATACAACGTATTTCCAGTTGTACTTTTGAACTAAAAAAGGTTCCCCCATAGAATTTTTTTTCAAAAAATTTCATCCTTATGCATATATTATCATGCATGTCAAATCAACTTTAATAAAGTTGATTGGTTAATGATAGCTCCTCAAAAATATATTGACAGCCTTCCTCAAAAAAATTGCTGACATGTCTAATAATAGTCTATCATAGTAGGTGTGGAAGCTCTAATAATTTTTTTTAATTTTTATGAATTTTCATCATTATTTTTAATTTTTAGATATATTGTAATTTCTTGAATAAATATTATATTATACTTTTTTAAATTATTATTGTTGCGGCCAAACTCGGCGCTCCGGTCGATCCGGACTAACTTGGTCCGCCTTAGCTCGCGGAGCGGTCGAGCGTGCACACAGTCAGTTGAAGAGGGGGAAATGAACACAAGGAGTTTTAACGTGGAAAACCCTTCAACCGGGTGAAAAACCACGTGACCGGTTCGCTGCCGGTCAAAATCCACTAGATCGGAGTGATTACAGTATGTTGGGTGAATCGGGGCGACATGCCGCTCCCGTTACAATCTTGAGGAGAGAGAGCGAGTGTATGCAACCGTTGGTGGGCAACAGACTGCCTCGCCAACGGGACTCGGACGGTGGAATGCGCGGGGTGCTTTAGGCGCGCGCGCTCAGAGGCAGCGCGCATCCAAGGGTTGTCACTTCCTCCCTTGCTCGTCTTTCTCTGTCCTTGGAGTGCTCCCTTTGTAAATGAGCGCTGGTGGGGTGCCAATAGCCGATGACAGGTGCTGCTGGCCTACGACGAGTGCTGATAGCCGTTGGCGGGTGCTGATAGCCGTTGGTGGCCACTGGACGTCACAGGCGGCTGCCGGTGGTTGGCGGCGAGAGGCGGTCGCTGGTTGTTGGCGACGAGGGGTGGCCGCCGACGGAGAAAAACGGGAGAGCTCCCACCTGTGGAAGAAGAAGGGGAAAGCGTAGGAGAAGAAGATGATTAAATGAGAAGCCCCTGGGGTCCTTTTATAGGCTCCAGGGGGAAGTTACGAGGGGCCCCACCACTAACATAGTGGGTTAGTGGGTGGTTTTGTTCCGATCGGACGGCCGGTGGGTCCTCTCCCTCAATCGGACGGCGGGGAGACCACCCTGAGGCGGGGCCGCCCGGATGAGGCCGACGGCGAGGAGGCGGCCGGACATGGCGGCGGCCGGCTATGGTCGCGCCGGCGGCCGCGGCCGCGGCCGGCCATGGCCTCGGCCGGCCATGGCCGGGGCCGCCATGGCCGGGGCCATGGCCATGCGGCCATGGCCGGCAATGGCCGAGGCCGGTCATGGCCGCGGCCGGCCATGGCCGCGGCCGGCCATGGCCGCGGCCGGCCATGGCCGCGGCCGGCCATGGTCGTGGCCGGCCGGAGGGGAACCGCCGGTGGTGGTTTCTTCCGCGGAAGGTGGGAGAAAATGGGGGCCCACCCCCATGATCTCCATGAGAGATCATGAGGGTAAGGAGGGCCCACCCATGATCTCCATTAGTGAGGATCATGAGGGTCTCTTCATCTTTATAAATTAAGGTGCAACCCATCAATTATAATACAGGTAAAGTCATTAAATTTAAAAAAGAGTATATATTTAAAAATTATGAATGTTAGTATGTTACAAAGTAACAAAGATAAGTAGATAACATTTACCTTCAATATTCTAAAGATATACTATTTATTCTCTCTCTTCAGAAATTCCCAATCTCACTCCTTAACGATAACCGGCGCAGGGAAACGGTGTTATGTTTTCGAGCCCGCAGTCCATAATTTCTCTGTCCCCGGCATCTTCCTCGACAACACAAATCTGCGGACTTATGATGATGAATTTCTAGGGTTTTCTAATTCGTTCACCAAGTCGCGCGATCCACTAAATTATTCAACTCTTTCTCCCTGGTCTCTTCGATACGTTTCAATTCGCGGGTTCTCCAGTCAATGGCTTACTACCCGCCGGTGCCTGGTTCGGCATCGGCATCGGCATCGGGATCGAGCACAAGCCCTGGGCTTCATTTCTTCAATTCTCCCTTCGGCGATACGTTCTACACAAAGGTCTTCGTTGGGGGACTGGCGTGGGAGACGCAGAGCGGCACACTGCGCCGCTATTTCGAGCAGTTCGGGGAGATTCTCGAGGCCGTCGTGATCTCTGATAAGTATACCGGGAGGTCGAAAGGCTACGGTTTCGTAAGTGTTCTCTGTCTCGACTTCATTGCCTTTGTATGTTCCGGAGTGAAATAGTGCTACTAGAAAGGGGAAACATTTATTTTGGGGTTACTGTTGTAGTTTCAGGTGAGTTAAATTGGTTTTATGATTGATTTCTTTGGAGGATTTAGGTGACATTTCGCTATCCAGAATCAGCCTCCAGGGCTTGCGCCAATCCTAATCCTATCATAGATGGAAGACGAGCTAACTGTAATTTGGCCTCCTTGGGTCGGCCTCAGCTTCCTCCACCTCAGGGTAAACTTTTTTTTTAAAAAATTCCGAGTTTTTCTTAAAATATCATTTTCTTTCAAACGTTTTTTTTGGGTATGCTTGATAATTTGGTAATGGTTTATCTTACATGTTTTTTTTTTTGAAAATTGCATTGCTTTTATCAAAAGACATTGTAGTTCAAACGCTTCTTTCCTAGTTATAATACTAACACAAAATTTATCCTGTAATTTTGAAGATCATAAATGAAGCATTCCACATCATTATCGATAGCCTTATCCCAACTATTTGAATCCATTTTTTCTAATTCCTATTCTCCCATTCATTCTTGTTGAATTCTGCATGAGTTATTTGCTCTATTTCACACTCAAGTATTTATCACAACTTATTGTCATGTTATTTTCCGTCGAGCCATTTTCCTCATAATCCTTCCAATTTTATTTCAATCAGTCCTCATTAGTTGTATATGCCAGTCTTTTTTGTGTAACCTTTGCTCTATGTTGCTCATGCCGAATTCACAACTTTATTTTCGACCACTTCTTCTTTAATGGGCACTACTTCTATCACTTTTAAAATATAGCATTACTCTATCATGTGCCTATATAAAATTTAGTTTCATATATTTTGTTTGATGCATATAAAGTGAATTGACGCAATCTAAAATGCCCTAAAATCAAATTTATGCACTCATATGCATGATCCATGTGATCCTAAATGGCATCATCAACAAATGATTAAATACTAGAAATTAACTACTAAACATTTGATTAGCACATTAGTCAATCAATGTAAAAGGTGGTAAATTCACAATGATTGAGTTATTCTAATGGAGCAACACTCAACAGTGTAAAAAAATCAAGTCCCTAAGATTGTGGTCACAGCTCCTATCGAGTACTAAGTAAAGGTTTTGTTTAGGCAAAAGAAAGGATCTCACCAGGATGGAAGTTCAAAAGAGTGAACACTCCACATACATATTGATGGAGTGAAAAGAATAAAATCATTTTAATCATTGTTCATTCAGTATGCTGTATGCATGTATATGGTTGCTTTCTTAGAGATGTACAAATTGTTGAAACCAAAAATTCGGTTTTTGTGGAGTTCACCCTTGGGGAAGGGGTGATCGCATGTTGTGCAATTGACTCCGGCCTGCGAGTATGGAACTCGTCGCGGACAATAGCAACGGAAGCGAATATTGAGCAAATAATGGCGCGCGCCAATCCAATAGAGCAATTCGAGTTTCCAAAAAAAAAAAAAAAACACAGACGACAAAAGATATACGTGGTTCGGAGTTAAGCTCCTACGTCCACGGGGAGAACGCGCCAGATCCACTAAACAAAAAAAGAGAGGTTCGATTACAACCACAAGGCACTCAACGATCCTTTCAGATTGACACTAACCTAGAATAGGAAAAACCAAGAACAACAAGAAACAATAGAGGGAAGAAAACTCCCCTAGCACGTTGCCGCCCTCCGACCAAGAAAGCCGCTGCCCTCTTCAAGATGAAGGAACCGCAGCCTTATGCCCTCTTTCGCCGCCGGAGTTGCCGCCGCCGCTGGATCGCCGGAGCCGCCGAAGGAAGAAACCCGCACCCGTTGCTGCCGTGGATCTCCCTTCTCCTTCACCGGAGATGGAGCCGCTGCCGCTGCCGTGCACTAGATCGGAACTCCGATCAATCTTCCGCCGCCTCTGATCGCTGCTGTCGCCGGAGAAGGAGCACCGAGAAGAACGCCTCTGGACGCCCTTGCCGCCGCCGGATCTCCAAGATCGCCGGAGAAGATAGCCCTATACCGGGCTTGCCTTACGCCGCCGCAGAAGGAGGCCGCTCCCGATCTTGCCACCGCCGGAGAAGAAGCCCTAGACCGGGCTTGCCGCCGCTCCTCTTCCTTTTCTCGATGTCGCCGGAGGAGAAGGCCCCGATCGAGAGCCGATCTGCCTCTTCTTCCTTGATGTCGCCGGAGAAGAAGAACCCCGCCTCCACTGCGCTCGATCCCGTCCGAAGCCGCCGCCCGCTGTTCCTTTTCTTCCGCTCGGTTAGGTTAAAGATTTTTTGATCGGGCTTATATTTGCTGTCTGTGCAAGCTGTATATATATAATATAAAAAACCAAAAAACAGAACCGGACCGGTCCAGCTGGACCGGTCCGGTGGAGCATCATAAAGACTAACAATCTCCACCTTGATGCTCCACGAACGCTAGTACCGCATAAGACACACAGACCCCTACTGGCGACTACAAACCCCCTCTCCCTGGGGCCGGCACGATCAACATGCATCAGTCTGAGTCAAGTCAAACTTGACTCGCCTCACTGATTTCTCTCGCATGCTCGCAACGCATTCCTCCGTAGGAATCTCCCGCAACATCACGCCTCCACCTCAAGCGAACTCCCTCAACTCCCGGTGATGCACGTCTTCGTGCTTCGTCCTTGCACGATAGATCGGGTCTACTGCAAGACGAATCGCACTCAAACTCTCACTGTGCAACTCCACCTTCTCCTGAGTGATCCTAAGTTCCTCGGTGAGACCTCTGAGTCTGATGGCTCCTCTCACGGTGTCTGGGTACTCCTGAGATGACTCTCTACCCGTCTCCTCTACGGCTGCAAAAATTCTACCTCCGCCAAGGTCCTCTCTCTGCGCACACGCCCTTGCCACGAATCCTGCCCCGCTCCTCCGCTGGTCCTTCCTAGCTTTTCGCTGAGAACGGTCTCTGCTCTCTAAAGCTCTATCGAAGGAACCGCGATCTGAGGAGATCGCCTGAAATGCATACGCTACCGTATCCTGTAGCTCGAGAGACGGTCTAACATCTCTCCTCTCATTTCCCCTGGCAATCGTGGTGCCAATAAGTCTATAGAGCGATCCAAAATGCTTTCCTCTCAAGACTGTCTGTGCGCCTCTCCTGACCTCCAAATACCCGCTGCTACTGGTATAAGAATACCTGGCAGCCTCCAGAGTGCCTAGAGAAAGCAAGCTCTTCCTCAACTCAGACACATACCGAACGTCGGTGAGGGTCCTAACCACTCCATCGAACATCCTAATCCTGATGCTCCCGACTCCCGATATCTCGCACTCTGACTGGTTCCCCATCCGAACACGACCACCTCCACAGTGCATAATACTGGAAAACCATTCAATGTTCGGGCACATGTGGAACGAACATCCTGTATCCATGATCCAGGAATCTGTGGTCCCGACTACTACGTCGCGACTCTGTGAAATGTGTAGAACGTCATCATCGCTCACGCACTCTGATGCCACTGCAGCCTGCTGAGGCACAGACCCTTTGCCCTTGAGTTTCCTCACTGGGCAGTTGGCCTTCCAATGCCCCTCCTCCTTGCAGCAATGACACCTACCCCTGGACCTAGGTCGATCATCCTCCTTGCCTCCCCCTCTCGATCTATCTCAGGATGGGTCTCTGCTCTTCACGAGCAGACCCTCGCTTGCACTCGATCCGGAACTGCTCCTCTTCTCATTAGAGAGAAGCATCGTCACCACTTCCTCCATCTTAAGGGTATCCTTCCCATACAATATGGTGGTGACTAAATGATCGAACGACCTCGGGAGTGAGGACAAAAGGAGAAGAGCCTGATCTTCCTCCTCGACCTTCACATCCATGCTGCGCAACTGGGATACCAACTTGTTGAACACATTTAAATGATCCAACAGTTGCGCGCCATCGGACATCATCAAGCTGTACAACTGCTTCTTTACGTACAACTTGTTCGTGAGCGACCTAGACATTTAGAGCTCCTCGAGCTTCTTTCACAAGTCCACCGTATTTTCCGCCTCGATTACGTTTTACATGACCTCGTCTGCTAAACACAGCTGTATGGTGCTGATGGCCTTGAGGTCCAGCTCATCCCACTCGTCGTCGTCTTTCACCTTAGCCTTCTCCTTTCCAAGGAGTGCCTTGTGAAGACCCTGCTGAACGAGTACGACCTTTATGCGCTTTTGCCAAAGACCAAAATCGATCCGCCCATCGTATTTTGGAACCTCGAATTTGGCCGCCATTGAATTTGCTCACTGGTCCGAAGGTCGAACCTCCCTCTGATACTAATTGTTGTGCAATTGGCACCGACCCGCGAGTACGGAACTCGTCGCGGACAATAGCAACGAAAGCGAATATTGAGCAAATAATGGCGCACACCAATCCAATAGAGCAGTTCGAGTTTCCAAAACACAAAAAAAAAACACAGACGACAAGAGATATACGTGGTTCGGAGTTAAGCTCCTACGTCCACGGGGAGAGCGCTCCGGATCCACTAAAAAAAAGAGGTTCGATTACAACCACAAGACACTCAACGATCCTTTCAGATCGACACTAACCTAGAATAGGAAAAACCAAGAACAACAAGAAACAATAAAGGGAAGAAAACTCCCCTAGCACGCTGCCGCCCTCCGACCAAGAAAGCCGCTGCCCTCTTCAAGATGAAGGAACCGCAGCCTTATGCCCTCTTTCGCCGCCGGAGTTGCCGCTACCGCTGGATCGCCGGAGCCGCCGAAGGAAGAAACCCGCACCCGCCGCTGCCGTGGATCTCCCCTCTCCTTCACCGGAGATGGAGCCGATGCCGCTGCCGCTGCCGTGCACTAGATCGGTGTTGCTGTATAGGCCTGGGCGGACAGGCGGTTAAAGACCGGGCGGTTTGGTAACCGCGCGGGTTGGCGGGTTGTCTCTGGCGGTCTGATATCTGAGCAGCGACAGCGGGTTGGCATGGCGGTTTGGTAACCGGGCGGTTAGCCGGTTACTCTCTGGGATATCGATGGTCGGCGGCTCGTCTCCTGGTGGTAACCGAGCGGTTAGTGTTCTTACTAACCGCGCGGTTAGGCGGTTAGGCGGTTAACTTTGTATATGCTGTATTTCTGTATTTAGTCCCACATTGAGCATCTCTTCTCTATCTCATCTCCTCCATTCTATATAAGGGAGGCTATACCATTGTAATAGTTAGTTTTTTGGATAATAAAATTTCCATTACTCCAGTTTCCGGACTGTTTTTGGTCTATTCGCACATGGTATCAGAGGCAGCGATCTAGTCCCCCTGTTCCGTTGTCTTCTTGCCGCGTTCTTATCTTTCAGTTCGCCCGGTTTACTCATCCTTATCCGCGCGACCTCCCCTCTGCTTCTCTGCGCTCTTCTCCTTCTGTTCGCCCGGTTTACTCATCCTTATCCGCGTGGATTTCTCCTTTGATCTTCGCAGCTTGGTCGTGGCTTCTCTAGCCGCTGGTGTTCCCCTTGTGACCGCTGCGGTCTCCTACTTCTGCTACTCGCCCGATTTCCTTTCTTAACCGCGCGGTCTCCTCCTTCCAGAATGACTGTTTTTGATGTCTCCACCTCGACTACTGTCGTTACCCACCCTCCTCCTCCTCCTACTGCATCCGGGAACCTTGGAACAGTTTCTAAGCTTCTCGGCCCCAATTATCCCGATTGGAGTGTCTCGTTTACCTTTCTTCTCCGCTCTCAGCGCAAGCGTCATCATCTTACCGATGACCCTCCTCCTGCGGACTCTGACCAGTTTAATGACTGGGATGCGAATGACGCTCTTGTTCGTACGTGGCTGGCAAACAGCTTGTCCGATGAATGTCTTCCGGTCATCCGTCACGATGAGACGGTCAAGCAAACTTGGCTTCACTTAGCCGCCCTCTACTCCAAAGGGGGTCAAACATCTCGCATCTATACTCTATATGCGGATCTCTTTGCTCGCCAATCCATGTCTCCTGCTGCGGCTTACCAACAGGTCCAAGCCCTTGGAGCGGAGATTCTTCAAAATCGTCCCCTCTCTGCTGACGTGGCCACCCAACTGAAGCACTTCCAGGAACTCCTGGTTGTTTGTTACCTTCTGAGGCTCCCGGATTCCTATGATATGATCCGACAGCAAATTCTTGGAGAAGCTGAATCTCCCACCCTGGATGCGACAGCTGCTCGCATTGCCGCTGTTACCTCTCTGCTCAATCGTCCTTTGCTTGCCGCTCCTCCTGCTCCGGATGTCTATGCCCACCAAGCACATCGCGGTGGCTCGGGTGGACGTGGTCACCAGTCTGGCGGGCGCGACCCTTCTCGCTATCTCTGTTCTCACTGTGGCCGCACAGGCCACTTGATTGACCGATGCTGGACAAAGCATCCGCACCTTCGTCCCTCTGGTGATGCCCCCCACTCATCCAACTCATCTGCCTCGGTGGCCACGACTTCAGGTAGCGCCCATGTGGTGACTCAAGGTAAATGGCTAATCGACTCTGGCGTCACTAATCATATGACGGGCAATCCTCAGTGTTTTTCTCTCCTAGAAACACATGATCGATTGCCCCCGGTTCTCGTTGCGGATGGATCTCCCTCTCCGGTTCACGGGACGGGCATGGTTCAAGTCACTCCGTCCCTTCGCCTCGCGGATACTCTCTATGTGCCCAAGTTCCCGTGCAAGCAACTTCAGTGCTCCGTAACGTTTACTCCTGTTTCTTGTTCTTTTCAGGACCCGGACTCCAAGCGGACGATTGCTACTGGGACTGAGAGAGGCGACCTTTACTTCCTGATGATGTATCCGCTCTTTCAGCATTCTCATCCGCTTCTACAGATCTTCTTCAGTGGCACCTTCGTCTTGGGCATCCTCCATCACGCCTCATCCACCAACTGTTACCCCACATACCTCAGCATGCTTCTCCTATCAACTGTGATGCCTGTCAGTTTGGCAAGCATCACCGCTCCCCCTTTCCTCCTAAGCAAGGTCGTGGCTCTTCTAAGCCGTTCGACCTTGTTCACTCTGATGTATGGGGTCCTGCCCCCACCCTTACCATAGGGCGGGGTAGTTCCTATTTTGTAACCTTTATTGATGATTTCTCTCGATGTACATGGGTGTATCTTTTAAAAGAACGCTCTGAACTATTTTCTGTATGGCAATCCTTCTATTTTATGATTAAAACTCAGTTTGGTGCTTCTGTGAAAGTTTTTCGTTCAGATAATGCTAAAGAATACCTGAGTAATGAATTTTCTTCTTTCTGTATGCAACACGGCATCATTCATCAAACTAGCTGCGTATATACCTCCCAGCAAAATGGGGTGGCGGAACGTAAAAACCGTCACCTTCTCGATGTCGCTCGCACTCTCATGGCACAAATGCAGGTTCCTCGTAGCTACTGGGGCTATGCAGTTCTCATCTCATGCTTCCTCATCAATCGTCTTCCCTCGACAGTTCTTAAAGGCAAAACACCTTTTTCCATTCTCTATCCGACCAAGAATGCTTTTCCCTTACCTCTACGCATTTTTGGCTGCACCGCCTTTGTTCACAACCCTTCCGCAACTCGCGACAAGTTATCCCCACGTTCCACCAAGTGTATCTTTTTGGGTTATTCTACTACTAAAAAAGGTTACTGTTGCTTTGACCCTGTTCATCGCAAACAGTTCATTTCGGCGGATGTAACGTTCTTTGAAAATGCCTCATACTTCTCCTCTGACCTTACTCTTTCTCCGGCTGACTTGCCCTCTCCAACCATTCCCTCCGTCCCATCCACTCCTCTTGAGATTCCTCCATCACCAACTCCACCGCACACTCCGTCTGTTGATCCCCTGCCATCTTCCTCCTCTCCTCGGCCGTCTCTCTCCTCTCCCGGGCCAGCCTTCTCCGCCACGGATGCACCGGCGACTGAGGAACTAGATGACCTGGAACTGCCCATTGCTCTTCGCAAAGGGGTTCGGTCGTGCACCCAGCACTCGCTGGCCGCTGTTGTTTCTTATGATCGACTAACACCTTCTCGCAGGGACTTCGCCCTAGCCATCTCGGCGGCTTCCACTCCTCGCAACTACCAGGAAGCCCTTGATGTTCCTCACTGGAAGGCGGCCATGGATGAAGAAATTGCTACTCTCTCTGAGCGGGGCACTTGGACTCTTGTGCCTCCTCCTTTTGGCACGGATGTGGTTGGATGTCGCTGGGTCTTTGTCGTCAAGTTCCGTTCGGATGGCAGCATGGATCGGTACAAGGCCCGTCTTGTAGCCAAGGGATTTACCCAGACTTACGGTGTTGATTACTTCGACACGTTCTCTCCGGTTGCTCGTCTCAGCACTATTCGAGTTCTTCTATCGGTGGCAGTCAACAAGGATTGGCCTATTTCCCAGTTGGATGTCAAGAATGCCTTCCTCTATGGTGATCTTCATGAGGATGTCTACATGGAGCAACCTCCTGGGTATGTTGCTCAGAGGGAGACTCGAGTATGCCGGTTGAAAAAGGCCATCTATGGTCTAAAGCAGAGTCCTCGGGCATGGTTCGACAAGTTCAGTGGCATAGTTGGGGCAATCGGTTTCACAAGGAGTTCGGCGGATCACTCCTTGTTCATTCGCAAGACATCCTCAGGTCTGGTTGTGCTAGCCGTTTATGTGGATGACATACTTCTTACTGGCGACGACCAAGCTGGTGTTGCCTTGACGAATGTCCATCTCCGCCAACACCTTGTCACGAAGGATATGTGTCCTCCAAAATACTTTTTGGGAATTGAAATCTCTCGGAAACCGTGCTCCTTGGTTCTCTCCCAACGTAAGTGTTGGTACCCTAGTTTGATTTGAGTTTAGTCCTCTCCTTTGTGCTCCTTGACCCAAGAATTATCTATGGTCAATGGTTAGTAGTCTAGCTGTAGAGTCCTCACTTTTCCAGATTGAGAATTTGGTTAAGTAGTTTGTTCGTTCGACTATCGTCGAACGCCGCTCGACTATCGTCGACTAACTGTTCGACGATCGTCTATCAGTTGTTCGACTTTCAGTCTGCGAGGATAGTTCGACTATCGGTTGATAGTTCGACTATCTGTGTGCTTTGATAGTTCGACTATCTGCTTGGATAGGTCGACTATCTGATAGTTCGACTATCTGTTGATCGGTCGACTATCTGTTTGGTTTTGATAGTTCGACTATCTGTTGATAGTTCGACTATCTGTTCTGCGTTGATAGTTCGACTATCTGTTGATAGGTCGACTATCTGTTCTCGCTTGATAGTTCGACTATCTGCTTTGATAGTTCGACTATCTGATAGTTCGACTATCTGTTGATAGGTCGACTATCTGTTTGTTGTTGATAGTTCGACTATCTGTTGATAGGTCGACTATCTGATAGTTCGACTATCTGTTGATAGGTCGACTATCTGTTTGTTGTTGATAGTTCGACTATCTGTTGATAGGTCGACTATCTGATAGCTCGACTATTTGTTGATAGCTCGACTATCTGTTTTGCCCTGATAGTTCGACTATCTGTTGATAGGTCGACTATCTGATAGTTCGACTATCTTCTGGTAGTTCGACTATCTGCTGTGATAGTTCGACTATCTCCTTTGATAGTTCGACTATCTGGATCGTTCGACTATCTGTCCGATAGTTCGACGATCTCCGTGCGTCGGTCGACGATCTCCGAGGGTCGTTCGACGCTTTCTGTCTGCCTTTATATTTTGTATTTATTTATTATATTTAATTAATTAATACATTATCTGGCATATCTTTTTAGCTGTATTATGATAATATTTCCAGGCATATCTGCTCTATTCTTTTTGCCTGAGTCAAATCTTTTTAGATAAAGTTGTTTGTCTTATTAGCTGACATTATAAATTACTTTATCTGCTGTCAGCCCTTTATAGCCGTTAGACTGAAAAGTCTTCTTTTTTTGCTATAAAGAGTTTGTTTCTGATATGACTTTATTTAGTACTTTATTATCAAATTGTTTCCTGCAGCTTCCTAGAAAAAGAGTTATTCCTTTTATAGAATGTTTCTGCTGCAGAGTTTGTTTTGTCTTCTTGATATTTACAGCTCAGGTCTCAAGTCTCAGAAGAAGACATGCTATTCAAATTAAAGAGAGCCGTTGCTTGCTGATGTTATATAAAGGACCCTTTGAAGAAGGATTGCAGCTAGCTAACTAGTGATCCACATATTTTCAAGCATTCAAGCCTTCATCAAGATCAAGCTTTCTGCTCTCAGCAATTTCCATCTAACTGAGAAGTGTTAAGATCTTCGACTCTTCTTCAACCTGAGTTCTCCTGCTTTCAGGAAGTTTAAACTCAGAGTTCTTTTGAAGAAGAAGAAGAAGAAGATAGCTGCTTGAAGATCTTTATTTTATTATTTATTATCTTCTTGTAGTTTTACCTTCAGAGTTTTCTGAAGAGTTTTCTGCACTGAAGCAAGACTTCACCTGGACATCTTTGAGCCAGGGGGAGCCTTGATTCTTTAGAGCTTTCTAGCTCAGTGCAAGCTTTTGTGCTTCTCTAATCTATTGTAAAATAGAGAAGACATCTTAACCTTCTTCCCCCTCCTGTACAGGGTTATTACTCCCTTCAAAAGTATCCCTTGGTGGCAGGGCACCTGATCAAAAACCTGTGCTTGGTTTTTTAGACACCTGATCAAAAGTCTAAAGGGTTTCTGGATCTATCTGAAGCAGATCCTGTTGGTGGCAGGGCACCTGATCAAAAACCTGAGTGGATTCCTACCGTGTGGGTAGAAGAGTGGACGTACCCAAGTTGTTTGGGGAACCACTATAAATTTCCTTGTGTCGTCTGGATTCACTTGTTTAATTTCTGCATTGTGGCTGTGAATAGATATAACTAGGATTGCTAGTTGCTGATTAGGTTTTCCAAGCCTTAACTGTAATTACAGTTAGCTTGAGTTTGTGCACATCACTTGTGTTAGGCTTTAAGGTTAAATCAATATCTATAATCTTTTCATTCCGCACTTCACTCCAAGGGAGTTGGGTAGACCATTAAGTTTTGTCTAGTGCAAAATTTGATAACTCTATTCACCCTCCCTCTAGAGTAGTATCTATCCCTTCACTTTCAATTGGTATCAGAGGGAGGTTGACTGACTGAATAGGCTAACACCTAAGTCACAAGATCCTGATAGATACCAAAGCTTATAGATATTCACTATCATGACCCAGTTCAAGGATTATTCTAGCACCAGACCTCCAGCATGCAACTTAGCTAAGTTTGGCATCTGGAAGGCAAGGATAAAATTATATATGAATTCTATTGATGAAAGCATCTTTGCTTCTATTTTGTCAGGTCCCCCAAGAGCACCTGCTGCTGCTACTGCCTCATCATCTGATATGAGTGCAGTGCCTCCTCCAGATTACAATGATGAGTACAAGAAGGCCAAAATAGCAGATGTCAAGGTAATGAACATACTGGCTCAGACAATGTCTGATGAGGTATTCCAGAAGGTTGCTGACTGCTCTTCAGCAAAGGCCATGTGGGATACACTGAACCAGATTGTAGCTGGTTCAGCTGATGAAAGGAAGGACAGAAGGTCCAACCTGATCTCACAGTATGAGAACTTCAAGAAAACTGATGTTGAATCAGTTGAAGCCATGTACACCAGGCTCAGCTCAATCATCAATGAGCTGAGGACCCTGGACAAGGACATATCATTGACAGAGGTGAATGATAAGATTCTTATGTGCTTCCCTAGCACATGGGATCTAAGGATCTGGCCCATCAAGGAAGCCAGAAGTACAAATGAGATCTCCACTGAAGCCCTCCTCGGCAAGCTCAAGTCTTTTGAGCAAGTGCTGAAGACAAGGGAAGCAGAAGCTGAAGCAAAGACCCCCACTCCAACAAGAAAAGAGCAATCTCTTGCTCTTAAGGCTGCTGATGCTTCTGAAGGCAGCCAATCTAATGAGGAACTAATGGCATTGTTTGCCAAGAGGTTTCTCAAGATGGGGAGAAAGGAGTTCAGAAAGAAGTCTTCACGCTATGAAGACAAACCAAGGTATGATCGCTCTCCTGCTAAAGAAATTATTTGTTATGGTTGCAGGAAGCCTGGACACATCTTGCCAGAGTGCCCAGAGGAGAAGAACAAAGAAAAGAGAAAAAAAAAGGAACAGCACAGGAAGCACTCCAAGCCATCCTCCTACAAAAATAAGAAGAAGGAGAGAGGTTTCATTGCTGAAACCTGGAGTGATTCTGATGAAGAATCCTCCTCATCAAGCTCCAGTGATGATGAGGAAGAGAAGAAGGCAAAAGAAGTTTGCCTGATGGCAATAGATGCCTGCAGCAACCACTCTGCTGCAGAGAGTTCAGATTCTGATGAAGAGATGCCTACAGAAGATGAGGTACTTTCTTCTTATGATTTTACTTCAGAAGAATTTAAATTAGACTTTAAATCTTTATGCTTAGATTTGATTAGCTCTGAAAAGAAAATAAAAGAACTTAGAAATAGGTTAGCTGACTCAGAATCAATAGCTACAGAAAATGTTAGATTAAAGGAAGATCTCACTACTTGTAGTGAAGAAATTAAATTTCTTAAAATAGAGTTAGCTAAGTCTAAGAGACTAGAAGAATCACTTAATGGTAGAATCCTTAAGTTGTTAGAAATTACCAGCATGACTAACACTAGGTCAGGTAATGACAAACTAGGCTTAGGAGCTTCTCCCAGTGAACCCCCAGTTCTACTTAAAAACAATCTTTCAACTCCAGTAAACTTCATTTCAGCTAGTGGAATGAAGAACACTGAGCAAGTAAATCTAGTTAATAAAACCTTAAATAAAGCTAAGAGAGAAAAGAGAAAAAAATTCTTTAAAGAAATGCAATGAGCGTCGAACGCCGCTCGACGATCGGAAGCTCAATGGTCGAACGAAGCTCGACGATCTGAGCGCCCATCGTCGAACGTCGATCGACGATTTCAACATGATTTTCAAAATCATAATCAGTACTATAGAAACCTAAATGAAAATAGAAACCCTAGGTTTGTTGACCCATCATCTGCATGGAGAATCCCACGTAGGAGATCTCACCCACTAGGTTATCACCCTCAGCCTGCATTCTCATATATTTCCAGTTTTTCTTATATGAAAAACAAGGGACCCAAGGTTACCTGGGTCCACACTGTCTAAATAATTATCTTGCAGGTGAAGACCTATCCAATCACTCAAAATAAGTGGTATTTGGATAGTGGATGCTCTAAGCATATGACAGAAAATAAAGATCTTCTGTCAAAGTTCAAAGCTAAGCTCGGCCCAAAGGTTATCTTTGGAGACTCCAGCTGTGGTCAGACAGAAGGCTATGGCAAGATCACAATTGGAGCAGTTACTTTCAAGAGAGTTGCATATGTCAATGGACTGAAGCATAATTTGATTTCAGTCAGCCAGCTATGTGATGCTGGCTACCAGGTTTCATTTTCTAACTTCTCTTGCAATATTACTTTAAATAATAATGTTGTTTTAGTAGGTATTAGAATAGGTAATATCTATTTAGTAGATTTCAACTCATCTCATTCTGAAATCTGCCTGTTTAATGAAGTAACCCTTAATAATAATTCTTTGTGGCATAAGAGGCTCAGTCATGTAAAACTTAAAAATATATCTAGGTTATCTAAACACAACCTTGTTAGAGGTTTACCTTCTTGCCCCTACAAGAAGGAGAGCCTATGCAAGGCTTGTCAGCTAAGCAAGCAAACCAAAAACTCTTTTAAATCTGTAAATAAGAGTGATTCTCCTAGAATCCTGTATTTATTACACTTGGATCTTTTTGGCCCAATAAATGTACAGAGTTTAGGAGGGAAGTATTACACATTAGTAATTGTAGATGACTTCTCTAGGTTCAGTTGGGTTTTCTTTTTGAGAACTAAGTCTGATAACTTCAAAGCCCTTACAGACTTTCTACTATGTGTGCAGACTGAGTACTCTACTCATGTGTCCTTGATCAGAAGTGATCATGGTACTGAGTTTGACTCTCTTCTCATGCAAGAATTCTGTGAGAGAGAAGGTATCAAACATAGCTTCTCAGCTCCTAGAACTCCTCAACAAAATGGGGTAGTTGAAAGGAAGAATAGAACACTCATTGAAGCTGCTAGCACATTGTTGGCAGATGCTAACATGCCTCTCTCCTATTGGGCAGAAGCTGTTAGTACAGCCAATTATGTCTTGAATAGAAGTTTGATACACAAACTTAAGTGTAAAACTCCTTATGAGTTGCTTAAAAGAAAGAAACCTAAAATTAATTATTTTAGAGTTTTTGGCTGTATTGTTTATATTCATAATAATAATAAAGAATATATTAGAAAATTTGAAACAAAAGCTTCAATGTGAATTATGCTTGGATATTCCCAAGTAAGCAAAGCTTATAGGGTTTATAACAAATCTACCTGTAAGATTGAAGAATCTGTGCATGTATCATTTGATGAGCATCAGATGTTTTACAAGGAGAAAGAAAATTCTCCTTCCTCCAGTTCATTGCAGGTACCTGATGCCCCTCAAGAAATTCTTCAACTATCAACTCTTCAGATCACTGAATCAGACAGTGATGAAGACATTGCTGAAGCAGTTGTTGTACCACCAACAGTAGATCAAATTCCTCCTGAGGAATTAATCCCAACTGTTGCTGAAGATCACATCCCACCTGCTGATATTGTCACACTTAGAGATCACCCCACATCTCAAGTGATTGGAGACATATCAGCTGGTGTACAAACAAGACACCAATTAAGACAGGATGTGATGCATGCTTGTTTCCTCTCACAGGTTGAGCCCCTCACCTTTAAAGATGCAGAGCTAGATCCCCACTGGATCATTGCAATGCAAGAGGAACTCAATCAGTTTGAGAGATGTAAAGTTTGGACTTTGGTTCCAAGACCTAAAGGCCAACTGATCATAGGCACCAAGTGGGTGTATAGAAACAAGTTAGATGCAAATGGAATTATAGTAAGGAATAAAGCAAGACTTGTAGCTCAGGGCTACAGACAGGAGGAAGGTATAGACTATGACTAAACCTTTGCTCCTGTTGCAAGGCTAGAAGCAATAAGGATCTTCTTGGCCTATGCAACCTACATGAATTTTAAGGTGTTTCAAATGGATGTCAAAAGTGCATTCCTGAATGGTGAGCTTAAGGAAGAGGTGTTTGTTAAACAACCACCAGGGTTTGTTTCTTCAACTCAGCCCTCACATGTGTTTAAGTTACAGAAAGCTCTATATGGACTAAAGCAAGCTCCCAGAGCCTGGTATGAGACTCTAGCTAGTTTCCTTTTAGAGCACAACTTTAATAGGGGAGTAGTTGATAGAACCCTTTTCGTCAAGCATCACAAGTACACAATCCTGTTAGTTCAGGTGTATGTAGATGATATTATATTTGACTCCACTGATCCCAAACTTTGCAAAAGGTTTTCTGACCTGATGCACTCTAAGTTTGAGATGAGTAGTATGAGTGTGCTGTCTTACTTTCTTGGTCTCCAAGTTAAGCAAGACGCTGATGGTATCTTCATCTCCCAATCCAAATATGCCAAGGAATTGGTAAAGAAATTTGGGATGGCTGATGCTTCAGCAATGCCTACACCTATGGCTACTAATGTAGTTATTGATTCTGATGATCACGGCAAGCCAGTTGATCAAAAGAATTATAGGGCCATTGTTGGTTCCCTATTATATCTAACTGCAAGTAGGCCTGATATAATGTTTGCTACATGCCTTTGTGCTAGATTCCAGGTCAACCCCAAGGAATCTCATCTGATTCTTCTAAAGAGAATCCTGAGATACCTGAAGGGATGTCCAGATCTAGGACTTTGGTACCCAGCTGAGTCAGAATTTGAGTTAATTGGATATTCTGATTCTGATTATGCTGGTTGCAGAGTTGACAGGAAGAGCACCTCAGGAACTTGCCAGTTCCTGGGAGAGAGATTGGTCTCTTGGTTCTGTAAGAAGCAGGCTTCTGTCTCAACTTCAACTACAGAGGCTGAATACATAGCAGCTGCTAGTTGTTGTTCACAGATCCTGTGGATTCAAAACCAGCTTGTGGATTATGGTTACTCACACAAAAACACCAAAATCATGTGTGATAGTACCAATGCTATTTCTATTGCACAAAATCCAGTGCACCACTCTAGAACGAAGCACATTGAGATTCAGCACCATTTCCTGAGAGATTGTGTGGAAAAGAACAAGATTTGTCTTGAGTTCATATCTACTGAATTTCAGAGAGGTGATATATTCACCAAGCCTTTAGATGAACAGAAGCATCTGTTCTTTTTAGTTCAACTAGGCATGATCAATGGACGAGACTAAGTGTGACTATGTCTGCCTATGTTGAAATCTGCTTGAAGATCGTCGAACGATGATCGAAGATCGTCGAACGGATTAAGCCTATCGTTGACCTCTGGTTAATGGTAGCTTATCTGTTTGAAGATCGTCGACCGGCGTTCGAAGATCGTCAAACAGGTCGAGCTTATCGTCGATCTCTGAACGACGACAGCTTGTTGTTTGAGAAGCCAGAAATAGTCGAACGCTGGCTCGACTACTCTGCTTCTGAGCCGATCGTCGAACGGCCGTTCGACTATCGGGTCTAGTATCTTTTTAATAGATCGACTATTTCCGGTCTAATATAAAGCCGATAGTCGACCTAGGTTAAAAGATCTGTTGTTTTATCGTCGACGGAGCGTGTCTTTTCGCATTCTGCCTTCCCGCTTGCGATTTTCGGCCGTTTCGTCTTCTTCGTCCTCTCCATCTTTCTCGAGCTTTCTCCAGCGAATCAATGACGGTCTCTCAAGCAGTTCTAGCAGTTGTGAAGTTTGATGCTGACTTTATCGTTGATTTCGACGCGTTCAGTAGCTGCGATGCCGGGATCGTAGAAGTTCTTCAGCTATGCAGGGATCAAGGACTCGAGAGGTTAATGTCTTCAAGGATTAAGATAAACATCCCAGAGATCAAGGAATGGGCCTTCACGTCGTCCTCCACCGACGACTCGATGACTGGTACCATCGGCGGAGAAGAGGTAATCCTAACTCCAGCCGTTTTGACTGATATTTTTGGTTTAATAAATGGTGAAGAGGATTATGAGCAAGATGCTCAGGAATTCAGAAGAATGTTAGTTGAGCTGGGACATGCTGAGGGCATTTCCACGAAGCTGCTCAAAGTAAATTTCCCTTTCAAGATCAAGTTTCTTGCTGAGCTGGTAGGAAAAGTGCTCCTGGGTAAGCACTCTGCTCATGATAATATCACAAGGCAACAATTCGCACTAATGTGTGCGATTGTTAATCGGAAAAGGATCGATTGGGCAGCAGTGATGTTTGATTTAGTAAGGAAAAAGAATGGTAAGAAGGAAGTTACCCTCGGAAGGGTTATTGGAATCTTCCTGAAGGAAAAATACCCCCAGCTGCTGAGTTCAACCGCAACAACAATTAACGCAAGCAAGAAGATGGATCCTAACCTGTTCTCTAAATGGAAGAGAACTTTTGTGAAACCCGCTCTCACAGGGGTTGCTCCAGCAACATCTGAGGACATCAGGACTGAATCAGTCACTCCTCACCCTGTCGAAGCTGGCTCAACTCTATTCACCCTCCCCGGAGATCGTCGACCGACGCACGGAGATCGTCGACCGACGCACGGAGATCGTCGAACTATCGGACAGATAGTCGAACGATCCAGATAGTCGAACTATCAAAGGAGATAGTCGAACTATCACAGCAGATAGTCGAACTACCAGAAGATAGTCGAACTATCAGATAGTCGACCTATCAACAGATAGTCGAACTATCAGGGCAAAACAGATAGTCGAGCTATCAACAGATAGTCGAGCTATCAGATAGTCGACCTATCAACAGATAGTCGAACTATCAACAACAAACAGATAGTCGACCTATCAACAGATAGTCGAACTATCAGATAGTCGACCTATCAACAGATAGTCGAACTATCAACAACAAACAGATAGTCGACCTATCAACAGATAGTCGAACTATCAGATAGTCGAACTATCAAAGCAGATAGTCGAACTATCAAGCGAGAACAGATAGTCGACCTATCAACAGATAGTCGAACTATCAACGCAGAACAGATAGTCGAACTATCAACAGATAGTCGAACTATCAAAACCAAACAGATAGTCGACCTATCAACAGATAGTCGAACTATCAGATAGTCGACCTATCCAAGCAGATAGTCGAACTATCAAAGCACACAGATAGTCGAACTATCAACCGATAGTCGAACTATCCTCGCAGACTGAAAGTCGAACAACTGATAGACGATCGTCGAACAGTTAGTCGACGATAGTCGAGCGGCGTTCGACGATAGTCGAACGAACAAACTACTTAACCAAATTCTCAATCTGGAAAAGTGAGGACTCTACAGCTAGACTACTAACCATTGACCATAGATAATTCTTGGGTCAAGGAGCACAAAGGAGAAGACTAAACTCAAATCAAACTAGGGTACCAACAATCTCCCCCTATTTGAGTTAAGTCTCTCAAAAACTAAAACAAACAGCTAGCTATAGAACACTATAAACAATACAGGAAATAGATAGCAAATAACTAGCAGATTATCAACCAGATAGATAATAAACAAATATAACACAGCAGTCAATCAAACTATTAAGAATCTACAGAGTCTGGCAAGGGGGCAGAGAAACTAGGAACAAAAGAGATTTTCCTTAGAGGATCATCAGATTCTTTCTTTGATAGCTTCAAGTCCTGCACACCAATGATCTTCAATTCTGCAGCTCTTGGGACTACTGCTTCAGGATGCTTTTCCATATATTTTGAGGGATCAAATACATCAGGATTGACCTGGAACTTTTCAAACTCTTTCTTTCTGAAAGCAGACATGGTGGTTAAACCAGTAGTATCTTTTCCTTCTGCTTTTGCTTTTCTTATTTGAGCTGCTCCAACTAATTCGTGAAAACGAGCCATCCTAAAGTTAGGATCAAGCTCTGGACTTTCATAAACAGGCTCAGGAGGAGCAGCAATGGATTCTTTATCTAGATAAGATATTGGAGCAAACTTAGCAAAAGGTTCTTGCTAGAATTTTAAAACAAAGTAAACTACTTACCTTTTAAAACGACTTTCTCAGACTGAACTGGTGCAGCAGTTGAAACCTTTCTCTTAGGAGAAGGAGGAGGTGAAAAAGTTGGCTTTAGATACACAACCTCCTTAACTTGTTCTTTCACTTCTGCTTCATGCATTTGACTGCCAGAATGAGACTTTCCATGAGAGCTATGAGAGCTTTTCCTTGATTGATGCTGAGACGAAGCAGATCTTGCTGATGGAGCAGATTTTCCTGAAGAAGCAGAAGGGTTGGCAGAAAGATTACCAGAAGCTCCTGCACCTGGAGGAGGAGGAGGAGGACTTCTGGGAGTCCATCTTGAACCAGGACTATCATATCTTTTAGATCTTTTCCTCTCTTTCTGCTGGTTCTTTGAGAACTACATCCAATGCTGAAATTCCTTTGACTTAGGGTCAATGCCCTTCAGAATATAATAAAGAGTATCATTGTCTTTACTGGGAGGAGGAGCAGCTTTTCTCTTCTTTTGAACAACTTTCTTTCTCTTTGAATTTTCAGATACGTCAGAATCATCTTCATCATCAGAGTGAGATGATGGGGGATTATCATACGGATCATAGGCTTCAGAAACAGCCTTTTCTTTAAGCTTTAGAGCAGATTTCTCTCTTTCCTCTTCAATGACATCCAGAGCCAGAAGGGAATCTAAGTCAAACCCTGGTGAGTCATCCCAGATGGTTGACTTTTCAACTTGCAGCTCTTTTTCTTTCTCTTTTAAAGACTGCACTCTTAGATCCCAGACAGCTCTTGCTTGTACTTCTTCTACACTCAGAACAGGAGTGTCATCTTTGACTTCATCTTGATTCTCAGACTCATCTTCTTTATCATCTAAAAACGATTCCAATTCTGGATCTACTTGGATAACAGGAACACTTGGGGCAGCCTCTGAGACAATTACTATTATCTGAGCAGATAAATCCTCTCTAATAAAATCTGTAGAATTATGAATACAGATCTGCTAAATAAGCAATAATCATTCCTTCAAGGTATTCACTAGCAAGCAAATTAATTGACTCGTCAATAAATCGAATAAGTGAATTACCTTCATACTTGACCATCTCCCATGATTCATCTAGATATGAAGTTATAATTCCTTCTAGGAATCTAGCAACCACAGGAGTGGTGAGATCTTCTAGGCAGACTTTTACTGCAATTTCAGATAGCATGATTCCATCAGCTCTTCCCTCCTCCTCTTCTGCTTTGCTGTCTGCTTCAGTTGAAGTTCCATCAACTTCAGCTGAAGTACGACCCTCTCCCTCTTCTGCTCCAGAAACAACCACGGTTGTTCCTCTTTCCCCTCCAGCATCTCCAATTCCCTCTCATCAGACTAGGATATCTGTTCCTAGCTTTGATTTGTTAGGATCTGAGAGGATTCCTACTCCTCCTCAGTCTCCCATTCATTCCCTAGTTAATTTCCCAATTAACTCTCCAGCTCCATCTCCTGTTCAATCCCCTGTCCACACCATTCTTCATCCCAGCACTTCAACCATATCTGCTGCAGCTCCATCCACTTCACATCCATCATCTTTTGAGATCACTCCTGAGCTTATCTCCCGTATTGTGGAGTTGATTACCCCGTCAATCAAAACCATGATTGAAGAGGCAATCGCTCCCCTTGCATCCTCCATTGATATCTTAACTGCCTCTATCAAATCTCTTTCAAAATCTGCTGAGCCATCTTCCTCAAGGGGCCTGGTTTCAGTCTCCACTGAAATCAGGCAGGGGGAGATGTTCTATGAAGATGCCTCAGAACCTCCTGCCTCCCTTTCAGCTATAACAGATACTGTGATGACAGCCCTGGAAGAGTCTGCTCCAGCTGAGAAAGAAGTAGTTCCAGTGTTATCTGATAAGAAAATAGCTGATGAAATCATGCTATCTGAAATTGCAGTAAAAGTCTGCCTAGAAGATCTCACCACTCCTGTGGTTGCTAGATTCCTAGAAGGAATTATAACTTCATATCTAGATGAATCATGGGAGATGGTCAAGTATGAAGGTAATTCACTTATTCGATTTATTGACGAGTCAATTAATTTGCTTGCTAGTGAATACCTTGAAGGAATGATTATTGCTTATTTAGCAGATCTGTATTCATAATTCTACAGATTTTATTAGAGAGGATTTATCTGCTCAGATAATAGTAATTGTCTCAGAGGCTGCCCCAAGTGTTCCTGTTATCCAAGTAGATCCAGAATTGGAATCGTTTTTAGATGATAAAGAAGATGAGTCTGAGAATCAAGATGAAGTCAAAGATGACACTCCTGTTCTGAGTGTGGAAGAAGTACAAGCAAGAGCTGCCTGGGATCTAAGAGTACAGTCTTTAAAAGAGAAAGAAAAAGAGCTGCAAGTTGAAAAGTCAACCATCTGGGATGACTCCCCAGGGTTGGACTTAGATTCCCTTCTGGCTCTGGATGCCATTGAAGAGGAAAGAGAGAAATCTGCTCTGAAGCTTAAAGAAAAGGCTGTTTCTGAAGCCTATGATCCGTATGATAATCCCCCATCATCTCACTCTGATGATGAAGATGATTCTGACGTATCTGAAAATTCAAAGAGAAAGAAAGTTGTTCAAAAGAAGAGAAAAGCTGCTCCTCCTCCTCCCAGTAAAGACAATGATACTCCTTATTATATTCTGAAGGGCATTGACCCTAAGTCAAAGGAATTTCAGCATTGGATGTGGTTCTCAAAGAACCAGCAGAAAGAGAGGAAAAGATCTAAATGATATGATAGTCCTGGTTCAAGATGGACTCCCAGAGGTCCTCCTCCTCCTCCTCCAGGTGCAGGAGCTTCTGGTAATCTTTCTGCCAACCCTTCTGCTTCTTCAGGAAAATCTGCTCCATCAGCAAGATCTGCTTCGTCTCAGCATCAATCAAGGAAAAGCTCTCATAGCTCTCATGGAAAGTCTCATTCTGGCAGTCAAATGCATGAAGCAGAAGTGAAAGAACAAGTTAAGGAGGTTGTGTATCTAAAGCCAACTTTTTCACCTCCTCCTTCTCCTAAGAGAAAGGTTTCAACTGCTGCACCAGTTCAGTCTGAGAAAGTCGTTTTAAAAGGTAAGTAGTTTACTTTGTTTTAAAATTCTAGCAAGAACCTTTTGCTAAGTTTGCTCCAATATCTTATCTAAATAAAGAATCCGTTGCTGCTCCTCCTGAGCCTGTTTATGAAAGTCCAAAGCTTGATCCTAACTTTAGGATGGCTCGTTTTCACGAACTAGTTGGAGCAGCTCAAATAAGAAAAGCAAAAGCAGAAGGAAAAGATACTACTGGTTTAACCACCATGTCTGCTTTCAGAAAGAAAGAGTTTGAAAAGTTCCAGGTCAATCCTGATGTATTTGATCCCTCAAAATATATGGAAAAGCATCCTGAAGCAGTAGTCCCAAGAGCTGCAGAATTGAAGATCATTGGTGTGCAGGACTTGAAGCTATCAAAGAAAGAATCTGATGATCCTCTAAGGAAAATCTCTTTTGTTCCTAGTTCCTCTGCCCCCTTGCCAGACTCTGTAGATTCTTAATAGTTTGATTGACTGCTGTGTTATATTTGTTTATTATCTATCTGGTTGATAATCTGCTAGTTATTTGCTATCTATTTCCTGTATTGTTTATAGTGTTCTATAGCTAGCTGTTTGTTTTAGTTTTTGAGAGACTTAACTCAAATAGGGGGAGATTGTTGGTACCCTAGTTTGATTTGAGTTTAGTCCTCTCCTTTGTGCTCCTTGACCCAAGAATTATCTATGGTCAATGGTTAGTAGTCTAGCTGTAGAGTCCTCACTTTTCCAGATTGAGAATTTGGTTAAGTAGTTTGTTCGTTCGACTATCGTCGAACGCCGCTCGACTATCGTCGACTAACTGTTCGACGATCGTCTATCAGTTGTTCGACTTTCAGTCTGCGAGGATAGTTCGACTATCGGTTGATAGTTCGACTATCTGTGTGCTTTGATTGTTCGACTATCTGCTTGGATAGGTCGACTATCTGATAGTTCGACTATCTGTTTGGTTTTGATAGTTCGACTATCTGTTGATAGTTCGACTATCTGTTCTGCGTTGATAGTTCGACTATCTGTTGATAGGTCGACTATCTGTTCTCGCTTGATAGTTCGACTATCTGCTTTGATAGTTCGACTATCTGATAGTTCGACTATCTGTTGATAGGTCGACTATCTGTTTGTTGTTGATAGTTCGACTATCTGTTGATAGGTCGACTATCTGATAGTTCGACTATCTGTTGATATGTCGACTATCTGTTTGTTGTTGATAGTTCGACTATCTGTTGATAGGTCGACTATCTGATAGCTCGACTATCTGTTGATAGCTCGACTATCTGTTTTGGCCTGATAGTTCGACTATCTGTTGATAGGTCGACTATCTGATAGTTCGACTATCTTCTGGTAGTTCGACTATCTGCTGTGATAGTTCGACTATCTCCTTTGATAGTTCGACTATCTGGATCGTTCGACTATCTGTCCGATAGTTCGACGATCTCCGTGCGTCGGTCGACGATCTCCGAGGGTCGTTCGACGCTTTCTGTCTGCCTTTATATTTTGTATTTATTTATTATATTTAATTAATTAATACATTATCTGGCATATCTTTTTAGCTGTATTATGATAATATTTCCAGGCATATCTGCTCTATTCTTTTTGCCTGAGTCAAATCTTTTTAGATAAAGTTGTTTGTCTTATTAGCTGACATTATAAATTACTTTATCTGCTGTCAGCCCTTTATAGCCGTTAGACTGAAAAGTCTTCTTTTTTTGCTATAAAGAGTTTGTTTCTGATATGACTTTATTTAGTACTTTATTATCAAATTGTTTCCTGCAGCTTCCTAGAAAAAGGGTTATTCCTTTTATAGAATGTTTCTGCTGCAGAGTTTGTTTTGTCTTCTTGATATTTACAGCTCAGGTCTCAAGTCTCAGAAGAAGACAAGCTATTCAAATTAAAGAGAGTCGTTGCTTGCTGATGTTATATAAAGGACCCTTTGAAGAAGGATTGCAGCTAGCTAACTAGTGATCCACATATTTTCAAGCATTCAAGCCTTCATCAAGATCAAGCTTTCTGCTCTCAGCAATTTCCATCTAACTGAGAAGTGTTAAGATCTTCGACTCTTCTTCAACCTGAGTTCTCCTGCTTTCAGGAAGTTCAAACTCAGAGTTCTTTTGAAGAAGAAGAAGAAGAAGATAGCTGCTTGAAGATCTTTATTTTATTATTTATTATCTTCTTGTAGTTTTACCTTCAGAGTTTTCTGAAGAGTTTTCTGCACTGAAACAAGACTTCACCTGGACATATTTGAGCCAGGGGGAGCCTTGATTCTTTAGAGCTTTCTAGCTCAGTGCAAGCTTTTGTGCTTCTCTAATCTATTGTAAAATAGAGAAGACATCTTAACCTTCTTCCCCCTCCTGTACAGGGTTATTACTCCCTTCAAAAGTATTCCTTGGTGGCAGGGCACCTGATCAAAAACCTGTGCTTGGTTTTTTAGACACCTGATCAAAAGTCTAAAGGGTTTCTGGATCTATCTGAAGCAGATCCTGTTGGTGGCAGGGCACCTGATCAAAAACCTGAGTGGATTCCTACCGTGTGGGTAGAAGAGTGGACGTACCCAAGTTGTTTGGGGAACCACTATAAATTTCCTTGTGTCGTCTGAATTCACTTGTTTAATTTCTGCATTGTGGCTGTGAATAGATATAACTAGGATTGCTAGTTGCTGATTAGGTTTTCCAAGCCTTAACTGTAATTACAGTTAGCTTGAGTTTGTGCACATCACTTGTGTTAGGCTTTAAGGTTAAATCAATATCTATAATCTTTTCATTCCGCACTTCACTCCAAGGGAGTTGGGTAGACCATTAAGTTTTGTCTAGTGCAAAATTTGATAACTCTATTCACCCCCCCTCTAGAGTAGTATCTATCCCTTCACTTTCAGCAAGTATGCTCTTGACTTATTGAAAGAGGCAGGATTGACGGGCGTCAAACCTGCTCGGTGTCCCATGGCTCCTGGAGAAGACAAAATATGGACTGACGAATCACCTCCTCTTTCGGACACCACGAGGTATCAGCGTCTTGTTGGCAAACTCATTTACCTCACGGTGACCAAACCAGACATCTCTTATGCAGTAGGAAAGGTCAGCCAGTTTATGCAGTCTCCTAGGGAATGTCATCTTCAATCCGCTCTAAAAATTCTGGAGTATGTAAAGTCATCTCCTGGGAAAGGTCTCCTCTTTCAGAAGAATGGCCATTTGAGAGTTGAAGCGTACTCCGATGCTAGCTATGCGGACGACAAAGGGGATCGCAAGTCGACATCTGGCTTTTGCACGTTTGTTGGAGGAAATCTGGTTAGCTGGAAGAGCAAGAAGCAATCTGTTGTCTCCAGATCTAGTGCGGAAGCAGAATATCGAAGTATGGCGTCAACCACGTGCGAGTTGAAATGGTTGCGGGCTCTCATGCTGGATTTAGGAGAGGTCTACAACTATCCGCTTCCCATGTTTTGCGACAACAAGGCGGCCATCTACATTTCCAAGAACCCGGTCTTTCATGAGCGGACAAAACACATAGAGGTTGACTGTCACTTCATTCGGGAAGAAGTGTTGAAGAACCAGATTTGCACTCCGTTTGTTACGTCAGAGAAAGAGTTAGCAGATATCTTCACAAAGCCTGTATCCGCTTCCTTTTTCCACATTTGCAGCAAGCTGGGCATGATCGACATATATGCTCCAGCTTGAGGGGGAGTGTTGCTGTATAGGCCTGGGCGGACAGGCGGTTAAAGACCGGGCGGTTTGGTAACCGCGCGGGTTGGCGGGTTGTCTCTGGCGGTCTGATATCTGAGCAGCGACAGCGGGTTGGCATGGCGGTTTGGTAACCGGGCGGTTAGCCGGTTACTCTCTGGGATATCGATGGTCGGTGGCTCGTCTCCTGGTGGTAACCGAGCGGTTAGTGTTCTTACTAACCGCGCGGTTAGGCGGTTAACTTTGTATATGCTGTATTTCTGTATTTAGTCCCACATTGGGTATCTCTTCTCTATCTCATCTCCTCCATTCTATATAAGGGAGGCTATACCATTGTAATAGTTAGTTTTTTGGATAATAAAATTTCCATTACTCCAGTTTCCGGACTGTTTTTGGTCTATTCGCACAATCGGAACTCCGATCAATCTTCTGCCGCCTCTGATCGCTGCTGTCGTCGGAGAAGGAGCACCGAGAAGAACGCCTCTGGACGCCCTTGCCGCCGCATGATCTCCAAGATCGCCGGAGAAGATAGCCCTGTACCGGGCTTGCCTTACGCCGCCGCAGAGGGAGGCTGCTCCCGATCTTGCCACCGTCGGAGAAGAAGCCCTAGACCGGGCTTGCCGCCGCTCCTCTTCCTTTTCTCGATGTCTCCGGAGGAGAAGGCCCCGATCGAGAGCCGATCTGCCTCTTCTTCCTTGATGTCGCCGGAGAAGGACCCCGCCTCCACTGCGCTCGATCCCGTCCGAAGCCGCCGCCCGCTGTTCCTTTTCTTCCGCTCAGTTAGGTTAGAGATTTTTTGATCGGGCTTATATTTGCTGTCTGTGCAAGCTGTATATATATATAAATATATATAATATAAAAAAACCAAAAAACAGAACTGGACCTGGACCGGTCCGGTGGAGCATCATAAAGACTAACAATCACACACCTAATTCTCTCCTGCAAGCCAAATAACAAAGGAAAAGAAAAGAGAACTGACCCAAGGGCTCGGCGTGGAGGTCCCACCATAAATTCGAAAGATCTTAGAGCGCTTTCCCTCCTTAGCCAAAAGCCGAGCTAAGGCAACCTCAGAAAGCGCTAGAAGACTTGGAGAAGTGAGCATGACTTCTGAGGTACCCCTTGGGTCCTGTTTATAGATTTCTGAAACGGTCTGCAAATAGCCAACCTCCGCTGTTCCAAGCAGCTATGTGCAACCCAACTGGGTCTGCCAACAACGTAACTCCGCTTTTCTAACTGGCTATGGGCAGGCCAGCGAGGGCAAAATGTTAAAAAACATCATAGAACTGGGCGAGCGGCTCTCTGAAGCCTCTACTCGCCTGGGGCAGCGAGTGCTCGATGGAGTTGGCACTCGCCGCCTCCCTTTGGGTCTGGGCGAGTACGGGCCCGGCTTACCCTGCTCGCCTGCCGCTTGCCGAGTAGCCTGGGGCGAGTGCGAGCCCTCCAGCTATACTCGCCCCCCGATGAGTCCACCTTACCTGGGCGAGTCGGGGGCTGCCGAGCTCTGGCCCCATTGGGTGCTCGCCCGGGACTTGGACTGCTTGGTTCGGCCGATCTGGCTCCTGGCGACCCTACTTGTCGGGTACGGGATTGTACACAATCCCCGCTCCTTTTGAGCTTAGCAAAGCTCGGAAGGAATCATCCAATCCCAAGTATTCGGCGAGTGCGGCAGGAGCCAGAGAGAATCTTCGGGTGGGGTCCACCTGCGGCTATATATATACGCCTGCGTACTTGGGTGACTTTTTCCATTCCCTTTGTTCTAAACTTGCCGAGATGCCTATCCCCAAGGAGATTCAAGAGAGGCTTGCCAGAGCTCGCGAGGTTTCCTCTACTCGCGTTGCCAACTTGACCGTGGTTCCTCCTACCATCCCGCAGAGCGGCCTGGCGGAACCCAATCCCGCTAAAGGGCGAAGCCATTTCCCCAAGCGTCCGAGCTTATCTTTCACAACTTGAAATCTACCCTGGAGCACTGGGCCGGCTCCTCAACTCTGCCCGCCCCTGAGAAGGAGAAAAACATCGTCGACCTTTGCACCGACCCAGACAGCCAACAGGATGACGACGAGGCCTCCTCGTCGCGACCCCCCCCCTGACGACTCGCGGTTTAAAACTCCGGAGACTCGTCCGAGACCTGTCACCCCCCTTTGGGACCTTGGGGCTGGACTCGCAGAGGCCGAATTCGCCAGCTCGCATCCCCTCCCTTCAGCAACTTCCTGCCGGGACTGCGGGGGGAAGCTTTGAAGCCATCCCCGTGCCGGGCTTCAACCTCCTCATGCCAAGGACACACCGTCCGGGCCGCGACAAGAATTCGAGCCTGCCCCCACCCCGCACTTTCTTGGGGGCGCTGAGCTCGTCAGGTAAGCTAACCTTCAACAGTTCTTATCTCGTAGTTTTCCTGGGGTACTCGCCTTTCATACTGATGTTTAACTGTCTTTGCAGCTCTTCCCAGTAGGTCTGAGGCTGACAAATCTTCGGGGCCAACCCGCTACTCGCCCCTCCCTTCTCCAAGCTCGCTAGGCTCCTTTCTTGGTTCTGAAGTGGAGAATGACGAGCTGACGAGGAGGGGGATCAGACTCTTCAAGAAGCTGGTGCGCGGGCTGCGCAAGGTGCAAGAGGAAAACGAGGCGTTGCAGCGTGACTACGTGCGGCTCGCTGACGAGGCGAGGGGAAACCCGACAGGCGAGGCGATGTTCCCTTCTCGGCTCCTGGACGAGATCGATGAGAGCCTCCAGACCGCCCAGAGGAACTTGGGGCGGATTCACGAGCTCCACAACTCGCGGCGACCTGTGGGGAAGGAGATGCGAGGCTGGTGTAGATAGAAACAACTCCCTTACTGAGCCTACCGACACTCGTCTCTTGCCCCCCAGCTCGCGCATATTGAACTTGTTCCTTTTTTTTTCTTCTTCTGCATTTGATTTCTTTGAACTATATTCTCCCTCTGGTCTGTAATAACTTAGAATATTTTTTTAGATTTTAATGCTCGCTATTCAAATATACTATCCTTTAGGTTCAGTTCGGCATGTGATGAGACAAGCACAACAAGAAAAACCTTGATTAGTAAGGAGCAAAATTTGTTGCTAATTAGCTAAATTCGTTGCTAATTTTAATTAGCAAGGAATTTAGAAACGAAAAAATTTTGTAGCTAATTTGATCCTAGCTAAATTTAGCAAGGATTTTATTCGTTTCTAATTAGCAATGATTTTTTAGAAAGGAATTTTTTTGATGCTAATGCTTTGTATTTTATATAATTATTTGGCTAAATTAAAATAATATTTAAGTACAAAAAATTAGTTTTTAACTTGCACTTGTTGAGATTCGAACCGTAGACCTCTCACAAATATTTTCTTTACCTAACCAATCCTCCAAATGAACTAATTCGTTTTATATTTACGGTTATATATATATATATATAATTATAAATTTATATTATTTAAATATATGATTATTTATTTATACATATATATATATTTATTTATTTATATATACATATATATATATATTTATTTATATATACATATATATTTATTTATTTATATATACATATAAATACATATTTTTATTTATAGTTTATTATATATTATTATTTATATATATCGTTATTTTTGTATATTATATATATTTATATATTTATATATTATATGTATATTTATTTATATATTTTATATGTATATATTTATTTATTTATCGCTAGTGCAAGGCGGGGAGATCGCGTGAGAGTACGAGTGACGAGCTCGGCGGGGAGATCGTGCGGGGGATTGACGATCTTGGCAGGGGAGCAGATATCAAAAAAGAATGGGGATATCGAGGGCTTCTTTAATTTGTTTAAGAACTTATAAATATATTTTTGTTTATTAAAAGTGACATGAAAATATTTGTAGGGAATTGAATATTTTCCCTCCATAAATATTTACTCTAAAATAATTAGTATAAAAATTTTGAAACGAAATATTTCGTTTCTATTTAGCAACAAGTATTTTGCAACAAAATAATTCGTTGCTATTTTTGCAACAATTTTTTTCGTTACTATTTTTGTAGGTAAAAACAAATATCACATACTTAGCTAAATTCGATGCTAATTAGCAACGAATTATTTAGCCTTCCTAATTTTCGTTGCTAAATAAAGTTTTTCTTGTAGTGAAGTCTCAGAAGTCGGCGAGCTGGGGTTGACGAGCCGAGTCAGGCGAGCTGGACTGATCCGTGGCCCGGCCTTAGACTTCTTTTTCTATAAATAAGCCCCCCTCACCAACCCCGGTCCACCGCCTTTATTGTTTTCATACCCCCTCTCATCGCTTTCTCTCCTACCCGTACTCGCCCCTTAACCCTCCTGCGAGCATGGGCAAGACAAACCCCGACGCCGACGGTCGCTCCAAATGCGCTCAGCGCTTCGTCGACTACTGTTTTTTTGAGGGGAACGTAACCGAGGGGGAGTTCGTGGAGTTCCTTACCGACTACGTGCCCCCTAGCTTTGAGGCGCGCCGTCCCGGAACGAGCGAGTCCATCAACACGTTTTACCCTGACGAGCTCGCCTTCCCCATCTCACATTTCGAGGTGGGGTTGCGCCTCCCGCTCTGGCCGGAAGTCCGCCAGATCCTGAAGTACTATGACGCGGTGCCCGCGCAGCTCAACTCGAACGCCATCGCCATGATGGTGGCGTTCGCGTGCTTCCTCCGCAGGGAGCGAATAGAGTTCAACCTGACTGTCTTCAGGAAACTCTTTACCTACAAGATGACTCCAGATGACGTCGCCTACTTCGGGGGCTCCTTCATCAAAGTTCGCGAGATCGCGAACAAGCATCACAACTGGATGACTAAGATCGTCTTCATTAAGGGTGATCTCGGCAACGTCCCCTACTCGCCCCAACAGAAGGGTTAGGAGGTGTATCGACCCCCCGCCGTGTCCGACAAATCTGATTTTGTTTGCCGCCTCCACTTGCCTGTTGCTCCTAGAGTGATGGACCGAGGCAAATCTGAGATCAATCCCGAGCTGCCCGTAGAAGCTGATGAACTCGGCCCTGACAAACTGAGGTCCGTTGTCCGTGACAATGGCTTGTGGCAACCCGTGCCGGCAGATGATCTCCTCCCAAATAAAATTCCTGATAACCTGGGAGGTCACCTTAGCCAACGCCTTCACCTCCAACCACTTAGAAAAATAATCTATCATGTCAAGTAGGAACCTCCTCTGCCCGCTGGCCTGGGGGAAAGGTCCTACCAAGTCCATTCCCCAGATGGCGAAGGGCCAGGGGGCCGTAATACTTTTGAGGCGCTGGGCCGGTTGCAGTTGGAGGGGGCAAACAACTGGCACTTGTGACACTTCTTCGTAAACTCCGCCGCATCGTGGCCCAAGGTAGGCCAGAAATACCCTTGCCTGACAATCTTTCCTTCCAGGGTCCGACTCCCGGAGTGACTCCCACACTCCCCGGAGTGAACCTCCTCCGAGATCCTCTGGACCTCCCTCTCGGCCACGCAACGTGCCAACATCCCCGAGAGGGTCTTTCGGTACAGCTGCCCATCGCGGATGAGATAGTACGCTGACTTGTACTTGAAATTTTTTTTTATCCATCCCCTCCGGATATTCCCCTGTGGAAAGGAAGGTTGTGAAGGAGTCTATCCACGAGGTGTGTCGATCCACCTCCATCAGCTCTCCCTCTTCAATAGAAGGGCGAAATATGTCAGTGATGGTACCCCCCACACGGGGACTATGCTTTGCCAGTTGGTCCACCTTCTCTTTCTCGTCCCTGGGCACGTGTCGGATGGAGAAGGTCTGGAACATGCCGATGACCCCCTTCACTTTTGCTAAGTATAACTGGAGGGCAGGCTCCCTTGCCTCGAACTCCCCGTTGATCTGGGAAGACACCACCATGGAGTCGGTGAGGACCTCCACGTCAAGCACCCCCAGCTCCCTGGCCAGGCGTAATCCTGCAATTACGGCCTGGTTGTTAGTAATGAGAAAGTGCACCACCACCGTTTGTTCGATTCTTGTTCCCTGGGGGCTCTCTAAGATTACCACCACCCTTAGGGAATGCCTCCCCGAAGCGCCATCTACCTTCACCTTCCATGGAACTGGTCGAGTGAGCTCTTCCTCTGCCACCTCGACCACATAGTCAGCCAGAAAGTTGGGCATCGCTTGGGCCTTGATCGAGAGGCGGGGGACAAATAAGATATCGAACTCACTCAGTTCTACCGACCACTTAGCTAACCTGCCCGAATGCTCCACCCCTTGAAGATGTTGCAGTGGGTGTGGTCAGTCACCACTCGGATTGAGTATGCCTGGAAGTAGGGTCAGAGCCTTCGAGCCGAGATGACTAGAGCGAATGCCAGCTTTTCCAAGATGAGATAACGAAGCTCTGCCTTCCTCAGGACCCGGCTCACATAATAGATGGGCAACTGCTTCTTCCCCTCTTCCCGGACTAGGACGGAGCTCAAGGCTTCTGCCTCGATCCCAAGATACAAAGACAGGTCCTCCCCCTCCTTCGGCCCTTGGAGCAGGGAGCCTGAGTCAACTGCCTCTTCAAGGCCTGGAACGCCTCCTCCCATTCCCCAGTCCACTCAAACTTTTTGCCTCCCCTTAACGCTTTGAAGAAGGGAGAGCACTTCTCCCCATCCCGGGAAAGAAACCTGCTCAACTCTGCCAGCTTCCCTGTCAACCGCTGCACCTCTTTAGCATTCCGAGGCGATCCCAACTCCATGATCGCTCGGACCTTGTCAGGATTTGGCTCCACCCCCGCGGGGGTGAGAAGGTGACCCAAGAACTTGCCCCTGCTGGCCCCGAAGACACACTTCAAGGGGTTCAGCCTCATCTTGTACTTGCGCAATGTGGTGAAGGTTTCCTCTAGGTCTCGGAGGTGAGAGTCCACGTCTCGACTCTTGATCATGAGGTCATCTACATACATCTCCAGGTTCCTCCCCTTCTGTTCTCGGAAGACCATATCCATCATCTTCTGGTACGTCGCCCCTGCATTCTTCAGCCCAAAGGGCATCATTTTGTAGCAGTAGCACCCATCCCCCGTGATGAGAGAGACATTTTTGATGTCGGGGGGGGGGATGCATCCTGATCTGGTGGTAACCTGAAAATGCATATAAAAAACTCATTACAAGAAAACCGATGGCTGAGTCAACCAGCGCATCAATCCGAGGCAAGGGATAACAATTCTTATGACATGATTTATTAAGTAAAGAAAAATTGGCAACACATACGCCACCGACCATCTCCTTTTTTGACCATAACTACATTGGAGACCCAGCCGGGGTACTGTATTTCGGATACAAAGCCGGCTTTGAGGAGTTTGGCCACCTCCTCCCTGATGGGCTCAGCCAGCTTGTCCGCAACGGACCTCTTTTTCTGCTGGATGGGGCGGGCCTCCGGGTCCAGATTGAGGCAGCGGCAGGCAACGTCCGCATCGATCCCTGACATCTCCGCCGCGCTCCACGCGAAGACGTCCACGTTTTTCTGGATGCACTCCAGCATCCTGCCCTGGGCCTCCGGGGTCAGTCCCCCGCTGATGCGAACCTTCTCCACCCCGCCTCCAAGGGTGAGAACCTCCATCTCCACTACCTCCGCAACCTCCAGCCTGGACTGCTCACTCCATTCTTCAACGTCCCCTTCCTCCGGGACAAGTACCTCCTCAGCTTCCACCACTTCCTCTGCGGCCATCACCTTGGCCAACTCCTCCTGGAGTCCTGCCACCTTCTCCCGGATGCAGCTCTCCTCTACCTCCATCTCTTCTCCACCGGCCTCCAGCTTCGCCTCCTCCATCCTCCGCTCCATCTCCTCGGCTCCCTCCTGCCAAGAGATGGAGTTCACGACGGTGACGTAGCATTCCCCTGCCACCTTGGGGTCGCCCGGACCCGGACATGGATCCCCTCAGCGCTGAACTTCAGGAATTGGTGGAAGGACGAGGGGACGCAGCGGAAGGCGCCGATGAGGGGTCGCCCGAAGATGTCGTTGTAGCTGCTGGGGGCGTCCACGATGACGAACCTGCAAGTGCGGGACTGCCCCCCAGAGTGACATGGAGTCCTACTCCTCCTTCCACCTCCTTCCTCTCCCCCGAGAACCCAAGCAAAGGTCCATCCGAGGCCATCACTCTTTTGGCCTCCACCTTCATTGCGTCAAACGCCTTCTTGAAGATGACGTTGACCGAACTCCCGTTGTCAATGAGGATCCGGGAGACAGTAAAATTCTCGATGGCCGTCTGGATGATCAGCACATCGCAAAAGGGATCCTCATGATCCGACATATCCTTACTTGAGAAGGTGATCTTCTCCTCTGGGGGCGTGGTCTGGGATGTGGAGCCAACGCTCCTTCGATACATGGTGTGGAGGCTCGCCTTCCGGGAAGCCTCAATCCCCACCCCCCATGGATCACTCCGATCCCTCCCCGGTTTCCAACATCCGCCCGGTCCTCACACCTCTCCTCTTCCGCCCGAGGCAGGACTTCCTCGATCCGCACCTCCTGGCGACCTTGTTGCTGTTGCTGCTCCCTGTTTCCCCTCATCTCGAGGAACTCCGGGCATGTGGCGGTAGCGTGCCCCTCCTCTTGGTGGAAGTCACAGTAGGGCAACTCCACCCTAACTTCTCTTCTCCTTCTCCGTGCAGCTCTCCTCCTCTCCCCTAGGGCTATAGCCATAGCCTGGTTTTGATCGGGGAGGGGAGGCCTCTGGCCCTGCCTCCAACCTGGAGGGTGGAACTGACCCTGCCCCCCCAGCGGTTGTCTCCTCCATGGAAACCTCTCTGCGGCCCCTGGTCCTGCCACTCCGGCCTCCAACCTAGCCGACGGTCCGACTCTTGACGCCCCCACCTGGGCTGTTGCTGTTGCTGCAGTTGCCGCTGTTCCCTTTGCCGGGGCTCAACTCTCCTCTCCTCCTGACCTCCGCCACCTCTTAGCTCCTTCTCCGTGGCCCACCTGGACAACTTCCGGGCGAACTCCGAGTTCGACGCCTCCCCGTCGACTTCCCTTTCCGCCCTCTCCACCAGTTCCTCATAGGAGAGGGGCGACACCCTCTTCAGCTCCATTCTGAAGAAACCCTTCTGCAGCCCCAGGGTGAAGGCCATCATCAGGGTGTGCCCTGACATCTCTTGGACCTGGGTGACCTCCTCCTGGAACCGGTCGACGTAACTCCCCAAGGTCTCGTTCACCCCCTGCTTGCTGTGGAACAGGGACTCCGACTCCTTCTTCCTCCTCTTGGAGGTGGTGAATCTCAACATGAATCCCCGACGCAGGTCCTCAAAGCAGTAGATGGAGTTGGCCGGCAACTGGTGGAACCACTCTCTCGCCTTTTCCTTGAGAGTGATGACGAAGAGCCTGCACTTGAACCCATCCGACATCTGTCGGATCGAGACCACGTCCTCAAACCACTGGACGTGCTGGACCGGGTCTCCCTTCCCGGTGTAGTAAGGCATCTCTGGCTCCCTGAACCCCTCGGGAACTGAGGCAGAAGAAACCAACTCACTGAAGGGGCTGCCTCCCCCTGCTGGGTGAGCCGGAGGGTCTCGCACCCCCATCTCGCCGAACCGGCCGCCGCTCGCCGAGCCCGGGAAGAGCACTCGTTCGGGGAGCTCACATCCTCTCCCTTCCTCCGCAACTTCCTTCCCAGCTCTCCTGCCGGGAGCGTCCTCGCCAAGGGCCGGGACCACGAGTACAGGTGCTGCTGGAGTCGAGCACTCGACACGTCGCCGAGTGCGAACCTGACGAGGCCGAGCACCTCCTGCCTGAATTCTTCGAACATCCCCACCGTGGCGAGAGGGGGAGGGGGTGGCGAGTCGGACCTGCCCGAGCCTTGCCCTGATCCTTTCGTCATTGAGCTCGCCAAAGATTTTCTATGTTGACCACTCTCCACGCTCACCGCACCAAAATGTTGAAACCGAAAATTCGATCTCTGTGGAGTTCACCCTTGGGGAAGGGGTGATCGTACACCTACTTCTCTCCTGCAAGCCAAATAACAAAGGAAAAGAAAAGGGAACTGACCTAAGGGCTTGGCGTGGAGGTCTCACCACACACCCGGAAGATCTTAGAGCGCTTCCCCTCCTTAGCCAAAAGTCGAGCTAAGGCAACCTCAGAAAGCGCTAGAAGACTGGGAGAAGTGAGCATGCCTTCTGAGGTACCCCTTGGGTCCTATTTATAGATTTCTGAAAACGGTCTGCAAATAGCTAACCTCCGCTGTTCCAAACAGCTATGTGCTACCCAACTGGGTCTGCCAACAACGTAACTCCGCTGTTCTAACTGGCTATGGGCAGACCATCGGGGGAAAAATGGTAAAAAACATCATAGAACTGTGCGAGTGGCCCTCTGAAGCCTCCACTCGCCTGGGGCGGCAAGTGCTCGATGGAGCTGGCACTCGCCGCCTCCCTTTGGGTCTGGGCGAGTACGGGCTCGGCTGGCCCTGCTCGCCTGCCGCTTGCCGAGTAGCCTGGGGCGAGTGCGAGCCCTCCAGCTCTACTCGCCCCCCGATGAGTCTACCTTACCTTGGCGAGTCGGGGGCTGCCGAGCTCTGGCCCCATTGGGTGCTCGCCCGGGACTTGGACTGCTTGGTTCGACCGGTCTGGCTCCTGGCGGCCCTACTTGCCGGGTACGGGGTTGTACACAAATGACTAAAGTATTCTACCTACATTCAATACTCTCCCTTGTTACTTCGTACTAGTGTGTGTGTGTGTGTGTATAAGCTTAATCTGTTATGTACATAGTTAGTCTTGAGACATCTTAATCATTTTATTATAAGATCAACTAAATGATCATTTGAACTAATAAAAGATGTGAAAATCTCCTTTAACTCAATATTTTGTTGTGACAATCGATCTGAATATGTTTTGTCCTCTCATGATAGACATGATTTGTTTTAATATTCGTGACCTTACAATCACATAATAACTCCATGGAGTATTCTTGATGGAGTTGCTTTAACCATATTAACTTACATATAATCAAAATGAGAACCATATATTCACCCACAACCACCGTCTTTATCATAATTTTTTTGCTTCTTACCGTTTTAGGAAATTAAGGCTTTATTTGTTTGGGTGTTTCGCTGCTCCGTTTTGGGCAAACGCTGCCGGAAGGAGGGTAAACAAATGAACCTCCGACGGCGTTTGCTCCGTTTCCACCCGCCCGCCTTGAGAAACGCCCCAAAAAGCTCCGTTTGGAGCAGCCACCTCCCCCCTCCAGTTCGAACACTCCGTTTCCACCCGCCGGATCGACCCGCTACCGCCGAACCAAATGCAACCTAAATTCCCTCAAAGCAAGATACCATTCCCCGAGGTAGATTACTTGTTTGAGGAAGATTTGTACAACTTGCTCTTTTGTATCTGAATATTTATTGAGTGACCTTGATTTTGAGACAATAATCCTCAAATTGGAGCACCTTTAGATAACGTAGAATCTGAATTATAGCTGCCCAATGCTTTTCATACGATGATGAGAGATATTAACTAATTATAGTTACAACAATTGCCATATCTGAATTTGTGTGTAAGATAGTTCAAGTGCACTACAAGACGTCATAACTGCCCTTGATCAACATAAGGCGCCCATGTCTAGGTATGAACTTGAATGCTAGATCTATGAGTGTGTCAAGTGAATTTGAACCAAGAATGCCACCTTACTACAAGGTATCATGACATACTTTAAGAGATGAAGAAATATGCTTTGTATAACCACTTTTTGACCTAGGAAATATTTCAAAATTCCCCCATCTTTTGTTTCATATCATTGGTGTAGATCTCACTCATGTTGATCGATACTTCTCTCATCATTACCGGTAATAGTGTTGTCATCAATATTTACAGTCAACATAATGCACTTCCCTGACTTAGATTTGTGATGAAACTGAAGGTGGAAAGAGCTAGGACTCATCATGTTGTATTCTAAAAGTGCCGATCAAAATCTACTGGACCAAGCTCACGGTGATTGCTTCAGATCATATAGAGGCTTCTATAAGTTGTAGACCAACCCAAACTCTTAAAATTAAGAGGTTATTACATGTAAACTTTCTCATCCAAGTCACCATGGAAGGAAACATTCTTGATATCAAATTCATGGAGAGACCAATTGTGAGTAACAATGAACATGAAGAATATTTGAAACAGTGCAATCTTGATTGCAAGAGAGAGTGTTAAAGTAGTCGATGTCAAACACCTTGGTGTACCCCATAACCAATAGAAGAACCTTGAACCTATCAAGTATCAACAAAATCATCTGGGGAGAATTTGATTGAGTAGATCCAACAACCAACACAGGGATGCCCAGTAGGCTGGCGAACCAAATTCGATATGTCAATTGAATCTATCATTTTCATTTCTTCAATAATCTCACACCTATCCATTCAAGATAAGACACATTTAATAATGTGATAGGAATAACAACAGAAGATTTGAGGACACGATGACTTTTAATAGATTATAGGAAATAAAACATAATATGCGATGATTAATGCTATAATTATGATGAGGCTTCCGTAGTGCTAGTGAGCATTTGTCTTAGTCAATGTTGAAGCAAGGATAACATCTTTAGGCGATGAGGATTGTCGACTGAGGTCATTAGCACATGCATGTGCTCCAAAGGTGTTTTTTTCAATTTCCTTTTACTGATGTTGCAATCTTTGAAGTAACTGGCCATGGGATAATGAAGAAGATTTGTTACACCTCAAGGGATCAGATCTTGCCACCTGAACAGTTAGGGACAAGGCTATAATTGTAATATTAAAACATCCCAATGGATAGAGCTACAATGGCTCTTTATTTGTAAACACCTGTATAAATATCTGAAATGATTGTACGAACGTCTTATGAAAGTATTAATAAAATTACGCGTCTTTTATTTTATTTTCTTCTTCCCATGTTCTAGTTCATCTCTCTCGCCCCACCTTCCTTCTTCGGGCATTCATCTGTTAGATACGATGCTACAAGAGTCATCAAAGTCCTCAAAGTTCAGAGGCGAGTCGATCAAGGTCCGCTGGTAGCATCCAGGTGTAGTCAGTGAAGAGTAGTCCTCGTCAACGAACCAGGTAGCGGCACACAAGACCGTTTGTTGAGGGGACAGTCTCATGCTTAACGATCTCAGTGATAAGCTCATCTCTCAACACACTAGTAGAAGGATCCGGTGGAATCTGAGGTGCCAATGGTGAAATCGATGGGGACAGAATCCCGTGTAAGTGGGAGTCAGAGGTGGGCTAGGCACGGGGCAAAGAGTGTGGTGGTAAGGGCTCGAGGGTGGACTGAGTGGTTGGTGGTAACAACGGTGGTAAATGCTCGGGAGGGCCGCTAAGATGTGGGCCCGAGTACTCGTGATGTGCAAAATATGGCGTCGGGTCCTCGACATTGAACATAGTATGGGTACCATGCTCGCGGGGATGTCCAGCTCATAAGCATTTATCCTGATGCACCTCAGGACTGAGTAGGGACCCATTCGCCTAACGCTCAAGCTTTTAGCAAGCCTCGCACAGAGTCTCACAACGTAGATTCTCACCATCACCTGCTCGCCTTCATGAAGTACCTGCTCTTGGCAGTGAACATCCACATGCGACTTACAAAATTTATTATCATTATGGATTATTCGTCGGACCGACTCATGTCACATATGCAAACGACGAACAAATAACTCAACAGACACATGTAAATGATGAAAAAACGACTCAACAGACTCATGCAAATGATGCAAATTATGCAAAAGAAAAATGACCGACACGATATGCTCTCTATGAGAAAATCTAATAATAACCTGAAAATCTATCAAGGGAGGTGACCTATCAGGAGGCTCGTTCGGTGGAGTATAAAAAAACTCATCCCGTGTGAGTGGAGCGCTTAGATGATCGTGAGAGAACTATACTCAAATACGAGCTCGTAAAGAGCCAAATGTCTCTCGGGGAACGTATCACATCAGGGGGCTCACTAGGAGGTGTGTACGAAAAGTCATCGCAGATGAGACGACCACTTGGGTGAAAATCGTGTACACAGACTAAAAGGCGTGACTTTATAGTGTGGTGAGTATCCTCAAAAGTAAAGAACTCGTCTGGTTGGTCAGCAGGTGGCGTATCCCAAAACTCATCAAGAGTGTGATGTGTCATAAGGTAGGTCCTCAAGATATGGGTATGCTCAAGTCTACTTAAGGAAGACGCTATATACGCCATGCTCCACTCAAGACCTAATTTCTGGGGCAAGGCCAGAGATGATATTGAAATAGATGCCAATAACTTGAAACTCATAAACGAACAACTCACCTAAATCGCATCCTCACTAGGAGTGGGGGCTCATCAAGCGGCTCAGCAGGGGGGTCGTCATAGTACTCGTCACCAGGGCCATGGTCCTCTATATGGGTACCATCGTAAGGGGTAGTGTCCCCGTGAATGGGCGATATAGCCACTACGAGATCAGTACCAGGCTCTGGGCTCTCAGTCGTGATGTGACTCAGGGCAATGACCATGAGAGAGCGACACATGCCTACACTCAAGAATGGATCCGTCGGTGCGGTGTCAGGAAATGGGTTTGTTGTTGGGGTGCTAACTAATCCGATGTTTGGCAGAAGAAGAGGTGTGGGTGAGGGACACAATATTACAGACTCAATAGGCCGCCCAGACTCGCTCTCAGTCGGGGTCACAAGAGACGGGTCAGAAACAAGAGATATGTCACTCACTGGGTTAAGCACCTTATTGGGGTGAGAGCAATCTGCATCAGGTATCACTTCTGTCGTTGCTGACATGACATTGGTAGACATCGTGGTGACCTCAGTATGGGAGGGGCTCGTACTGCGGAGGTCGATGTGAGAATCTCATCGACCCGCTCTTGCAGATCTTAAAGATTGTTCATAACGAAGCGCGAGCTGATATGTCTGCTCGGGAGACTTCGAGCTATGATAAACTGCCTTAGTACGTATGTCAGATCAAAGTCCAGATCGAAATCGGGAAATGGTCATGGCTGGGTCCTTATGGATATCACTTCTCACTAATAACTTATCAAAACGGTCTCTGTACTCAACGACATACATGGATTCTTGCTGAAGGGAAAATAATTAGTCTAGCAAGTGATTCCAATACGACGAAGACAGATACCTCTGACACAATATACGCTTCATGTCCACCCAACTGGTGATGTGATGTAGACGGTCTCGTTTGCGGGTCCACTCAATGCTTGACCAATAAGCTCTCGCCCGATCCAAAACTTCAAGTTTCGCAAACTTGACGCGACGCTCACCAATTAAATCAAAATGATCGAGATAATATTCCATTTTCACGAGCCAATAATTGAAAGACTCGGGACTCGATGAATCGTCAAAGGGAGTTTCAATAGTACAAAACTGACTCTCAAGATTTCTCTCAAAGCGACGATCCTCATATCGTGCCTAGGGTAGCCGAGTCGTGCCGAAGGATCAACACGATTTGCTCGCGTGTACAAATAAGAACAACGACAATCATCATACTAATCGTCTCTAGCATAGTGGGGTCGTGTCGGTGGGTCAACACGATCTCTGAAATTGGTGTGCTGCGATCACGAATAATCATCATAGTGTCGTGAGGGTCTCCCTGAAGGGCATCTATGAGGGCGGGTGCAAGTGGACTCGAGACCTCCCAAGTGAGGAGAGGAATAATTGTGACACCTGGACATAATGAAAAACTTATAGACTTTACGACCACGTATCAAAAGAGCGTGTAACTTGACTTTGACACCAATTGACGCAGGACGAATTTATAGGCGGCGGAAAATCTGTGACCTAACCGGCTAACCCTACATGTTATGCAAATCCGACAACGTGAATCCAAATTAGATAATACATTTATAGATCCCACGCTGAATAAATTCACAATAAAACAAATTAATTAATTAAGGTGAAACAAGTTAAGGCTTTCCTCCGCGTGGAGGGCCAAAGCAAGTACGCGCAGTGAATGAATCATTTCTGCAGTTAGAGATTAATCCAGACACAAATAACTATAGTAAATTAAACACCCAAACAAACATGTAATAAACAACTGTAACAATGTTTTATAAATGAATACCGATGCAAAACACAATACGAATAATTGGGGCTCTGTAAATAAAATAAATCTGAATATTGGAGGGCTCAAGGAGGGACTCCGGTGATGGGTGGACTTGATTGGGTAAGGGGAAGGTCGGTGGAGGAGGGGGAGGGCCGGATCGGAGGATAGAGTTGGTGGATTTGGGCCGAAACCGAGATCTTGGTAGATCTATTAAGGGCCGGCTGTGGGAAGTGGATCCACGAGTCGTGGTGTTAGGGCAGCAAGTAGAAGGGTGGAGAAGGAGCAGATCGGCTGGTATGCCCAGATTTGGATGGCTCCAGGTGGGGATGAGCAGGGGGAGGGTGGCTCCACGAGAGGGGCCGTGGTTGCAAATAATGAGGGGAGGGAGGGGCTGGAGGGGGTGTTTGGTGGGCTGGCTAGGGTGGACAACAGAGAGAAAAATTCCTGTAGTTAGGGTGGCTGGAGGACGTGTTCGGTGGGCTGGCAAGGGTGGACAACAGGGAGAAAATTCTTGCAGTTAGGGTGGCTGGAGAGGGGGTGTTCGGTGGGCTGGCAAGGGTGGACAGCAGGGAGAAAATTCCTACAGTTAGGGTGGCTGGAGGGGGTGTTCGGTGGCTGGCAAGGGTGGATAGCCGGGAGAAAATTCCTGCAGTTAGGGTGGCTGGAGGGGGTTTTCGGTGGGCTGGCAAGGGTGTACAACAGGGAGAAAATTCCTGCAGGGAGGGTGGCAGCTGGATAACAAAATAGGAAAGTTGGAGGGTGGGGGAGGAGGAAAAATACAAAGTTACAAGACTTTACCCAAGTAGTCATTACCGAGGGGTTCCACGGAGTCGACACCGCGGAGAAGATCACCGGAATGAAGAGATTTCTTCTCCAAACATTCAACAATGAAGATGACGGCTGCCCTTACAACTTATATATAATAATCTGAAATTAGGGCACCCGGAATCAACGACTAAGATTGACCGTTAGTTTCGGGGCCAACTACACGAAATAAAACCCGAAAAATACAAAGCTATATATGAAATTGATTCGCAACGCGAATCCGAATGCATCCACGGAGTCGGATGTCGATCCGGGCACGCCATATATGGTAAGTCGCCAAATCAGTCCTGAATGGGCCAAAAACTCGTCCTCCACTACAAGTTCTCGTCTCTGGTCCACATCTCCATGCTTTAAAATCAATGCATCAAACAATGCAAATTTTGCTTGAAGTTTGTATCTACATATGCAGTCACAAGTATTTAAAATCAATACTAGGATTTAGTGATGTGTTTTGCGGAAACAAATTTTTTTTCTTACATTGATGTTCCAATACTACGACATTGCTTTTTAGGTGAATTAGAAATTCTGCAAGGCCTTTTCCAATCTACTCTACGAAATTTCTTTCACTTGTAGGGTTATTCTAAAATCCCAATGACAAAATTATAAGTGAACGAAACACGAAAAATAACTTATACAACGTGAAGAGGAAGACTGATATTTACTCTACCAAACTCAGTTAACCTAGATCGAGCGACTAAAAGGGATGCAAGAACAAACACTGCAAAGAAGATTTTGAATACATGGATTTGGCATTCATTGAAGGAGAAAGATCTGGATTCTCACAGCTAGAGGAAAATGAGTAAAAAATCCACGGAGTTGTGGACAAATATGCTGGAATGTAAGAGGGGCTGAGGGGGTGTCAAAGACTTATAGTAATCTACAGAGAAAAGTCGAATAGATGTTGAAATCGAGGAGACAATGATGACAATGCGCAGAAGTAGTCGATTAGGATTGTCTGTGGGCAAGAGGAGTTCGGCATTGTTGGAATCCTTGAATGGAATCGACGACGACTACAATGGATGGTAGGGTCGTCGAAGAAGAAGCCTTGACGCTCCTATTGAAAGAAAAAGAGGCGTTGAACTCTTGATTACAATTTACTCCAACGTCTGCTCGTCGGTTATGCACACAACCCTCGACTAAATGACAACAAATAGGAGGTGGCTGACCTAATTAATCCCTGAAGGGAAACTTTTAGTCTCTACTTATATAACAAGAATAATGGCATTACAAAATTCTTTCGGATTGGACCCTGGAATTTAAATGTACACGATTCTTCAAATTTTAGTGTACACTATCCTGGAATTTAAATGTACAAGATGAGTCAAAATTACGTTGTTACAGTATAAATCTATTTTAGCTGAATTTAGTAATTGCAGCCTAACCTATTTGTTAATCCAATTCTTACTGGTCTTAATTTTCCAACTTATTGATGCATCTTCTTCTGCCCATAATACTTATATTCAGAACTTCTGACGTCAATCATATTTCCTTGTCTTTCTTCAAAAATTTATCCAAGTGACCATTCACTAGAAAAGCATGATTATTGCTAAGGTAGACCTTGGATTCGAGGATCTGAAGTCCTTTATTAATATCTATCTATATAATATTGTCAAACTACTATCCTTCTAAAGGAAGGATAGGAGCTTTTATCCTCATTCATCTTAATACTTTTCATCCCCCAATTTGAATGGCTGAGATTTAAATTAGTGCATCTTCCATTTTCAATTCTACCATCATAATAGAAAAAAATGAAATATACTCATTCAAAGTGGTGAATGAATTGTCTATTGATAAGATGTGTGTGGATAAAAGCTCCTAACTTTAATAGAATAGTCTCTCCATCTCTCTACACAGATTTGACATTTACATCCAGTTCAGTTACTATGACAACCTTAAAAATTATCTATGCGATATACAAAAAAATTCTTTTGCCATACCGTGTAACCCTGACGGACCATCAAAGCAATCTTAGCCGTTCATCGCATTGGGTATAGTTTTTAAAAAAAGAATGACGCTGAGATTTGAACCCCTAACCTACAACATTAATACAATACCCTTAACCAACGGAACCAAACAACTTTTATGTAATAAACTCAACTTTATGATATATATAGGTATACAAATATGTATATATACTAAAATTTTAAATTATAATTAATATAATTTCATAATATTACGAGTGACACTATACGGGGGAACATCGTGTCACCGCGACAGTATCCCAACCACGACGGTGGCGTAGGACGGCTTCGCTCGCACCCCTAAAGTTCTGTACATCGGTTCAATCTTCTAATGTGCTCCAAGGGAGTGAGTGGTGGGATCATCGTCGTGCCGCGACACTGTCGTGAACGGGGCACTGTTGCGACGGCACAGGGGTTTCCCCCGTGCACTGTCACTCGTAATGTAAAAAACAAAAATGAAGATGTTTCGATGGAAATATTGAATGTAGGTTCTCGTTGGTCCTGATTTTTCAATCAATACCAGAAGTCTCAATTTGCTTTAGTTTAGAATATGCATGAAATATTTGAATATCATATTTAGATTTACTGCATCTAATGCAAAAAAAAAACAAGAGAGTTATATGAAGTTGATTCTAACTGTAATTGGTCCAGCTATATTGTATTGTTTTATTATTAGGCAGCCAAACGACTTTGACAGCTATAAGTTAGCTCGATGAAAGAGAGAATGCTAACTGCTAGGATTGGTTACCAGTGCCCAGTGGAAGAGTATAAAATGATTTTCAAGTTAACTTAGGTAGTTTAAATATTTGGGTTCATACAATTAGAGTTGGAGAATTAGGTTGGCAAAGGGGTTGGCGTCAATAACATCTATAACAGTTTTTCAAAATGATTTGGGACTATTTTTGACATCTTAGGTATCAGTCATAAGGAAAGAATGAAAAATGAAGATTCACTTAGCCAGCCTTAAATAATTGTGTTAAGGCTAACACAGTTGATGGGGATGACTATATACAATCTGAATGACAAATTTTTGTTCTAATACTAATCAACAAAATTTTCTAGAGTGTTGGTGGTTTATATTGGCAGGCACCACCTCTTAATGTGATTGTTATTTCATTCAATTTGATTTTTTCTTTGCAGCGCACACAAGACCTTCTGGTCCTTACATAGGCGTTTCTATTCCAAGAGGGAGTTATTCTGGAGGCTCTACATACCCCCAGTCTCTTCCTTACAACTACCAGCAAGCTATTGCATATTCTCCATATGGGTATGTTAAGCATTAGTTTTCCTTTGTTTAGTAGTCAACTCCTCATTTTCTTTATTAAATTATAATGATAATTGGCATCTTAAGATTTCATTATTAGATTTTGTTGAAAAAGTTATTTTAGGTTCCGTTCAGTTGAATTGACTTGAGGATCCGGTATTGGAAAGGGGGTTTAATTCTTATGAAAATGACCTTCAATTCTAATTCCAAGGCTCCAATTATATCCAAACGAAAGCACTCTTGATGAATTATAGCTGTTAAAGTATCATACATAAACTTAAAGCCTCTAATTGTTTGTATATAGATTATAGAGGCAAGGAAAAATAACTTTAAAAAGAATTAGGCATAGATTGGGTAGTTCTGTGTTTTGGAGGGATACCTTGAAAATATTTAAGCATTATTTTTGTTGGGTCCATTTGGCTATTCTTTGTGCTACCTGCTTCTACTTTTTTGAACATCAAAACTTTCAAGGCTTTTGATTTAATTGCTCAGAGAGAAAGTGTTACTTTTGTCGAAAGAGAACGACGTACCTTTAGGGTTTCTCTCTCTTGGCGATCACAGACGAGCCGACCCATATTAAGTTGATCAGCCACACTTTGGGGTATGGTCACCACCCAGTGAGTTTTGGTTAGCTTGCATCTTAATCCCCCCTCAAGCTAACACTACAAGCATCCAACATCCCAAGCCTGAGGGAGTAATGAAGAGATTTACCAGACAGCTTTGGCGAGTATATCAACAAGTTGTTCTTCAGATGACACAAATACCATAATAATAGTTTGATCTTGAATTTTGTTTCGCACAAAGTGACAATCGATTTCAATGTGTTTTGTCTTCTCATGAAAAACATAGTTGTTGACGATATGAATCGCAACTTGATTATCACAGTGAATATGCATGACCTCAAGAACAGGGAAGTCTTTTCCTCCTAAGATAGATTTGACCCAAATGAGTTCACATGTAGTGACAACGACACGATACTCTACTTCAGTGGAAAAACGAGCAACCACATTTTGTTTCTTACGTTTCCAGGAAATAAGGTTGTCACCAACAAAGATAGAATATCCACTCGTAGATCTTTTGTCCCGAGAAGAACCCGCCCAATCAGCATCACAGTACTTGTGAAGCTTAAGGTGGCCATGATCCTGTAGATAATTCCTTTTTCGGGGTCCTTTTTTAAGTATTTAAGAATTCGAAGAACCGCTTGATAGTGATGCACTTTAGGACAGTGCATGAATTGACTAACTAAACCAACAACAAATGAGATATCGAGTCTGGTAATAGTTAGATAAATCAACTTTCCCACGGTACGTTGAAATTCTAACTTCCTCTCAAGATCTGGAGAAGTCTCCTTGTGAATATCCATAAGACTATCCACAGGTTTGATTCCCAAATATCCAATGTCACTGAGAAGGTGTAAGACGTATTCGCGTTGGGATATCATAATCTTCCCGGCAGATCGAGTGATCTCAATTCCAAGAAAGTATCAAAGAAGACCCAAATCCTTGATTTCAAAGGCAGATGCCAATTCCCCTTTTACCAAAATAATGTGATGGTCATCAGTTCCTGTAATAATGATATCATTCACATAAACTACGAGGATAGTGGTACGTTTCTCATTTTTGTAGACAAAAGTTGAGTGGTTATAAGTATAATGAGTGAAATTTAGATTCAAGAGTTTGTCACTTAGCTGGGCAAACTAGGCACGGGGTGACTTTTTGAGACCATACAAGGCTTTCTTAAGGCGACACCCATGTCCTTTAGGAACGTCCATACCTGGTGGAGGAGTCATATAGACGTCTTCCTCCAGTTCACCGTAGAGTAAGACATTTTTTACATCAAGCTGGTGCAAAGTCCAAGGCTTATGAACCGCAATCGACAACAAGATTCTAACTGAGTTTAGTTTAGCAACGAGAGCAAATGTCTCTTGGAAGTCAACTCCATCGACCCGAGTGAATCATTTAGCAACCAATCTAGCTTTATACCTATCACGAGTTCCATCTTGAAGGAATTTAGTAGTATATATCCATTTGCATCCAACAGGGTGACGCCCATGCAGGATAGGGACAATTTCCCAAGTCTTTTTATGTTGGAGAGCATCCATCTTTTCCTCCATAGCCTTCATCCTGTGGGGATTCAAGGTAGCTTCTGAAAAACAGTTAGGAATAGAGACAGAAGAAATAGATGCAAGATATGCTTTCAAGGAGTGAGAGATATAGTGATACCCAACATACTTATTAATAGGATATCTAGTACGACAAATATGAACTTGGAGAGCAGATGTGGTCTCCTGAGTGATGCCGATGCTTATATCTGGCAGAGTGGTGGTGGAGCATGAGTGTGACATTCTTGTCCAATATTTCTGTTTTGCTTCTCTAGTAGCCTTTAAGGTCCGTCCTTCTTCTGTGCACATGTAGGTCATTGGTGGGAGCTACCTTTGTAACTGGAATATTCACACTGCCGGAAGGAAGCACATCAACCAACACAGGTAGGGGTGTCATCGTATCACTCTCATTTTTGAACTTCTCCTGAAATGTAACAGTTTTGCCCGCATCAGAGTAATAGGGAGTGTGTTCAAAAAAGGTAATATTTTTTGATATAAACCTTCTTCGGAGAGCAGAAGAATAACACTTATACCCCTTTTGGTTGACAACATATCCCACAAATATACATTTTATCGCTTGTGGGCCTAATTTATCCTTATGAGCCCCCACAATATGAACAAATGCAACACATCCAAATATCTTAGGAGGGACATTGAATATAGACATATTTGGGCAAAAAAGTTTTAGGAGGTACTTTTCCTCCAAAGTATCAGTGGCCATCCAATTAATTAGGTAGAAGGATGTGAGAACAACTTCATCCCACAATCCCTTTGGGACGTATCTCTTGTAACAGGCAACGAGTAATCTCAATGATATGACGGTTCTTCCCTTCGGCTACCCCATTCTGCTGAGGGGTCCTAGGACCGGAAGTTTGGAAAACTATGCCACAGTCTCCCAAGAACTTCTGAAGATCACTATTGGTATATTCACGTCCATTGTCTCTCTTGAGAATTTTAATTTTAGCTTCAAACTTAGTCTGCACATGATGATAAAATAGCTGGAATATTTCGGAAACCTCATTTTTCCTTTTCATAAGATACACCCATGAAAAACGTTAGTAATCTTCAATAAAAGAAACAAATTTTTGATATCCATTCACAAAGCAAATAGGAGATGCCCTGACATTAGAATGTATCAAATCAAAACATTTCACAATTTGATTACAGCTAAGAGCATGGTTGGTTCTACAATTCTTAGCAAATTCACAAGACTGATAATTAAAAGTAAATTTTGCAACATCAAGAAACTGCAAAAAGATTGCCTTCAAAGTCTCCAAGCTAGCATGCCCAAATCTTTTATGTTATAGTATCAACTGATCATGATTGGTAGACTTCTGAGCACCAAAAGCATGACCGTTGTCCATGACATACACGCCACCAGACTCATGTCCACCACCAATCTTCTTCCCACTCGCCGGATTCTGGTAAACACAATAAGAAGGGAAAAAGTGATAGAATAGTTAAGCTGTTAGATTGCTCACAGACAACAAATTTGTGGAATGAGGGAACAATAACCACATATTTGAGAGAAACAACGGGAGAAATTTGAATAATCCCTTTACCAGTTACTGAAGTCGGAGATCCATCAACAAGTCTCACACTGCCAGATGCAGAAAAAATAAAAGAAACACTCATAAAAGACCCTGCCATATTGTCAGATCCTCCTGAGTCAATGATCCAAGGAGAGGATGGTCCTTTAGTAGTTTAGTGGACGCAGAGGTAGTGCGAACATGAGCAGTCGCACCCGCTAAGTCTGTAACAGGGGGTCTTCTAGCAACACTGACTTTCAGGGCCTTGAGTTCTCTAGTCAAACTCTCGTTTCCCGCCAAATGATATCCAGTCTTCTCTAAATTACCATACATAACAGTTTGGGATCTCACATATTTCCCATCAGAGCCACTGATCCAACCTGAAGGAACCAAGTGAGGATGAAGATCCCAACATTTCTCTTTCTTATGTCCTTTCTTCCCACGGTGAGGGCACTTCATTGTGCTCCTATCTTCTGTCTCATATTTCTTGGATGTCACTTCTGTTCGGCAACGAGGGCAGATTTATTATGAATTCATGACCAATATGAACATCCGTACGAAGGGAGTTTATACGACTTGCCTCCTCTCAAATATAATGAGCCATTGTCTCCAGATCAGACACATAATCTCTTCTCAACATCTGAACCCTCTGAAATTCAAGTTTAGAAGGAAGACCATAATGCATTTCAAACACCCTTTGTTCCATAAGTTTCATCTTGTAGTCTTCAACAGTCTGGATAGCAGAGTATTGATCAATTTCTGCCCACTTATTGGTTAATTTGCTATAATATTATTCAAAATCACCCATCCCTGTCATGTGGATCTGTTCAGTCCAGAGTTGATATATCCTTGTCAAGTCCTTTGAATAATTCCGTTCAATTATCTCCCATATTTTTTTTCACAGTTTGACAAGATAGAAAGTGACTTGCAATCTTGGGTTACATAGAGTTGACAAGGTAATTAATCACAAGAAGATTTTCACCTTCCCATTCCTCATATAGAGGATCAGCCTTGCTCGGGGCTGGCTTGGATCCAGTGATAAACCCAAGTCTTCGACGGCTTCCAATGAATATCCGCATGGATTGAGCCCATAGGAGGTAATTTCTCCCATTCAACTTGATGTGTGTCACCCCCTAATTGAAGTCCATGTTAGAACTACCTCCACTATAATGTTTAGGTTTATCATCCACCCCTTCGAAGGCATTCACACTCTTCAATTTGTCCTCCATAAGAATAATCACCAAGGAGGAGAGGGAAAAAAGCAGAAACGGAGAACCAACACCGACAACATCAGGCAGCAACCTCTCCAACAACTGCAACAACCATAACCCTAAAGATATGGAAGACCAAGGATTTCCTGAGAGCTGGCCAAATGGCAGAACTAGATACTGGGAGAGCTGATGATCTCGGAAGAGCGGCCAGAACTTGTTGGAAAATTGAACGATAACAGAGACCGGAAGAGGGGACGATGACTTCAGCCGCACCAACAATGACCAACAATCGGAGTAGCAACAAGAATATCTGGGGGAAGAAGCCCAGTCGGCTCCAGCCACATCAGGAGACCCGACGGATTTTGTCGTGCTACCCACAAGAAACGACGAAGGAGCCGAGCGCAAAACAGTGACAACGGACAAACGAGCGCAACACCGACAAAACAATGGCGTGCGAAAGAACACGAGCGAGCCTTCAGGTTGATGCCGAGGAATGCACCTGCTCTGATACCATGACGAGTGAGAACGGCGTACCTTTATGGTTTCTTTCTCTCTTGGCGATCACAGACGGGCCGAACCAATATATTAAGCCGATCAACCACACTTTGGGGTATGGTCACCCCCCAGTGAGTTTTGGTTAGCTTGCATCTTAACAACTGTATGAAAGAAAAAAAACCTTTCTTAGAGCGGCAGTTTATATATGCCTTGGCATAAAAGCACTTTTGTGCATTTTAACTTGTTCTATTTATCAAATAGTTAAATTGGTATTATTCAGTAATTATATTGCTTTATCATACTATAATAATATTTATTATAACAGTTCTTTAACGAAAACTTTCAACTCTTAAATTTTGCACCTACTTTTGCTTAAAATTGTCTCAAGGATGTCTTGATTTCTCATTCAGGTACGCTACATATGGACCGGAATACTTCTATCCACAGGTTCAAACTCCATTATCATTTTCTTTTTTACTTGTTTATTGAACTTGAAAGAGACCAGTTTTATACATTATTGTTCTCCAGAATGTCCATAATCCATATGGAGCACAGCAATATGTTCAAGTGTATGGTGTTCCTGGACCACTAAATACAGCCGTTTACTCTTATGGGCAGTTGGGACAGCAAATTCCCACTGGCTATACTATTCCTAGTCATCATTTTATGCAACATGGTGGGCCCAACATGACTGGCGTAACGGCTTCATCATGGCCTGTAATTCAGGCACCATTTTCAGGCAAGCATGATTTATCCCTGTCAACATTTTCATGCTACTTGCTCAGATTTATGTTTAAGCAATATTGAAGAGCATACTCTGAGGATTTGCAGTGCTGATAAATGAACCAAAATTGAAATATAAATAATATTTTGGATTTGATTTGAATTCATTCTTTTTTTAATGATGATTCCATGAACAACTCGTATAATTTAAACCACCTAATATTTTTCTTACTTTGAGCATTCTCTCTCTCTCTCTATGTGCGTGTGCATATGTAGACTTATGAATAAGCCCATGTAAAGGCCCTCTTTCTTGTTCCATTATCTTTATTTTCTCATGTAAAGATTAATCTCACATTTTAGTTTGGAGTTGAGATTTCACCTCTCTATGCATACAAATACTTGTATTGTAAATAAATGAGTAATAAAACTCTATGAGCTTTGTGTTCACATCTTCTATATGATATCGGAGCCACTCGATTTCTAGCAATTTGGCTGAAATTTGTTTTTTTGTTCCATGTATTCTTAGCCAGTGGCAGAATTGAGATTTTCGACTAATCTGGGAGCCAAATAAAAATTAAGTAGGAATGATTAAATTTTTTTATTAAAATGGCAAAATAGATAAATTCAGATAACATAAACTCTTAATAAAGCATTTTTATGGTTCAACAAGAATTTTAAACAGTCGTTAAAGTTGAGAAAAGTAATATATAGTATATAGTGGTATTAAACATTGCACAATTATGAGAACTTGTCATAGTGTGGTTTTCAAAAAAACTTACATGTCAACAAACAACTTTTCGCTGACACATATTATGAAAATGTGTAATAATTTATTCATTAGTAATTTTGTCAGCAATATCTTTCTCAATATATTTTATTAGACATTCTTCCATTCATCCTCTATGCGGTTTCTTAAAGTGCTCTTTATAATCGTCATAACATAAAACAATTTTTCCACGCTAGCAGTTGTAACCGATAGAATACAAACCAACATCAAATATTTGTATATCTAGTTGCTTATCAAGTAATTGCAAATCTAGTGAAATAAAATCACTTGGATAAAATTTTGCGAGCTGAATCAACTTTTTGTTATCAAAAGAAATGAACAGGTCACTACGATCAAGACATGAAACACAAAGAAGTAATACTTCATAAAATCGGTGTTTAATTCATTCAATATCCAATCAATGATAGTGTTAAAAATCTCCACTCAAAAATGATGATAATTTGTAATGTTTCGTGAATTAAGTCTTGATCTCCCTATTGGATAAAATTTGTCATCTATGTTTGAAACATCAATATTTTTTTCCACAAAAGGATGATACTTTAATGATGAAAACCTCCCACTGAAGATCGACATTTCTCATATAGAATAATAACTATTTTGCTATTTTTACAAAATTTATTGCATTGATGATGCCTTGATATTTTTTTGTAGCACTCTTGATTATTCACGTGTCTTTGATAAAATGTTCTTCATTAGATGCAAAAGAAAGATAAAATCAAAAGTCATAATAGTTTTCAAAAGACTTCTGGCAGTTTCTCTTTGATTCCATCCGTCCCGTCATGTGTAATAATTTCAAAAATATTGACAATAGATGAAAACATACAAATGAAATTCAAAATGGTGCTATAAGCGAACCTCATCGTGTATCTCATGCCTTCTTAATTTCAAGTGGTTGATAGAGCCAATTTCTGTTGAATCGCCATACTTTTGTGCCGAATTCATTCTATGTGAAATTCTCTAATTGTGGTTAACAAAGGTCTTTTTGTACGTAATATCTTTTTACTCTATCTTGATCATTTACATCAAAACTCGTTATTGGTCGCCTTAATCCAGGATCATAAAGAAATTTATCAACACAATTAAGTCGTCTCTTACTACCTAAGGATGAAGATGACTTCCACTTCCATATTTTGTGTTTTTTGGCTCAGTTGAACAACTTTTGCAAAAAAATTCTCCATAATAGTAAATCAATCTTGATCGGTGAGCACCATGCAAAAATCAATCTTTCAGGAACATCATATTACTACATTCCAAACCATTCAATAAGTCTAAAACAATTAGTGAATAAGAGGAATACAAGATATGATGGCAATTGGCAAATTACAATGAAGCTGAAGCCAATAGCTGACAATGAGAGGTAGGCCGAGATATCCGAGAACTGACATTTGCAAAATTCAGGCAAAGCAAAAAAATTTGGTCATCACATGAAATACATAACTTTCTATTCTCACTTAAATGACAAGATAAACATTTGCATTTGAAATCAAGTGATCAAACCTTCATTGATTAACAAAATTGAAGTGGCATCTACCAATTCATTAATTAAATGATCACATATTTTATGATGATTAGCATTTTACAGCCACAATCCCACAAACGAGCACACAAAAGCATATGTTCAACACATAGAAGCTAGAGCTCAAATTGAAGAAAAGCAGAGAACAGGCACCCACAAACGAGCACACAAAAGCATGTGTTCATCACATAGAGGCTAGAGCTCAAATTGAAGAAAAGCAGAGAACAGGCATGATTAATGAATCAAAGGTGCTATGACTTGAGTCTGTGAATTGACAACCCTAATATTAGTAAAGCCCTAATGAATCAAAACTCCTAATATTACTAAATCCCTAATGAATCAAATACCTAATCTCTAATCATAGCCTGATAAGTGATAGATAATTGATTCACAGTTTTGCCATTCATGAATCTGAAATCATGACTACCGGAATCAGGCTTTCAGGCTGGGCGACTCGTCGTTTACCCATTCTAGACTTCAGCCATGAACAGTCGCCGTCAATGGCGATGAATGATGATATTAGGGTTGCAGGAGGGGATGACTATCTTGAAGGAGGATTGCGGCTGGTGCCTTGTCCTAGAGGACTGAGGTCGCACATCGTCAACACTGAATTCAACCCTGAATTTGACGATGAAGGATGAATATTCGGGAACGAACTGACAAAAATGATGAAGATTCGACACCGGTCAGTCGGGGGCTGCTCATCGTCGCCGTTGTGGCGCTATCGCATGTCGAGTAAGGGGTTAAGACATGAGTGCATGTATCTGTTTTGAAGAAGAGATTGCCGCTCTTAGCCGTTTTTCACGAATTTCATACCCGGGCACGTGCTCAGGTATGTATGCTCGTGGGTTTGCCCCTGCTCGCAGCATCTCCTCTGGAGCTCGCCAATTTCTGCGCTCGACCTTGTTCCACCTTAACCTTGCTCTGCTCGCCCTTTGTAATCTCTCGTTCCTTGGTTCCTTCTATTTTGGACTCATTGTCGCTTGTATGATCAACTGCAGAGCTCATACGACAAAACTCGTCATCCCCTTTGTTTAGGACTCGCTATCGCTGGCGTGAGCAATCACAGAACTTGCATGCCAGGTCTCGCCGCTTTCCTCAGCTTTGAAACACTCCAGTCCCTGATACAGAGTTCGACAATTCCTCTACCGTCGTTCTCGTGTTGTACTTGCCATCCCTTCAGCCTGGGACTCGCTACTTCTTCTGCCGCGTAAGGATCGCCGCTCCATCTGTTTTCGGGGCTATTTGTCTGATGCATGATTCATGTATCAAATTGTTGACCGGAGTGGCACACCCTTGTTGAACACACCTTACCGTATTTCTATATCCTAGGACTCATGATTCCTATTGGTCTCTCCACTGCCGTGTCCACAAGATTCCCCCAGCAGTTACTCAACACTTCCTTCCATAACAAAAATCGCTGACACGACCCATAAAAGAGCTCGCCACCACTTTCCATTACGGACTCGATGCACCCTTGGCTCAACATCGTTGATCACATAGGGGCTGACGTTGCCTCCGACTTGTCCACTATTTTGGCCACCCTGACCTTGACTCCCATCTCCGAAGTTCGTGACAAACTCTAAATTACCATTATCTCCCTCATTGAGAAGAAAAAAATTGTCGAGTTAGTCCACTCTGTGTCGAGTACTTCAAATCAAGGGTCTTCTTCACCATCTGACTCACGACCCACCTGTTGAGCCTATCGAGTAATGATCTGGAATGATGGACAAGCCCAGTCTTGGATCTTGAATTCCATGGAAAGTGAGTTGTATCGTATGTCTATGCACCACGAGGCCGCAAAGGCTATGTTGGATGAGCTAGACTTTTTATATTCTGGGAAGGACTAACTTCAAATCTTGTTTTATCTCTTTAGAGATTTCCAGGCCATCAAACCTGGTTTGGACAGCGATGTTGACATCCTTTGTGGCTCAGTACAGGACTCTTGCCGAGGCTTGGATTCAACATCAGCCTCCAACGATGGATTTTGCTACACAACAGGCTCAGAAGAAGGCTGTCAGGCTATCAATGGTGTTGACATGGCTACCACCTCATTTACACAGTATCCATGCGAACATCTTATCATCTCCCACCATTCCCTCTCTCTCTGGTGTGTGCTCTTTTATTTTGAAGGTAAGTCTGCCCACCGATGACTTGGTTACTCCTACCCTTCTCCAACACTACACTAAAACTCACCCTTTACCTCCTGGTACACGTGGGAACGCTGGCTGACACCACTCCAATGGGCAAAGCACTTTCCTGTGTACTTATTGTGGCTGTGTGAATCATGCTTAATTTCACCAGTTACAGGAAACATGGCTTCCCTCCGCAACCTTCCAATTCTCAGCACCATGTTTCTCCTGCGATGAATGTTCCTACCACATCCCACACAGACATTGACACTTTGGAGAGGAACTCCAACATCTACGATGCTTGTTGCTACGATCTCCAACTCCGCCGCCTTTATCTGCAATGAAGGTTACAACATGTTTTTCCAGTAGTCCCTCTTGGATAGTGGACTATAGGGTCACAAATCACATTTCTCCACAAAAATCTTCTCGGTTCACAACCTTTGCTTTCCCAAGTTTATCTCCGCGTCTAATGGAGAAACCACCACAGTCTGCTTATCTGGTGGCGAGTCTCTCACTCTTTCTATCTCAATTTAATCTTCTTTATTATTCGTTTTACTCATGATCATGACTGTTCCATCACCTTTTCCTCTTCTTCCTCTGTGGTGCAGGATCGACATACGCGAATTATCATTGGTAGAGGACGACTGCTAAATGAACTTTATTCTCTGGACTTTCCCACCGCGATTCTCTCTTCTGTACTTCTATTGATTGACACTGATGTCTTGGCCATGCTTCTTTACCAATCCTGCAGAAAATTTCTCCTGATTTTCTCTCTGAATTTTCATATGAATTCGGTATCTACGGGAAACAACATCTCTTTACATTAGGACTAAACATATTATTCGAAACTCGAAGGTCGCTCGAAAATCGCTCGAATATTGAGCCGAATATGAATTAATTACAATGGATTTGACTCAATTTGAGTCGATTCAATTTGACTCAAATCACATTTCGAGACGATTTCAAGCCAACGTTGAATTGCTCGAAATATGATTCGAATCAGCTCGAATTGATTAAAAATATTATGTATTTATTTAAACCTAAATAAAAAGAGTAAAGTCTTCAAGTGTTTCATTTGCTAAATTTAGAGGCTGCCAAATTTAATTTCGAGCCAACTAGGAATCAAGAGAAAAAACACTCAATTTCGAACCGGCTCAAAATGGAGCCATTTTGAGTCAAGCCATCTTGACTCGAAATCTATTTATATTTCGAGCCGAGTTCTACTTGAAATTTTTGATTTCGAGTCAAGCCCATATCGCTCGAACTCGACTCGATATCATCCCTACTCTACATTCACGTTTCACTGTACGAGGTGCTCTGCTCCATTTGATTTAGTCCATTCACATATTTGAGGTCCTTATAAAACTATTTGTTTATTTGAATATCGTTACTTTCTTATATTTATTGATAATCATTCTCGCATGACATGATTGTATTTATTGTATGATCGTTCTGAATTACTTTGCATCTTTCACTCCTTTGCTGAGACTCGTACTTCATTCTCGCGCTCAATCAAAATACTTCGAATCGATAATGCACGCAAATATACATGTCATGAATTCCAGGAAACTTGTAACACATTATGAATTATCCACCAAACATTGTTTTCTTATTAAACACAATAAAATGTTGTGGTAGAGCGGAAGAACCAGCACCTCCTCGATGGAGCACAACCTTGACATGCCCAAGATCTTTTGGCACTTTACAGTCTCCACTGCATGCTGTTTAATTAATTGCATATCGTCCATTCTCAACTTTGCAACGCCCTCTCCATCTTTTTTTAAACACCACTCTTCCCCTTGACTCTGCCAGTTTTCGGGATTGTTTGCTTTATCCATCATCTTGACCCTGCAATGAACAAAGTGGCCCCACGTGCTACCAAATATATGTTTGTCAGATACTTCCACACGCAGACCGACTATGTGTGTTACTCTCCCACTGTTCGAAAAACAGTCACCTCTGCCGATCTCCCTTTCCTCGAGGATTAACTCTTTTACTCTTCGACTCCTCGTGATAACCTACCACATGACCTCCCGCATCCTAACGTCCCTATCAACAACACAACCCCTCCATTATTCCCAACACAACCTCTTGTACTCCCAATGCCACCACCTCATCCTCCTCTTCGTGTGTACACTCGCCGACGTCCTTGGTCTGATTCCTTGGGACAGTTGCCCTCTACTGTTGACGCTCCACGACCTACTGATTTGACTACGGTTCCCCTAGGTTGCAGTTCATTCTATTGCTCATCCTCTCTCTCATTATGTCTCCTTTCATTGCTTATCTCAAAAACTTCAGAGCTTTACCATTTTCTTGTCTTTTATTTTCACCCACCCTCTCTTCTATGCTAGAAGCTTTTGAGCATTTGACGTGTCGGGCCGTGATGGATGAGGAAATGACTGCCTCTATGCCAATCGGACTTGAGACCTTGTCTCCCTTCATCCTGGACAATCTCATGTGGGATGTAAATAAGCCTTTACTGTGATGGATTGACCTGATGGGAAAATCGAGTGTCGCAAAGCCCGTCTAGTGGCTCGCGGATTTACTCAACAACAGGACCTCGACTATGACGAGACGTTCTCTTTAGTCTTAAAGTTGAATACAATACAAGTTTTGATCTCATTGTCCGTCTATCGTCATTGACAATTGTATTAACTTGATATTAAAAATGCATTCCTTAATGACGATCTTATAGAGACTGTCTACATACAACAACCTCTTGGTTATGAAACCATGGGAGAGTCTCTTGTCTGCTATCTCAAGAAATCTATCTATGGCCTTAAGCAGCTCGGGCTTAGTTTAACAAGTTCATTCAAGTCATTTGGGATTTTGGCTTCACTTGAAGCTCTGCAGACTTTTCCTATTTACTCGTTGCTGCCTAACGGGCATGGTGATACTTCTTGTATATGTTGACGATATTCTAATCATGGGTGATGATCTAAACATGATATCCATGCTCAAGAAGCACTTGACCTCCTACTTCCAGACAGAAAATTTCGGCCACCTCCTTTTCTTCTTGGGTATTAATGTAGCTTGTTGACCCGATGAACTTGTTTTGTCTCAACGGAAGTACTATCTCGCTCTTCTACATGATGCAGATTACTCAGGTTCTAATTGTAACGGCCCTACATTCTAGGTACCATCACAATTTTCATTTCATTTATCTATTTCACAGAGTTGTCAGAGAATTTTACATTCAGCATTTATGAGTGCATAAAGAAAAGTGCAGAAAAGTAAAACATGTTATTTATATCACAAGGTCATATAGTACATCCGATCATCAAAAAGATAACCCAGCATATACATACAAAAGTGGGTATCTTACATCTGTGCTCAAAGAACAGTAAAACATGTAACAAAGTATGAGTAGAGCAACAGATCAAAATTATAGTACTATACTACATATCATGAAACACTATGAACTACTGGAAGCAGAACTGGAACTCATCATGCGGGCAATCTGGATCACGACAGGCAGCTTTGTGGGCGTCCAGTACTCCAAAGACTGCGGTGACGACCTCAACCCAAATTTTGTACATCTTCTCGCGTCGAGGAGGGGGGTGGCTAGACATGTCGGGAGTAGCTTCCTCCTTCACCTGTTTAGTTACATTTTCTATTAGTCAGAGACTAAATGAATTCTCATTTTTCCCTTTTTACTATGATGTCTTATTAATATTTTACGGATTTCATAGTTTATTCTCTTGATTACGTTCTCTTTCGTTATATCATATTATTCGTTTTCATCATCTTCTTATTGTTTATCTTTTTCTTCTTTTGCTCATCTTTTGCTCATCCTTTTCATATATATATCTTTTCATGTGGAGTTTTACTTTCTTATCCTTATCTCTTATACTTTTCCTGTTGTTATCGGGCAGTGTTAAGGGAATATTAACATTTTTATCATTTATATAGCGCGTTTGCGTGCCTTTTCATATTCGCACACATTCCTTAACGTGCCTTTTCATATTTGCACGTTAACTTTCATTATATTATCATTGGGAGGACATTCACCCCACCTCCACTGTTGGGTTGACCCTTAATTTAGCCCATTTAATTTCTTCATTTTTGTATTCCTCTTTCTTTAGACATATTCATTTACTTCATTTGCTTCATTTACTCATTTACTTTATTGTACGTTTACTTCAATTGCTCTTTCTTGCAACATAAAGCATAAAACATAATCATGAAATTAAGCAATTACAGAAGGGTGAGAACTCACTGTGGCTTTTCCTTTTCCTTTATCGCTCCTATTTCCGTCGTTACGCCTTCCGCTTCCGCGTGACGTCATTTCCTACATGGTACCATTCTTAACTATGTTAAGACCGTCAATTTTTATATCCTTAATTACCCTAATGTTGAGAACATCTCTCTAATTGACCTAGTTAGGTCAAAGACCTTTTTAACGAACTAGGTTTTGCTGCCCTAGGTTCATTAGTACACTTCCACTATTTTAGTGAAAGGGGCAGCAAACTTGAGCCTCTAAATAATTATTTGGTGCTTTAGGGTTTCTCGTTTTCCAACCCTAAATATCAAAAGCGACTTCACCTTAGTTAGGATTTCATCAAAATCCCTTGAAAATCACGGATTTAGACGTAAAATCTATTACAAAAACTTTTCCCATGAAAACAATCAAACATTTTCGGAAAACCCTAAACCTTTTGGTTTCTACTAATTTCAATCCGTGAAAAATCATTGAAAAGGAAACAAGAGGACTAGAGAGGAAAAGATTACCTTTCAAATGGAGGAGAAATCAGAAGAAACGGAGGAGAATCGAGCTCGTGGTTAGGATCGGCGGTTTTGGCCCTTTCGTCTCGTGCAACGACTTCTTGCGGGAATCGGGAGAGGAATAGAATGAAGCGGCACTTATTCCTTTCTCTATTTTATCAGGTTATCAACACCGCTTCCTATTCGTACAACACGCAACACTTTGACCGACATTAGCCGGTTCAATTCCTTTTTTCAACCGGTTCAACCTATTACAACTCTTTGCTATCAGCACACCATTATAAACATTTGTTATAAAATTAGCTAGCATACCTTAGTGGCGTCACAATTCTCCCCTTCTTATTGAATTTTCGTCCACGAAAATCTTCACTCTGAAGGTATATCAAATAATTGAGGGAAGAAATTTCTCATGTCTTCTTTCTTTTCCCACGTTGCTTCATGAATATTATGCCCTTTCCACCAAACCTTGACAAATTAAACCTCTCGGTTTCGAAGTTGTTTATTTTGCCAATCTACAATCTTGTATGATTCAGTTGGGTTTGATAGATCTGATTCTATCTGAATCTGCTCAGAAGGAACTATTTTCTCCGAATCTGCTATGTATTTCCTGAATGAAGAAACATGAAATACATCATGAAGATTTTGAAGTGCATTAGATAATACTAGGCGATAAGCCACTGGTCCAATTCTTTCAGAGATGAGAAATGACTCCACGTATCTTGGACTAAGTTTCCCAAGTCGACGAATTCGTGAAGCTCCCTTGAAAGGTTTTATTTTCAGACGTACCATATCGCCTACATTAAACTCTACTCTTCGATGTATGACATTGTAATATTTTTGCTGTTTGTCTTGTGCTATTTTCAATCTTTCTCGTACAAGTGTAATTTTATCATTCATTTTATCCACTTGATTCTTTGGGAATAACTTCTGTTCGCCATCTTCTGCCCAACTTAGTGGGGTACGACACCTTTGCCCATATAATGCCTCGAACGATGTCATTTGAATACTTGACTGATAGCTACTATTGTATGAAAATTCCACCAGCGATAAGTATTTTTCCCATGAGCCTTTAAGATCGAGTACGGCCATTCTCAAGAGATCTTCTAACATGTGGATAGTTCGCTCAGACTGACCATCCGTTTGTGGGTGAAAGGCGGTACTGTATAGTAGTTTTGTTCCCAACTTTTTCTGCACTAGCTTCCAAGTATCCGATGTAAAGCGTCCATCTCTATCAGATACGATGGATCGGGGAATCCCATGATATTTTATAATAACATTGATGTACTGATCGACTAACTTCTTTACTGGACTATCATTTTTCATAGGAATGAAATGCGCAACTTTCGTTAATCGATCAATAATTACCCATATACCGTTGTTCCCAGCTTTACTCCTTGGCAATCCCATGACAAAATCCAAGGTTATGTCATCCCATTTCCACTCAGGGATCGACAGTGACTGTAAGTATCCGCTAGGTTTTTGATGTCCTTCCTTCACAAGTTGGCACGTGTGACATTTGACAATATATTGAATTACATCAGTCTTCATTCCTGACCACCAAAAGTCCTGCTTGAGATCTTGGTACATTTTTCATTCTCCCATGGTGAATTGAATAAGTTGTATTATGTACTTCGTAAAGTATTTCTGCTCGAAGTGTATCAACATGAGGAATACATAACCTTTCATTCAGAAATAATAATCCATCATTTTCTATAAAAGCAGTTGATAGTCCACTTTTTACCTTATCCAGAATTTTCACAAATATAGGATCCTGGTTCATCGCCTTCCTTACCCCGTCTTTAATGGAATGCTCTGCCACTAGTTGGAAGAGTAAACCTGAGTCTGGGAGGTAGTTATACATGTAAGCATTTCAAAATTTTGTATCTCTCGCAACAACTCCTTTTGCTCGATAAGTGGAACAATCATAGGTGCCAAGTGTTTCCTACTGAGCGCATCATCTACTATATTCGCTTTACCAGGATGGTATTTGATATCGACATCATAGTCTTTGATAAGTTCGAACCATCGTCTCTAGCGCATATTTATTTCTTTCTGAGAGAAAATATACTTTAAACTTTTGTGGTCTGTAAAGATCTCACATTGAGCGCCATATAAGTAATGTTGCCAAATTTTTAGGGCAAATACGACAGCTGCCAACTCTAAATCATGAGTTGGGTAATTACACTCATAATCCTTCAATTGTCTCGAGGCATAAGCTATGACTTTATCATTCTGCATCAAAACACAACCAAGGCCTTTCAGGGATGCATCGCTGTAAATTTGGAATCTTTCAATGCCGCATGACATAACTAATATTGGTGCAGTAGTTAATCTTGCTTTTAATTCATCAAATGCCTCCTGACAATCTTCAGTCCAGAGAAATAAAACATTCTTTCGGGTTAGTTTCGTAAGCGGTAGTGCAATCATTGAAAAACCGTTTACAAATTTTCTGTAATAGCTTGCTAATCCAAGAAAGCTCCGAATTTCTGTGACTGTAGCCGGTCTTGGCCAATTTATAATTACCTCTACTTTTGTCGGATCTACTGATAATCCATGCTCCGTAATGACATGACCCAAGAAGGAAATTTTATTTAACCAGAAATCACATTTAAAAAACTTTGCATATAAGGTATGACATTTCAACGTCTGCAATACAATCTTTAAGTGTTCTGCATGTTCATCTTTATTCGTCGAATAGATTAGAATGTCATCGATAAATACGATAATAAACCTATCCAGGAATTCCTTGAATACCCGGTTCATTAAGTTCATGAAAACAGCCGACGCGTTTGTTAATCCAAACGGCATGACTACGAACTCAAAGTGTCCATATCTCGTACTAAAGGCAGTCTTATAAATATCGTCTTCCTTTATTCGCATCTGATGATATCCTGACCTTAAGTCAATCTTGAAGAATACTTTTGCATTACTCAATTGATCAAATAAATCGTCAATATGAGGTAGAGGGTACTGGTTTCAAATTGTCAACTTATTCAGTTCTCAATAGTCGACACATAATCGAAACGAATCATCCTTCTTTTTAACGAATATCACTGGAGCTCCCCATGGTGAAGTGCTTGGTCGTATAAAATCTTTATCAAGTAATTCCTGCAATTGACTCTTTATCTCTGCCAATTCTTTGGGAGTCATACGATATGGTGCATTTGCTACTGGTTTAGCTCCTTCCACCAAATCGATAGTGAATTTCACATCCCTTGATGGGGGTAGTCCTGGTAATTCTTCAGGAAATACTTCGAGAAAACCCCACACTACGGGAACTGCAGTCGGTTCACACGTCACTACCTTAGTTCCCTTAATCATTATCAAAGTCGCTTCACAACCTTTCCTTAGTTTCTTCATTGCCTTTAATGAAGATATAATAATTTTTGAAACTTCATCCAATTCCTTAAAAGTACACTGCGTATGATCGTTCAGCTTAAGCGTAATTTCCTTCTTTTTACAATTGATAATGACTTCATATCTTGATAACCAATCCATCCCTAGAATGATATCAAATTCGGATAGGGGTAGAACCACAACATCTGTTTCTACTGGGTTGTTATCAACTGTTAGCCACATTGTACATCTAAGCCTTGCGATCATTTCGGTATTATTGGGCATTTTAACTCTCAATTCCTCAAGAGACGTATGAGGTTCCAACTTTAATTGTTTAATTGCTCTTGTAGATATGAAAGATTGACTAGCCCCTGTATCAAATAATACCTTTAAAAGGTGATTGTGTACATAAATCATACCTGTGATAACAGTATCATCGGCTTTAGCCCCTTATTGGTTCATATTGAAGACTCTAGGCTGCACCTGTAACATCCGTAAATTTAACGCAAAAATAATTTAAATAGTAGCATTGCGCGACAAGGTTGGGTTTTATTCAAAGGCGTTTGTTTAGAATGGGCTGCGTTTAGCCAAATTAGTCTTTTAAGTGGTTTTGGTTGATTTTTGGGGTGCCAATAGCAGCCCTTTCCCCCCCACGGATGTTTTGATAACCGCTAGCAGCCCATTAAAACCCGCACACCTCTCTCTTACGGGAGAAAAACCGCACGAACCCTCCCGTCCTGTTCCGTCTCCCGCATAAGGCGAGCCCGACGATTTCCGCCAGTCGGACTCCCGCGCCCTAGCCGACGGCCGTTCCCCCTCCAGAAGCAAAATCCGACCACTCCTCCCTCCTCTGCAGGCGCCGGGGAGTATTCCTTTTCATTCCTTGGCCTTGGAAGTACCGGGTTTCAACCCTAGCCGGAGGTGTAAGTTCCGTTTTGGTTCCGGTGAGTCGTTTCCCCTCTCGTCTCGTTTCCTTTGTGGATATTCTTGGATTTGGAAGTAAAGTAACTTAGATTTTTCTATTCCTTTGTCCTATTTTAGGTTTTGGAGTTTTAATTCCACCGCGGAGTTAGTGTAGGGAATTTCGTGAGCCTAAATTACTCTCCGTTAAGGTAATATCCGAAGTTTAGTTTCTAATTGTGTAGCCCTAGTTGTTTTGGAATTTTTTCCATTGGAAACCCTTAAGGGAAAATGATGAAATTAGGGTTGCCCTGTCTTGCAGGACTTCGGTGGGGTCGGGGCAGCACTTTGAAGGTCCCCAGCAGTGGATTTACCTTCGAAATAGAAGATGTCGCCGCGCCGAGTCTACGAGCGCCGCACCACCGCTGTAAGGAAATTTAATACCTGTTAGTTAGACATAACAAAAGTTATATTTTGTATACGCATATGTAGATTTCGTACAAGCAACATAACCATGCATAGTAAAGTGTGGCGGTAGGAAAATGGTCGCGGAAAACGTGTAGGATGACGCCCTTTTCCATGACCCAGTTAGTCAAGTTATGAATAATTATTTTAAGTACGAAACTTTACCCGCGTACGTAAGCTTGGAATTTGTCCAACCAAGGGCGTGAATGTCCCTTCAAGTCGACCACAAGAAAGTCAAGGGTCGCTTAGTAGTACACCAGAAAAGATATCCCTTGCAGAGTAGCGTCAGACCAAAAAGGTCAGCCAGCACACAGAGTCCTTCCGTGCTAGGTAGAGGCGCACTACCGTTCTCATGAGGTACATGGAACCTTATGAGTAGTACAGACTTGGGAATTATTTTCCCTTGAGCCAGTTAGCAGATTCGAGACCGTGTCCGCGTGACACTAGAACAATTGGGTTCGTAAGATGGTCTCGGGTCGTCAGTTTCAGTTGCGCGTTAGGAGCTACTCTGCCTAGAGCCTTCCTAGTAGATGAGCAGGTTAGAAGCCACCTAGAACTCAAGTATAGACCTGACATGAGACAATACGCTAGTTAGTGAACGCCAGGACTTGAGTTAGTAAAATAAAAGTCACGTGTTTAGTACGAGTAGATGTGTGACCAGAGAATAGTGCGAAGGCATGCATAGCACATAGCATAAAAGTTTTAAATGCATAAAATTATTTTCAAAGACATACATGCATTCTTATGTAAAACTGACTTTTAGTGTCACTAGGAGGGGTTATTTTTCCTTACTCTGACCCTTCGTGGGCACTGTTTTTCAGGTGACCCAGGTGGGAAGTTACGTCTAGGATGAGCATGTGGTGGCGTCAGTTTGTACTATTTAACTTTTTCAGTTTACTCTATTTCAGCATGTACCTGTAGATGAGAACATTGTATCAGATTAATGTTTTATCTAATTTATTTCAGACTATTTATGGTTAACCAGATTTTCAGTTAATTCAGTTTTACTTCCTGTTTAGTGGCTCTGTGAATCCAGATATCAGGTATGTGGTTACCCTTAGTTTACTTTATTCAAACTTCCGCTGTAAGTCTTAAATTGCTTAGTATAGATTTTATTACCTGCTGCTACTAGTTTTAATACTGTTTCCTAGTTTTCTTTACATCGCTGACCCGGCCGGACGGCTGATTTCTGAAATACTGGGAAGGGGTGTTCCAAATTGGTATCAGAGGGAGGTTTAGGATCCCTGGACCCTAGAAAAGAATTCACAGAGCCATAGGAGCGTATAAGAGTAAACTATTGTCAGTAAAGTACTTTAAATTGCGATTAAGCCTTAGTGTTCGCTAGAGTACAAAATAAGTTGCTAGATCAGATTTCTTAGATGCTTGATAAATAATCAGATTTCCTTTATATATTCTATCAGGCACCACGAGTTAGTGAACCAGGTGAATCTTCACGCCAGAACCCGATTTCTAGTGCAACCATGGGAGACGCTGCCATGCCACAGGTACCGCCAGTTCCAGCAGCTCCAGAGGGCACTGACATAGCGTCTCAGATTGCCAGGGCGGTTACTGTTGCCTTGATGGAGTTTCAGAGAGGACTGACTGCAGGGTTTCCAGCTCCAGTTCAAGTACCAGTCCCTGCGCCAGCTCCGGCAGCAGCACCTGTGGAGATGACCCTGGAGCGCTATTTGAGAAATTTTAGAGAACTTCAGCCTTCGAACTACAGTGGGGATGAGACCCCGATGGATACGGATGATTGGATAGCTAACACCAGAGACCTGCTGAATGTTTTAGAGTGCCCGGAGAATAAGAAAGTTCCTCTGGCAGCTTTCCTCCTCCGAGGAGAGGCAAAAGTCTGGTGGGACAAATACCGGACAGATGATCCTGCAGGTAAAGCGTTATGATCAATTCCTTTATTTTAGGAAGTAATGTGTTAATTTTAATATGGTATGATCGTATTTTTGTTTGGCCAGGCCGTACCCCAGACATGTTCACTTGGGGCGAGTTCTCTAGAGCTCTTGCTAGTTGGTTCGTGCCTCCTTCCGCACGACGAGGTCTCCAAGAGAAGTATCTGAGGCTTTTCCAGGGGGACAGGACAGTTACTGAGTACGAGCGAGAGCTGACTCATCTGGCTAGATATGCGGGCGTGATGCAGGGAGATCAGACTGAGAAGTGCAGTCGCTTTGTGGATGGTCTGCGTGACTCGTTGAGGCAGCCGCTGATGACTATGGTCAACGCTGATTACAGGAGCTTAGTGGATACAGCTCGCAGACTGGAGGCTGACCAGCAGAAGGTTCAGAAGCGAAGTAGTTTCCGTGCGAAGCGATCTCAGGATTCGCATCAGCCGCAGCAGAACAAGAATGACCAAGGTAAGAACTGGAACAAGAAGCCGAAGCCTGATGCTAAGAAGAATGATCAATCTGGTGACCGAAGCAAGGACTATCCCACGTGTCCCAAGTGTCAGCGTCGCCACTCAGGAGAGTGTTTGGCCAGTGCAGGCGTATGTTACAAGTGCCGTCAACCTGGGCACATAGCTCGCTTCTGTCAGGAAGCTGGGCCAAATCAGGTAATCTAGGTCCTTTTGTATTGATTACATTTATGTAATTACGATAGGTTTTTAATGAAATTTACTTCTTGCAGTCGAAGTTCGAGGTTGGTGGCCCTAGCAGGGTAGATAAGGGCAAAGCATTGATGATTACTGATGGGAGACCACAACAAGGTCGAGACTTAGTGCAGCCCAGAGCTTATGGGCTGGGTCAGCAGGAGGCGAAGGATCAGGAGGATGTTGTGACAGGTAAGTGTTGTTTGCTTAACAAGTTGGTTTTGAAATCCTCCGTAGTGACACTTTAAATTTTTCATCCTTCATAAATCATTCATGTAGGCATCCTTATGATTCGTAACTTACCCTCTAAGATTCTGTTTGATACGGGTGCCTCGCACTCGTTTATCGCGGAATCTTTAGTGCGTAAGTTGGATTTAGAAGTCTTCCCCGAGTCAGTACCGCTGGAAGTCATGATGCCGAATGGATCCCTTCTGCAGACCAGAGACAAGTGCAGGGTGCCAGTGCAGTTTGGTGACACTGAGATTATCGTGGAAGCTTTGCTGCTACCTATAGCAGGGTTTGACTTGATTTTTGGAATGGACTGGCTTTCAGCAGTCAACGCCAGGATTGACTGTAGGGCGAAGCAGATTCAGTTCGATGGCCCCAACCAGACATCTTTCTCTTTTCAGGGATTGAAGGGAGTAGTGAAAATGATCATATCTGCAGTCCAAGCGAGAAAGTGCATTAGTCAGGGTTGTGAAACCTTCGTAGTACTCATGAGCGCGGAGTCTAAGGCTGATTTGTTAGAGGTACCAGTGGTCCAGGAGTTTCCAGATGTTTTCCCGGAAGAGCTCCCTGGTGCCCCTCCAGATAGAGAGATTGAGTTCCCGATAGACTTGCATCCTGGGGCTACACCGGTAGCCAAATCTCCCTATCGGATGGCTCCAAGGGAACTAGCAGAATTGAAGAGCCAATTGCAGGAGCTGCTTGATTTGGGTTTTATACGCCCCAGTACTTCGCCTTGGAGTGCTCCAGTGCTTTTTGTGAAGAAGAAGGATGGCAGTCTGAGATTGTGCATAGATTACCGCGAATTGAATAAGTTGACCGTTAAGAACAAGTACCCGATTCCCAGGATTGATGATTTGTTCGACCAGTTGGTGGGAGCGAGCACTTTCTCCAAGTTAGATCTGAGGTCGGGCTATCATCAGCTGAAGATTCGTGACGAGGATATTCAGAAGACTGCTTTCAGCACCAGATATGGACACTTCGAGTTCGTGGTCATGCCGTTCGGGCTGACCAATGCCCCTTCAGTATTTATGGACCTGATGAACAGGGTATTTCGGGAGTATTTAGATCGTTTTGTCATCGTCTTCATAGATGATATTTTGGTGTTCTCTAAGAGTGCAGAAGATCATGCAGCTCACCTCAGGATTGTTTTGAGTACACTCAGGAAGAACCAGTTGTATGCAAAATTTTCAAAGTGTGAGTTTTGGCTTTCAGAGATTGCATTCTTAGGCCATATCATCAGTCAGAAAGGAGTTAGTGTTGATCCAAAGAAGATAGAGGCCATTAAGAGTTGGCCAAGGCCGACGACAGTTTCAGAGGTTCGCAGTTTTTTGGGTCTTGCTGGATACTACAGGAGATTCATCAGGGATTTCTCGAAGATAGCCTTACCACTGACTTCCCTCACTAGGAAGGGAAAGGGCTTGGATTGGACAGTTGAGTGTGAGTTGGCCTTTGAGAACTTGAAGAACAGATTGATGACCGCACCAGTCTTGAGTTTGCCTTCAGGGCCAGACGGATTTCAGATCTATAGTGATGCTTCAGGTCAGGGTTTGGGTTGTGTTCTCATGCAGCATGGAAAGGTCGTAGCCTATGCCTCGAGACAGTTAAAGGTTCATGAGAGGAACTATCCCGTACATGACTTAGAGCTTGCAGCAGTCATTCATGCTCTGAAGGTATGGAGACACTACCTCTATGGAGTGCGTTGTGAGATCTTCACTGATCATAAGAGCCTCAAGTATATCTTTGATCAGCGAGAGCTCAATTTGAGACAACGCAGATGGTTGGAGTTTCTAGCAGACTACGATGTAGACATTCAGTACCACCCAGGAAAGGCGAACGTGGTAGCTGATGCTCTTAGCAGGAGAGGCTCGTGTTTCTATCTTCTCACTCAGCAGGAGGAGTTAGTACGAGAGCTGGAGAGACTGGACATCGTCGTTGTGCCCCGTGGCAGTTTTGGTTCAGCTTGGTTGAGTTGGATGGAGATTTCGTGCGATATTAGAGATAGGATCAGGACAGCTATATCGTTGGATCCAAAGATGGCAGAGATTTGGATCTCAGTGCAGTCAGGTCAGAAGGAGAGGTTCTCTATTCAGGATGAGTTACTATTGCACGACGGCAGAGTGTGCATCCCAGATGTCAGTCACCTTCGTGAGGACATTCTTTTCGAGGCACACAATTCCAGATATTCTATACATCCTGGTAGCACGAAGATGTATGCAGATCTTAAGAAGACAGTCTGGTGGCCAGGTTTGAAGAGTGATGTTGCAGATTATGTAGGGAAGTGTGAGACATGCAAGTTGGTTAAGGCCGAGTGTCAGAGGCCTGGAGGCAAATTGCAGCCACTTCCCATCCCCGAGTGGACTTTTGAGGATATATCTATGGACTTCATTCATGGTTTGCCGAGATCGCAGAGTGGGAATGATTCCTTGTGGGTTATAGTAGATCGACTTTCTAAGGTCGCCCATTTCATTCCTCTTAGGAAGACAGATCAAGGTCCGAAGCTGGCACAGTTGTATATAGACGAGATAGTTCGACTTCACGGTGTTCCCAAGACTATAGTTTCAGACCGAGATGGCAGATTTACCTCCAGGGAGTGGCGATACGTTCAGGAGCGGTTTGGTACCAGGTTACATTTCAGCACCGCTTTCCATCCTCAGACCGATGGACAGACTGAGCGCACAAATAGGACTTTGGAGGATCTGCTACGGATGTGCATTCTAGATTTTGGAGGGAAGTGGGAGAAGTATGTTACTCTTGTGGAGTTCTCCTACAACAACAGTTTCCAGGCAAGTATTGGGATGACACCGTTCGAGGCCCTCTATGGTAGACGTTGTCGGACACCGTTATGTTGGGCAGAGAGTGAGGAAAGATCTTCTATCAGAGAGTCATGGATTGATAAGACCACGGACAGGATTAAGCTTATTCAGGAGCGTATGAAGACAGCTCAGGATCGCCAGGCCAAGTATCATGATCAGAAGCACAGGTCAGTAGCGTTCAGTGTTGGAGACTACGTTTATTTAAAGGTCAGACCAGTTAGAGGAGTCTCTAGAATAAAGCGAATGAAGAAGCTGAGTCCCAGATTCGTTGGTCCTTTTGAGGTACTGGAAAGAGTTGGTGAGGTTGCATACAGGTTGGCCTTACCTGAAGAAATGAGTGGTGTACATGATGTATTCCACGTCTCCTATCTGAGGAGAGCAGTCAGAGATTCCAGTCAGATCATCAGTACCGAGGAAGCACCAATTGAGACAGATCTTAGTATTGGAGTTAGACCAGTCAAGATAGTGGACTCAAGGATTCAGAAGCTCAGAAATAGAGAGATTCGCATGGTCAAAGTCCTTTGGATGAACTGTGGCCGTCCAGAGTATTCTTGGGAGCGAGAGGATGAGCTTAAGAGCAATGCAGACTATTATTTTCTCTTCGATTCAGGTATGGTTTCAATTTTCGAGGACGAAAATTTTTATTAGGAGGGGAGATTTGTAACATCCGTAAATTTAACGCAAAAATAATTTAAATAGTAGCATTGCGCGACAAGGTTGGGTTTTATTCAAAGGCGTTTGTTTAGAATGGGCTGCGTTTAGCCAAATTAGTCTTTTAAGTGGTTTTGGTTGATTTTTGGGGTGCCAATAGCAGCCCTTTCCCCCCCACGGATGTTTTGATAACCGCTAGCAGCCCATTAAAACCCGCACACCTCTCTCTTACGGGAGAAAAACCGCACGAACCCTCCCGTCCTGTTCCGTCTCCCGCATAAGGCGAGCCCGACGATTTCCGCCAGTCGGACTCCCGCGCCCTAGCCGACGGCCGTTCCCCCTCCAGAAGCAAAATCCGACCACTCCTCCCTCCTCTGCAGGCGCCGGGGAGTATTCCTTTTCATTCCTTGGCCTTGGAAGTACCGGGTTTCAACCCTAGCCGGAGGTGTAAGTTCCGTTTTGGTTCCGGTGAGTCGTTTCCCCCTCTCGTCTCGTTTCCTTTGTGGATATTCTTGGATTTGGAAGTAAAGTAACTTAGATTTTTCTATTCCTTTGTCCTATTTTAGGTTTTGGAGTTTTAATTCCACCGCGGAGTTAGTGTAGGGAATTTCGTGAGCCTAAATTACTCTCCGTTAAGGTAATATCCGAAGTTTAGTTTCTAATTGTGTAGCCCTAGTTGTTTTGGAATTTTTTCCATTGGAAACCCTTAAGGGAAAATGATGAAATTAGGGTTGCCCTGTCTTGCAGGACTTCGGTGGGGTCGGGGCAGCACTTTGAAGGTCCCCAGCAGTGGATTTACCTTCGAAATAGAAGATGTCGCCGCGCCGAGTCTACGAGCGCCGCACCACCGCTGTAAGGAAATTTAATACCTGTTAGTTAGACATAACAAAAGTTATATTTTGTATACGCATATGTAGATTTCGTACAAGCAACATAACCATGCATAGTAAAGTGTGGCGGTAGGAAAATGGTCGCGGAAAACGTGTAGGATGACGCCCTTTTCCATGACCCAGTTAGTCAAGTTATGAATAATTATTTTAAGTACAAAACTTTACCCGCGTACGTAAGCTTGGAATTTGTCCAACCAAGGGCGTGAATGTCCCTTCAAGTCGACCACAAGAAAGTCAAGGGTCGCTTAGTAGTACACCAGAAAAGATATCCCTTGCAGAGTAGCGTCAGACCAAAAAGGTCAGCCAGCACACAGAGTCCTTCCGTGCTAGGTAGAGGCGCACTACCGTTCTCATGAGGTACATGGAACCTTATGAGTAGTACAGACTTGGGAATTATTTTCCCTTGAGCCAGTTAGCAGATTCGAGACCGTGTCCGCGTGACACTAGAACAATTGGGTTCGTAAGATGGTCTCGGGTCGTCAGTTTCAGTTGCGCGTTAGGAGCTACTCTGCCTAGAGCCTTCCTAGTAGATGAGCAGGTTAGAAGCCACCTAGAACTCAAGTATAGACCTGACATGAGACAATACGCTAGTTAGTGAACGCCAGGACTTGAGTTAGTAAAATAAAAGTCACGTGTTTAGTACGAGTAGATGTGTGACCAGAGAATAGTGCGAAGGCATGCATAGCACATAGCATAAAAGTTTTAAATGCATAAAATTATTTTCAAAGACATACATGCATTCTTATGTAAAACTGACTTTTAGTGTCACTAGGAGGGGTTATTTTTCCTTACTCTGACCCTTCGTGGGCACTGTTTTTCAGGTGACCCAGGTGGGAAGTTACGTCTAGGATGAGCATGTGGTGGCGTCAGTTTGTACTATTTAACTTTTTCAGTTTACTCTATTTCAGCATGTACCTGTAGATGAGAACATTGTATCAGATTAATGTTTTATCTAATTTATTTCAGACTATTTATGGTTAACCAGATTTTCAGTTAATTCAGTTTTACTTCCTGTTTAGTGGCTCTGTGAATCCAGATATCAGGTATGTGGTTACCCTTAGTTTACTTTATTCAAACTTCCGCTGTAAGTCTTAAATTGCTTAGTATAGATTTTATTACCTGCTGCTACTAGTTTTAATACTGTTTCCTAGTTTTCTTTACATCGCTGACCCGGCCGGACGGCTGATTTCTGAAATACTGGGAAGGGGTGTTCCAGCACCTGTCTTTCTTCTCTAGTTTCCATCACAGATCCTGATGTTTCAATCCCTTTATCTTTATCCACTCTCCCAATTGAGCTGGTATCAAGGTAATGGAACGTTGGTGCCTGACTAGGGCCACCTCTTTCAGATACTGTCTTCCATAACGGGCAATCTTGGCGGCGATGTCCAGGCTTCTGACATTTAAAACAAACTCCAGTTCCCTTCAAACATTCGCCAAAATGATTCTTCCCGCATTTCGGACATAAGGGCTTCATCGTGTTACTGCTAGCTCCGCTTTCACTTCGAGTTTGGGCTGAAGGACCTCCTTTCTTCCTCTTTCAGTTTGAACTTTCACTCTTACGCGAGGAATCCATACTCTGTCCCTCTGGAAGCCTCTTCTTCTGAAACTCCATTCGCCTTTGCGAAGTCTCCATATCCATCTCAATTAACTTAGCAGTCTCCACCAGTTCATTGTAATTCTTGATCCTCTGCGAGATTAGATGTACACGCACATCTTCTCGTAGACCCAGTTGAAATCGAAAACAACGATCGCTTTCCTTGGCGACCATGTCTCCTGCATAATAAGCTACTTGTGCGAACTCAGCTTCATATTGAAGGACTGTACGATTTTCTTGCATCAATCGAAGGAATTTTTCCTGCAGCATTTGCTTCTCAGACGGAGGGACAAACCAGTTAACAAATTCTTTCAGGAATTCGGCCCAGGGAGATGACTAAATCGATTTTTTGATCGTCGGGGCACTTCATAGCATTAAAGATTAATTCGATCCTCTTTATCCAGCTTTCGGTCTCCATTGGCGATAACCCACTTCGAAATAAGGGCGGTCTCATTTCGATAAATTGTTTCACATAGGGATCTCACTTAACGTTGGTGGTTGTGATGTGACAACGACACTATTGCCCATTCGAATGGCTTCTGCCAATGCTTGCATGATTTCCGATAGAGGAGGATTTGATCTCTCTCTATATCGTTCTGCAAGTTTGTCTCTTTCCCTTCGACTCAAATATGTGCGGAAGGGTTCCTGAAACAGGAAGATGCATTTATGAGTACCGCCCTTATTTCGAGGTTGGTTCCTCTGATACCATTTAATTGTAACGGTCCTACATTCTAGGTACCATCACAATTTTCATTTCATTTATTTATTTCACAGGGTTGCCAGTGAATTTAACATTCAACATTTATAAGTACATAAAGAAAAGTGCAGAAAAGTAAAACATGTTATTTATATCACAAGGTCATATAGTACATCTGATCATCAAAAAGATAACCCAACATATACATACAAAAGTGGGTATCTTACATCTGTGCTCAAAGAACAGTAAAACATGTAACAAGGTATGAGTAGAGACAGATCAAAACTATATTACTATACTACATATCATGAAACACTATGAACTACTGGAAGCAGAACTGGAACTCATCATGCGAGCAATCTGGATCACGGCAGGCAGCTTTGTGGGCATCCAGAACTCCAAAGACTGCGGTGACAACCTCAACCCAAATTTTAGTCTCAAAAAGAATGTCTTCTTGTAGGTGACTAACATCTGGGATGCACACTCTTCCATCATGCAATAATAACTCATCCTGAATCGAGAATCTCTCTTTCTGACCTGACTGCACTGAGATCCAAATCTCTGCCATCTTTGGATCCAACGGTATAGCTGTTATGATCCTATCTCTAATATCGCACGAAATCTCCATCCAACTCAACATTTTCTATTAGTCAGAGACTAAATGAATTCTCATTTTTCCCTTTTTACTATGATGTCTTATTAATATTTTACGGATTTCATAGTTTATTCTCTTAATTACGTTCTCTTTCGTTATATCATATTATTCGTTTTCATCATCTTCTTATTGTTTACCTTTTTCTTCTTTTGCTCATTCTTTTCATATATATATCTTTTCATGTGGAGTTTTACTTTCTTATCCTTATTTCTTATACTTTTTGTTGTTATCGGGCAGTGTTAAGAGAATATTAACATTTTTATCATTTATATAGCGCGTTTGCGTGCCTTTTCATATTCACACACATTTCTTAACGTGCCTTTTCATATTCACACGTTAACTTTCATTACAATATCATTGGGAGGACATTCACCCCACCTCCACTGTTGGGTTGACCCTTAATTTGGCCCATTTCATTTCTTCATTTCTTTACTTCATTTTTGTATTCCTCTTTCTTTAGACATATTCATTTACTTTATTGTACGTTTACTTCAATTGCTCTTTCTTGCAACATAAAACATAAACATAAAACATAATCATGAATAATAATCATGAAATTAAGCAATTACAGAAGGGTGAGAACTCACTGCGACTATTCATTTTCCTTTATCGCTCCTATTTCCGTCATTACGCCTTCCGCTTCCGTGTGACGTCATTTCCTACATGGTATCATTCTTAACTATGTTAAGACCGTCAATTTTTATATCCTTAATTACCCTAATGTTGAGAACATCTCTCTAATTGACCTAGTTAGGTCAAAGACCTTTTTAACGAGCTAGGGTTTTGCTGCCCTAGGTTCATTAGTACACTTTCACTGTTTTAGTGAAAGGGGCAGCAAACTTGAGCCTCCAAATAATTATTTGGTGCTTTAGGGTTTCTCCTTTTCCAACCCTAAATATCAAAATCGACTTCACCTTAGTTAGGGTTTCATCAAAATCCCTTGAAAATCACGGATTTAGGCGTAAAGTCTATTACAAAAACTTTTCCCATGAAAACAATCAAACATTTTCGGAAAACCCTAAACCCTAGAGAGGAAAAGATTACCTTTCAAATGGAGGAGAAATCGGAAGAAACGGAGGAGAATCGAGTTCGTGGTGAAGATCGGCGGTTTCGGCTCTTCCGTCGCCTGCAGCGGCTTCTTGCGGGAATCAGGAGAGGAATAGAATGAAGCGGCGCTTATTCCTTTCTCTATTTTATCGGGTTATCAACACCGCTTCCTATTTGTACGACACACAACACTTTGACCGGCATTAGCCGGTTCAATTCCTTGTTTCTACCGGTTCAACCTATTACAACTCCTTGCTATCAGTACACCATTATAAACATTTGTTATAAAATTAGCTAGCATACCTTAGTGGCGTCACACTAATATTACTGACACTTCAATGGATGTCAACCACAAGATCTATGCCCACGCATAATCTATTCTACTTTGTAATCCGGAGTACTATCATTTCCTTGTTGGCAAGCTTATTTATGTGGCTGTTAGACAATCCGATATTTCATTTGTTGGGAGGGGGGGGGGGGGGGGGTCGGTGGCTTACTAGCTTCATGCATGCTATTTGGATATCCCACCTGCAAGTTGTCGAGCGAATCCATACACACCTTTTTTTTCTCTCTAATTAATCTCCTATTCCGATGCAGATTATGTCGGCTCCCTCGATGATCGTCAGTCTACGAGTGGCTACTGCACATATTTTGGAGGACATCTGGTCACTTGGCGAAGCAAAAAGCAGACAGTATTAGCACGCTCCTCTGCAGAGGTTGAGTATTGTTTGATGGAGTCTGTTGTTTCTAAACTCACATGGTTGGAAAATCTTCTTACTGATTGTCTGTCCGTCCTCTACCACGACAGTCAAGTTGCGATTCATATCACCGAGAATCCCATTTTTATGATCGTACTAAGCATATTGAAGTAGATTGTCATTTTATCCGGGAAAATTTCAACTTCACAAACATGATGTGCGATATTTACCTTCTATCGAACAAATTTCCGATGTCCTCACCAAGGTCTTACCATGCCCCATATACCGACAGTTCCTTATCAAATTTGACGTCTACAATATGTATGCTCCAACTTTTGGAGGTGTGCGGAAGAATTATGAATAAGGCCATGTTAAATGCCCTCTTTCTTGGCTCATTTCCTTTATTTTCTCATGTATAGTCTCACATCTTGATTTTGGAGTTGAGGTTTCACTCCATCCTATAAATATGTGTACAAATACTTGTGTTGTAAGTTAATAAAGTGTAATAAAATTCTTTGAGCTTTCTGTTCACATCTTCTACAATATATATATATATATATATATATATATATATATATATTTATGTATATATATATATATATATTACATATTTGAATAAATTTTTAGACAAGTCGTTAGAAATTAAAACAGCTGTAATGTTGGAAGTAAACACTCTCATTCAAAGTTTGACTTAAATGGGTTTGAATTAATTTTTATTGGATTGGTACTATAATTAATTTCTATTTTTTGTTGTAGAAGTATTTATATTTTAAATGGTCTTTAATGGTTAGCCCAACAAAGCCGTTCATTAATCTGAGTTATGATTTGTAATGGCCTTGAAGGGCCTAGCTAAAATGCTTTTATTCTGTACGATTTTCTGGTCTTTTATTTTGATTTTGCTCGCATAATACAATATACTGTTGCGCATATACAAAGAAGTTTAAGGCTGACATGGTAGTTTCTTGCTAGTCTTAGTGCACATATGTGCATGCGCTCAATGCACACAATAATCTTTTCCTAACTGCATGGGCTTAAATGGACTTCAAAAATCCCTTTGACATTGTGTGCACGATATTCCGACATTGCATGCTCATGAGGGGTTGATGCAATCCACGTTCCTGGAAACTAATACAAACAGGCGATGGAATTTTATAGAAGTGAAAAAAGAAGGATAAACTTAAAGAATAAGACGGGTTTTCCTTGCTCGGGAACATGGAATGATCATTTACTCAATGTAAAACTTGTCGCCGGTCTAGTTTACACTTTATTCCCTGGATCACGACAGAGTCGGCACCTAGCTCTGCCACGATATATGTGAACAGAAGTTTAAGGCTGACGTGGTAGTTTCTTGTTTGTCTTAGTGCACATAGGCCAGCCCTTTGTGGTTCGTACGGATTGCTGCAGTTTGCGCCACCTATGGAGTCAAATGGCGACCTCTTCAACCCAACAATTGTGAATCACCAAGCTATTGGGTTACAACTTCTCAATTGAGTACAAAGCGGGGTCAACGAAAATTGCTACACCCTTTCCCATAAGGACGTTAATGGTACTCTGTTGGCCACCTCCCACCCGCAATGGCTTGATGTTGACGCCATCCCAACCGAGGTGTGAAGAGATCCACCCTACGCCGCCATGATCCAAGACTTCCAACGAGATCCCGAGTTTATCCTCCCTTCTGACTCGTTGGCGGACAGATTCATCCATATTTCTAGGAGTATCTCTTGTTTTTCATTCCCATCCCCATAAGAACGAATACTGTGATTCGCATTTCGAACGAGCATGGATATAATATCTATAGGATAACTTCCATCGTGAGAGTTTTTTGTAGATTCCAAATGATACCCGCGATCTCTCTTTTTCTAATTCAATACACAAATCTATTGGTTTTGTCAGGTTAGCTATATGTTCTGTCGTGTCAACTGAAGACGGTGAAAATTGAACCCCTTACGCAAATGGATGCGTACCTAAATCCATAGAGATTCATCTCCGCGGATTTCACACCTCCATGAGTTTCATGCCACCCCGACGGCACGTCATTCGGGCGGATATACTGCCTACTTATGTTTTGCCGCCACCCTTTACTGTTGTGACATGATGCAGACGGTGCAACAGTTTGTTGCCAATTGTCTAACCTATCGAGCAACCCCGTTGATAGTCACAGTGGATAGCTTGGGTAGAGCTATGGAACATCTACTATCAATCCACCGTCAACTCGACTCTCTTTCAGGTGGTCTATGAGCGCCCGCCTCCGAAGCTCATACATAGTCTTTCCGGTGAGTGCTAAATGCAAGCCTTGACTACAGATCTCCAAGACTACAATGAGGTCGTCCACCATTTGTAGGGACGTCTCCTCCGGGCTCAGCATCACATGGTCAACAAGCCAATTGACAATAATAGGACGCGGTCTTCTCGCTCAGTGAGGAGGTGTTTGTTAACTTGCGGCCCCATCGTCTGAGTTCATTCACCGTCCAAGTGCATCCCAAGTTATCTGCCCTATATTTTACCAATTTCCTGATCTTGGAGAAGATAGATGCCTCCTACCGACTACAGTTGTTGCCCGCCAGTCGTGTACACCCAGTGTAACGGCCCGTAGACCGCCACATGATAATAATATTCATTTCATTTTAAATATTTTTGGGCGCAGTACAACAATTATATAGAAGCCACAAATGAGTATCAAAAGCAAAATTATATAAATAAAACTCTTATTCCCTTTTTATATATATCTCATAGGTCCAACACAAGCCCCCCCCCCCCCCCCCCCCCCCCCCCCCCCCCCCCACATACACACACACACACACATATATCTATATCTATCTATATATATATGTCAAGTACATCATTGCATCATAAGCTATATTAATAATTTCTTTGGCAAGTGGGACATTTCAGGTCTTGGCACCATCCCCCATGATTGTTTGCCATCTCAGAATTTCCACAATTCTTTTAAACCATATACAATAATATTCCTCTTTATCCTGTCTTACTCTTAGATCCTAAAAAACTTAGAATAGAAAGGGTTAGCCTTTAAACAAAAACTAAGCGAAAAACTTACCTCTTTAAATGTTATACAGGCAAAGAAAATGTTTAATAACAATATTCATATAACATTTTATTTCAAACAATATATGATAATCAGTCTACTTGAAAAGTGTATAATGGTACATTTCAAGTTGTATCTATATGAACAATAAATAGTAATTTTTAGAGTATAACAGACAAGTAACATTCATTAGAGATGTTCATTCTTCATAATTCATGTTTCCTTATTTCATTTCCATTGTATTCTTTTATTCTTTTACTTTTGCATTCATTTTCAATATGTTTTCATTTCATTACGTTAGGGGTCGCTGCATTTGTATCAGTCTTCAGTGTTGGGCCCGTTCCACGTAGGTCGAACTCCATGCGCACAACTCGCATAAGACTCGTTGAGGCCCAACTGAGTTGACCCGGGAGTTTAATCCAGTGCGCACAACTCGCTACTTGGTACATTGGCAGGGCCGCCCCGACGCAGACGACACTTGGATATTACCGGCAGAGCTTGATCGACTCGCCCCTGGACTTCGACTTCAGTACAATCATCTCAATTCATCGGAGACGAAGGCTTTTCAGTCGGGGGGGGGGAGTTTATGGGGATCCATCAGATCATGCACCTGGAGGGGTTCTCTGCAAGGCAAGACCCACATTCATTTATTCACGCAGGAAGGCTTGATCGGATCGCCAATCCGATTCCGCGGTTGCGTCCGACACATCGCTGCGAGTCAAAAACATATATTAGTTTATTTTTTTTGAGTTTATTTTCATGTATTTAGTGGCCAACCCCACCGATCAATCATAATCGTTGATGGGGAAGCCCTAGGTTGTTCTCTTCTTATAAATAGGTGTTGTAGGGGCTGAAATCAGATCATTGCATAATTTTGGAGAAGTATTTCCGGATTCCAGCGATCACCCCTCAGTGCCGACGCCGTGGAGCCCTAGGTGACGACTTCTAGGTTGGTTTCTCCTTCCCTAACCCTTCCCCTACCCCTTGCCATCATTTTCCATCCCTAATCCTTCACTTTCAGCCACCGCAACCCCAAAACTGCAGCCCTAAGGCCGCCGACCTGCTGTGATCCGGCCGCCGCCAGCCTCCTGCCGCCCTCCTCCCACTTTTGCCCCTTCCTCCACCCCCAACACTGCCGCCGAACCCTCCATCTTCCAGCAAGCCCGCCGGCCAGCCTTCCTCCCGCCGACCACCACTCGACCACCCTAAGCCCAGGCCGCCCCTCCCCTAACCACGCCTCACGTGGATCCACTTTCCCGCACCCCCTATTCTCATGATCAATCTGGATCTGAGAATTCCGGCCCCCGATCCGTCATCCCCACCACTCATATTGCCATTTTTGCCCGGATCCGATCTTAAATAGCGGATCCACCCCTCCCCAGCCCAGATCTACTTGTACGTGTTCGGATCTACCCATTTCTCGTCTGATTTTATCATTTACCGCCAAGGACAGCCACCACCTTCATTTTCACGCCGCCGGTTCCACCTCCGATCGCCGATCTACGCATCCAGATTCAAATTCTTTAGTGTCTCAGTTCAGCCCGCTACTTTGAGAATTTCTTGTGGTATTAACTTATTTGATTTGACATTTTCATTGGTGGATTAATATATGTGATGTGATTCTTGCTAGTAGAAAATCGTTTCGATACACTATTAATTTGCAGGAGGAATTATTCGTCGCGCGCTTTGCTTTGGACCTCCGAGCGGAGGAAAGCCGTTATAAAATTATCGAATTAAATACTTGTTTTCAATTTTTAATATTTGCGCGGTGTTAGAAAATTTCATTGCTCAAATTTATTTGTCACCGTAGGTTCGTAACGGACGGCCGCATAGCACTTAGGATCATACTAGAGAGTCACCTTTGCATTTATACCTAGATTCCTAGGTTTGTGCCCCCTTAGCCTACCCTACATCATAATCCCTCGCCGTGAGTTTCTCTTTTTCTTTATCTTTCCTCGGGTTATCATCACGTCTATCTTGCAATGCCATTCTTCTTCGTATCTGAAAGTGGGCATCAATTATAACTTGAATTATGTCTTTAAATAGTTATGATGTGGAATCTAAGGGTGGTTAGAAAAATAGGTCTTTCTAGGGTAACGAAAAGGACACCAAAAATCATATTGTATCCTCAACTAAACCAATTCCATCTCCAACATAATTAGCATCTCTCAGTTTTCCTAATACATTTAATTACTCCGATAATTACATACCATTATCATCACTTATGTCCCATATATTGTAATCCATTCAACAATTCATAACATGACACCTCAACATCATCGTAATAATTAATCACATTCCTATAGTCGGCCCCCTCATAAACCCGAACCAAGGTATATATATAGTTTTTAATTTCAGTAAAACCCTAACAATTTAACCTTAGTATGAGGGCAACCAGCTCTAAAAATTAAAGAAACCCATAGATAATCATAATTTATAGCGGCCACATCTGAAATTGCAACCATTCTATGTAAAAACAGCCCTCCCATTGGAGAAAACAACAGCCCCATGAGCTAAAACTGCAATTATAGGCTTATAGAAGTTCCCTATAAAAGGCAGCAGCCCCATGAACAAAAAACAGCAATTTCAACAATTAAACATGAGTTTCCAGCAGCTTTTCATGGGTTTCACAACATAATTTCTAACATTAGTAGCCCTAATTATGATTCCCTCAAACTCCAGCAAAGTTGGCAGCAAACCCCCATCAATCTCAATCAATTTTTTCATAGAAAGACAAATACTTTACATGCAAATTCAAATCAGCACCCCATTGAAATCCAACAGCCGGCCACATGGTATTTGCATAAATTTAAACCCTAAGTCTCAAAGCTCAAAGAAAAGTCCTATTTTCTATGCTGCATTACAGTAAACACTGAATTTTCTCCGTTCAAATTTCTCTAATCAGAACCATTTTATTCAATAATCGTATGAAAAAAGAGGGGAAGGACTTACAGTGTGGAAGGATAAATTTAGAACTTTGCTGTAGTAACTACCCAAATTCTTCTTTCGTTAAAGTGCAGGGTTCCCAAATTCGGCCACCCAAGGAGAGAAGTTGGTACCGTGTGGGAGGGGGGTCGATCTAGCCCTTATTCTATCGAGGGAGTGAGAAATCAGAGGAAAGAGAGGAAGCGTGTGGTTCCTGCAGAGATTAGGCGACAAGGGCGAGAACCGGGCGGTGTGTGCGGGATTTGGGAGATATGGAGAGCTTGAAAGTTCCTATCCCTCCGTGGCCTGGTCCAAAATGCATCCCCCATGACTAATCCTAATTCAATTAGGCCCTAAGTGAACTCAACCATTTAATTACTTCTTTTTTTTCTCTTAACCCAACTGTTTTACTATTGACACACCAAAGACATCTATTAGCACACCAATTATATTATGTTCAATCATTCAGTTATTCACGCCTCAAAAGTAAATCTGCATACAAATTAATCTCAAAAATAAAATTTCGTCATAACATAAAATACGTAATTAAAATTGTGATGACGACAATTCGTCAATGATCTTTTATTTTTTCTCGAGAATTAATCTATTTAAAAATTTATTACTTTTATGTAGTTGTATGAAATTTGGGTGTTACACCCAGTTTTCATGTCTCCCATATTAAGAGGGCGTTATAAAATCATCCCCTCCAAGCTACCCTATTGTAGGGGATGGTCGACTCCATCCCTCATTATGAGCCCGATGTAGTGCTGGGGTTTAACACCAAGGACATTCAAGATCAGTCGGGGCATCAAGTTCTCATCCAATGGAAGGGATTGCCCGTGGATGAAGCCATATGGATCATGACGGAGGAGGTCAAGACTCAATTCCCAGAGTTCGACCTTGAGGTCAAGGTCATTGTGGAACACTCAGGAGTTGACACGAACATGAGCGATCCCGTCCTTGATTAGCGATACACAGTGTTGTAGATGTCGGCCGACATGTCCGCTGACATAAAGGTTTTGGGCAGAAAACGCCACGACATTGACATTTTAAGCAAAAATGTTATTTTTGAAAATATCCCTCATATATCGATCTTCAGGTCCCGATATATCAGTTTTACCTGAGATATCGGGCGATATCTCGCAGACGATATATGGCAAGTATTAAAAAAGTAAAAAAAAATATTTTTCATTTCTTTTAAGCATCCGGGTGGTAATATTTTGTTTTGTGCTACATTTCATGCATTTCTCTGAGCCAAAATTTGACTTCTTTCTTGTCTCACTCTCATTTGATGCTCTTTATGTTGTTTACTACCGTCAACGTTTCTTTTTGTATAATTTATAAACATACATTATGTGTTTATATGTTTATTGTATAATTTATAAAATACATTATATGTATATATATGTTTATTATGTAATTTATAAAAATAAATTATGCATGTTACTTCGCGCATTTACAATATATATATATATGAATAAATTAATTTTAATATTAAATTCCGACATTGTAAAATATCCCCGATATATCCTTCGCAATCCGACATACGACATTTCAAACTCAAATCGACATTAACCCGACATCCGACATCTACAACCTTGACGATATGTGTGGGTATACTCACACGTGCACGACAACACGAGCTTTGACCACGGCAGGTGAGTTTATTATATTATTTTGTCGTTATTTATGTGATTATCTTAATGGTAGACCCTCCTAGTGTATAAAGGGGGTTTTAAGTGTTGTATCTTCATCTTTTGCGTTGTCTGGTTATTGGAATGAACTAGGAGAGAATGACTTAGTGTTCCTCCCGTCCCTAATTCTCGTAAGTGATTTCTATCAAGAGTTGCAGATGCATGGCAGGGCTGCACCAGTCCAGTGCCTATGGAGTTCACAGGCGTCTTCGCACTTTCACTGACTCCACAACTGGCCAAGGAGTTTACGGATCCTTCACTATTTGGCTGCATTTGCAGTTCCCCCTAACCCGCCTAAGGAGCTATTGGGCTCGCCAGTGTCGCACAACCGCTTATCTCTCCTTACAAGATGGCTGATTGATCTATCACTTCTTACAAAACCTTGCCAAATAAGCTTTGGGCACGCCAATGTTGCACAACCACCTGTCTCCATGCGCGTCTATTCTAGTTCACACCTATATCTGGCTTTTCTTTTATTTATATATTTTCTTCTCTAAAAGAATAACGAGATCAAAGGATACAGAAAATCACTTTAAAGCCAAAGATCATCCAAAGATCACACGACTAAAATCAACCAAACACAACAAATATGATTGAATAAGTATATTCTTAACTGTTATAAAATGAGAATCTCATTAAAATGAGTAAACGGGATGAAGCGATATAAGGCAGATGAAAAACCTAATTACTAAGAAAATAAAGGTTTGTTGTTTGCATGGTTGTGGTAATCACAACTAAAACAACAAACACAACCAAACATCTGAAACAAGTTAATAGACCAGAATTGTTTAATGTGATTAAGAAACTACTGAAGCTGAAGGGATGACGACGAATCCAACAAACTACACTTGATTATATATGTTTGACACAACTTCTAATCATAGATAGATCAGTTTAATTTTGAAATATAATTGTGTTATTCTATTGAAACACGATAAATGACTACCAAGTTAGAATGAACATTGCAGTCTTATTCTTACATTTCATTCTATTCCAAATTCAGCTACTTGTTTAAGGCTCAGTTTGGGGCAGCTTATGTGGATGAAAAAGCTCCATTCAATGCACAAACACACTTTTCTGACCGTTTGTTTGCGCAGGTGTTGGAATAGAGCGTTTTTAGAAAGGGCGTATTTAGAGGTTCTTGAAATGTCGAGGGGAGGTCACGTTTAACTTTCGAGAAGCACATTTTGTGTGGAAAAGAAATACGTGTAGCTCTTTCCGTGCCATTCGCCTCCCGTGCCCTACCCCCGTTCCTCTTCTTTTCCTTGATGCTCGATCGCCTGCTGCAAATGTTCCATCTCTTTCTACAGGGTCCTTCGCTCGATCGTCCACTCCCACTTCTTCGTACGGTCACGGGCATTTTCGTCAGTAAATTTCTACAGGCGATATCCTCTCTCTTCTTTTTATCGCACCACCTCATCTCTCTCTGCACCATTGCTGAAGAATATAGAGATATGCAAGGCAGGGAGGATGTGAGTTTCGACTGGTGACATCTTCTCTTCTTCTCCCTCTTTCTCTCTGCACCATTGCTGAAGAATATATAGATATGCAAGGCGGGGACGATGTGACAAGGAACAGCTCAATGAGGTTCTGAATCTTGGGTCAATTTCATGCACATCTGTCTTTTTTGAATATAGAGACATCTGTCTTTTTTGACATCGTGTTTTCTGCTTCCCCTGATTACTTTTTTAAGGTTTTTTTTGTTCTTTGTCCCTGGAATGTGTTTGCAGTCTCAACACTATAATTATTTATAAACATCAATTTTCCCTTACCAATTAAGCTAATACTTAAGTTATTGCTGTTATAAGAAAATTACTGTCTGATAGAAATAAAACACACTAAAACAGTTAAACATGAAAAATCATTTCGAACGGCACTAAAACACAAATTCTCCAAACAGCCCTCAAATTTCTCATCAATGCCTTTCTGACAGCTTTATTCTCACAACTGGTTTCTCACAACAACTTTTTCATCAGCATCAGCCGCCCTAAACAGAGCCCAAGTACAGTGAAATAATATGAAACTATTCAAACATTTGGACTTTTTTTAAACAATTCCGACAATTATTTATAAATTTATTTACTTCATGTTTTAATCCATATGCTCATTTTTCATATAAAATGAGGCATGTGAAATATGATATATCATATTTTTTAATCTGAAAGTATACTTGTTTATTTTGTTAAATGGAGCTCTTTGCGTTGAGTTGTAGGAGTTTCAGCACCCGTTTCAGCTCAGCCACAGTTAATTTTCCCTTCTCCTTCGCCACAGCTCAACGAAGGGAATGGATCAAATCTTAAAACAAATTAGAAGAGCAGTTGGATCAAAAACACCTTGAGGTAGTTATACTATAAATTACTTTAATTTTTAAATAGTTACACGCACACTAGCAGTCGTGCACAGGGCTATGCATGTGCCTGATTATTCTTGGTTGTGAACATGCTATGCCCGTCCGTGAATGTTTTGGGTGCACGGGCACCGCCCGTGTCAACCCAAAGTGATGGTGCATGGGTTTCACCCATGTAATAATGTTTTAAGAGTGATATAGTAATTACTCATAGTAATGTTTGGAACATGCTATGCTTGCTTTGCTTTGGAAAAGAAATCTCATTCCGTAGAACAGAATTTATATTTTCATGATTATTAGAAAATTTAGTTAATTCACTGTTTTTTTAAAATAAAAGGCATAAAGTTAAACAGGAGGGGAAATAAAATAAACCAACAAAGGGTGTTTACACAAATCTATAATGGTGCACTAACAACTCTCTTTCAATAATTAGCATTAGGGGTGTAAATTGAGGTGAGCCGATTCATGAGCTTGACGAACATGCTCAAAAAAAACTCGGCTCGGGCTCAAGTTTAGTTGTGACCTGAGTTTGAGCTCATATATTCTTGTTCATGAGCTCGCAAACCGGCTCATGAGCCTTTTGAATAGCTTTTAAACAAAAATTAACACACACACACACACACACATATATATATATATATATATATATATATATATATATATATATATATATATATATGTGTGTGTGTGTGTGTGTATAAAATACAACTCATGAGTAAAAAAAGCTCGTGAGCAGCTCGAGCTCATGAGTCAAACTCAAGCTCCATATACAGATCTCAACCTTGAGTTCTATATATGAGTTCGTCGAGCTCGAGAGCTCAAAATAACAAGCATGTGCTTGAACTCGAGCTTGAAAATTTTGTCAAGCTCGGCTTGTTTGTGCCCCTAATTAGCATAGATACACTCACACATATATATACACTCATGCACACACACATATATATAAACTCTTGCACACACACATATATATACACTCGTGCGCACACACATATATTTACACTCGTGCACACACACATATATATACACTCGTGCACACACACATACATATATAATATTATATATATATATATCTAGTGTAAATTGAGGTGAGCCGATTCATGAGCTTGACGAACATGCTAAAAAAAAACTCGGCTCGGGCTCGAGTTTAGTTGCGACATGAGTTTGAGCTCATATATTCTTGTTCATGAGATCGCAAACCGGCTCATGAGCCTTTTGAATAGCTTTTAAACAAAAATTAACACACACACACACACATATATATGTGTGTGTTTATAAAATACAACTCATGAGTAAAAAAAGCTCGTGAGCAGCTCGAGCTCATGAGTCAAACTCAAGCTCCATATACAGATCTCAACCTTGAGTTCTATATATGAGTTCGTCGAGCTCGAGAGCTCAAAATAACAAGCATGTGCTTGAACTCGAGCTTGAAAATTTTGTCAAGCTCGGCTTGTTTGTGCCCCTAATTAGCATAGATACACTCACACATATATATACACTCGTGCACTCACACATATATATACACTCGTGCACACACACATATATATACACTCGTGCACACACACATATATACACTCGTGCACACACACATATATATACACTCGTGCACACACACATATATATACACTCCTGCACACACACATATATATACACTCCTGCACACACACATATATATACACTCCTGCACACACACATATATATACACTCCTGCACACACACATATATATACACTCCTGCACACACACATATATATACACTCCTGCACACACACATATATATACACTCCTGCACACACACATACATATATAATATTATATATATATATATCTAGAGCAATGTTAAGTGAACACCATAAATTTTATTTACATCCCAAATTTTATATACCCACAAAATTGAAAACATGGGCAATTTCATTCACATACCTTTCAATGCACCATCCTGTTGGAAGGACACATCGGTCATTCCTTCTTTAGGAACCGAAACAATCACAACAGTTGCATCTGTGTAAAGGTAAAAATCCAAACAGTGTATCATGAGGAGAACTCAACCTCTTTCCACCTCCAATAGGTTCACACATTCTTCTCCGCTCAAGTCCAAGAAGGAAGCCATTGCCAATGATTCCCTTCTTTGTTCGATAAAAATAAAATGAATAAATCTGGATCAAGCAAAAATCTGAGATGATGTCGAAGTTCATGGTGAGATGAGAAATTCTGGAGAAATCAAAAGAACAGAATCATAAGAACCCCTAAACTAAACTCAAATCCTTTAACCCTGTATCCCGATCAAACTAACAAAAAAGCAAGTTTGAGGCTCGACCATGTAGTTCCAAGAAGGCAACGACTATTGTCGGCGACATTAAAGAGACATTTGTTGTCTGTCTCACCTGCTCACCTTTCCACTTTCTCTGAGCCCGCGGGCACCAAGCAACATCGGGCATCGAGGGAGGAACGACGATGGAGGAAGGAGAAGGCACTGGTCGCGAATTAGGGATGGCTAGAAAATGTGTGCATGTAACATTCAATTTTATAATGTGTTTAAATGTTTTTCTAGGTGTGCACATAACTAAACATGGTGTGCACGTAACATTGCTTTATACATATTGGTGTAGGGTAGGATAAGGGATGCACAAATCCAAGACTACTAGGGAGGGGAATGCGGACTTGAGACTCTAATCCCTAACCTATATGCAATGCGTCCGTCGATGACGACGACAAATTAATACGATCATTTAATATTTTAACCCACACAAAGTATTTGAAAACTAAAATAAGCATTCAATAAACAAACTTTTAACGGCTTTCCTCCGCTCTGAGGGCCAATGCGAAGTGCGTGGCGAATGGATCCCACCTGCAAGTCACAAGCATTTCGATCCAACCTTTCCACAAACAAAATTTTCAAGCAAATATAACACTCAATCCAATATAAATATGCTGAAAATAATAGTCCAATACAACAAAGACTCATCAAGTAATGTGTTGTCCAAGGCAAAGGAAATTTCGGAGTCGGAAATGCGAAGGGGCGGTGGTGGCTCCAGAGGATGGATGATCCAGCAGCAGTGGATGGGAGGGGGTTGTAGGCTGGCGCCTGGTTGCTGGGAGGGCGATTGGATGGGTGCTGAGGTGAGGAGGGAGGCTGTCGGCTGGGTTGGGGATGGGAGGAATTGGCCGCCTGTTGTATGGGTGGGGAACAGCTAATTGCAGGTTGTTTTGGGGGAGGGCGGCTGGGTTGCTGGAAGGGGGGAATTGGCCGCCTGTTGTATGGGGGGGGGGCAGCCAACTGCAGGTTGTTTTGGGAGGATTTGGGCGGTGGGGAGAGGGATTGGAGGAGGAGGGAAAATGAGGCTTAGGGTTTTGGGATACCTTGTGGGAAAGGATGAGCGTCTATGAGTCGTCAGTTAGGGTTCCACGGAGTCGGCACTGTGAGGTGATCGCGGGATTCCGGGATTGAAATCTCCAAAACCTGCAATGCCTTAAAACAAACCACTAATAACCTATTTATAATAAGAAGACAACTAGGACATCCCACCATCGACGACTATGATTGATCGGAGGTGGGTCACTCAAATAAATCAAATAGAATGTAAAAAATAAAGTAATATATGAAAAAGATTCGCAGCGCGGATTCGGACACATCTACGGAGTCGGATCGGCGATCCGATCAAGCCCTTCTGCGCGAGTACACGAACATGGGTCTCGCCTTGCGACGAACCCCTCCCGGTGCATGATCTGATGGATCCCCATCAAGTCCCCCCGATTGAAAAACCTTCACCTTCGATGAATGAAGACTGTTGGGAATATTGCCCTCAATGCTCCCTAGTCTTGACTTGAAGAGGCATCACCATCAATACTAAGAGCATAGTTGTATTTGATATTGTTCAAGCTCATCATGTGCAGGATGTTCCATGGAACAAGTTTAGACAAGTTGTCTAAGTGGTTGTGACAGGTGATCACAAGGTGGAGAAGTGGAGAGACAAAAATCTGTCTAAGTCCACAGACGTTGAGTGAAGCCAGTTCACTCAACGCCAGAAGTCAAAGGAAGATGTTGGATAGGCTGAAAATCGCCTAAGTCCACAGACGTTGAGTAAAGCCAGTTCACTCAACGCCAAACAGCAAAAACGCTGAGTATGGTGTTGACTGTCAAAGATCAGCAATTTGCAAAGCAATTCTGCGGCTAAGTCCACAGACGTTGAGTGAAGACAATTTACTCAACGCCATATATCAGAAGGCGTCGAGTATAGCTGAGTCTGTCAAAGCCTCAGTATTGGCAAGCTGAAAAAACGACTAAGTCCACAGACGTTGAGTGAAGCCAGTTCACTCAACGCCAGACAACAAAAGCGCCGAGTAAAGACAGGACAGTTAAAGCCCAATAGGTTGCAGAGACAAAATTGCAGCTAAGTCCACAGGCGTTGAGTGAGGCCAGTTTACTCAACGACGGACAACAAAAGCGTTGAGTCATGCTGCTGCAGTCAAAGCCTAAGAAGAAAGAAGACAAAAAGCGGCTAAGTACAAAAGCGTTGAGTGATGAAGCTTCACTCAACGCTCTCAACGCCTCGTCAAGCTGGCAGACTTCAGAGAAGCGGCTAAGTATAAAAGCATTGAGTGATGAAACTTCACTCAACGCTCTCAATGCCTAGCAGATAAAGAGTTGCAGCTAAGTCCATGGGCGTTGATTGATGCCAATTCACTCAACGCACTCAACGGCTGACAGTGCAGAAAAGATTGACTAAGTTTAGAGGTATTGAGTGAAGCCAGTTCACTTAACGCACTCAACGCCTGACGGTGCAGATAATTTGACTAAGTCCAGAATCATTGAGTGAAGGTCATTCACTCAACGCACTCAACACACTCAACGCCTGGAGTTGAATCTGAAGATTTGGCTAAGTACACAACTGATGACATCAGCCAAAGTCAACAAAGTTCAAATTAGTTGCGGGAAAGCTACAGAACACGCCAAATAGCGTCGGAGGCCTACTGTACGGCTTCTTCCGTTAAAGCAAGATGCAGCTGTCAATCACAGGTGGTCTCCACTGCTTCTTTGAGCCGTTAATCGGCGGAAGATAAAAGGGACAGGTTCAGAAGGAGAAACTTAATTTTTAGGGTTTTTTTCATTTTCACAAAGTTGCGGCTGAACTTCATCTTCCTCGCCATTGTTGCCGAGCTAGAAGCTTGAAGTCGATCCAACTGATCTAAAAGTTCGTTCCAATTAGCTGTAGCATTTTCTTCTGCTACAGTAAGGTCAGATAAGCTTCTGATAAAGAAAGAGAAGCAGAGTTTTCAAGTTTCTGCAGGTTTAGGTTAGCTGCTTGAAGAACTCAAGACCTGACAAATCTTCAGTCTTCTTCAGCAAGTGTTGAGCCAAGTTTCTGAGGTTTTTCCAGCAGAGGCAGTTACTTACTGAAGATCATTCTCTTGCTGCTGAGAAGATAGTTAGGACTGAGATAACTTAGCTCAGGAAGCAGACACAGAAATATCTCTGTGTCAAATCAACACAAACAAAACCCCTTTCATTTTTGTAGGATTCTTTTGGATCTGAGTTGTAGGGCCTTTGTGCCTGAGGTATGACAGATTTGCCTGAGTGTAGGATCCAGTTTTGGATCTGAGTTGTACGACCTTTGGGTCTGAGGATCCTGAGCTGTAGGGCTTTTGTTCTTGAGGTAGGGCAGTTTGCCTGAGCTGTAAGAGACTCATCCTCTCTGAGTGTACGACCTTTGGGTTTGAGTGTATGATCCAGATTTGGATCTGAGGTAGGGCCTTGTGCCTTAGCTGTAGGAGATTCATTCTCTCTGAGGTAGGGCTATCCTCCATAGCCTGAGCTGTAGGACTTGGATTCAAGTTTGAGGTAGGTGATCATTTGATCATTGAGTTGTAGAAGCAAATTTGCTCTGAGGTAGAGCTTTGTGCCTGAGTTGTAAGTCTTGGAGGAGACTGAGAGATCCTGAGGGATCTGTGGTGTAAGCTCTAAGGAGCTGAGTTTTTGGAGAAATGTCTTGTCTAACAAGAAGTTAGAAAGGTGAGTGGATGTACCCATAATCTGGGGAACCACTATAAATTCTGTGTGTTCTTTGTGGTTTTTCTTGAAAACATATAACTACTAACTAACTACACACTAAGTTAAAGATAATAATAAAAGACTAGAAAACGTATTCACCCCTTCTAGGTGTTTAGCTAATTTGAAATTAAAGACTTTCAGAGACGATTGTACTGAATTCGAAGCCCAGAGGTGAGTCAATCGAGCTCTGCTGGTAGTATCCAGGTGTCATCTGCATCTGGGCGGCCCCGCTAGTGAACTACGTAGCGGCATAGAGGCCCGTCTGTAGTAGGAACGAACTGGTGGGATCTGATCTCTGTGACGCTCTTAGCGCTTAACTCACAAATGGTGGCTCCCGATGCGATCAACGGTGCTGCAGGTGAAACCAAAGAAGACAAATCCCCAGGTGGGTGAGTGCTAGAAAGGGGTGAACTTTGGTGGCCATCAGACGTGGGTGGACTTGAGTGTGGCAAGGTAACGAGAGTGGGTGTGTGGGCGCCTAGTTTGTGTCCTTCACTCTAGCATGGTTTTCCCTAGCGAGGCCACTGGGCAAGATTCTCGAAGAAAGGAAATTTTTCGCACTGCTGCCCGCATTCATGGATATTTTTTTCCATTATTATCGATAACGGTAGTATGGAGAACTTCGTTTCTCAGCATATGTTAGAGATGTTAGGACTCGTGACGCGCCCCTTAGACCAGCCGTATCACTTATCTGGGGTTAGTACTCCTTTGACTCTACCCATTACTCATCGTTGTCAGGTAGAGTTCTCTATCGGGGACGTGTATTGTGATTCAGTGTTATGTGATGTCGCCTCCATCGATGTTTTCCACATTGTTCTAGGACGAACATGGCAGTATGACCGACACGTCATTCATGATGATGTGAGGAACGAGGTGGTAACCTGGGTAGGCGTTGACGTCGGGGGCAATGGCAGGGAAGGGTGGCACTGGAAGAAAATGCAAGCAAGGAACGAGGTGGTCGGGCGCTGGAGGATGTCGGAGCTTCAGGGGTTCTCGTGGAGCAGGGAGCTCAAGGGAGGAGGCGACTCCAGGCGGAGGCATCGGTGTGGTGTCGAGCACGGGAAGGTAACAACGGAATCGGAAGGCGGAACTCGAACTGGCGACGTGAGGGAGAGCTTGGCGGCTGGGTTTTACCGAGAAGCGAAAATGTCAATCTCAATAATTCCCAAACCGAACAGTTAGGGCAACATGAGATGTCTTTTATATGCTCCTTTTCCTCCCCTCAAATATACAATTTTAATAACTAGTTAATTCCTGAACTAAATTTCAGCAAGTGTCATACACACACAAAAAGTACGCGACGTCCCACTCCACACATTCCAAGCCCGACCATTCCATTTAGGCTCACGTGAGGTGGTCACGTTCACGCGTCGGACCATTATAACAAGGTTCACACAATAACAGGAAAATAACATTACATAGGTGCGACAATAAATAAATAAACGTGAATTATTGAGCTAGAGTGCCCTTGGCAGGGTCACATCAGCGGCTGGGAGTCTCCACTGCTTGGGTCCACATACTCTTGAGGTTCGTAGTATGGCGTCAGATCTTCAACATTAAATACCGGGTGGATACCGATATTTGCATGGATATCGGGCCTGTAGGCGTTCGTCCCAATGTGACTTATGACTGAGTAGGGGACTATTTGCCCATCATTTAGTTTTTTGGCAGGTCCCGAAGGGAGCCTCTCAGGGCGGATTCACACCATCACCCATTCGCCTTCCTGAAATACTTGTTCCCGCCTTTGCATATTTGCATGAGTTTTATAATTTTCATTGCTCGTAATAATTTGTTGGCGGACCGACTCATGCAACTCATGCAAATGACTCAGCAGACTCGCTAGAGCGTGACTCTAGGGGTCTGGGGATAATGTCGATAGGTTTCCGCCCTTCTTACCCCTATGAAGGACATGCATACACACACATATATGCATATGCGTATACACAATTACACATGCATATACATATACACATACATATACATATACACACCTCTCTCTCTCTCTCTCTCTATCTATATATATGCATATTTAAATATTTATAATGTGTACACAGATTGCAGCAGGATAAAGAACAGCAGCTTCACTCATTGAGTCGCTGCTTGTCTTGCCTTGCAATCCAAGCATCTTTGCTTTCTAAAGGTCAGTTTGATTCTCACTATCTGTTATTACTTTTCTGTATTTTATATTTCTTGTATAAATCTTCCTAGTAAAATGTTTTTCGATTTAATCTGCTCATGTGCAATAAATGAAATCTATTTTGCCCTTATCTTGTTGTTCCGAAGCATCTTATAGAAGCAATAAGGACCTTGCATTTTGCATGATCTGTGAACATGATTCTTTATATTATGTCATACCATGTCCAATGTACGCGTGATATTGATATTTGGATGATGCATATATATGCAACAAAAGTCATTTCCTTATTATAATTATAATATTAGTACTTGAATTTTATCCGTTTTCCTTCTTAAACTAGTTAATTTAATCTGCCAAATACAGTTGTTCATTTTCTTGTGCACCTACCTGCTTGTATGAAAGATATGGAATAGATGCACATTACTATACTTTGTTCATATGAGTCTGCAGAAGTATAAATCATAATGTTTATAGTTTTACAATAAATAAGTTTCAAATCATTGTTTTTTTTTATTTGCCAATTGTTATTCATGGTCAGATGGGTGTTTTGTCTTTGTTCATTTTCTCACATTGTTCGAGTCTGATGAACTAATGAATGCTGATATTGAGGTTCTCTCAGCATACTTGTTCATATGCTGATATTGAAGCATAAGTTTCAATCCAACAATCTCATTAGTCTTTATTCATGTTGAACTGGCCGAATGAGTGATAATGATGATATTGATTAGCTCTGTGTTGGAATAATTTTTTTATTTGCGTAATATTAGTTAGGGTGATGAGTAGTAATTATTGACTAATGAGATTGTTGGATTGATGCCGGGTAACGACGGATGATTTGATGAGATTTTTATTTTTTTTCTTCTAATGTTGTCTTGCAAAATTAACCCTTATTTTAGGTTGTTTCTCCCATAGTTCTACATTAGTAATGTTGTGAAATTGATGCTATTGTTTGTTCTTTCCGTTCATTGTTATTTGTCATTAATGTTCTTGATGATTGTTACATAAAATGACTCATCGGAGCTCTTTAGTAAGGTGTTTATTTTTTATTTTGGGCATTTAATGATTCGATGCAAGCATTACAAATCAGTTGTAACATAGAGAGAGCTCATTTCAAATATCATTTGGCTGGGATGAAAGAATGTTTGGCCATGCCTTCGAAGCGCCGAGTACCGTGAAGAGGAAATGTGTCGGCCCTCGATTCTACACGAGAATGAAAGAAATTTAAAGAGCATGATTACAAGCCAACTTTGCGTAAATAGTTAATGAATTTGAATATGGCAACTTCTCTTAAAGGGGTTTGCCCTTAGGGATAGATGCTAAAGGATAGATGAATTCATTTTTCCAACTCTCCATTATGGAGTCTAATAAAGGAATGCACTCAATACATATCACAAGGTGGGCATATGAGACTATTATTTGTTCAATGCCCTGTACAATCCTTCCTTCAAAAGATGTTGCATGCTGCTGGACTATGTGGACCTTGGAAGAAAGGGTGATTGGTACGATCCCGGGGAGGTGGTGGCTCCGGTCGGTCTGAGGGAGAGCGGGAGAGGGAGGGGAGGAAGAGAGAGAGAGAATTAGGGTTAGAGAGGAAGAGAGGGAAAACACAATTTCATTCCTGAATAAAAACTATGCAAGGCTTACGCGTCCTCTTATAGTGACGAGGAGTGAACAAAAAAAGAAAATATTCTAAAATAGGAAGTACGGAAATACTTAAATTGACACACGCAAACAAAGCCACAAATTAACGTCATAAGCAAATACGGTAACAAATTAATTAATTATTCGTTGCGGGAATTGTTGGCCCGTCCGCTATACGCGCCTGGCGCGTGTAAACTTTCCAAGGTGGCTCGTCGTCGTGCAACTCCGTAACAAAGCCGTCATCTGGAAAATGTGTCTTGTCCTCAAGGCCGAAATCGGGAAACTGGCGGCAGAAATCATCCCGGGGCAACCACGTTGCGTCCGAGTCTTGTCGGCCGGTCCTGGCCACAAGGACTTCCTCCGATGTGCGGTCTCCTGGGATGCGACATCTCTGATCTAGGACTAAGGCGGGGTAGTAGGGTGCCTCCCCTGCGAGGTCGATGTCGGCCGGAACGTGATCTGTGGGAGTGTGGTCGCCCACAACGCGTCGTAGCTGTGAGACATGGAAGATCAGATGAATGCGGCTCCCAGCTGGAAGGCGAAGACGGTAGGCGACCGTCCCTATGCGGGTGAGGACCTCGAAAGGCCCGAAGAAACGAGGAGCCAGTTTTGGGCATTGCCGGCGGGCCACCGAAAGCTGTCGGTAGGGGTGGAGTTTGACGAACACCCTCTCGCCAACATCAAAAGAGGTCTCAATGTTTCTTGTTGGCGAAGGAGACCATCTTCTGTTGGGCCCGCCGTAAGTGGTGCTTTAAATGATCCAGGATGGTATCTCTGTCACGGATATCGGTGGCCAAGCTCTCCACCTGGCACTCCCCTGGAAGGTGGCGGACGATCGATGGAGGAGGGCGGCCGTAAATGACCTCGAATGGGGCGGTGTCGGCCGCCTGATGGTAGGCGGTATTGTACGAGTATTCGGCCCACCCGAGCCACTTGGCCCAACTGCGAGGCTGCTCTCCCACGAAGCAGTGGAGGTACGTATCCAAACACCGGTTGAGGACCTCTGATTGGTCGTCTATCTGCGGGTGGTAGGATGTGCTTATGCGGAGATGGGTGCCCTATAAGCGGAACAACGTGGTCCAAAACGTACTAAGGAAGAGCGGATCGCGGTCGCTGACGATCGACGGAGGAAACCCATGAAGGCGTACGACCCCTTGGACGAAACTGTCGGCGACTGTGGCCGCCGTGTATGGATGGCGCAGGGGAAGAAAATGAGCATACTTCGAGAGCCGGTCCACTACAACCAGGATGCTGTCATGCCCCTGAGATCGGGGTAGCCGTATGATGAAATCCATGGCGACGTCGTCCCAAATGCGATTTGGAATCGGAAGGGGCTGAAGCAGGCCACCGGGAAACATGACATCGTACTTGGCTTTTTGGCAGGTGAGGCAGGAGGCCACAAAGGCCTTGACCTGTCGGAACATATGAGGCCAATAGAGTGAGGCAGCCATCCGTCGGTACGTCCGGTAAGCTTCGACGTTTCCCCCCGTAGGTGAAGCATGGAACTCGGTCAACAACAGTGGAATGCTCAGGGAGGAGGGGCCGAGTATGAGGCGACCCTTATAGAGTAAGCGGCTGTCAACCAAGGAGTTTGGTGGGTGGCTTGTGGCGTCCGCGAGAAGTGCTATCTGTATCTTGTTGAGCGTCGGGTCGGCTTCTACTTCCCGTTGGAGGGTATCCGCATCCTCCCACACCGGTCGGGAAATGGTTGCGAGGATGGGGTTCCGCGAGAGGGCATCGACCGCGCAATTGGTCTTCTTTGGCCGGAACTCGATGCTGAAGTCATAGTCGAGGAGCTTGGCCACCCATACTTGTTGAGTGGGTGTAGCGATCTTCTGTTGTAGGAGGTAGCGAAGGCTGTGGTGGTTGGTGTAGACCACGAACCGCCAGCCCAGGAGGTAAGGTCGCCAATGTTGCACAGCGAGGACGATGCCCATGAGCTCGTTCTCATAAGCCGAACTACTACGGATTGTGTCTGAAAAAGCGCGACTGAAATAGGCCACCAGGCGACCGGCCTGCATCAAAACGGCTCCAACACCGACGCCTGACGCGTTGCTTTCCACGAGGAAGGGCTGTGAAAAATCCGACATAGCCAACATCGGAGCTTTAACTAAGGCCTGCTGTAGCGCGGTAAAAGCGGCGGAAGCCGCGGCCGACCACTCGAAGGGCCCTTCTTGCCGACTTTTTTAGAAGTTGGGTGAGGGGTTGGGCCAGCGTGCCGTACCCCTGATTGAACCGGCGGTAGTACCCTGTCAGTCCCAAGAATCCACGGACATCTCAGAGTGACGATGGTGTCGGCCATTGGAGGACCTCCTCGATCTTGTCGCTATCCATGGCGACTCCTGTTGCTGAGATGGTGTGTCCCAAGTAGCACACATCGGGAACCCCGAAGGAACACTTCGTTGGGTGGAGTTTGAGGTGGTGGCGTCTTAGAGTTGCCAATGTCTGTCGGACGTGCTGGAGATGCTCCTGCTAAGAAGAACTGTAGACCAATATGTCATCAAAAAAACGAGAACATCCTGACAAAGTACCGGGCGAAAGATATTGTTCATCGTGGCCTGAAAGGTGGCCGTTGCGTTGGTCAGGCCGAAAGGCATAACCAGAAACTCATAGTGGTCGTCAAGGGTTCAGAAGGCCGTTTTGAATACATCGGCCGACCGAACGCGAATCTGGTGGTAGCCGGCACGGAGGTCCAGCTTGGTGAAGACGGTCGCGCCATGGAGCTCATCCAAAAGCTCCTGAATCACCGGAATCGGGTACTTGTCTGGAACGGTGGCTTTATTGAGCTCTCGATAGTCTACGCAGAAACGCCAATTGTTGTCTTTTTTGTAAACCAACAGGACCGACCTGGAGAAGGGGCTGGCACTGGGGCGGATGAGGCCCCCCATCAACATGTTGCGGACCAGTCTTTCGATCTTGTCCTTTTGTACGTGCCCGTAGCGGTATGGACGGACCGAGACTGCCGTCACGCTAGGCTGAAGAGGTATGACATGATCGTGCGGCCGAACTGGTGGCAGCTCGGTTGGTGGAGCAAAGATGTCTGCAAACTCTGATAGGAGGGCCTGAAGGTCCGGAGGCGGTGCTGAGACTGGTGCAGCGGCGTCCGAGATGGGCCACAGCAGGGCCGAAAAAATTGACGTCTGCAGCCCGCTGAATGGCGTGGGCGGAGACCGGGGAGCGAAGAAGTGCGGCGTCTCCCACAAGGAAGCACTCCCGATCGTCCTTGAGGAACCTCATCGTCATAGAGCTCCAGTTGACTCGCACGTCGCCGAGCGTGCAGAGCCACACTACTCCCAAAATGGCATCGATCCCGCCAAGGCCGAAGACGTAGAAGTCCGTCGTCATCGAGTAGGGTCCCACTGAGATCGAAACGGCCGGACAGCGGCCCTGGATCGAGCGGCGACGACCATCGCCCAGACAAACCGTGAAATTTGGAGATGGTTCTGTCGGAAGACGTAGCTGTTGGACCAGATGAGATGAAATAAAATTATGGCTCGCTCCGCTATCCACCATGATGACTATGTGGCGGTCACCTAACTTGCCTGCCAACTTCATGGTTTGGGGGCCAGAAATGCTGCCCACGGAAAAACAAGGAAGCTCCAAGTTGTGAAGGTCTGCATCAGCGGCGGCCTCGGTGGTGTCCTTTGCAGTGATCTCGAGGTCTTCAAAATTCTCTAAAGTGATCTCTGGCTCGAAGTCGCCGATGATGGCATGGAACTCCTTCACCGCACAGACGTGAGTCGGGGAGTAGGGTTGGCGGCAGCGGAAACATAGCCCCTTGCTGCGGAGATCATCGAACTCGCAGTTGGAGATCCGTTGTGGTGGGGCTGGGCGCCCTGGCCTTGCGGGTGGCGAGGACCTTGGGTTTCTAGAGTAGTGCTTTTCCAAGCCCGACCGCCTGGCGGAAGCCCACCGGGAATCGGTGGTGGCCGAGGAGACAAATCCGCGTCCACAAGGCGGGCCATGTCGAGGGCCTCGGAAACTGTTCGGGGGTGGTGGGTGCGGAGCCGGGACCGTATGTTGGGGCAAAGGCCCTGCATGAAGAAGCCAAAATAGCGGTCCGGTGGTAGGCCCAGAACATGAGTGATGAGGGCCACGAACTCATCGACATGGCAGAATCGGAATAACGGGTGTCGTAGCGGCAAATCATTTCCTGCTTGATTTTCGGCCATGAGATGAAAGGATTGGTCTGGCGGAGCCATCGGGCCCAGTGGAGGGCGGAGCCGTCGAGTCCCACGACGACGGTAGAGACCTTGTCCTTCTCGGGGGTGTGGTGGAGATCGAAGTATTGTTCCGCCTTGGCGATCCACCCAATCGGATCAACCCCGGGGAAGGTTGGAAGATCCAAGGTAAGGGTCGGACGGCCGGAAAGACCAAGGGGGAAGCATCCCCAATGTGCGTTGGAGGTGCCGCCCCTAGGATGGACGTGCTCGCGGCCGGTTGCGCGGAGCCACTGGCGGTGGGGGCAGCGGACGGCTGTAATGCATCGAACTTGGCGTGTATAGCGACTAGAGAGGTCTGCAAGGAGGCCACGATGGACTCCTGTGTGCTGACACAGCGAAGGAGGGCCTCGTTGGTGTCCTCCGATGGAGCCTCGGCGGTGGAACGAGTGTTTGGGCCATGGCAGCGGCGGCGTGGCAGGACGGCCCTTGTTCTCCGGCGGCGACAGAGGGAGGAGGGTTGGAGCCGCAGAGGGAGGGTCGGCGGTGCGGGATGCAGCCTGGAGCGCGGTGCGGCACACGGTCGGGACGGGCGACGCGCGCGTCGGGGCGGAAGGCGGACGGGCGGCTGGAGCGGACGACGGTATGGCGCAGGTTCTCCGGCGTCTGTTTGCGGGCGGAAGCGGCAGGTCGGACCAGTTTGGTACGATCCTGGGGAGGTGGTGGCTCCGGATCGGTCTGAGGGAGAGCGGGAGAGGGAGGGAGGAAGAGAGAGAGAGAGATAGAGAGAGAGAATTATGGTTAGAGAGAAGGAGAGGGAAAACACAATTTCATTCCAGGATAAAAACAATACAAGGCTTATGCGTCCTCTTATAGTAATGAGGAGCGAACACAAAAAGGAAATATTTTAAAATAGGAAGTACGAAAATACTTAAATTGACACCCGTAAACAAAGCAACAAATTAACGTCATAAGCAAATACGATAACAAATTAATTAATTATTCGATGCGGGAATTGTGGGCCCATCCGCTATACACGTCTGGCGCGTGTAGAAGAGTTGGTACATTTGGGAAGATTAGGTATACTATTTATTCGTCTTCAGAGTCCAGATCTAAAGTACGCATTGGAGAATTTTGAGCAGCAGGAAGGCGTACTTTTTTTTGTATCTGTATCTCTGTGGTGAGAAGATTTGGGAAGATTAGGTATAATATTTCCTTTGGGTGGAGAAGAGTTGGTACATTTGGGAAGATTAGGTATAATGTTTCTTTTGGGTGGACGATGAGCTGCATATGATGTCCGAAGAACGGGTATCGTCAATGTGTAAGACAATGAGCGGCAGGGGTACTGATGCGACTACATGACGGGCCTTGTGCATTGTAACTTGTGAGTGTTGTATGTGCATGCCTTGAAATGTTTATAAAAAACTTTATCCATAAAAATGTCTGTGGTATTCAGGTATTGTTGTGCATGCTATCCTTCATTTTAAAGAGGAAACTCCAATAAAAGTGCATTGTTTTATCATGAATAAACTATTACATATTTATTGCATGAATAATTTAGTCTCATTTATGATGTCATATTAATGCTTATCTTTCTGTCCTTTATTTTAATTGCATGTGAAGTTTTTCATTACATAAAATGTCAAATATTTTTCCTATTATATTGTTTTATAATCAAAGAAGTCATTTTTAATTTATATAAATAAATATAATTTTGTTAACGATATTGGTTTTTTTAATGCAGGTTGTGTGCGAGCGTTTCTCAGTGGGCTGAAGCGGATAGAAGATGGCTGTTTAAATTAATTCCACCTGGGGATGTATATATATATATATATATATATATATATATATATATATATATATATATATATATATATATATATATATAATCAATCTATGGGCCTTCTATTTTTTATTTTTATGTATAGTTGTATATTTGATGTGCCCATTAATGTCATTATTGTATATAATTAACAGTTCACATATGAACTGATCTGGGAATCAGTATTTAAATCTCCATCTATTTAACTATTTTACAGTTGAATAAAATAATAATAATAATAATTAAATCTTTTAATTTTGTCAATACTATTTCATTGTTATGAATAATTAGTAGGCTCTGTTTGGGACGGTATATGCTGTTGGAAAAGGCCCATTGGCAATATAAATGCATTTTTGGGATTTTTTCCTTATCGAAAAAAGATGTTTTCATCCGTTTAAAAATACATCCAGAAATTACAAAGATAATATATTAAATTTAAAAATATAGATACAAACTATAGCTCCTTTTGGCACGGTGGTTAACGGATTACCTAACAAATATCATCTATTTGAACATAAAAGTGGATTAAGTTTCTTGGGACATTTTTAGGTTCCGTTTGGGGGGATTTATTTTCACCGATCAAGCGGTTGCGACTGCCCCCGCATGAACCGGATTTTAATTAAGGTCCGGTTCATGCGGTCGGTCGATCAGTGAAACAAAATCCATCCAAACGGAGCCGCAGTCGCAACCGCTTGAGATCAGTGAAACAAAATTCACCCAAACGGAGCCGTGTTCATGACCGCCACCAGTGTCATCAAACAGAGCCATCCAATAGAGCTCTGAATAAAAAGGAAAAGAGAATAAAAGTAAATCTTCAGTGAACAATAGAGCTCTATAATGCCATCATCTATTATATATATACCACATAAAACTAACTGTAGTATATATCCGTAATTTGTTGTGCAACAATCAATCCAGCCATCCAATTCCTTTTGGATGGCTGCGATCAACCTCTTCAAAACAAGTCCAACCCTGCCACATTAAAAAAAGGATCGGATGATTATCTTCCATAAAACCACAACAGAGAAACCATGCTCGTGCCTCAGATTGATGCCAAAAATTCTCTCAAAAATGGGATACAATAAATAAATGACGATGAAAATGAGTGCTTAATTTAAACAGAGTGGGAGCAAAATATTCACAGGGAAGAGAACACAGGACCTAGCGATGATTGGAAGACATCGCAGAGAACCAGGAGCACTTCTCGGGAGCTGTGCTCGCATCGAACGAGATCGACCAGCAGCGGGAAAACGAGCGGCAGATTCCGTCGAAACACGTTGCTGTCTAGCTCACCCAGCGCCTTCAAGGCCGACACGGCCAGCGAAGTTCTCGCCGCCAGCTCCTCTTTCTTCGACGAAACCAGCGGCAGCGCCCTCTGCAACCCCAACTCTTTCTCGGCGGCATTCCGCTTCGACGATCCGTATCCCGCGCAGCTCAAGTATATGTTCAAGATTTGGTCGCATTCCGAAACAATTTGAGATGCAATCGACGGTCCGGGCGAGACGGGCACGTTGTCTCGGAGAATATTCTTTAACATGATGAGATGATTATGATGGCATTCGTTCTCAAAATGAACCACCGGCGGCTCGGAAATCTCGAGAAGGGAGCAGGCTCTCTCCAGTTTCTGATGCAGGGAAGCCTGGGAGCTCAATTCAGTTGAGTGGGAGGAAATGGATGAAAAAGTGTCCAGCAAAATGGTAATATGAGCTGCTGAGAATGATGCTTGATGCGACTTGTATAGTTTCTGGGCAGTCTATTCAATGAAATAAATTTTCAAATAAGTCACAAAACAATCATAAATGTGTAATTAATGGATTCTAGATAAGCATATAAGCAAGCCAATTGATACATGAGAAGATAATTAATTACTAGAGGCTGAGTAAGGAAATGTTTATGAAAAAAGAAAAAAAAAATTTACCAACAAACAAAAAACATAAAATGAGGAAGGTTAATCTTTGCAAAGGTGAGATCGTTTTCCATTTGGTCATTGTTGTGATTATGTTTATGTAAGTAGAGTTTAAATATCCATAAATTTATATCTATTATCATAAATAATATTCTTCAGGTTAGAAGTAAGATTGGCAAATTAAGATGGCCTCCTCTATTATTCTCCTAGCATCGAGGCACTTTTTGATGTACTTCTGATCTTCTCGACGAGGATCACAGTACAAGGATAAATTATCGGGGCCCACGTAGATCTACTTACATAGGAAACAGAGATATGATCATCGTTCAGACGAGATCGAAGCCCATAATCACGTCCAGATTGATGACGACTCGTTTTTATATATTTTTATGCAAAAATTTTATTTTATTTCATAGAATATTACAATCATTATAATTAGATGATCTCAACCGTTCATAGTGGTTGGCGGTTGGCCTACGCTATTTTGCATGTATATATACAACCATAGGGGGCTGGTTTCAATCACCGAAGAATTTGGATAGAATTTCTAAGATTGCTCGGTCTTTCCCATGGTACTGAAGCCGTGGAGCCTAGGTGCCGAACCCAAGGTCTCTCCCACCCTTGACTGGCCATGCTCTATCTCCACCGCCCTCCAACCGGACGGCTACCACCTGTTACACCCCAATCACCCCTCTTCCTATAACCCCCAGTAACTACTCAAACTACAAATAATCACATAACTACCCACCTCCTCCCCTTAACTACACCGCTCCCCACTTTCAATAACCACGGTGACTATCCCCCAACTTCCAATAACCACCATAACTACCTCCCTACATCCAGTAACAACTTAACAATCCACTAAATATTTACCTCCCTGCAGGAAACTACCCAGCATTCCCTCTCCAACTGCTGAAAACTGCTCACTCCCCCTCCAACTGCAGGAAACCACCAACAATCCCCACTCCAACTGCTGGAAGCTGCGTTTTTTTTCCCATGCCGAGCCCATTCCTACTCATCCCAGCTGCTGGATTAGCCTTCCCCTACATGCAGCTCGCCGCCAAACTCCTCCCAACACCCAGAAGTTCTCTCCAAGCAAGCTGCCATCCCTCTCCAACCCCAACAAAATCTGACACCAGCCCCAGCCCACTCCCAGCCCCTTTTTCAGCATGCCAGAAACTTCTCAGCTCCACAACAGCCTACTGAAACCCTTCCAGCCATACGGAAAACTCCTCCCAGCCAACCAGACACTCTCCCAACTCTTCCCAAGGCTTGCAACCCCCATCCACATTCCACAGCCCCGGGACCTCCATCGACTATCAGCCACGGAAACCTCTACACCAGCCACTAGAACATAACTACAGCCCTCCATCCTCACTCGCAGCCCTTTACAAGACCCAACCGCCGGCTTTCCGACCCTCCCCACAAATTGAAACAACATCCCCATCCCCCAGTCTCATATTCGTGTAAGTTCTTATTTGGAGTTTATTTCTTATTCATTTTTGTACAGATTGAATGTGTGGTCGTAATTGTTCTCTCTCTTGAAACAGTCGACTTGCAGAGTTTATTTGTTATACATTTAATTTAAGCTCTCTCGCCTCGTGAACTTGAAATCACAAACTTTCTCAATGCTTTGTAATCAACTGTCATATTTGTGCATTAGCCTCAAACAATTTTTATTATTCACATTCTACCGTCGAATTGTTGTCAGGTGCATGTGTATCATTATTGTGTCCAAATTGAGTTTCACATCACTGCACCACAGAAATTTCCATGGTACCCGCCACAACTCTATTCCATGTAATTGCACCACTAAGATTTTCATATTACCCGCCACAACTCTATTCCATGTAATTGCACCACTAAGATTTTCATATTACCCGCCACAACTCTACCTTGTTTTGCATCACTTCTCCAACCGAGGAATTGATAATTAAGATCTTCTCAATTTCCTCCCTTTAAATCGTTGGTTCTTCGTCCATGTCACTCTTCTCTTTTCAAGAAATATTCTTCTCTTGTCAAGAAATCAAGGCTAAAGTTCAATTACAATCAACATTATTGATGCCCAACTGTAACTCAAATGGTATAAAAACACAACATCAACTAAGAGAATCATCCATGGAAACACAACAGTGAAGACCTACGTTGTAATAAGATCAATATGAAGATTTAGTGGTGTTCATGCTTTCATGGTGATGCATGCTTCTGCATACCAATCCTTGGTCGCATGCCCCTGTGGTTGTCTTTTTTATTCCCTAATTCATCCATAATTGAATCTAATCCTAAACCCTAATCAGAACTCAAAATAAACTCATAACAAAGACCTGCACCATAATAAAGATATGTTTCAAACCAAAATAAACCCAATTTAAACTCTCCCAATAACTTGTTGCTTCACTATCCAATTTCCTCTTTCCTCCTAAGGATTCATTTCTCATTCACACATCTTCCATCATGCTGATCTTCCATCGCACTGATCCTCCAACCTCATCAAATTAAGCTACTAATAATCATCACCATTGTTCTCTTCAATTCGAGCATATAACCAACTTCTTAGACGTAAGAACCCCATTTTTTTAGCCAAATGAAAGGCATAATCAATGCATGAAGCTCCAGGTATTTAGGGAGGGATTGATCTGCACAGCCACGTCCCTTTCTTTTAGCATACTACACCTAAATGTTCATGACAACATATTCAAATCCCAAATATAGCAAGTTCCCTCCATTTAGGGTCCGTCTGGCACAGTGGCGGCGGTCATGAACGCGGTGATTATGAACTGTAGTTCGTGAACGCCCAACCTCATTGAGGGAACTCCATCCACTTTTATGTTCAAAATTAGTTGTATGGCTTGGAGGCGGTCATAACCGTTGCCATGTCAAGCACATTTTATGACGGTTGGGTGTGTTTGTCCAAACTTACCAAAGGTCCAGAGGAAAAAGTCACGCCAAATGGACTACATGTTTGTTAGGTTTGTCAAATGACCCCACTCCTCTCATGGCCACTCTTGAAAGAAAGCATTGATTTGACGCCATGGCACTTGCTAGTCCGGACATGCTCGCAAAATAAGGTTCAAAAGTCAAAACAACTGCTGAATGATCCATCCCAGCATTCAAGAACATGAAGTAATGGACATAGATACAAGGGATAGTTTAATGAACCTCTCTGTGGAATTGTCAGAAAAAAGCGAATACCACCCATCCATCAAGAAGAAACACCATTTCCGACTCAAGATTGCACACTTTACCATAATCAACAGGGAACTATATCGCAGTTCATTGAACAAACCAGTAGGAGAAGATGAAGTGTCACACGCTAACTGAGGTCATTATGGAGAATAATTACTCAACAAAGGATTAACCAATTTCACCTAAAAGCACACATGGTTTCTACCCTCATTAATATTTTGGTAAAATGTTAGATGACCACTCGGTTGAAACGATAAGAAAATCACATAGGAACTTAGGGGAACATAAATATATAGAAGACAAATGCATATAAAATAGGAAAAAACATAGATAAAAGTCAACATTTAGATGTAAAGGCTAAGAAACTAAAACTTATACCAGAATTCAACTAAATCGGCAAAAAAATGATATGACTCGTCAGAAATGAAACTATAAATGCTTAAAAACCAAAGTAAGAAACCTCAAATAGCATAAAACAGTTAAATTAATATACATATTTAAACCATGGCGAGGTCATTCTTACCATGAATAGAATACATCACTCAATATTTCAAGGTTAACAAAACATTATTTCTGGAAGTAAAAAAGAAGATGGCAAGATTAAGTCTTAAAGAAGAACCAAAGATGTTTTTAAGAACGACTGAGTATGCGAGGTATTTTTTATTGCTGGTAAAGAAGTTTGGAGGAACTGATTTGGGAAGAACTTATGAGCTAAGAGACAATCAACTAAAGCTAGCGAGTAGGCGACAAGAAGGTGAAGTCCCAGTGAAGATAGGCTCGTAAGCGGGTAGGTTCGGTTTTATGTAAAACTGAAACGAACTGAATAGCCACGGTTTTTACACACCCCAAACCGAAACCAATCGGCTCGGTTCGATTTTTTACCCGTCGTTTTGGCTTTCTTAATTTTGCTACAAAGATATTTTATTCAAAGTTTCACAAGCTTCATATTTTCCCCTTTCATGTAGGTGGTGAGCATTTTGTTCAGAGTTTTGCATGCTTCTTTTATTAAGTTTTCATGTGTGTTTTTTTATCAAGTTGTGCAAAAAATCAGAATTACTACTGTCCTCGTTATGATTGGGCTGGCTGTTTTTTGGAGAATTCAACCGTGATGAACTGCTAATTGCCTTAAGTCTTCTGGATGAAAAAAAAAAACTAAATATAAGATGGTTGAAGCATGTCTTCGTGTGTTATTTATTGGTGTGTTATTTATTGGCGTGTAATTTTATTATTGTATATGTATCTATATATACCTTTCCCCTTTGAGGATGAATATATAATATTTTTCCTCTCATTTGATTTGGTATCAGAGCGAATAGCCGATCCCGCCGAGAGCCCTAGCTTCCCGCATTCCACGTCTTCGCCGCCCGCGCCCTAGCCGATCCCGGATCGTCTTCCGTCTTCCGTCTTCCGTCTTCGGCACCTCCTCTCCCGCGCGATGTGAGAACCTCGCCTCTCCTGCGCAATAGCCGCTCCCGCTCCTCGCCGCTCCAGCGCGATAGTCGCACCTGCTGAAAGATTTCGCACCTGCTGATTGCTGATCTCGCACCTTTCCGTCTTTGCTGCTGCAGCCGGACCCTTCCCTCTTTCGATTTTTTTTCTTTCTTTCGCCACGCAGATTTGGTTGGTGTTTACCGCCCCTTCCCTCATTTCTTTTCTTCTCATGACCTAGATCTGTGATCTACGGTCTTTCCTTTTTTTTTGGATGCCTACTTCTGTTTAAGGGTTTCCCTGCTTTCCTCCCTTGAAATCTTTTTTTCTGCGTTCTCTTGTTTTCATCCCTACTTTTTTTTGGATTCCTCTCTCTTCGGTTCGAATGATGACTTTGCTCGGCGCATTACTACCGCCCTTCTCAATGAAAAAAATTTTATCGCTTGGTCCAACTCCGTGCGAGTCCATCTTGTCGGACATGACAAGCTTGATTGGCTTGAACCTAATGGTGTTCCCAAGCCTTCCGACGAAAAGGAAATCTGTCAATGGCGCACAAAAAATTTCAAGATTCTCGGGTTGCTTCAGTGCTCTATGGAGCCCCGCATTTACGAGCAGTTCATGCGATTCAATTCAGTACCGTCTCTTTGGGCTGTCTTGACGCGTACCTACGGTCACACACGCGTTGATACACAGATTTATTCTGTCTTCCAGGAGATTTCTACTGCTCGTCAGGGGGACCGTTCTGTGCACGAGTACTTTACCTTTCTCTCAGGGAGATTCCAGGAGTTTTCTGACCTTGAGCTGCTCAGTGCTTTTCCACATCCAGAGGATCTACTTGTTGCCAAACGACGACATGAGAAGCGGGAGACCTATCAGTTCCTGATGAGCTTTCTGACCTTGATTGCCCGCCTGACTGCCGTTTTGCCCGTTCCAGCTTCTGTTTCTATTCCAGACCAAATGGTCCTGGCTTCCGGTCGTCCTTCTTCTGTGCGCGGGGGGGGGGGGGGGGGGGGGGGGGGGGGGGGGGGGGGGGGGGGGGGGCGTACTTATACCTCTAAGGGTCGCGGGGGTGGCCGCGGCAACCCATTTGCCTATGTTCAGTGTCAGCACTGCCTCCGGACTAGTCATGAGAAGGCCCGGTGCTGGCTGCTCTTTCCTCACCTACGCCAGCAGTTCCCCGCCACGCGTGCTGCAGCCGCTACTTCTTCCGACTTTGGGGGCTAACCTGATTCTAGTGCCTCTTTCGTGGCTCCTTCCGCCAACTGGAGTCAGCTTATGGCTCAAGTGCAGCAGCTCCAGTCTCAGCTTCAGCTGCACTATCCATTTCAAACTAAGCACCAGCCTCTTCCTGCTCAGCCGCTACCTGCCTCCTCGTCGTTTTCGTCGAATTCAGCGTCTGCGTCAGGTACCCCGATGGCCTTTCATGTCACTCAAGAGGGGTCCTCTTCTCCCTAGGTGATTGACTCTGGGGCCACTGATCACATGACTGGTGAGACACGCTTGTTCTCTTCTCTTGAGTATCCGAGCGTCCATCGACAGGTTCGCCTTGCTGATGGCTCTGTTACCCTCATCCTTCATCGGGGCACAGTTCCTCTGACTCCCTCTTTCTCCTTGGGTTCAGTTCTTCATGTTCCCAAACTTGCTTTAAATCTTCTTTTTGTTAGTCAATTGACTCGTTCGTTGCACTGCTCGGTGACATTTTTTCCTTCTGGCTGTGTTTTTCAAGACCTGACCACGAGGAGGACTTTTGGCTACGGTCGTGAGCGCGATGGGCTATACCAGTTGGATCTTCCACCTCCTTCGCCCTGTCTCTCACCCCCATTCATCGCTGCTGCTACTACTTCACCTGCTCTTTGACATGTTAGACTGGGGCATGTGAGTCCTCAGATCGTGTCGTCACTTTTTCCGAGTGTCTCGTTTGAGAACTCTTTTCAGTGTGATGTGTGTCAGCTTAGTAAACATACACGCATTACCTATCATGTTTTTGTTTCTAGTAGTTCTACACCGTTTGATATTATTGAACCTGCCCCGGTTGTTTCTTATGATGGCTTCTGGTATTTTTTACTTTTATAGATGATTTTACTCGTTGTTGGGTCTATCTTATGTGTGCCAAATCTGATGTCTTTGATTTATATATCCAGTTTACTAATATGGTTACGACTCAGTTTTCCTCTTGTATTCGGGTCCTTCGCTCCGATAACGGGGGGGGGGGGGGGGGTGTATACTTCTTCCTCTTTCACTGCTTTCCTTGCTACCCAAGGAACCCTTCATCAGTTCTCTTGTCCCTATACACCAGAACAGAACGGCATGGCGAAACGCAAGAATCGTCATCTCTTGAATGTGACCTGGTCTCTTCTTCATGAGTCTCATGTCCCCAAGTCGTTTTGGAGTGCTGCCCTTATTACGGGGACGTTCTTGGTCAACTGTCAGCCTTGTCAGCCTTTAGATGGTCGGATACCCCTTAGTCTTTTATCTCCCCACCGCCCTCTGTTTTTGTCCCTCTCCGGGTGTTTGGGTGTGTGTGTTTTGTCCAGGACAGTCGTCCTACTCGGATAAAACTTGATGACAAAGCTATCTGGTGCTTATTTTTGGGGCATTCCCCTTCTTCCAAGGGCTATAGGTGTTTTGACCCCTCTTCTCACGGGACTTTTCACTCCTTGGATGTTACGTTCTTTGAGGATGTCCCCCCTTCTATGGTACCTCCTTTGTCCCTGTTGCTCCTACTCCGCCACAGCCGGCTACGGTTGCTCCTACTCCGCCACAGCCGGCTCCTGGTTGCCCTTACTCCGCTGCACGACTCTCTTCCGTTGCAGACCTACACTCGTGGCCCACGTGGGCCCTCACATGTCCACCCCATTCTTAAGGATCCACTGGTTACGCCCAGCTCACAGGACCTTGTGCCACCTCCTCTGGCAGGTGATATTCTTCCCTCCTCTGACTTACCCATTGCACTTCGCAAGGGTAAGCGTTCTTGTATTACTGACCATCCTGTGGCAAGCTATGTGTCCTACCAGCATCTTTCTCAGGGTTACTGGGCTTTTCTGACTGCTACCGACCAGATCATAGTTCCAAGTTTGATGAATGAGGCGTTTCAGCACCGTGAGTGGGTGGCGGCCATGGAGGATGAGATGTCCGCACTACAAAAGGCGGGCACCTGGCGTTTGGTCCCTCTTCCTGCAGGTCGGAAAACTGTTGGTTGTCGTTGGGTTTACACTGTCAAGTATAATGTCGATGGTTCTCTTGACCGCTACAAGGCCCGGCTTGTCGCGAAGGGCTTCACTCAGACTCCTGGGGATTACGGCTTGACCTTTGCCTCGGTGGCCAAGCTATCCACTGTTCGTCTGCTTGTCTCTCTCGTTGCCTGCCATGGGTGGCCTCTTCATTAGATGGATGTGAAGAATGTCTTTCTCAATGGCGACCTTGCTGAGAAAGTTTATATGGATCCGCCCCCGGTTACAAGCTTCAGGGAGAGTATTTGGGCCGTGTTTGACTTTTATAGAAGTCCTTGTATGGGCTGAAGCAGTCTCCTCGTGCGTGGTTTGAGCGGTTTGGTACTGTTGTGCTTCAGAGTGGGTTCACCAGATTTCATGCCGACCACACATGTTTTGTTCGGACTGCTGTGGATGGGCGTAGAGTCATTATTCTTGTCTATATGGATGATATCATTCTTACCGGTGATGATAGCTCGGGGATACTCCAGATCAAGGGGGTTCTTTAGAAGGCATTTGAAGTGAAATATTTGGGGCATCTGAAGTACTTTCTCGGGATTGAGGTTGCCAGATCTCAGTAGGGGATCTCTTTGTCTCGGCGCAAGTATACACTTGACCTCTTAAGTGATACTGCCTTTCTTGGGTGCTCTTGTGTCTACACCCATGGATCCGAACCACCACCTTCATGCCGAGTCTGGCGATCCTCTTCCTGAACCGGGCAGATATCCGCGTCTTGTTGGCAGACTTATCTACTTGACCAACACTCGCCCTGACATTAGTTTTGCTGTGAGTGTGGTCAGTCAGTTCATGCATGCTCCCCGGACTTCTCACATAGATGCAACATTTTGGATCCTCCACTACTTGAAGGGTTCTCCTGGCTTAGGCCTCTTCTACCGTTCATCTCCGGCCCTTGATCTCACTTGCTACACAGATTCTGGCTATGCTGGTTCCCTTACTGATCGACGTTCTACCTTGGGGATGTGCACTTTCTATGGTGGCAACCTAATTTCCTGGAAGAGCAAGAAGCAGAATGTTGTCTCCCGCTCGTCTGCTGAGGCTGAGTACCGGGCTATGGCCCACGGCGCTATTGAGCTCCTTTGGCTGCGCACCCTCTTGACCGAGCTTGGCTATCCTCCCTCAGGTTCTTCGACTCTTATGTGCGACAACCAGTCCGCTCTCATGCTTGCCTCCGACTCAGTTCTGCACGAGCGGACTAAACATATTGAGGTTGATATTCACTTTCTCAAGGAGCACATCCGTTCAGGGACACTTGAAGCATCTTATGTTCCCTCCACAGAGCAGATTGTCGATGCCTTTACCAAGGCGGTTGGACCTTCCAGACTTCTCTCTACATGTGGCAAGCTGGGCTTGCTTGACCTTTTCGTGCCAGCTTGAGGGGGAGTATTGACGTGTTATTTTATTATTGTATATGTATCTATATATACCCTTTCCCCTTTGAGGATGAATATATAATATTTTTCCTCTCATTTGATTGCATGTACAAAAAAAGTAACAAAATGCATAAATCAGATGAATAGGTCAAGAAAACCTAAATATTCTATCATTTTGTGCTAGTTTAGATTAAGAAACAAAGATTCATGAAGCCAACCCTAAAAAATTGGGATATAAGACTCTTGACGATGGTAATGAATGATTTTCTTCTACTTGTAGACCTAAAACAACACAAATAAACACACAATCACAGATGACTGATAACTTCTATAATAATTGCCCTCCATCCACAACAATGTCGGATAAGAATGCAATGATGGAGAAAACTCCCGTAGAACTTGACAGAGACTCGGATAGGATGAAAAGTTGTGCATGCCTCGTTAACCGTTAACCTGGCTATCTTGAAGATGAAGATGGGGAGATGCAGACGGAGGCATCTTTAGCCTGCGGGAAGAAACGCTTCGAGGAAAGACTTCTATCTCCAGATGGGGTCACAAGAAGAAATCGAGAGATAGCAAATTTGACGAGTGGTGGAGAGAGGCGATGTAAAGATACACAATTCGCCAAGGTATGAGCCATAGAGGTTGATGTGGGATAGCGATGGTAGTCCGGAGCTGCTGGAGGGCATCAGTCTTGGAAGAATGACGAGTATAGACGCGAAGAGGTGGTTTAGATAGAGCTGGAACCTGGAGTGGTGGAGGAAGAAGTGGGAGAGATGAAGTGGTGATAGGGACAGCCGGATGAGCGACAGGAGAAGGGAGAAACGGTGGGGAGGGAGAGGAGTAGAATGGTTGATCCTCAAGAAAAGTTACATCAGCCGAAACGATCAGCTTGTCTAGTAGGAGAGTAGCAGACATAACCCTTTTGAGTGCGGGAGTAGCCAACGAACATGCATTTGGTGGCGTGAGGAGCAAGCTTATCAGTAGGCTGACCAAGAATGTGGACATAACATGGACAGCCAAACACACAATGCGTGAGGGAGAAAGGAGACTTGGAGGAAAAGAGCAGGACAAACGGAGATGCGAAGTCGAGCATGGAGGGCATGCGTTGATGAGATGACAGACAGCAGAAACGACCAAATTCCCAATATTGAGTGGGCACATGCATTTGAAACATGAGTGACGGGCGACATCAAGAAGGTGACGATTTTTTTGCTCGGCCGCACCGTTTTGCTGGAGGGTATAGGCACACGAGGTTTGATGTATAATTCCAAACTCGGTGCATAAATTTGAGAAGGTGTGGCTAATATATTGGAGAAAGACGCAACAAAGCCACGAGCATTGTCGGTGCGGATTATTTTTAAGGTAGCAGAGAATTGCATACGTGTTTCAGTAATAAATGCACGAAAAATAGAGGTAAGTTCAGTACGATCACAAAGTAGATATAACCAGGTGAGACGCGAGTAATCGTCAATAAATGTAACAAAATAGTGATATTCAAAAACACTAGGGAGTTTATAGGACCCCCAGATATCAGAATGCACTAAAGATTGAGGAGTATCAGGAGGAGCAGCGGCACGAGCACTTTGAGTACACTTAGGAGAAAAAGAAGTATGACGTAGAGCGGAGAAGGGAGAGCGGCAAGGTCGCCATAGAGGAAACCGCGGGAGGCACAAATACAAGATTCACAAGTAAACTCTTGCAATGTAACATCATGAAGAGCCTTCCGCGACGAACAACAGAGAAAGAGCAAGCAGCGGGCAGACCGCGCGACAAGAGCTTGAGAATCTGGAGAGGAGCATGCGATGAGCAGAACGCGAGAATAAACCGGAGTGAGGAGCAGACCGCGGGGTGCAGCGAACAAACAATGACAGCCAGGAGCAGCAAAAAAAACAGGAGTGGGGCCCAGTAAATCCCTATAAAGGGAGAGAGGTGGGGATGAAACGGGGGGAAGGAAAGAAGAAGGGGGTGCGGTTAAGAGAAACGGTAACCGCACAAGCAGGTGGGCTGCGGATGAGACGGGCTGCGGTTAAGAAAAGGGTAACCACACAAGAGGTGCGGTTAGAGCCGATAAGATGGACCTATTGCACCTCTGATACCATGTAAAGAATAGTAGAATAGAGAGAAAAATATTCCAATTTAATTAATTTCTCAAACTTGTATTACAATGGGTACATGTATGCATACATATATATAGGAAGAGAGAGGAGGAGAGAACTCCAATCCTATGATGTGGGACTAAAGAGAATGTACATGGGCTCCAAGAATAGGCTTTTCATATTGGGTTTTTTCCATTTCTTCTTAACAAACTGGATTTAGGGTGGGCGGTTGCTAGGGGAGGGTTGTTGGGTTGTGGGAGATGGGTAAGGAGATGGTCATAGTATTCTAAAATTGTATTAGGAATGGAATATCTTTAGTTATGGTTCAAAGAAATTTCATCCGGTCATGGATTCTTCAGGAACTATCTGGAAGATTTAACATAAAAAACAAAGAGAGTATGACACTTTCGTGTTTTTTTAATGACTATTCTTCATACTTCCTATCAGTTTTCAGAAATTGTACTAGGAATGGAATATCTTTAGTTTTCATCCAGTCGTGGATTCATCGGGAACTATCTGGAAGATTTAACAAAAAAACAGAGTATTGCACTTTTGTGTTTTTTTAATGACTATTCTTCAGACTTCCTATCCTTCCTATAAATTTTCATAATATTTGTGCAAACTATGTTAATTTGATAACCTACTACGATTTCTCAGTTGATGATGCAACTTCAGCAAGCATTTCATAAATTATGTAGTTTAACTTGCAAACCTGTCTTAACTTTGCAGCCCACATCAAGTGATCAGGCTAACCACTTTTGGGGATCCACTCCTCAGGATTCTCTTAGCATTGTATCGGGAATCTCCTATGACTAAACACCGCCAGACGGCGTAATGTGCTCTTTGCATGAAACCCAAAGGCTTACAGACCTTAACACTTAAGACAACTTTGTAATACTCACCATTCTTCTAATAAGAGGACTACTCCCAATAATTGCCACTTCTATTTTATCATATAGGTTCGTCGATCCCATTTCCTGCTACTTTTAAAATAATTTAGCCTATGTCTTCCTCAGTCCCTCTCATACTACTTCAGCTCAACAAGTGCCAGATGAAAAAGGGCAGCGTGGTGCACAAAGCATCCCCGCGCAGCAAGGGTCCAGGGAAGGATCTCACCACAAGGGTGAAATATAGACAAACCTTATCCTGTATTTTTGCAAGAGGATACCGGATGAAAATGAAAAAAAAATTGAAATTGAAAAAAAGGGAGAAGCTTTTTCCTTCCTTTCAAGATTGTTTGCATTTCTCTAAAGATGTATCAATTCTCTTGCCTTAAGATAATAAATCCAAAATGGAATTTGAGTGTGCTTTGAAGATTGCAGTTTCCACAGCTATGATCTGAAGATGCTACAAATGTTCCTACGAGAATCATCTTCACTTCACTTCTACTCCGAAGGAGAGTTCTTGCGACCTATGGGAAATGATAAGTCGCCAATTGGTCCAGACAAACTCACTTCTCTTGGACAAACCCAAGGAGTTAAATCAAGTAATAAAAGAACTTAAATAGGCTTGGTTTCATACTTTTATGAGCATATGAACCTTGCGAAGAACTTCCATAATAAATAAGATTTTATATTCTTATATATGTACATTCCTAGAAGGGGAGCCTTGGCACACCTGTTGAGGCGTTGTCGTTTGACTATGGGGTCACGGGTTCGAGTCCTGGAATCAGCCTTTTGCAAAAATGCAGGGTAAGGTTTGCCTAGATTTCACCCTTGGGGTGGGACCCTTCCCCGGACCCTCGCTGCGCGGGGATGCATTGTGCACCGGGCTGCCCTTTTTTATTTATGTACATTCCTGAGAGATGATGAACAAGATATTTTTGAGATGGGAATACATAGGATTTTGCCCACTTATATATTCACATTTCCAATGCATTCAAAATTGAAACCTTGCGTTTAGGATTCAGCATCAATAGATTGATGATTTATTGTTTGGTATCATTTTCTTATGTTTTCTTTTAACTTCTTACTATTTCTACAATTCTGCTACATACCCTGCATCAAATGGATTTGTGGTTGTGAAACTGTAGTTATTGCAACAATACACCAACATAGATCAGCAAAAGTGTTCAAAGAAGTGCTAAAAGACATGAGTTTTATATATAAGCTTGAAATAACATTAGAAACATTTTACTAATGAATCTACTACAAGAAGTGTGCCCAGCATACCTCAATGGTAGAGAGTAGCACAGCTATATGATCCTTCAATCTCACTACCATGTATGAAGCCTTTTCCATATCGGCATCTTCTTCATCCTCATTGAAGGAATCCTGATCCGAATATTCTCCAGCGTCAGAGTAGGATTGAAATCTATCTGGCATCTCAACTTTAGACATGGCCTCAACAACTTGTGTAACTACAGGAAAAGAAGATGCAGCTGAATTTTTCAAGGACAATAGTATATGCATCCACTCAGTTTCTGATAGATTCTTTCCGACATGCTTTGCCAACTGCAGCAAAGCAGTCAGACCAATGCTAGAAGATTGTCTATAGGGACTTCGCACATAACTGGATAAAATTTCAACCACATGCACAAATTGAGAGCGCACAACATCAAAAAATGTTACAAATAAGTCTACCAAGCATCCTGCAGCAATTGCAATTATTTCAGCATTTTTAGGATCTTCACCCAGCTGCTCATCACTAAAAATTGGGTATATGACAGATTTGAAAATGTTGATCCAGAATGTGCCAGAGAAGAGGTGACCGTGATCTTTTAAAATATGAAACAATACCTCCATAGCGCCCTTTCTAATAGTTGTTCTTGGATCTGATGTTAATTTGGACAAACCTGAAAATGCATTGGTATGAAGACTTAAGTTCCAGATTGAAATGCATGAATGAATTCTAGTATGATAACTGGCTCAAGACTTTGATAATGTCTTTACCAGAAAGTAAAGGAACCCAGTACGCATGATCATCTTTACAATTTGAAAAAAATCCTTCAGAGAGATCTCCATTGGCATGAGTACATTCATTGTTCTCATCATAGCGAACAAGACCTCCTTCAGCAAGTTTAACAGCACAAAAGCGAAGAAATGCAATTGCGTTAAGGCTTGCATCACTATTGAATTTACTATTTGTGAAAGTGATAAGGCACTTAACACAAGCTGTGAAAGTTGTCGTCTCTGTCTCAATTATATAGAGAAAATAATCTCGAACAATTTTCTCCATGGTTCCAAAAGCTAATAGGACGATGTTTTTTCGTTCATCAGCAGCAGCAATGGTAAAGACCTAAACAATTTTGAAATGAATTCAGAGCTTTATTAGCAAATAAAGTGACCTTGCAGCAAAAGAAAAAGGAGTAAAATAACAAAAATCAACATCTCTAAACAGAATCCCATTTTACCGTAAAAACACTTTTCCATCCAGATTTGACATTACTAACTCGACTCAAAACCATCTGAGAAATACAACGAACAATCAACTCTCTGATCTCCGAAGAAGTGCTTTTCTGCATGATGACTACAAAAGGTCTCAAAAATTCATTCTGAAAATTATAGTTTGCCAACTCCTCTCTTTCTAGGAATTTCATTGCCAACTGGCGTAAAGAATCCATCACAAAAAATGCAACCGAAAGATTTTCTGACAAACCAACTGATACAAAAAAATCAGAAAGAACACCCCAGATGCGAGACCAAACTAATCTGATGCGGTTCATATTATAATGCCTGCATGCATGCAGAGTGATTAGGTAACAATGCAATTTCATTAGCCTGTCACAAAATAGAATTCAATAAAAGAAAAAACTTACGCTATTTCAACTATTTTGGTGAGGCTAAAAACACGAGGATCAATAGGGGACTGCAATTCTGCCATGGAAACCTTGCAAAGGGCTCTTACAAACGCTACTATAGAATCACCATTCAATCTTTCACTATGTGCACAAATATGGTTCAACTCAAAACTTCCAATTTGGTCTAGTAAATGTAAGTTTGTAATAAAGTTGTTAATCTGTTCCGGAGAAACCAATCCTGCAATATTTGATCCTAATGATGCACTGTCATATGAACCCCCGCGAACAACAGCCATAACAGCTGGGTTTTGGAGAGCATTTCCTTTTTTCTTCAAGTTTGTGGCTCGAGGAGACTTCTGTGACTTGTCATCTGAATCAGGGATAGACACGGAGAAGAATGAAGCATCTGATGGTGCCCCCTCTCCTAGCAGGTGTAGATGTTCAAACCGTGAAAGACAAGTTAATACATGTTCCCATGATTCTTGCAAGTAGTTACCATCCTCAATAGCAATTGACATTATAGCCTGATTACAATATCAAATGGCTCACAGCAATTTACTTTACATGGAGTTGCCAAATACCACGATCACAAAGAAATTAGCGCATATATATATGCTACTTTACATGGAGTTTCCAAACCCTAAGATCACAAAGAAATTAGCGCATATATATATATATGCTACTTTTTTTGGAGGCGTCGAAAGTTCTTGTCCATTCTCGGTGGTGTTTTAAATTTTTCTGCATTTTGATATCCCTCCAAAGGTGATCCACCCTTCTGCTGCATTTCTTCATTTCTGCTGCATTTCCTCTTTGATTTATTCATCAATACACATATGATGATCTTGTTCTCTTTGAAATTTTGAATATTTTTTCATTGTGCCTCACTGTTTATTAAATAGGTGTTTATAACTTATACCTAGGGAATATTATTAGATATACTGAAGATAGAAATTGCCCTCCCAATATGCCGAGCAGATCTTTCTTATTTTGGCTCTGCATTTATGTTATGTTTCTTTCTACTAGAAATCAGTCTTATTAATTCTTACCCTATAGATTCTATTTTCTTTGCTTCCTACAATTTATCTTCTACAAGTTTTTTATATGTTAAATTTTTCTTATTTCATTGATGCTATAAAATCATGCATAATAATCTAACTGAAATTATGGCACAATTAAACAGTGGTTGTTACAGTCAATGTCTTCTTCATTTGTTTTCAAAGTTGAAAAACATTTTGGGTGATGATATCCCATGGCTTCATCATCAGGTTGTTGATGATCTCAATTCTCAATCGACATGTTCCCTTAAAGCCACATCAGTTTGTTTTGGGAGGGAGTCCTGCTGCACATGAATTGGTTAAGATTGAACCAATCATTAGTATCTTACAGATATTTGTTATATTTTTTCCTAACGAAGACTCCACCTTAATTAATAAACATTTTTCTTTGTATTTGTTCCTGTTGTGTTTTTTTTTGTATTCATTATAGTTATCTTTATCTGTAGCTATTTCCATCTTCTCCCCCATGTTGGAAAATGTTGGAACCAAGAAAATGGGTTGTGTTCAGATCAAAGGAGTGATAAGAGCTTACTAGTTTAGTAGCCGCCTCGCGAGAGACATGCAAGAAGAAGGTAGCGAGCAAAAGAATAGTTCCAGACTGCCTACAAACAAGACCCGCGTGCTGCAGCGAGGAGCTCCCGCAACACACCCGGAAGTCCATAGGACCCTCCTAAATCCATTGTTGAGCTTGACACAAGGGAGACGGATACTGAACTCGCCCCCATCGGGGTGGGGGTGGGGGGGTGGGGGGTCAAGGTCTTGGATAATAGCCATTTGAGAAAAGATTTGTTGTTGTTGAATCCACGCGCATTTGATTTTCATGAAGCAATCTCATATCTTTGTCCTGGGGCACTAAGAATATGCATGTGCACGTAAATTTGTATGTGTGTTTGTTTATATGAATATGTTTTTTTTGTATATGTGGATAATCAATGATCATTGTTTTGGGCAGTTTAATGGGAAAACTAAATGAGGGAGTAATACCCGTGGCATGGGATTCAAAAAAAATGATGATTATTTGTGACTTTGCATTAGAGAGATCGAGTTAGGAAATCGGCTTACTACCCACTTTAGCAAAGATTGGTTGAAAATCTTGGTTGTTCTTTTAATAGCACACCGAAAAAGCTATGATCGTAAACAAATAAAAAATAAATGGGATCACCTCAAGAAGGTGTGAAAATTGTGGAAAGAACTCGAGCATGGAGAGACAGGGTTGGGTTGAGATAAAGAAAAACAAATCATTGTTGCATCTGATCAGTGGTGGGAGGAAAAATTCAAGGGTAACTCAAAATCAATGATTTAAAACTCTTTTTTATGTATATAAAATCATGTTTACAATTTACCATTGTTATGTCTTCATTGTTCATGCTACCAAAAAGTCTCGATATGCGGGTATTGCACCTGAATTAGAAGAGAAAATGAATATAATATGCACTCAAGTGGTAGCAGTTGGTGATGATTCATGGGCACCCATCATAGGTTGTTTGCCACCAGATATGGAGAACGTTGTTGAGGATGATAATTTGGAAGATGAATTGGAGAACCAGGTATGCCGGTTTGAAGAGCTAGGTGGAACTGCATCAACCACCTTAGGCAATGCCTCCACGTGATCGAAAAAAAGAAGAAAGATGGGAAAGAAGAATGGAGTAGCTAAACAGACCAGACCGATTGTGATTTGCTACATAAATGTAGGGCTAGGGCTCGAGGAGATGAAGGCGCATGTGGTCACTCTGCATGCAGCTCGAGGAGATTAAGGGGCGTTGGTATCGATGAAGAAGATGATTGCATGTGGGCTTCACGACGAAAATTCAATTCTTTTATATGGTGATTGATGGTTGGCGTCGATTCTTTGGTACTGAGATGAAGCGGGCTAGTCGCTTGACTCTGTCTATCTTGATCGAGAAGGGGGAGATCTCTCTCTAGTTCTTCGTAAACTTGCACGCGAAAAGAAGGCGCGATCATGTGGGGTCAACATTGTTTCAAATGTCCTTCGATGTGTCTGAAATGGCATTTTTAAGGGCAAAACGATATGTTTTCCTAAAAAAATAAATTATGTCTTTTTATAAAATATAGGTCGACATGTCCGATTTTTTTCGATATATCGGCGGACGCTACTTTTAATTATATCTTCCACTATTTTATTTTATGTTATATTAGCAGACCAACAACATATGTTTAAATCGTCTATATATATTACATTATGTATATTTAAATCGATTAAACTTATTGTTTCGATTTTTTTAACATTGCATTCTTCAAAACAATTTTGTATAATTATTTCATAATTTTTAAATTTCATATTACAAAAAATATGAAAACGGTTAATACGTTTATTAGTTGATTGTTTGCATATTTTTAATAAAAATGTATAAGTTTAAAAAAAACTTATAATGAATCAAGAATTTTTAACTTTTAAATATTCTTTATTTTTGATAAACTTATTGTTATCAAAATAAAAATTATTGTATATTATTAAATATATTTTACAATGTATCGTTTTGTATTTGTTAATAATTATATAAACGTAGAGCCAAACCTGTATATACTTTGTCATTACAAAAATACAGGAGAGAGTACAAATATATATGAGAAGAGAAGAAGACATAATCCTATACAAGAGATGTGGGATGAATAGAAGAAAGAAGAAGCAAGCCTATAGATGGGCCTTATACATGGGCTTTTACATCGTTTTCCCTCATATTCTCGAACACTCCCCCGCAAAGCTGGAGCGTACAAATTGTAGGCACCAAGTTGGACATGAACTGATGGTATAATTTCCAAGGTAATGTCTTGGTAAGAGTGTCAGCAATTTGCCCAGAAGCAGCAACATTCTCAAGCTTTAGCATCTTCGATTGGACCTTTTCTCAAACGAAGTGACAGTCAGCTTCAATACGTTTGGTCCGCTCATGGAACACAAGAGTCTTTGCAATATGGATTGCAGCCTGACTGTCACAGAACAAAGTTGAAGGTGAGGATAATTTAACTCCCAAATCCATAAGAAGACTTTCCAGCCAGGTTAGTTCTGATACAACGGTCGTCGTCGCACGGTACTCAGCCTCAACAGACGAGCGAGCAACCACCGACTGCTTCTTACTCTGTCATGTGATAAGATTTTCTCCAAAGTACAGAAACCAATTGTAGATCGTCGGTCGTCCAGCGAGCCCGCATAATCCACAACAGAGTAAGCAATAAGAGAAAGCTCTGAAGATGGTTTATACACAAGTCCTTGTCCAGGAGCAGTCTTCAGAAATTTGAGAATGTGTTCCACTGCCTGAAGTTGGGAAACTCGTGGAGTGTGTAGAAAGCGACTGACCACTCCAACCGCAAATGAGATATCTGGTCTTGTAACTGTTAGGTATATGAGTTTTCCCACAAGACGTCGATAATATTCCGGATTTGGAAGTAGAGAATCAGACTCAGATCCCTGAGCACATAGCTTGTGGTTGACTTCCAACGGGGTCTCCGCAGGTTTGCACCCAGAGAGGCCAGCATCTTGCAGAAGGTAAATGCAATACTTGCGCTGGGATAACATAAGGTCATCAGATCACCGTGCAACCTCTAGTCCAAGGAAATACCGAAGGTTTCCCAGATCTTTGATTTGAAATACATAAATTAAATGTTGCTTAACATGTTGTATCTCAGCGGAGTCATCACCCGTGATCAAAATATCGTCCACATAAACTAGTAGTATTACAATCCCGGTTGATTGGTGACGAGTGAAAATAGAGAAATCTGCGGAGCTTCGTTTGAAACTAACCTCACAAACTGTCTTGCTGAATTTTTCAAACCACGGCCGAGCAGACTGTTTGATACCATAGATAGATTTTCGAAGCAAACATACACGAGACTCCTTCGTGGTCTCAAACCCGGGCGGTTGATGCATGTAAACAGTCTCTAGAAGATCACCATTCAAAAAGACATTTTTTACATCCAGCTGATGGAGAGGTCACTGACGATGAACAGCTAAGGAGGGCAGAACCCGAACCAAATTTAATTTTGCGTCAGGGGAAAAGGTTTCATCATAATCAAAGCCGTATTGTTGAGTAAAACCCTATGCCGTCGAGCCTTCAAGCGATCAACTGTCTCATCCGACGCATGCCTGATTGTAAAGATCCATTTGCCCCCTACCAAGTATATTCTGCGTTAGTCGATCCTGCACAACAAAAGAAAAACGTGAGAAGGTAACACAACAATCAAGGTCATGTGTAAGACGGATAACATAAAGTAGAATGAAAGGAGATCCTGGAACATGAAGAACCGAGAATAAGGAGAGGGAAGAAGTAAGAGGCAGATGAGCAGTGCCAGCAACCGGGACCATGTCACCATTAGCCACAGTGATGAACTTGGGATAAGCAGAATCTAAGTATTGAGGCGGCTTCTGCAGAGAGAGATGATGCGTAGCACCCGAATCCACAATCCAGGAAGAGTTGTGTGAGAGGCAAGATACACTTTCATTGGAGATCGAGGCTACTGAGCCAGAGGAGCGACTAATTACCCCTTGAAGCTGATGGAGTTGAGCACGTAAAGCAGCAATATCCTCACTAGTGGCATAGGGAGGTATAGGAGTAGCCGTAGCAGCAAGGTGAGGTGCAGACCATGCTTGCGGTAGCAGGTGGCCTCCAGATGACCATCCCCGCCGCAATAAGAGCACTTGAAGAGAGTACGTCCACCACGACCCCGTCCCCAAGACTGGCGACCGCCACGAGCTGGATGACTGCGAGTAGGAGCAAGAGTAGCCACGGGTTGCTGAAGGAGAGCTGGAGAGAGAGGTAGAGCATCCAGAGGAGGGGTAACTTTCAGAAGCATCGAGCAAACGTCCGAGAGGGACGAAGTAACAATGGAAGATAGGATATGAGCGCGGACACTATGAAGATGTGGTGGAACACGGGTCATCATCATAGCAATCCCAACTGCTTCTTTCTGCTGTCGTTGAGTAACCAAGTCAGTGGTGGGTGGATGATGCTGGATCCAAGTTCCACAAGAGTTTTAGCCCGAGCAACAAAGGAAGTCAAGTCACCAGTAGCTCCAGGGTCGAGAGACTGAAGATCGGTAAGAATGTCGAATAAGTGTTGAAGACTGTCCTTCCCGGAGTAGAGAGAATGAAGGTCAGTCCACATAGCGTGAGCCGTCTTGTGATGCATGACCATCCGATACGCCTCAGTGTCCAGAGAATTGAGAAACTAAGATTGGACACGCCCATCGTCTCGAATCCACTCATCAATCGATTCAGTGGGAGGAAGCCTTATCAGGTGAAGAAGGAGACCTTTAGTTTGCAGCACACGGCGAACGGAGTGAACCCATTCTACAAAATTTGGTTTTCCACGGAGAGAAATGGTGGTAATACATAATTCATCACGGAGTTCCAAGGGAGCAACACGAGTTGCTCTGGGAAGAGTTGTTGAATCGGAAGCAGTAGGCGAGATGGAAGCCGTGAGGACAACGCCAAGAACAGCGATTCCGAAATCTAGCAGCGCGTTTAGAAGGCTAGGCCGTTGCGGCTAAAAAGGGCACGCGATAGAGAGACCGCGGCAAGAAGATCGTGCGGCGAGCTAGAAGAAGTCGCCAAGGAGACCACCAGGCGAGCGGTTAGAACCAGTCCGCGGCGAGAAGGGTAAGAAGAGAGGTCGCGGCTAAGACAGCGCGCGGGGAGCAGAACACCAGGCCGCTGCGGATAGAACCAGTGGATAGAGGCAGCAGTAAGTGCAAGACCGCAGCGATTAGAAGAACTTTCCAAGGGCCAACGGTTAGGCGAGACCGCGGCAAGGAGAGATCGAACGACCAAACAAAGCATCCAGAAGCAGCGAACAGAGGCAGCGAATAGAAGCAGCGACCAGAAGCAGCGGTAAGGAGCACCGGCAAGAGGCAAGAGACAGCGAATAAACAACCCGCGGGAAGAGGCAGCGACTAGAAGCAGCAGCAAGAAACTGCGACTAGAAGCCGCGACCAGAAGCAGCGGCACAGTAACCCGCAGCGGCTAGGCAACCCGCAATGATTAGGCAATCCACAGCGGCAAGGCAACCCGCAGCGGTTAGAGGAGCGAACAACAGGAAGGGGGCAGGTCCCACCGGTCAGAGAGAAGAGGGCTATAAAAGCAGAGGGAGGGCGGGGAGGAGAGGTGGAAGCCACGGAGAGAGAGGGGGCGATTAGAAAAGAGAAGGTCGCCGAACAGCAGCGGGAAGAAGGGAAAAGGCTACGCGGATAGCTGCGGTTAGAATTGGGTACCCACCCGGGATCAGATAGGCTCAAATACCATGTAGAAACGTAAAGTCAAACCTTGTATATGCTTTGTCATTACAAAAATACAGGAGAGAGTACAAATATATAGGAGAAGAGAAGGAGAAAGAATCATATACAAGAGATGTGGGACTAATAGAAGAAATAAGAAGCAAACCTATAGATGAGCCTTACACATGGGCTTTTACATCATTTTCCCTCGTATTATCTAACAATAATAATTTATCTTAGATACTATTTGATTATATTTTGTAATATAAATGGCTCTTTTATTTATTTATCATATTATTATTATAATAAACATATAATTATAGTTAGTATACATAAAATAAAATTTTATTTATAAGATACGGAAATTTGATATTTTAAAATATCTTCAACATGTCTCTGACTTCCGACATTTAAAAACTCAATTTGATGTCGCTGACATCCGATATTTACAACATTAGAGTCAATACAGAGGTTTTTGATCGTGGTGAGCAAGGAGCAGTGGAGGCGTTGTCAGCAGAAGGCCTTTCAAACCAAGGCAATACTTGATATGTAGCCAGCTTTCCAAGACGACAAGGGAAGAAGTGCAGATTATATTGCAGACGACAGGGGAGGGGTTTTTGGTTGGTTCTGCAGTAGGGGGACGATAATGAAAGTGGCCAACTGGGAGCTTGATATGGTCATGGAGGAGGGGGATCGAAAAACTCTGATACCAATTTGTAAATGGAATCATCATAAGGTCGGTAGAGTTGCCAGAGGACGGTCAGGGTGGGGTTGGTGGAGGCGAAGGATCCTGTGGAGCTAGAACCACGCCTGCCTAGGCAAGGCGTACTCAAGAGAAGAGAGCTACCATAATCTCTTCAAGGGGAAAAGGAACAGACTTCATTTATTGATTCGTTTACGTGACTCCAAAGTTCTCAATATATAGAACTTACAGAGGCATGGGAATAAATAAACACAATATAAAGAAACAATAAAACATTAAGACTTTAATAACTCATAACGACGACACAACTAGGTACGACTAGAAATAAAAGACATAAATACCCGTAATGAAATATGAGCAACATAACAGACGGCGGATAGTGGGGACCCATACAATATTCGATCATAGCCACCTTTTAGTGTTAATTCCTTAGAATTTCTTCATGTCGTAGTGTTTAATCACCTACTTCTGAGAACACTATCCCCCGCAATGATACTCATCTGGAGGATCATCTCGCTATTGATGGATTTTTTGACTAGCCCCCGATTAGCCACCGCTACCTTGTGAGGATAAGATTTAGGTGAGCGACTTGTTTATGAATACTTTAAATGACTTTAAATCATATCCATGGTTGCACTGCTAGGTGAGGTATTTGAGCTCAGCACCCATTATGTAGAGTTTGTTTCATATATGCTAGAGGTTGATATTTCAACAACATTGTTGAAATCAAAAACTTGATCTCTCATGGAGTTCGGGGTCCCAAAAGAGGGGTGATCTCACACCTACTACACTCAGGAGAACGTCACAGGCCAAAGACTTAAGAAGCTAGGAACAAATCCTCGACTCTAGCATGGAGGTCTCACCTCACACAACCGGAAGACCTTTGAGATCTCTCCCTCCCTAGTCAATGTTGAGCTAGGTGCCTTGGAGGACAAAAGAAGAGGGTGAAGAGTAATGAAGAAATCCCCTTCCAAGGCACCCTTAAGGGTCTATTTATAAATTTCCCAAAGCTGGGGACCAAAAGGTTAGAAATACCCCTAAGACAAATAGGTCATGGGCCAATAGAAAACATTCACACCAGAGGGTAAAGAGGTAATTCCACTCCGGGGGCACAACGGTAAAAGCATGGTCAAAAAAGGTTCAGGGGTGAACGGAGGCTAAACCATGCCCCTCACCTCCCCTGGACACCTGAGACGAGTGGGGGGTTAAACCACTCCACTCCCCCTTCGCTTTGGGACCGGGCGAGCCCCGCAGAAGAACCGGGAGCTGGGGGTGAGACCCTGTCTCGCCCCGCAAGACTGGGCGCCTAGGCAGCCTGGGCGAGAACCTGGCCGCCGGCCGGTCTCGCCCCGCTAGGCCGGGCAACTGGGCGAGAACCTGGCCGCCGGCCGGTCTCCCCCCCCCCCCCCCCCCCGCACCTTAGCAAGTTGGGGCGGGTGTCGGCCAACTCGCCGCACCCGGCCCCTAAAAGGGGCCATGGGGGAGACAGATTTTTCCTCCCCCTACTAGTACATCCTGCAGATCCACCCAAAATTGGCCTCCAGGAGTGCAAAAACTCCCAAAAAACTTAAAAACGCGCAGCAACTCTCACGCCTAGTCCGGGGGCCTCCTTTTCGCGAATACGGGGTTGTACACAATCTCCGCTCTTTTCGAGCGAGTTCCAGCTTGGGAAAGAAAAATCCAACCCAACGTATTCGTTGTGCAGCCTTCTTGGAGCCAAAAATACTTGGCCTCCCGAGGGGGTCAACCTGTCATGCCAGCTAATGGCAGCCCGGGTGACGAGACGGCCTCGGGGTGAAAACACTTGGCCTCCCCGAGTGGTCAACCTGTCATGCCAGCTAATGGAAGCCTGGGTGACGAGACGGCCTCGGGGTAGAAAACACTTGGCCTCCCCGAGAGGTCAACCTGTCATGCCAGCTAATAGGAGCCTAGGTGACGAGACGGCCTCGGGGTAGAAGACACTTGGCCTCCCCGAGGGGTCAACCTGTCATGCCAGCTAGGAGCCTGGGCGACGAGACGGCCTCAGGGTAGAAAACACTTGGCCTCCCCGAAGGGTCAACCTGTCATGCCAGCTAAAGGGAGTCTGGGTGACGAGATGGCCTCGGGGTAGAAAACACTTGGCCTCCCCGAGGGGTCAACCTGTCATGCCAGCTAATGGGAGCCTGGGTGACGAGACGGCCTCATGGTAGATGACACTTGTCCTCCCCGAGGGGTCAACCTGTCATGCTAGCTAATGGGAGCCTGGGTGACGAGACGACCTCGGGGTAGAAAACACTTGGCCTCCCCGAGGGATCAACCTGTCATGTCAGCTAATGGGAGCCTGGGTGACGAGACGGCCTCGGGGTAGAAGACACTTGGCCTCCCCGAGGGGTCAACCTGCCATGTCAGCTAATGGGAGTCTGAGTGACGAGGCGGCCTCGGGGTGAAAACACTTGACCTTCCCGAGGAGTCAACCTGTCATGCCAGCTAATGGGAACCTGGGTGACGAGACGGCCTCGGGGTGAACTTTTCAAATTCCCCCGAGGCACATTCGACCCCACCAGCTAGTGAGAGCCTGGATGAGGAGATCCTCTCGGGGGGTGGGAACCTGATCTACCCGAGGCACATTCGACCCAACCAGCTAGTGAGAGTCTGGATGAGGAGATCCTCTCGGGGGATGGGAACTTGATCTCCCCGAGGCACATTCGACCCAACAAGCTAGTGAGAGCCTGGATGAGGAGATCCTCTCGGGGGCTGGGAACTTGATCTCCCCAAGGCACATTCGACCCAACCAGCTAGTGAGAGCCTGGATGAGGAGATCCTCTCGGGGGGTGGGAACTTGATCTCCATCGAGGCACATTCGACCCAACCAGCTAGTGAGAGCCTGGATAAGGAGATCCTCTCAGGGGGTGGGAACTTGATCTCCTTGAGGCATATTCGATCCAACCAGCTAGTGAGAGCCTGGATGAGGAGATCCTCTCGGGGGGTGGGAACTTGATCTCCCCGAGGCACATTCGACCCAACCAGCTAGTGAGAGCCTGAATGAGGAGATCCTCTCGGGGGGTGGGAATTTGATCTCCCCGAGGCACATTCGATCCAACCAGCTAGTGAGAGCCTTGATGAAGAGATCCTCTCAAGGGGTGGGAACTTGATCTCCCCGAGGCACATTCGACCCAACCAGCTAGTGAGAGCCTGGATGAGGAGATCATCTCGGGGGGTGGGAACTTGATCTCCACCGAGGCACATTCGACCTAACCAGCTAGTGAGAGCCTGGATGAGGAGATCCTCTCGGGAGTTGGGAACTTGATCTCCACCGAGGCACATTCGACCCAACCAGCTAGTGAGAGTCTGGATGAGGAGATCCTCTCGGGGGTTCGTAACTTGATCTCCACTGAGGCACATTCGACTCAACCAGCTAGTGAGAGCCTGGATGAGGAGATCCTCTCGGGGGGTGGGAACTTGATCTCCCCGAGGCACATTCGACCCAACCAGCTAGTGAGAGCCTGGATGAGGAGATCCTCTCGGGGGTTCGGAACTTGATCTGCACCGAGGCACATTCGACCCAAGCAGCTAGTGAGAGCCTGGATGAGGAGATCCTCTCGGGGGGTGAGAACTTGATCTCCCCGAGGCACATTCGACCCAACCAGCTAGTGAGAGCCTGGATGAGGAGATTCTCTCAGGGGGTGGGAACTAAGCATGTCACCGAGACACATTCGACCCAACCAGCTAGTAAGAGCCTGGATGAGGAGATCCTCTCGGGGGTGGGAACTAGGCATGTCACCTGAACTTTGTCAAATCCAACATCCTCAAACGGGGAAAAATTTGGGTTAAATGACCTCCTGACTCAGTTGGTCAGGAGTAGAGCTTGTTACAAAATAAGAAAAGGAAAAGACCTCACCAAGGTGAGGCTTCTTCAGGCTGACTGGGCATGATGACATTCATTCGCTTCCTTCTCCTCTGGGGGTGGGCCCTGGCCTTGACCCCCACTCCACCGTGGATCACTCATATGGCCCCTCGGGTTCCCATATCGATCCGGTCCTCACATATGTCATCCCCCCTCACTCAGGGTGGAACTTCAATCTGCTCCGGCGGCTTTTGCTGGGCTGGACCTCTAGCCCCTCTCACTTCCAGGAACTCGGGGCAGGTAGCCGTGGCGTGCCCCTCCACCTGGTGGAAGTCACACTATGGTAACGTTCTTCCTCCCCTCCTTCGGCGGGTTGGGCGATCACTCCCGTTACCTCTTCCCCCTCATCCTATCGCCAAGGCTTGTTGCGGTGGGGGTAAGAGCTGTCTTGGGGATTGCCTTTTGAAGTTGAACCTCCCTTGGCCTTCGGGAAAGTTCCCCCTACCCTGGACGAGACCTCTTCCTGGACCCTGGACGGGCCCTTCCTGCTGCCTCCAACCTAGCTCTGGACCTTCCTGTCCCTGGAACCCCTGAGCTCTCGGCTCCTCCCTCCTTCTTCCCTCCTAATGCCTCGAGCCACCTTGCTCCTTCGACTCCGCCTCCGTTAACCTTGCCAACTTTTTGACAAACGCCGGGTTGGCCACCTCGGTTGCTATCTCCTCTGTCGTCATTTCCATCAACTACTCGAAGGAAAGGGGGCCTTTCGGGTCAGGCTCATCTTGAAGAACCCCGCGCGCAACCCCACCGTGAATGCCATCTGGAGGGCATACCCCGGCATCTCCTGGACGTCCAGAATCTCCTCTTGGAACCTGTCCACGTAGTGGGCCAACGACTCCTCGGCCCTTTGCCTTATCAGGAAAATGGACTCAGGACTCTTCTTCCTCTTTTTGGAGGTGGAGAAGCGAAGTTGAAAGCTCCGGCTCAAGTCTTCGAACCCATAAATCGATCTTGCTGGGAGTTGATGGAACCAATCTCTTGCCTTATCTTTCAACGTGATCGCAAAGAGGCGGCACTTGAAAGCATCTGTCATCGGCCTGATAGAGACCGCATCCTTAAACCACTGCAGGTGCTGGGCGGGGTCATCCTTCCCGGTGTAGTAAGCCATGTCAGGTTCTCTGAACCCCTCGGGAACGGGCGCTGAGATGATCAGCTCGCTGAAGGGTGACCCCCTAATCGGCGGTCTCATGTGCTCTACTCGCGCGACCTGCTCGCCTGGGAGGCTAGCACTCGCCGGGCTGGGGAATAACTCCCGACCGGTGAGGTCTCGCTCGATCCCCTCTCCCATCCTTTCCTTTCTGGACCGTCTTCCCGGTGCACTTCCTTCTCCCCCTGCTGGGGTCATCTCGCCTAGATCCCCGGGAGGCAACTCGCCGAGACCCCTGGAAGGCAGCTCGTCGAGATCCCTGGGAGGCAGCTCGCTGAGACCCCTGGAAGGCAGCTCGCCGAGACCCCTGGAAAGCAGCTCGTTGAGACCCCTGAAAGGCAGTCCCTGGGGGGTGGGAGTTGAGCTGTCAGCCCGAGGGGTAATACTTCGCAGCATCTCCATGATGCCTTGGATGGACGCCATGAACTCCTCCCTTCCTACGAAGGGTGACGGGTTGGGGAGCTCGCCGAGATCATCACCACCTCCCTGATCTCCATCCATGAAACTCTCCCGAGATCTTCTGTGCTGGTCACTCTCCACGCTCACCGCACCAAAATGTTGAAACCAAAAACTTGGTCTCTCGTGGAGTTCGGGGTCCCAAAAGAGGGGTGACCTCACACCTACTACACTCAGGAGAACATCACAGGCCAAAGACTCAAGAAGCTAGGAACAGACCCTCGGCTCTAGCGTGGAGGTCCCACCTCACACCCGGAAGACCTTTGAGATCTCCCCCTCCCTAGCCAATGTTGAGCTAGGTGCCTTGGAAGACAAAAGAAGATGGTGAAGAGTAGTGAAGAAGTCCCCTTCCAAGGCACCCTTAAGGGTCAATTTATAGATTTCCCAAAGCTGGGGACCAAAAGGTCAGAAATACCCCTAAGACAAATAGGTTCTGGGCCAATAGAAAACATCCACACCAGGGGATAAAGAGGTAATTCCACCTCAGGGGCACAACGGTAAAAGCATGGTCAAAAGAGGTCCAGGGGTGAACGGAGGCTAAACCATACCCCTCACCTCCCCTAGACACCTGAGACGAGTGGGGGGTTAAACCACTCCACTCCCCCTTCGCTTTGGGACCGGACGAGCCCCGCAGAAGAACCGGGAGTTGGGGGTGAGACCCCGTCTCGCCCCGCAAGACTGGGCGCCTAGGCGGCTTGGGCGAGAACCTGGCCGCCGGCTGGTCTCGCCCCGCTAGACCGGGCGACTGGGCTAGAACCTGGCCGCCGGCCGGTCTCGCCCCGCTAAGCCGGGCGACTGGGCGAGAACCTGGCTGTCGGCCGGTCTCCCACCGCACCTTAGCAAGTTGGGGCGGGTGTCGTCCAACTCGCCGCACCCGCCCCCTATAAAAGGGGTCATGGGGAGGCAGATTTTTCCTCCCCCTACTAGTACATCCTGCAGATCCACCGAAAATTGACCTCCAGAAGTGCAAAAACTCCCAAAAAGCTTAAAAACGCGCAGCAACTCTCACGCCTTGTCCGGGGGCCTCCTTTTCGCGAATACAGGGTTGTACAAGCATACCCTAAAACTATCACGCACTTTATGAATTCTATGATACCCCTCCTGGTGAGCCACCTGGTGAGTTTTCCATATTTAGAAATGGTCGACAAACTCTAGAATCGCATCCTATTGTCGATGGACGCGGTGTTCATTCAGATGACTGACACATCCTTGACAAAGTTTCCTACACCACCTAAAGAGCCTCCTGACAAGTCGCATCCTTCGAGAAACACTTAGCAGCCCATGGATTCTGATGTAAACTCGAGTAGGGTTTTTAAAAATTATACATTTTAATTCAAAATATTTTATTTTCATTCAATAAAAATAAGTGGAATTTAATTTTGAATGGGGAGCCGAGTTGGCCAAATCAAGTTTTGCGCGCGCAATTACTTTCTAACAACAAACGTCACAAATACCATCAATCGTTATTTCAAAAAAATTCTTTGAGCATTTATCGATTTGAAACGTCGCGAGATTTGAACCCCCACAACCATAATCCGCAAGCAACAATTTATGGAATTAAACGGAAATTAAGATATCGAGAACGTTGACGGCAAGCTCAGATTATCTAAGTGAATTGCATAAATTTAAGCCAATAAATCGCTGCAAGAGGTTTGAGATTACGGCGGCGGAGGCTAGCCAGCCCAAATTCACGAAGCACATCCACACGGGTCTGACTGGACTTGGATTGGAGTCGGATTAGTGGCAAGGTCGACGGCTTGGAACTCAGATCGTCGGAAAATTGGAGACAAGGTCGACGACGATCTTGATTTTGAAATCAACGGAAGAGCGACCTCGGGAGGGGACGATTGGTGGACGAAAGCGAGCTCTAGATCGTCGGAGGATGTTCCGAGGTCGGCAAAGATCTAGAATCCGGCACCACCTACCGGTGTGGGCTGCGGACTGCGCGCGGTCAATTGTTGCGGGCCGATGGACGGTTTCCTGGAGTCGGCGGGGTGTCAGACCGGCGGAGGCGGGCTTGGTTGGAGGCGGAAAGTGGTGCGGCGTTGGAGATCGGTGGAGACGGACTTGTTGGAGGCAGCGAGTGAGCGGGAAGAGCGGACCGGCACTTGCAGAAAACAAAAAATTTTGTTTTCTGCTCTTGTCCGGGTTGGCGCTTTCCTTGCACGGGCCAATATTTATTAGGGTTGGCCTCCTTCATTGACATTAAATTGAATTTCCTATTCTTTGATTTCCAGATTGTAAAGGCACTAATCAGTCCAATAATGGAGGAACATTCATTCTTTCAAAATAACTCACTACCAAATATTTTACTCTTCATTATATACTATAGGACACCAAAATCTTTAAACAACAATTTCATGTCCAGCTTATATAATATCCCATGAAAGTTGTAGATCTCCTATTAGCTCTAATTTTAATGTAAATTTATGTTTTTTTCCTAAAATAACCTAAACTGGGCCCCGAAAAAAGTGCCTTTACTCGTTCCGTTCGTGTCTTACGTCCTAACTACATGAAAGTTGTAGATCCGATCTACAACTTTCAATCACCGAACCAAAAAAATAAGATTGATTTTTATTTAAGATCTCATCAAAAGTGGGTTTGCTAATAACAGACGGTCAACCCGAAAAGCCGAACAATTTCAAATAAAAGCAGGTACGCGAACAAAATACACGATAATAAACAAAAGCTGGAAATTTAAAATGTACGATCTATGACGCGACGAAGGATGCATCAATTCTCCTGGGGTTGAAAGAGCTCGACCCCGATGAGACTTCGCAAAAACTGGCGATGGAGAGATCTGAAATCATCGTTGGTGCAGGATCGGGTGGAATATCTGGAGGCTTGACGGGTAGCTCAATTGGTGGTCCAATGCGATGTTGATCATGAACTAGACCAAACCTGCTGCAGTAAACAATCACCAGACCACTTTTTGAAAAGTACATCTCATGGCGGTAACGACCGACCGTGAATTTGTAATTTTCAAAGGTTGCTCGCAAAAGATTAGCAGTACTTTAGGCAATCCTTTTAAATAATTAATTTGAGCTTGCACATCGAAAGAAATATGCTCGAGGAATGAAAAATAATGGCGGTCAGGTGGGCGGGGCAACGCAAAGAAAATCTCATAAGGAGATATACTAAGAGAGTGGTTTTAAGAATTATTACAAGTGAACTTTGTTTGTGTAGGTACAAGATCTCATTGCTTTGGATTCGCCTCGATTAAACACCTAAGAAGATTCTTCAAACTCTTATTAACGATTTCAGTCAGTTCATCGATTAGAGAGTGATAGACGCTACTAAACTCGAGTTTCGTGTCCCCTCGACCCCTTAATATGTCCCAAAAATTGATATTAGATATTTAATATAATTATGCAATTTCACAAATTCGTTTACATTTAACTTAATACTACACAATTTAAAATTGATCTCAATTTCATTTAAATGCTTCCAAAGAAATTTTTTAAAACGCATGTCCTTACTGGGTGTGAAAAATTTAGGAGTTCTTATTATCCTTAACACATGCTTTTTCTTGAATATATTGATAATTTGACAATATTTTTTTTCCAAATAGATTTATATTTATAGGGTGACGTAATAACATAAAGTGGTGTTCTCCAAATATAAAATCAATATATGGTGGTGACACTAGTGCTAAGAGCGGGTGACCATCACGCGTAACGTCAATAGACTCAAGTGTTTGTGAATGTAGTGGGCTAGGAGACTCAGGGTATACATAGCTCAAGTCTATATCACATATGGTGTGGGGCTCATCACTAGCCAACTTCATCTTCGGGAGAATTGGGATCGAAACTGTGTCATCCAAGGTGAGTGTCTCATCGCTATTACGTTCTTCTTCCTGGAGCAGGGGCTCGAAAAGAAACTCAGTGACTACAGTTGATGATTCAGTGGTGACAAATGGAGTCTCTACTTCAATTGGGACGACATAAATGAGAGGAAGAAACTCTTTTTCCTGAAGTCGGGGCTCAGGAAGAGGTTCCTCAACTGGAAGGAGTGCTACTGTGGAGCTAAGTTGGGAAATTGTGCTCATGGGGATGACAACACTAGGGAAATCTATGTCCTAAAAAGTTGGGGCAACGACGAAACTAACGAGAGGTCTAGCAGTAGACCTAACTAAACTCAGACTCCACCCTACGAGCCATGCTAGAAATTTCTTTCAAATTGTGATAGTGGTGCAACTCTAGTTGATCCTTAATGGTATAGTGTAACCAGTGCAGGTAAAGAGATACAAACATCACTTCACCCTCTTGAATATCTAATCTAGACTGTAGGATTAGAAATTCTCTAGTGCACTCATCAACGGACAAACCACTTTGTTGTAGATTTTGAAATCTACGATATAAAGTGTGGAGGTGATCAGGAGAGACATAGTGTTTGCGCAGCTCTGATTTGAACTCAACCCAAGAAGTGATTTGGGGCAACCACAACTTATCGCTCATGCGTTGAAGTTGTTTCGACCATTCTATGGCGGGTCACTTAAGTCTACAGGTCACATACTCAAATTCCCTACTCAAAGGTATTTGACTTCGACTCATGAAAATTTTCATGCTACGACATCAATCTAAACATTCATTAGGTTCTAGACGTCCATAAAAATCGTTCGAATGTGTGTTTTAGGCGCTTAGGATCAGTGGGCTCATCATGCCATGAGTGTGCATTGGTGAGAGACACAACCATTTTGGTTAAATTTTTAATTCGAACATTTAAGTCTTCTATGGTGCTCTCTAAAGCTATGGGATTTTCCATTATTTTTTTTAAAAAATTAATTTTTAAAAAAAACTTATGACAAACTTATAAAACATTTTATCATTATTATTATTATTATTTTAATTTTTAAACAAGAGACCATCGGTTCCTAAAATTAATGAATACTCAAATATGTCAAAAACTCTTATGATTCTCCTTTCTTTTTAAATAAGATAAGATTTTAAATTTTTGAAAATAAAGGTTTTTAAAAAAAAAATTTGAAGGACATAAAAAAATTTATTTTATTTTTTTGAAAACCGGATCGCGTGATTCGCGATAGGAGCGAATCACACCACCTCTGATACCAAACTGATGTAAACTCGAGTAGGGTTTTTAAAAATCATATATTTTAATTCAAAATATTTTATTTTATTTCAATAAAAATAAGTGGAATTTAATTTTGAATGGGGAGCCTAGTTGGCCAAGTCAAGTTTTGTGCGCGAAATTACTTTCTAACAACAAACGTCATAAATACCGTTAATCGTTATTTGAAAAAAAATCTTTGAGCATTTACCGATTTGAAACGTCGCGAGATTTGAAACCCCGCAAGCATAATCCGCAAGCAACAATTTATGGAATTAAACGGAAATTAAGATAGCGAGAACGTTGACGGCAAGCTCAGATTATCTAAGTGAATTGCATAAATTTAAGCCAATAAATCACTGCAAGAGGTTAGAGATTACGGCGGCGGAGGCTAGCCCAGCCCAAATCGCTCAGATCGTCAGAAAATTGGAGACGAGGTCGACGACGATCTTGATTTTGAAATCAACGGAAGAGCGGCCTCGGGAGGGAACGATTGGTGGACGACAATGAGCTCCAGATCGTCGGAGGATGTTCCGAGGTCGACGAAGATCTAGAATCCGGCACCACCTACCGGTGTGGGCGGCGGACTGCGAGCGGTCAATTGTTGCGGGCCGACGGACGGTTTCCTAAAGTCGGCGGGGTGTCAGACCAGCGGAGGCGGGCTTGGTTAGAGGCGGCGAGTGGTGCGGCGTTGGAGATCGGCGGAGACGGAGTTGCTGGAGGCGGCGAGTGAGCGGGAAGAGCGGGCCGGCACTTGCAAAAAATGAAATTTTTTGTTTTCTGCTCTTGTTCGGGTTGGCGCTTTCCTTGCACGGGCCAATATTTATTAGGGTTGGCCTCCTTCATTGGCATTAAATTGAATTTCCTATTCTTTGATTTCCAGACTGTAAAGGCACTAATCAGTCCAATAATGGATGACCGAATATTTTATTCTTCATCATATACTTTAGGCAACAATTTCATGTCCAGCTTATATAATATCCCCTCCATCTATTAGCTCTAATTTTAATGTAAATTTATGTTTTTTTTCTAAAATAACCTAAGCTTGGCTTTAACGTCCTAACTACCCGAATTACCGAACCTTTTCATTTAAGATCTCATCGGACGGTCAACCCGAAAAGCCGAACAATTTCAAATAAAAGCAGATGCGCGAACAAAATACACGATAATAAATAAAAGCTGAAAATTTAAAATGTACGATTTATGATGCGACGAAGGATGCATCAGATTCGTACCTAGGTGTCGATGTATCATATGGTCATTTGACGTTCTTCGCACATTTCACAAATAATTTTACACCTCACTTAAAGTGTAACACCCCAACCTAGTTTAACAACAAATCAGCAGTCTGATGGGGCCCCACGATAAGAAGTAAACTAAACAACGATACTAAAACCGGTACATAGCAGGTATAAATAAAAATACTAAAAGAAAGTTTACAGCGGAAGTAAGAAATGCAATTAGGTGTAAATAGTAGTACCTCAAAATTTATTCAAAGAGCCAACTAATAAGGGAAAGAATAGTAAACTCCCAATCACTGCAAGCTTACAAAGTGTCTAAAGTGAAGAACTGTGACGCTTGCCCTAAGCGTAACTCCCCACTGGTGACCTCTATCAATAAAATGTCTGAAAACGAGTCAGACCAACTGGTGAGTAAGAAAGACCACTCCTCCCAATAACACTAAAAAAATACATAATTTGTTTGTGCGTGAAAATATGAGCTTTTGATTATTAAAATGTGTTTTTGATTAATCTGACTGTAGGTTATTTTTTGTATTGATGCATGTAGATTGTCTTATTATCTTAGTTCTTACCTGTACTGAGTATTGGTATTCTGAATTCTTTCTAAAGATTGAGTAATCAAATTTTAGATTTAATGATTTATTTCACTTATTCGGATTGTGGAGCCCAAATGACAGCCCAGAGATGCCCTGAACTAAAGTGCTCCCTTGGTGGAACACGGGCCCGTAACTGAAAATTTCCAATTCTGGAACAGCGGTTAACGACCCCACGTCTAAGGCTTATGTAGACTGCAAGATTTTACTTTTACGGTTTATTGTACTTAATCTAATTATGGATCCCAAATGACGACCTGAAGATGCCCTGAACTGGGGTGCTCCCTGAGTGGAACACGGAATCGCAACTGAAAAATCTCCAAGTCTGAAACTGTGACTGATGACCCCATGTCTGAGGCTCATGTGGACTGCTGGCAAAATGAGAATGAGGTCACTGATCTGAATCTTATTATGTGTTTGAAGTTTTTCTTATTCGTCTGATTTAGTTCTACATTCTTGGTTGTATTTGATCTTGCTGTAAATGCATGTATTCATGTTACACTATATATGTCGCATCATACCCAATACCGGACTTTATTATGCATTACTAAGTTACGTGTTCGTTGCTTTCTGTGCTAACTGAAGTAATTTAATAAAATTGATATTGGCACTGGAAATTGAATAATTAAATTACTTAAGCATTTTAAAATAACTTAGATAATGCAGTGACATAAGGTGGTATATCTAGCCAAGAGAAATCGAAATTCTTACCATGATATTGCTGCGTTTGCACACAAAAAGTGACGGCATAGCTGTCTAGGTTACTTTGAAGAACACGCAAAAATTTCCCTCGTGGAACCTAAAAGGGGAAAAGTTAACATTAAATCAACACTCGCCAAAATTCCAAGGATAACATAACAAGACGCGGGAAATGGACTTACCACTCCATTAACAGTAGAGGATAATGATTTCTGAATCGGAAAAGGCTACGCCCCAAATCTGAAATTATCACTTCAGTCGATTACCTAGAGTATCCATTAATTAAGCTAGGAGTTAATTGGAAGTTTAGATTGGTACTCATAGGAGTTAATTTACAGCGGAGACTGCCCATACCTGAAGGGGGTTGTAGGAGGAAGGCAAAAGTGACTAGAACAACAACCACAAATAGGGTTGTCGAGGAAGGGAAGTACCTCGAACTCTAGATTTGAGGATGGAGGGAAATAACCTTTTGTTCTAGTTTCTGAAATTGAAATGGGGAAGCAAAGAGTATAAGAAATCGAGAGGAGGAAGGGTCCTGGCCCGCTACCTCGAAGGTACAGCTGCTAAGAAAAAGGAGAGGGTCACCAGTCGTCAGTCCAGAGCACAGAAAAGGGGCGGAAAACCAATCCCTAGGTCGTTGACGGCTGCTGGTGAGGAAGGATTGCCTGGACCTTCAGCTGTGTCGACCATAGGCAAGGACAATGATCGGTTGTCGGGAGAGTTACGGATGCGAGCCAGAAAACCGCAGGAAAGGGGGCGTCGAGAGTCCTCTTGCAGGAGGCATCGACAACCCATTATGGTGAGTGAGATACTGTCCGCTATCGACGATGGGTCTGCGAGTGTTTCGTCGGGCAAAGAATGAAACCCTAACTTCTATCGCCCGAAATTGGAAGAAGGGCATGCGGCTGTTTTTTTTAAACCGAGCGAGAGGGTGGAGCGTGTGAGGTAACCACCTGATTCATGGCTCCCGACATTAAGAGGGGGGGAGTATACCATAAATAACTTTATTCAAAACATTTCGATCACTCCATTTTCTTTATGACACTTTTTTTCTTCTTTCTATTTCAGTATAAATACTCTCGCGAGCCTCTAAATCGCACCATAAAAATTCATAATAAATTCATTCAAAATTACTGATCACGCGCAAAAACTTATTACCGCATTTCATACCTAGACATGGCGTTGACTCGATCAAATTTGCTCATGGTCGGACCCTAAAATTTAAAAGTGTACTCAAGATCGAAGGATTACTCCGGTAACATGCAAGTGGGTTTACAAACTCAAGAAGAAGACTGAAGGCAGCATCGAGCGGTACAAGGCTCCCCTTGTAGCTCGGGGGTTCTCACAGCAGTACGGGGAGGACTATGAAAAGACGTTCAGTCCGGTGGCTAAAATGACTTCAGTTCGGGTGGTGATCTCCTTGGCAGTTTGCCAAGGATGGAAGATTTGTCAACTCGACACAAAGAATGATTTCTTTTATGACGAGATTGACAAGGATATCTTCATGGTGCAGTCACCTGGTTATGTCTCTGAAGATCATTCTAGACACGTCTGCAAGATGAAGAAGGCTCTCTATAGTCTGAAGCAGGCGCGATGTTTTTGGATGTTACACAAAGAGCCTCTTAATAAGTCACCTCTTTTAAAGGCATTCAATTTTGTAGAGTCACCACCTAAAGAGCGTATTATATTTGTTGTCCTTCATTTGCATCCTTTGCATAAGTCTGTTGAGTCTTTTGTTAATTATTTGCATAAGTTTGGTGAGTATTTCATTCATCATCTGCATAAGTTTGGTGAGTATTTCATTCATCATCTGCATAAGTTTGGTGAGTATATCATTCATCATCTGCATGAGTTACATGAATCAGTCAGACAAAATATTGCATGTACTAATAAAATGTATAAAAATTATGCATATAACCACAAGTGGAAACAATTTTTTCGAGAAGGTGAGCAGGTGATGGTCTGAATCCATGCAAAGAGGCTCCCGAAGGGGTCTGCTAAAATGTTAAATGTCAAGCAAATGGATCCCCACACAGCCGTGAGAAAAATCAAAACAAACGCCTATAAGCTTGACATCTTTAAGAGTATGGGTATCCACCCTGTATTCGATATTGAAGACTTGATACCATACTTCAAACCATGCGAATACGTGAATCCATACCTCGAGCCTCACCTCGCGAGTAGACAGATCCATATCTTGAACACACTTTTGAGCCTCACCTTTTCCATCCTCAGTCCCCTCTCACCATGCTTTTGAGCCTCACCCACCCCAGAATCAAACACTTATGGTTTCACCAGTACCACCTACAGTCTCTCCGAGTCCAGAAACATATGAGTTGACTTCATAGAGTGCAGCATTCAGAGACCATTGCAGACATCGTGGACCACGAGTTTGTGATCGCGCCAAATGGAGATACATCAAGATATTGGGTTCACTAGAGAGGATGTTGATTCGCAATTGACATTTGGGTAGCGTTTGAGGAATCATCGAATCTTATCCAGCCTACACCAAGAGAATACTCATCTTCATTTATAAGGAGACAAATTCTTTAGAGCCGGAGAGAATGATAGGATCACGGAGACCTTTTGTATAATTAGTTCTGGGCTTGTTTGATGTTAATTTGTAAACTATCATATTTGGCATCGCCTGATGGATGACCCAAGACCGCGGTTCCGTCCAAAACAACGTTTACATAGTTCTATATGTTTTGTCTCATTGAGTGAGTTTGTACAACCATCGTGAACAATCAATCATAGTCATCCAAAATGGTTGCCCGGCCATATTATTATAAATAGAAAGGGGGGTTGGTTTTGACAGTCATCGCGGATTTTGAAGAGCTTCTTCCCGGAATTCGGCTGCCTTCTAGCAGTACCGACTCCGTGAAACCCTAGGTGCTGACTCCAAAATAGTACCCTCATCATTTCCTTGTGTTTCCTTGCCTAGCAGTCTCGCATAACCCTGAAAATTACAACTGACACCTTCACAAGCAGTTCCCCCCTCCATTTATGCATCCACACAGACACCAACCTTATTCAAGACCTCATGTCAAGCAGCCACCCCCTCCCCTAACCTCTCCTTCTCTGGTTGAGCACTTTGAGACCACCCTGTACCCATCTCTGTTCCTACCCTTTTGTTCCAGGTCGTGCCCTATTCCAGCCATCCCAAGCTTGGACGACTTCACCCTAGCCCCTTACCACCAAACCTCCCGCACAGCCCCCTAACCCAAAACCAAAACATCCTACTCTCTTTTCTACTCTATCCAGTCCACAAGAAGACAACTTTCCACTTCCGACGACCATTTATAGCACTCTTCATCCCACTGAAAATCCACCGCCTCGCCCAGGATCAACGGATCTTCGTCCCTTCGTCTATGGCCCTTCTCTCATATGTTTTTATTGTTGGTTCCATTATCTTCACCATTGTTGTATGATGTTGATTCCTATATGATTGTAGATGTTTTTTATGCTAGTATATTTGTTTTGAGACTAACCATGACTTGCAGGATTTATTCGCTTGCACATTTAGCTAACAACCCTTCAAACGGAGGAAAGTCAAACTTATCTACTTGTTAGAATTATTTGATTTACTTGATTGTGATAATTGAAAGAGATTTCTGCCTTTATTATTAATTGTAATTGATTGTCGGATCGTCCATTGTCTACATTCGTCATCCAAGAATAGATAAGATTTTCTTCAACACTACATTTAGTAGAATGGATCGATTGTTAGAATCATGTGTGCCCTAAACCGGGCTTACATAAATATATAGGCTAAAAAGAAATAGAAAAACAATAGATATATTTAACTCTCCCCCTCAAGTTGGGAATAGATATTAAGCATTCCCAACTTGTTTGTGCTGTCCTTGAAGTTATCGCTGCATAAACCCTTGGTGAAGACATCCGCAAGCTGGTCGATGAGTTCACAAAAGGGGTGCAAATATTTCCTTTGTCTAGGTGATCCTTGATGAAATGTCTATCAACCTCCACATGTTTGGTTCTATCATGTTGCACTGGATTGTGCGCGATACTGATGGCAGCTTTATTGTCACAGTAGATCATGATAGGGTTGTTCCCCTGAAGACCAATATCACGAAGAAGAGTCCTCAACCACAATCCTTCACAAACACCTTGTGCCATAGCCCTATACTCCGCCTCTGCACTTGACCGAGCTACCACATTCTGTTTTTTGCTCCTCCATGAAACGAGGTTGCCTCCCACAAAGGTGCAGTACCCCGTGGTTGATTTTCTATCATCTTGGCTACCGGCCCAATCAGCATCTGTAAACACTTCAACTTCTAGTGATTGTCCGTTTTTGAAAAGGATCCCACGACCTGGTGCCTTTTTGAGATACCGCAACACTCTAAAGACCGCCTGCTGATGACGAACGGAAGGAGAGTGCATATGCCTACTTAGGACTCCCACAGCATACGTAATGTCAGGGCGAGTATGGGACAAGTATATGAGACGTCCAACCAAACGTTGGTATTTTGAGACATCTACTTTTTCTCCACTAGCATCTGCATCAATTTTGTGATTAGCCTCAATAGGTGTGTCCACGGGTGCACACCCAAGCATTCCAGTTTCTTCAAGAAGATCCAGAGTATACTTTCTTTGGGAGATGAAAATCCCGTGTTGAGACCGCACCACTTTAATTCCCAAGAAATATTTCAATTTTCCCAGGTCTTTAACTTCAAATTCTTTGCTCAGTTGCTCCTTCAGGTAAGTGATCCCCTCCAAGTGGTCCCCGGTAATGATAATGTCGTCCACATACACAATAAGAATAGAGACCTGGGCACCCTTTCTCTTAATAAAGAGTGTGTGGTCAGCATGACTTTGAGTGTATCCAAGTTGGAGCATGAACTTGTAAAAGCGTCCAAACCACGCTCTCGGGGACTGTTTCAAACCGTACAGGGATTTTATAACCCGGCACACCTTTCCCTTGGACCCTTTGATAACAGAGCCCGGTGGAATATCCATGTAAACTTCCTCCTCCAGATCGCCATTCAGAAAGACATTCTTGATATCGAGCTGAAATAGGTCCCATCTACGGCTTGCAGCAACCGAAAAAAGCACGCGGATAGAGTTCATCTTCGCAACAGGAGCAAAGGTCTCCTGGTAGTCGATACCCTGAGCCTGGGTATATCCCTGAGCCACAAAACGAGCTTTGTACCGCTCCACTACACCATCTTGGTTTTGTTTAACTGTGTAGACCCAACAGGATCCAACCGTTCGCTTCCCTGGAGGAAGGCTCACCAGCTGCCACGTTTTATTCTTGTCCAAGGCACGCAGTTCCTCCTCCATTGCCGTTTTCCATTCAGGTATCTGAACAGCCTCCTGCCATGTCTTAGGGATAACAATAGATGAAAGAGAATAAATAAAGGCTTGATGTGCCTGAGAAAGGTGATCATAACGAATGTAGTTGGCAATGGGGTGATTGGTGCTACCCTTCTTACCTATAAGACGGGTAAGAGGAATATGGAGGTCATCATCTGAATCTGGGCTGAAGACAGGCACCGGTACTGGCGAAACATCTTCAGTCTGCACTTGCTCAACAGTCGTAGGACGACGAGAGTATGTGTATATTATCGGAGGAGCGGAGGTGGAAGGAACGGGAGCAGGTGGAGGAATAGGATGAGTGTCAACAATAGGGACGGGAGCAGGTGGAGGAATAGGATGAGGAGCAACAATAGGGAGCGGGGAGTCGATCAGCTCGTCACCAGTGCTAGTCATCTCCCCCTGACGAGGATCAAAGTACGACTCCCCCTCACGAAAGGTGACATCGACAGTACAATAGTACCGACGTGTCGGAGGGTGATAACACCGATACCCTTTGGTGGTAGAAGAATAACCGACGAAAACACACCGAAGAGACCGCGCATCGAGTTTATCACGATGCGGGCTATGGACATGAACAAAACACACGGAGCCGAAGATACGAGGGGGAAGATGAGAGGTATGGACAATGTGCGCTTTTTCGAGACGAGATAGGGGCGTATCAAACGAGAGAGCACGAGACGGAAGACGGTTAATGAGATGCGCGGCTGTAAGAATAGCATCCCCCCAGTAGGATTTAGGGAGGTGCATAGAAAGAAGTAAACACCGGGCCACCTCCAGCAATTGCCTATTCTTTCGTTCGGCCACCCCATTTTGAGTGGAGGTGTGTACACACGTAGTTTGATGGATGATGCCATGGTCCGCAAGATAGGCCCCAAAGGCACCACGATCATCATATTCTCCACCATTATCACTACGTAGCACGCGTATTTTGTCTCCGAATTGTTGGACCACCATCTTATGAAATTTTTGAAAGCACAAAAAAACATCACTTTTCTTTTTAAGCATATAAAGCCAAGTAGTGCGGGAGTAACAATCAATGAACGTTACAAACCATTTATAGCTAGATAAAGAGAGAACACGGGAGGGACCCCAAACATCAGAGTGGATAACATCAAATGAGTACAGACTAGGAACAGACAAATGAGTAGAACGACGACGAACATGTTTAGACTGTTCACACGCATCACAAACAAAAGACTGAAGTAAATGATGAAAGACAGGAAACAATTTAGTAAGATATAAAGGAGAAGGGTGGCCAAGGCGCTGGTACCATCGTCGAAGATCATCAAGTGTCGGAGATCTGGTGGAAGAGAGAGCACTGGGAGAAGACTGGTTCAGCAAGTACAGACCGCCAACATTCCTACCACTGCCAAGTGTCCGCCTCGTAGCCAGATCCTGAAAAACACAAACATCAGGAAAGAATGTCACAGAACAGTGTAATGAGCTAGTCAAGTGACTAATAGAGAGTAAGTTGCGGGGAAAAGAAGGGACATGCAAAACGGAGGAAAGTGATAGGTCAGGAGAACACGGGACTGTCCCCTTGCCAGCAATGGCAGAGAGAGCCATTGGCAGCAATAACCTTATCACGACCAGAGAGGGGAGTGTAGGAGGTAAAACCTGAGGCAGAACCCGTCATGTGGTCGGTCGCACCTGAGTCGATGATCCACTCAGAAGGTGTGGAAGACACAGCATGAGCACTGGACAGACCTGAAGTGGCAACAGCAGCGTGAGAGGAAACCGAAGTAGAGGCAGTGTGAGAGCGCAACATGCGGCGGAAGGCCTCTAACTCGGCCGCAGACAAGCCACCAGAGGTGTCCTCCAGAACCTCAGTAGAGTGTGCAGAAGACTGAACACGGTCAGCAAAAAAATGACCACCTCCACGATATCCACTTCTACCACGAGTACCAGAACCTCGACCGGATGGGGCAAGGTGCGGATGCAGGCGAAAACATGAGTCTTTGAGATGACCTTTTTTCCCGCAGTGACTGCAAACAGGAGGGGGGCCGCGAGAAATCCCAGCGAGCGCAGAGTAATCAGTAGTAGGTCCAAGAGTGCGGCGACGGTTCTCATCGCTGAGGAGCATGTTGAATGCCTCCCGAAGGGAGGGAAGAGGCTCGCGATGGAGAACATGCAGACGAACAGCATCAAACTCCATGTTAAGGCCCATAAGGAAGACATGAACACGGAAGCGGTCTTTATCCTTCTGAAGAGTCACTGCATCAGTCGTACAGGCGGCTGTAAAGGTATTAAAGAAATCCAACTCCTGAGAAAGGCGCTCAAACTCAGAGTAGTAGGCAACAACGGGCATAGTTCCCTGTCTGAGTTCCAGAACACGGCGAGTGAGCTCATATACCTGCATCGAACTGCCTGCCTGGGAGTAAGTATCACGGGCTCTCGTCCAAATATCGTATGCGGAGTCCAACAACATATAACTCTGATACACCTGAGGAGACATCGAATGAAGAAGCCACGAGACGACCAAAGAATTGTCCGCATCCCATTTGCGCCACGAGTGATCGGAACGTGATGGCTCAACGAGAGTACCATCAAGAAGGTCATATAACTGGTGGCTGCGAATCGCATGTTGAGCCGCCCTAGACCATTCCAGGTAATTTGTGTCATCCAAGGCAACAGTAGTAATCTTCAATGACTGGCCATGACTCCGAGGAGGATCACCCGAGTGGCTATGCAAAGTATCCGATTGGGTGGCCGAGGAACCGGGAAGAGCACCGGATTGAGAAGCAGGAGACAAAGTGGATTGAGCATCCATAGGGAGAACAAAGATCTCAAGCGGAAAGAAAGGACATCCTACGGGTGTGGGCTAGAGCTGAAAGCCGAAGAAAACACCCGAGGAGGAAAGGGAGGCATCTCCGGCAGCCTCCATGGAGGGCAAAACGCCCTCCGATCAAGCCCTAAAAACGGGCGAGCGAAGCCGTCCTGTGCGCGGAGCGGGCGACTGCGGGCGGCGACCGGCGACTGCGGAGCGGGCGACTGCGGAGCGGGCGACTGCGGAGCGGGCGACTGCGGAGCGGGCGACTGCGGAGCGGGCGACTGCGGAGCGGGCGAACGGCGGGCGAAGGGCGAGCGAGCGAAGCGGCGGCTTTTCCTGCGCTCTGATACCAAGTAGAATGGATCAATTGTTAGAATCATGTGTGCCCTAAACCGGGCTTACATAAATATATAGGCTAAAAAGAAATAGAAAAACAATAGATATATTTAACTCATTTAGGGCTTGCATTGTTAATGATCACACTCACATCCCCAACCTACAGTATGATGTCTTTGACGAGGCACATTTGTAGGATACACTTACGCAGTGATTTCAAGATAAAAGGACCTCTACTATCAACTCAGTGAAGCAAGGTCTCAAAATCATTTGTCATCTTTGCCTTCTACTCAGCTCTTCTCATCGACGCCTTAGGAGAACAAAATAGCCCCAATTGACTCCTTGAGGCAAGTCCCATAATCTCCTACGTTGTCTTTGCCTTTTGCTCTGCTCTTTTAATCGAAGCCCTAATAGAAGTTGTTCTAACGCCTTGAGAAAACTTTCTTTTTATGTCTTCTCTAAACTCCTATAGCAATATATACATGGAGGATCTAACAAATTAAGAAAAATATTATATTTTAGGCAATTAGGCTACTAATTAATCAGCACTTATTGCATGATATTTATATCATATAAGAAGAAATTGGAAACACAGTTCAAGCTAATGCGAGCATGGTTGCAATCAAGTATGCAAGCAAAAAAATTGAAAGCAAGTCAAAGGGATTAATTACCATACCTTGACCGCATCAACATTCTTTTGCCTCATATCGGCGGCACAATGGAGATATGTAAACTTGGCGACAGATGTAACATACGCATCTCTTTGAGTGTGCATATGCATGACCGATGTAACATGCACAGCATACCGAAATCCTAGCAAGCTCTGGGATGTGGCAGCTTTATCATCACTTTGGTCAAGAGTCACACTAAAAGCAGCCATCATCGGTGCCCAGCAAACTTCCATCATAAACCTCAAGATAGCTGTATCAGTGACAGAATAAAATGTAGACCTGTATTACAAAAAAAAATAATTCACACAGAAGTTACCTTTTATCCATTTCACCCTGAGAAAATATTTTTTTGTTTTAATTTATCTTACTCTAATTTTCCACTTTTTTCTTTAAACTGCTCTTGGATATGCTTGATTAGCATGTCACTTGTGCCTAATGCTTTCTCTTCTGTTTGCTTCCAGTTGACCAAGTTGAGAATATTATCTAAACCCAAAAGCTTGTTGATGCTGCTTGCCTGCTTGTTCTGCGGAGCTGAAGTATCTGCATTCATCTTTATTTCCTCCTTCACAATTTGGTCATACAAAGAACCCAAATAGTCTTCTGGCAAATCCTTTCCATCATCTATCCCTCGATTGTTGCGAATGAAGTCAGACTTTGACATCTGCCGGAAAAGTGAAATTGGTGAGAATACTTTGCATATACTACAGCTATTAATTGGACAAGACAAATGCCCTGGGCTATTAATTAAACAAGACAAATGCCCTTGATTGTTGTGAAGGAAGTTCACCTTATATTTAACCATGTTATTGTGAGCATCTGTGTTAAGCAATATCACCGAATATGCAAGGACATAAGCTGTATCTGCACTGATAAAAGCAGTTGGATTGCATTTGCAATAACGCTCAGCAAACTTTTCCATGATGCGGTCAATCTTTTGTGCTTCTCCAGGCAACCTAAACCCTCGTAACAAAAATCTAATAGCATCCCCAAAATCCAAATGCTCAAAATTTAAAGAGTCCACATAAGCATGCATAACTTTTAGAGGGAATTCATCCCTTTCTCCCAGATAATCTCCTATTATTGTTGCATTTAGACCAGTTGTATTCTTCAAAAACGAAGCAACTTCCTCCGGAGAACCTCCTATCTTCTTGGTATTAATCAGATAATCAATACCCTTTGAAGGCTTCCTATTAAACAGTGAAATACCTTTCTGCATTAATCAGTTCAGTCATTACAATTTGTGGAATGGGTTCAGTTTTCAACTAAATGGGAAGTAACAACAGGAAATGATATAAATATGCTATGATAAATTACCTGAAATTCTAATTTGTAGGCCCGTCTTTGCTCAAGTGTGATGGTATCTGACAATCCAGAGTTTACATCAGAGTGTAGATCATAATCCATACTAGTTCCCTCTTCTCCATTAATAGAGCTCGAGTTCTCTGTTGAATTATCAATATCAGAACTCAGTGTGGAAGATTCTCCATTTCTCAATTGCTGGTCCATCCAGGTTCCCATACACTTGATAATAGTAGCCAGACACTTAATTGATTCAGTCTGAAATGTAGCATCTTGAGCAGGTGATAGAGTTGTTGAGGATCCAGCAGGCACACCTAGAGCTGTTTTTAGGAGTCCATTGACGATCCTGCAAGCATCTGATGGAATTATTAGTGTCTTAATACAGTTTATTAAAGTTATCACACACACAAAAATCATCAAGAATAATGGGTAGAACAGTGCATTCACCAAACATTTAGTAATTAAACACTAAACTGATTTATTTTAGTTCCAATGAAATTAAATTTGATCGTTTGGGGATGAGGCATATGCTTCACCTTTCAAAAATATTTGGTGCATCAACATCACAATCATAGTTCACAAAGATATCTATGATGAGTTGGGGATCCTGGCACATCTTTTCCACCAAATTGAGGACTGTCATCTTCTGCAGGAAACTTGGCTGGAGCACGTTCTCAAGAACTCTTAAGACAAGCATGGGAAAGAAAATTCCCAACTCCCCTTTCAAGCCAGATCTAAACTTGAACAATAAAACCAAGAAAATTGAACATAGAAGTTGAAAAATACTCATCATTGACAATCCACTGTTTTTCAACAATGATAAGCAAAGGTACTGCTTGATAGCCCCAAGAAACCTGCAGGCAGAAAAGGTGTAAAGATAAAGAACAGCCAAAAAACTACAATGCACCATAATTATAATATCCTCAATATTTGATGACTATCGGAAAGGATAAAAATGCGTCGATATTATATACCTTTAGGCTTTAGGAGAAAATAAACGATCAAAAGTTAAAATTAGAAGACAATCATTAGTTTTTGTCATAGAAAGGACGTCCACTAACAAAATAATCAATTCCAAATTTTTCCATATTAATAATTTGCTAAACAATAAAAGAAAAAAATTACACATTTTTCCTTTGCATGGTTCAACATCAATGTTGTGACATCCCGGATCTGATGAAGGTGGGCCGACGATGAAGCGAAATTCCTAATCTTTTGTTGTTAAGTGAGACCTCTATTACCACAATAATTAATTCAAAATGCTTCACACTGTTACAATTTGCTAAACAATGGAAAAATAAAATATACACAATTTTCTTCACTTGGTTCACATAAACTATAAGTCAAATTTACTGTCTATGTTATTAAGATGTCAATGTCATTAGATGACAATGTTGCGACATCCCAGATCCAAACAGGGTGATTTGATCATGTCGGGTAGTGACAGTAAGTAGAAACAAGGAGCAGCTCCTGACAGATTTCAAAGTCAGCATGCTTTCAAGAGTGTAGAAAGGAATGGGCAAACCTTGCATATACTTCTTCATGTCTAAAATACAAGAGAGAATACAAATACATAGGAGAAGAGAAGGAGAACAATCCTATACAAGAGATGTGAGACTAAAGGAGAAGAAGAAAAGGGGCCTATAATTGGGCCTTTACAATTGTCTTTCCTATGTCATCTAACACTCCCCCGCAAGCTGGAGCGTACAAATCGTAGGCACCAAGCTTGGACAAGAACTGGTAATACAACTTGTGAGGTAAAGCCTTGGTGAGGACGTCTGCAACTTGCCCAGATGCAGGAACATGTTCAAGTATCAACTCCTTTGATTGGACCTTCTCTCGAACGAAGTGACAATCAACCTCAATATATTTAGTCCGCTCATGGAACACCGGATTCTTTGCAATGTGTATTGCAGCTTGACTGTCACAAAACAGAGTTGGAGGTGAGGACAATTTAACTCTCAAATCTCCTAGGAGACTTCCCAGCCAAGTTAGTTCAGAAGTAACAGCCGCCATTGCACGGTACTCAGCCTCAGCAGACGAGCGAGCAACAACTGTCTGTTTCTTACTCCGCATGTGATAAGATTTCCTCCAAAGTAAGTACAAAACTCAGTTGTAGACCGTCGATCATCCAACGAGCCCGCGTAATACGCATCTGAGTATGCAGATTTCCTCCAAAGTAAGTACAGAACCCAGTTGTAGACCTTCGATCCTCCAAGAGAAAGAGAAGAGGATGGCTTGTACACAAGTCCTTGTCCAGGAGAAGTCTTCAGATACCTGAGAATGCGCTCCACATCCTGAAGGTGAGAGACCCGTGGGGTATGCATAAACCGACTTACCACACCAACCGCGAATGATATATCTGGTCTTGTGACGGTTAGGTAGACCAATTTCCCCACAAGACGACGATAGTATTCTGGATTTGGAAGAAGAGAGTCCTCCTCAGATCCCTGAGCACTCAGCATGTGGTTGACTTCCATCGGGGTATCCGCAGGTTTACACCCCGAGAGGCCGGCATATTGCAGAAGGTCAATGCAATACTTACGCTGAGATAAGACTAGGCCATCAGGTCGTCGAGCAACCTCCAGTCCCAGAAAGTATCGAAGATTTCCCAGGTCTTTGATTTGGAAGATAGAGTTTAGATGTTGTTTACCATGTTGTATCCCGGTTGAGTCATCACCAGTGATCAGAATATCGTCTACATAAACCAGAAGTATAATGGTCTCAGTTGACTGGTGACGAGTGAAGAGAGAGCAGTCTGCAGAGCTCTGTTTGAAGCCCACATCACGAACGGCCTTGCTGAATTTCCCAAACCATGCCCAGGGAGACTGTTTGAGACCATAGATAGATTTGCGAAGTAAGCATACACGAGACTCCCCCGTGGTCTCAAACCCGGGTGGTTGATGCATGTATACGGTTTCAAGAAGATCTCCATTCAAGAAAGCATTCTTGACATCAAGTTGATGAAGAGTACATCGGCGGTGAACAGCTAAGGAGAGCAGGACCCGAACGGAATTCAACTTTGCAACTGGAGAAAAAGTTTCCTCATAATCAAGGCCATACTGTTGGATAAAGCCCCGAGCCACCAGCCGAGCCTTTAAACGATCAACCGTCTCATCCGCAGCATGTTTGATAGTAAAGATCCACTTGCAGCTAACACAGCTGTGACCGGAAGGAAGAGAGACAAGATCCCAGGTGTGATTATCCCATAGAGCAGCCATTTCTTCGTTCATGGCGGGACGCCATCGTGGATGTTGGAGGGCTTCCTGCACAGAGTTAGGTATAGAGATAGAGGAGAGAGAGAGAGCAAAGTTAAGAAGGGGTGGAGAGAGTCGATGTAGAGAGACATAATTGGCCATTGGATGTGTTGTTGAAGAGGTTGTCGGATCAACGGGTCGCGAGAGCACACCGGTAGGGGGCAGCTGTTGTAGGGCATCCGGACGTGGAGGACGACGAGTGTATACCTGTATGACAGGAGGTTTGGAAGGAACTGGTGGTGGTGAGGGTATCCGAAGCAGAGGAGTAGGGAGAAGTGGCGGAGGTGGAGGAGTAGGAGGGAGAAGTGATGGAAGTGGAGACGTCACGGGTATGATGAGCCGAGGTAGCGGAGGAGGAAGAAGGGGATCAGAAGGACTGGTGTGATATGGTTGGTCTTCATGAAAGGATACATCAGCAGACACAACCACCTTACCAGTGGTAGGAGAAAAACAGACATACCCCTTCTGAGTTCGGGAGTACCCAACAAACATAGCTTTGGTAGCACGAGGGGCGAGCTTGTCATTGGAAGGACCAAGGTGGTGGACATAGCAGGTACACCCAAACACACGGGGTGTGAGAGAGAAGAGAGTTATGGATGGGTAGAGGAGAGTAATGGGCGCCACAAAGTTGAGGGACAGAAGAAGGCATACGATTGATGAGATGACAAGCAGTAGAGACGGCAAAGTTCCAGTAGATGGGAGGGACCTGCATTTGGATCATGAGAGATCGAGCCACATCAAGGAGGTGGCGATTTTTCCTTTCCGCTACGGCATTCTGTTGAGGCGTATAAGCACATGAAGTCTGATGTATAATACCGAACTCAGCGCACGGGTTGGAGAAGGTGCGACCAGTATATTCGTGAGCATTGTCCTTACGAATAGTTTTGACACAGGTAGAAAACTGAGTGCGCGTTTCTGTAAGAAACGCCCGGAACGTAGTCGTGAGTTCGGTACGATCACAAAGTAATACAACCATGTAACCCGCGAGTAATCATCTATGAAGGTAACAAAGTACCGATGCCCCAAGACACTAGGGACCTTATAAGGCCCACAGATATCAGAATGTACGAAGGAGAAAGGAGAATCGCTCGAGTACATGAAGGAGAAAAGGAGACACGGTGTTGTTTACCAAAGATACAGGATTCACAAAAGAACTCTTGGAGAGAAACAGTGGGAAGAGCTTTCTTGAGAATTGGGAGAGGGGTATGCCCAAGACATCGATGTCAATCAGTGGTGGACACGGAGGTGAGAGCAGAGGTGAGAGCAGTGGGAGGAACATCGAGAAGATATAGCCCATTAGACAGTCGTCCTCTACCAAGTATAGTCTGCGTCAGTCGATCCTGCACCACAAAGGAAGAGCGTGAGAAAGTAACACAGCAATCAAGGTCTTGCGTAAGACGGCTAACAGATAAGAAGGTTAAAAGGAGAGCCCGGAACATGAAGAACTGAGGATAACGAAAGAGAAGGAGTAAGGGGCAGATTAGCAGCACCAGAAACCGGGAGCGTGTCACCATTGGCCACAGTGATGTGCTTGGGGTAAGCAGTATCCACATATTTGGGCGGCTGTTGCGGAGAGAGATAGTGTGTAGCACCAGAGTCCACAATCCAGTGAGAGCAGTGGGAGAGGCACGATACACCATCCTTGAAGAGCGAGGCAACGGAGCCAGAGGAGCGACTAACCACCCCTTGAAGATGATGTAGTGGAGTACGCAACGCAGCAACCCCATCAGCAATGAGCGAGTCGGATTCCATAAGTCTGAACGGCAGTGAGGCACGGAAAACAGCGAAAACAGACCGCAGAGGCGAAGCAGAGCAGAAACCGCGCGAGAAGCCTCGCGAGAAGCTGCACTGCACAGAATAGCCTACCAGCGGCAAGGAGTAGGCCGCGACCAAGACGTCGAGTCCGCAGCTGAGGAGAAGGGTCGGGGAAAAGCCGCGGCGACAAGATCGTGCGAGAGGCCGCAGGCAAAGAGACAAGGAGCAGCGACTAGCCAGAAAAGAAGCCGCGCTAGGAGTCCGCACGGACACGGTGATCACACCAGCGGCAAGGGAAGATGTCGCGACCAAGATCCGGAGAGCGCAGCGGTTAAAGAACAAACCGCGACGAGAAGAGAAGAGAGGAGAAGCCGTGATGACAAAGAGAAGTCGCGGCGACTAGGTGAAGACGCGGCGACTAGGAGAAGACGCGGCAAGTAGGGAGTAAAGCAGCGAGAGGGCAGAGAAGAAGCCGTCGCGGGTGGACGAGGTCGCCGCGGGAAGAAGAGGATGTTGCGGGAGAGCACTCTTGCACGACAAACCCGCGCGGTTACACGGGAGGCCGCAGCGGGTAATCAAGGCGACAAGAGCAGCAGAGAGGGAGGCCGCGACCCAAGTGCGGAGAAACAGACCGCACGGTCAGAGTGAACACACTAGCGGCAAGAGAAGGAGCGACAAGAGAGGTCAGCTCAAACAGAAAAAAAATGGAAGAGGTTGCAGCGGAGAGGGAGAGACCGCGCGGGAAGACCAAGGGAGAAGACTAGGCCGCGAGAAGGAGAAGTCGAGCGACAAGACTAGACAGCGGCTAGGAGAAACCGCGAGAAGCGGGAAGGAGAAATCGCAGCGGGCAGAGTTCGCAGCGGGAAGGAGAAATAGAGGGTAGAGCTCGCAGCGGTTAGAGAAGAAATTGCGCAGGTAGAGAGGAGACCGCGCGGATAGGGAGGAAGAGGAAGTGGTCCCCACGTGCCAGAGAAAGTCATATAAAAAGGGAAGAGAGGAGAGGGGAGGCACGGGAATGAAGGAGAAGGGAAGCGGGTAGAAATGGCCAAGCCGCGAAGCCCGCGCCCGGAGCGAGAAGAAGAAACCGTCCGGTTAGAAAACACAGACCGCCCTTAGCGCAAGCAGAGGAAGACCGGGCGGTTAGCAAAATGCTAGCCGCAAGGAGAGACCGATTCCCTCTGATACCATGTAGAAAGGAATGGGCAAACCTTGCATATACTTCTTCATGTCTAAAATACAAGAGAGAATACAAATATATAGGAGAAGAGAAGGAGAACAATCTTATACAAGAGATGTAGGACTAAAGGAGAAGAAGAAAAGGGGCCTATAATTGGGCCTTTACAATTGTCTTTCCTATGTCATCTAACAAAGAGAAATGGGTACATGAATAAAGGAAATAATATTGGGTCATCCCAAATATGTGAGATGTATCTTAAGAGCACGTGGAGGAGTTCTGTTATGAACTCAGTTAAGTGAATCCATGTGTAAGGATAACAAGGATGGGTGACCTACTAAAAAGTACTCGTACATCATCTTAAAAAAATCTGAAATTCACCTTAGCATGGATTGAACCTCTGTTACAAACTTACAACTACCATCGGTGGTGGTAGTATAGCGAGTGAGGGAGAGAAGAAGCGGTAAGAAGAAACTAAAGGGAAAGTTCCACCATAAGAGACTCACGAACAACCTAAGTGTTGGTATATGATGAAAAATATGAATACAAAATATGAAGGGAAATAGCATACAGAGTTTTTTTTATTTCATCCCTCTTATCTCTTTTACATACACAGGGCCCCTGTTTATATACCCGCACTTAAGCAGTTATAGTTAAGCGGTTACGTTTATCTTGGTATATTACATGGGTGCCCAGCAGCACATACATATAACCATATCTTATACATTTATTAATACCTACATATCCTTCTAACTTTGGCTTCTTCGCAGGTTCCATAAACCGGTTTATTTGGCTTCATTCTCCCTCTTAAAGTGATTGTATCTTCACACTTAGGGTATCCAGTACTGCGAAGAATCTGTCTTTGTGTAGAGGTTTCGTGTCATTAGATCTACCAATTGATTTTGGCTCTTGCAATGTTCCACTTGAACATTTCCCATCTCCGTCTGCTATCTGATAAAATGAAGTGGATATCTATGTGCTTGCTTTTTCGACGTGTGATTGGATTTTTTGCAGGTTGAGTGGTGAAGAGATTATCACACAGGATGCAGATGGTTTTTTTTCTTCTTTACCTTTAATTTCTTCTAATAATGTCTTTAGCCACTGTCGTTAACAGCTGGCACTTGATAATGTCATATATTTTGCTTATGTTGTTGATAATGCCATCAACGATTATTTGCATGAGGACAAAGCTATTGGGCTTGTTGCAAGTCCGAAAACAAATCCAATAGTGCTCTTCCTGTCGTCAAGACAGGTTCCCCAATCTGCATCTGAAAACTCATTAAGTTTTGAATTCCTTTCTGATACATGAGTCCATGTTGTCGGGTCCCTTGAAGATATCTTAGAATGCATTTCACAGTATTTATATGCTCAATTGTTGGGGTATGCATAAAATGTGACACAATATTCACGGAATGTATGATATCCAGTCTTGTGTTGGTTAAACACTGGAGTGAGCCAACAATTGATCTATATTTTGCAGTATTAACTTCCATTTATGTGGAGTCTTTAGGCTCCGTTCGTTTGGTAGGTTTTGAGAGACAGGAATTAGTTTTGGCCGAAAGCCCATGTCGCAGAGGTTTTGGAAATGGGCCAAAAATAAAATATTCTGTTCGTTTGGAGAAGGTTTTGAGAGAAAAGAATTCTACTGTTCATCGTCTTCTCCAAATCTCAGGCACTCAAGCTTCGCCAGGAGTTGAAGCTACTGTTTGGTTGGGTTTAACCGCTGCAGATTCTTATTACAATTCCATCGCGAAAACATTTCTCCCCCTTCTCCATCGCGAAGACCTTTCTTCCAGTTAATGGCACTATACAATTCCTCCCCTTCCTTCTTTTCTACTTGGAGCTGCTGCCAAAATGACGAAGACCATTCTTCCAGTTAATCGCGAAGACCTTTCTTCCAGTTAATCGCGAAGACCTTTCTCCCCTTCCATCGCGTTCTAATTGGAGTTGCTGCCCTAGCTGTTGTTCGCTCCGCTTGCCTGCCCGATCTGTTGTTCGTTCTGCTTGGAGCTGCTGCCAAAATGACGTTGAATAGTGCCAAATCTGTCCGAAAATCCATCTAAATAGGTAGGTTTTGGGTATAGAAGGATTTTTCAAAGAGCAAAACCCATAGGTTTTAAGCCAAAACCAATCCCCTCCTTTAAATTAAGCAAACGAACAACAGAATTGGTTTTGGTCAAACACCTTCCTCCAAAACCCATAGGTTTTCCGTGAATGTCAATTCCTTCTTGAACACAAGAATTGGAATTGAAGGTACCTAATTCCAATTCCTTCCAATAACTGCGAAACGAACGCAGCCTTACTGAATTTCTCATTGGTTGTCATAGATGTAAGGGCTGGATTACATTCTCCCATCTTTGTGTTGGCTAATCAGTCTGCTATATATTGCTCTTGGGATATGAATATTGTGATGACCCCGCATAAAAACCGGTTCACGGGTCAAAAATACACGCGTCGGCGGAAGGAGGCAGCACAAAACGGATGCATCCTCCATCGCATTGAAATATGCATGACGTCATCGAGCATCATGGAACTTTTATTTTATGCACTTATTTATTGTTTTGTACTTCCTTCACGCACCTGTTTTCTATTTGAAATTATTTGGCTCATCGGTTTGACTGCCCGACGAGACCCTGAATAAATAAATCCGGTAATTTTGGTAGTTAGGACAAAAGGGGCAAGCTTAAAATATTTAAAGGGCAAAAATTTAAATAAGGCAAAATTAATGTTATAAGATAGAATTATAGCCAATTCTACCTTTCAAAAAGAGATACATAAAATATCATATTCGAAAAGGCTACAGTTGGCAAGAAATAAAGCAAATCCAAAGCAATAGATGGAAAAATAATACTCTGATTGAAAATTTGGAAATGACTGATTGGACAGCTATTAATACCACCATTATTGAGAAGAAAAGCAGCCGGGGTAAGAACAGAGGAACGAAGTACGAGTAGCTCCCTCTGTAAGACAGCCTCACGCCCGTAACATCCCGCCTCCCAGCTATTTCTGACCAAAGCTCCGTGTTTGATTTCCCTGCCCCTGACGATGTCAGACGGCTCGTGATCCCCCTTTTGACGGAATTGCGGCTCGTACGCTTCGCATCAGCCGACGCAGTGTCATTCCCGCATCTTTGGAGCCCTCCAGCGCTGACCTCGATGCTAGGCCGTCGTCGACCTCACCATAGACTCCGGCGATTGACGTCGACTCTTCTCTTTCGTCAGTCGGTCGTCTGCACTTCCCAACGTTTTTCCAATTGACATCGACTCTGACATTCCGTCATTCAATTGTTTCTTCCTGTGCGCCAACTGGATTTGGACAGGTCTAAGCCGTTGGGTAACATCACTTCATGTGCGCCCTGCCCGTCGAACGCATCCCAGCCGCCCCTCTTTTGCGAATCGCGTCGTTGACAGTGCACAGGTAAAAATAACTCACGCCGATTTAGGTCGGCAGGCGGCAGCATGCCCGGCCCCCACCAGAGGGTTCGCCGAACCCCGGCAAACCCGTCGGGGGTTGTCCGGCGGCGAGCGGGCAGGGCCACTGTCGGCAGTGGCCCTGCCCGTGAAAGACCCAGATGGCCCTGCCTGCTCGCCGTCGGACAACCCCCGGCGGGTTCGCCCGAGTCCAGCGACCCCGCCAGTGGGGGTCGGACAGGTCGGCGGATGGCGGGGAACCCTTCACGATTGAGGCCTCCGTCGTCGGCGGCTTGCTCGTCCCCCATTGGCAGGTTCGCCAAACCCCGACGAACCCTCCGGCGATTGTCTGACGGCGAGCGGGCGGGGCCACCACCGGCAGTGGACCCTGCCCGCTCGCCGCCGAACAACCCTTGGCGAACCCCACTGATGGGGGTTCGGGCGGGACGCCGACGGCGGCCTAAACCGCACGGCCCGACGGGGTGTTTTTTAAAAAAATAATTAATTTTTTAATTTTCATAATTTTTCTATTTTTTTCCTATTATATTACAAAAAATCTATTAATAATTTGAAATAATTATTATTAATTAAAAATTATACAATAAAAAATATTTATAATAAAAAATATAATTAATATTTCTTTTAATTTTAAATAATTAAAAATTACATGATATAAAAAATAAGAACGTCGAGGGCGGGCGAAGCCCGCAGGGACAGCCTGGGTACGGTCGCGGGGGGCACGGGGGGCTCCCGTACACTGTCACTCGCAATGAAAACAAATATATTATAATGTGCATATGTTCTAATAAGTGCGAAAAATTCGAAAACAAAAAATTTTCTAGCTTTTGTCATTACTTAGGGATCTAACATGAATACTCTGCTCACATACATACCTCAACAAAATGGTGTAGTGAAATGGAAGAGTCGGACCCTACAAGGAGCTTACACACTATGCTAACTATAAAATTGTACCACAATAACTTAGTCACTCAGACTTGTTGAGCTTGTGTTAATATCTTCTAGCTAAGAAGGTAACACAGACTGGTTCGTGTAGCCGATGTAGTGATGTTTCTAGAGGTGTGGTCGCAAATCATGAATGGTCATGACTAACCGCGATGTACTTGAGAAGGTTAGACCGAAGTAAGCAATGGGTCAGCCACTCTGCATGAACATTGTCCTGATAGCAAGGTTCGAGGTGCCACACTCGATCGCGAGTGGCTAGGAGATAAGCAACATGGAAAAATGGAGTGCGAAGTACCGAGGCCTATTGTTTGTTAAGGTAAATCACATAAGTTGCATGTGTCCACTAAAAGAGTGGAGGATGCTTGTTTCTTCAAGAGAACAATCAGTAGTTAAGCTAACTTGTCATTTTCCATAATGATATATGCATTTGCAATAGTATCTGTAGAAAGAGAGACGTAGGAGAGATAAAATCACCCAGAATTTTATATATCTCAAAAAATAAAAGTGCATACACTTATATAGAGGGAGAAAGAGGGAGAGACTTCTACATGCACAATGTGGGACTAAATAAATTATACATGGGCCAATACACGTGGGCCTCTCCTAATGGGCTAATTTATTTTATCTTTAACACTCCCCCGCAAGCTGGAGCGTACAAGTCATAAGCGTCAAGCTTGGATAAGAACTGATAGTACAAAGTCCGAGAGAGAGCTTTGGTGAAAATATCAGCGACTTGGCTGGATGCCGAGACATGTTCCAAGCACTATCTTCTTTGATTGAACATTTTCCCGAATGGAGTGACAGTCAACTTCAATATGCTTCGTGCACTCATGAAATACCGGGTTCTTGGCAATATGTATAGCTGTTTGACAGTCGCAGAGAAGAGTAGCAGGAGAGCAGAGTTTGAGACCCATATCATTGAGGAGACCCTCAGGCCAGGTGACCTCAGATACGACCGCCGCCATAGCACGGTACTCAGCCTCAGCAGATGAACGAGCAATAACAGTTTGTTTCTTGCTACGCCAGGTAATAAGATGTCCACCGAGGTAGATGCAAAAATATCAGTTGTGGAGCGTCTATCATCAAGAGACCCTGCGTAGTCAGCATCAAAGTACGCAACAAGAGATAAGGAAGTCGATAGTTTATAAACAAGTCCTTATCCAGGAGCCTTCTTTAAATATCTGAGAATCCGCTCGACGGCGTGGAGATGAGAAGTCCGAGGAGTATGCATAAATCGACTTACAACTCCAACAGCAAATGAGATATCAGGTCGTGTAACTGTGAGGTTAGATTAGTTTCCCCACCAAGCGTTCGATAGTACTCTGGATTGGTAAGAACAGGGTCATTCCCAGAGTCATGTGCAGACAGCTTATGATTCATATCCATCGGAGTGTCTGTAGGTTTGCATCCAGAATAGCCCGCAACTTTGTAGAAGATCAATGCAATATTTCTGTTGAGATTGGACCAGACCATCGGCTCTTCTTGCGACCATCAAGTCCAAGAAAGTATCGCAGATTACCCAGATCTTTCGTCTGGAAGATGGAGTTCAGATGTTGTTTGATATTCTGGATCCCGATGGTGTCGTTGCCCGTGATCAGAATGTCATCCTACATAGACAAGAAGAAGAACAGTCCATTGTTGCTTGATGACGAGTAAAGAGAGAGAAATCAGCAGAGCTCCGAGTGAAACCCATCTCGTGAACCACTTTATTGAACTTATCAAACATGGTGCGAGGGGATTGTTTGAGACAATATATAGACTTCCTGAGATGACATGCACGAGACTCCCCAGTGGTCTCAAACACAGGTGGTTGGTGCATAGTCATGGGCATAAAGCCCTATCAGGTCGGCCCGGTACCGAGCCCAACGGACCCGGGCTTTAGTCAATCGGGCTCGGACCAGGCTTTTCTTAAACCGGCTCGGGTCGGGCTCGGGCCCCTGCCGCGGGAAGGGGCCTGATCAGGCCCTTCGGGCCGGGACGGGCTCGGGCCGGGCTTTTTTTTAAAAAAAATATATTTAAAAATTTTATAATTATTAAATTTATTTTAAAAAAATTAATACATTAAAAATTTATCATTATTATTTTATTATGATAGCAAAAAAATTTCGCTCACATGGACAAGAAAAATTCAATTTTATTAATATTAAATAACATTTACAATTTACATTAATTGAAAAAATATTGAAATTTATTATCATTTTTAATTTTAGATAAAAAAACTACAATATTTATTAATTTAACAAAACACAAAAATACAGTTTTAAGACAGCTACTAGATGTGCGATTGCTCTTCAATCATCTTGTAAATTCATTGCGTCTGTCTCGTCTTCTATCTCCACAGAGCTATCTTCTAATGTTGTAATGTGTTGTTTCCTCTTCGTAGCATCCAAGTAGTCCTTGTAGCAGATGCACATTTCCAGAGATTCTTCGTTGAGCCGACTCCTTCGCTTGTTCAAAACCTTTCCATTAAGAGAAAAAGCGGGCTCTGAAACTACTGTACTAGCTTGGATTGTTAGTAAATCACGGGTCATATAGACCAAAATAGAATACGTATTAACTTTACCTTTCCACCATTTTAAGAGATCGAAGTTTTCAATCTCCTCTGTGCTCATAAAATCACGAAATTGTGTTTTAGTGTACAATCCTAATTCATTTAAACTACTAGATGTGCGTGCATTTTTCCTAGCTGTTAATTCTAAAATTTTATTTTTAAAAGTATCCTTTGTTTTTGTTTGCGATATATCTTCCCGAGGCCGGGAGCCGTATAAGTTATCATAATAATTGTAACACTCGGTAAAAAGAGAATTAAATTTTATAATACTAACGTCATCACAATCATCGAAATTTAAATTTAAGTTTGTATTGATTTCTTCTATCAATTTTTTTACGCCGTCTACGCCGAATAACGGATTTAAAGCGGCGGCGCACGAAACAATTACAGGAATTTCTCTATAATATTTTAAAAAAAATTCTTTCGTTATTTCAATTAATGGAAGTCATCTATCATATTGCTTATAAAAATTAAATTTTTGTGTGATGTTTACAAAATTTTCAATTACTAGTGAGCTAGTCAAATAGTACACGCCGAATAAAAAAGTCGTCATATAAAAACATTTTAATAAATATATGTAATTTGCTAATACGTCTCAATCAGCATCGGTCAAATCATGACTATTTACCATATTATAATATTCCATAAAAAGTGATTTTTGTTGAAACGCTCTTTTTAACATTTTATATGTTGAGTTCCATCTAATAGGCATATCAAATTGAGGTTTCAAATATTTTTTACCCTACAAAATGTTTAAAATCCTGAGATCGTTGCCTAGAACTATAAATGATTCTAAGTATTAGACGAATTTTTTTAATATAGGGTTTCATATCGGCTAAACTATCTTGTACCACTAAATTTAAAACGCGACAAACACAGCGAGTGTGAAAAAACGCACCGTTTAACATTGGTTTTAAATCGCGTTTTAACCAATCAATAGCTACGTTATTGTTAGAGGCGTTATCAAAAGAAATACTCATTATTTTATCTTTTAATTTATATTCTCGCACACATTTCATAATTACATTATATATAGCTTTACCAGTGTGCGGATATTCGAAACCTTCAAATCATATTACGCGTTTATTTAACTCTCATGAAACGGAATCGATCCAATGACATGTGATACATATATACGATAATCCTATTTTTATGCTACTGTTTCAAACGTCACTCGTTAAACTTACACGACCCTCGAAATTTTCAAAAAAAATTATTAACAAATGTTTTGATTCTAAATATGGTTTAATAGCGTCGCGTCTAAGAGAAGCTCTACTTACCTGTTGATATTTGGGTTGAAGACATTCATGTATGTATTCCGCCGCATCCTCGTTGTTGTAATGGCTGAATGGCAACCCACGTTTGATGATATGTTTCATCTGCAGGTCTCGTTGGTGAAGTTGATCATATGTCCAGATTTGTCCTGTTCCAGAAATTTGGGTCTGACTAAACTCGGGAGTTTGTTTCGACACGCAAGACTTAAGGTGTCTTGATAGTGTCGAGTTGCCGGTAAGAGTCAGCAGCTTCAAGCATAATTTGCATCGCGCCTTGAATTCGGCGCCAACTTAAACCTTATATAAGTGCTCTCAAACTGCCGTCTTACGATTGTGCTCCACCACTACAGGCGTGCTTTGAGTAGACGACCCTGACGTTGAGGAGGAGGACGTCATGCTATCGTTGAGGGAGTGGGAGCCTTGGAGGAAAATGAAAATGAGAGTGGGAGAGAGTGTGAGTAGGAGAGGAGAGAGAGAGAGAGAGAAGAGTAGAGAGAGAGAGTGAGTGAGAGTGAGTAGGAGAGAGAGAGAGTGAGGGGGGAGGGTTCGGGAGGGATGAGAGTGAGAGATTGAGAGAGAAAGTGAGAGAGAGGGGGGCAAGGGGAGGGGGGTTTATAAAAAAAATTAATTTTTTTTTAAATTTGAGCCTAGGGCCTAGGTTGGCCAGCCTAGGCCCTAGGCTCTGTACAGCAGTACAGCAGCTGTTGTACTGTTGTACAGCAGTGGGGCCAGTAGCCTAGCTGGCTGCTGGCCTCATACTGCTAACGGCTCTTATTAGAGTCGTTAGCAGCTAACGACTCTAATAAGAGCCGTTAGCAGCTAACGGCTCTTGTTTCTGGGTCGGGCTTTGCACGTCCCTAGTCCGGGCTTTGCCCGGGCCCGGGCTGGCCCGAAAATCCGGCTTTGCCCGGACCTGGCCCAGGCCGGGTATCGGCCCAGGCCGGGTATCGGCCCAGGCAATTGATACAACATGGGCCCTGTATGGGCCCTGGGCCCGGCCTCGGCCGGGACGGGCTTTCTCCGGGCCGGACCTAGCCGGGCTTTTGCCGGGTCGGGCTCGGGCCAACCCACTGGGCTCAGTCCTTTTGCCCATGACTATTGGTGCATATACACAGTCTTTTGGAGATCGTCATTGAGAAATACATTTTTGATGTCCATTTGATGAATGGGTCATTGGCGATGCACAAGCAAGAGAGATCAGAACCCGAACAGTATTCGGTTTTGCTACCGAAGAAGAAGATTTCATCATAGTTCGAGGCCATGTTGTTGAGTGAAGCCTCTGGCCACAAGACGAGCTTTGAGACGATAAACTGTGCCATCAGGAGCATGCTTGATTGTAAAGACTCATTTGCAGCTAACACAAGACTGATCAGGATTCAGGAGAGAGAGGAACAAGATCCTAAGTCTGGTTAGCCTAGAGGGTTGTCATCTCTTCGTCCATGGCCGCACGTCAGCCCGGAATGTTGGAGAGCTTCCTGCAAAGAGTTAGGAAGGGAAATAGTGGAAGAGAGAGAGGGCGAAAGTGCAAAGAAGTGGAGAGAGGCGATGGAGGGATACATAATTTCCCATGAGATGAGCCGTCGAGGGGGGTGCTGGATCGTCAGTGCGCAGAAGATCACCAGTAGAAGAGGGCTGCTGTCGAGCTGTTATCCGAGATGAGCGTCGAGTGTAGACACATGGGGCAGTGGAGGAGGAGGGAGAGGTGGTGAGGCTGGCACTGGAGGATGGAGAGGTATTGGAGGCACAGATGTGACGGGGACAGCCGGACGAGGAATAGTGGCCTGAGGTGGTAGAGCGGAGGTGTGTAAGAAAAGAAACGTTCATCTTCATTAAAGGTAACATCAGCGGAGACGAGTACCTTGTTAACTATGGGAGAGTAGCAAACATACCACTTTTGAGTACGAGAGTAGCCAACAAAGATACATTTGGCGGCGCGAGCGGCAAGTTTGTCACTTGGTGATCCGAGAGAGTGAACATAGCACATACAACCAAATATACGAGGCATGAGAGAGAATGGGGATTTGGAAGGAAATAGGAGACCGAACGGAGAGGACAAAGTTAAGCATGGAGGAGGGCTTGCGATTAATAAGGTAACAAGCAAGTAGAGACAGCAAAGTTCCAATATTCGGCGGGAACCTTCATTTGTAACATGAGTGACCGAGTGACATCAAGAAGATGGCGATTCTTCCGCTCGGTCACACCATTTTGTTGAGGGGTGTACGCACACGAGGTTTGATGAATTATCCCAAATTCAGTGCATAAATTTGAGAAGTTGCGACCAGTATATTCACGAGCATTGTCAGTGTAAATCGTTTGTATTGTAGTAGTAAATTGTGTACGTATTTCAACAATAAAGGCACGAAAGACAGAAGTCAATTCAGTACAATCACGAAGTAGATAAAGTCATGTGAGACGTGAATAGTCATCAATAAAGGTTACAAAGTACTGATAACCAAAAAAACTGAAAACCCTATAAGAACCCCAGATATCAGAATGAACGAGAGAGAACGGAGTACTACTCCGATTACAAGTAGGGGGGAACGAAACACGATGTTGCTTGCCAAAGAAACATGATTTACAAGAAAACTCCTGTAGAGAAACATCAGGAAGAGCTTTCTTGAGAATCTGAAGAGGAGTATGTCCAAGACGACGATGTCAGTTGATGGAGGGAACAGCAGAGAGGGAAGTGGGAAGAATATCCAGGAGATAAAGCCTCGTTTGACTGCCGTCCTCTACCAATAATAGTCTGTGTTCGACGATCATGCGTGACAAAAGAAGAGAGAGAAAATATTAGACAACAATCAAGATCGTGAGCAAGCCTACTAACAGACAGTAGGTTGAAGGGAGATCCCGGAACATGAAGAACCGAGGTTAATGAGAGAGTAGGAGTAAGTTGTAGATCAGCAGCTCCAGACACCGAAGTAGTGTCGTCATTTGCCACAGTGATAAACTTAGGATACTCAGTGTGCATGATACTGAGGAGGTTTCTGAGAAGTAATGTGATGAGTTGCTCCAAAATCCAAGATCCATTGAGAGCCGTGGGAGAGAGAGGAGATACCTTCAGTAGAGAAAGAAGCAACGGAGCCAGAGGAACGGTTGACCACGCCTTGGAGCTGCAGTATCTGTAGGCGGAGGTCATTGATATCCTTCTGAGCAGTCGAAGGGGGCTCGATGGAAGAAGAACCGGTAGGAGCAGCAGCAGCAGTAGTAACAGTAAGATGAGGAGGCAAACCATGTTTGCGGTAGCAGGTAGTTTCAAGGTGTCCATCACGACCACAGTAGGTACACTTGAGAGTAGAACGTCCAGCACGTCCTCGACCACGAGACGTGAAACGGCCTCCCTGAGAAGAAGAGCCTCGGCCAAAGGGAGCAGGAGTAGGGAGTAGGGGCTGCTGGAGCAGAGCCGGAGAGAAACTGGCTGGAGCCTCGGGAGGTGGTGTAACTTTGAGCGCCATTGAGCAAACATCAGACAGAGAGGGTATAGTAGAAGAGGAGAGAATCTGGGCCCGGACGCTGTGAAGATGACTTGGAAACACGGGCCATTAACATAGCGATCCCAACAGCCACCTTTCTGTGCCTCGTTGAGTAGCAAGGTCTGCAGAGGGAGGTTGGTGTTGTATCCGGGCCTCGACCGGGGTCTTTGCCTTTGCAACAAAGGAAGTTAAGTCGCTGGTGGTTCCAGGATCCAGTGATTGAAGAGCGGAGATAATGTCATAAAGGTGTTGTAAGCTATCCTTGTCAGAATAGAGAGAGTGCAATTCATCCCACCTTTCTTAGTCGTTTCGTAATACATTGTCATGCGGTGAGGCACTGTGTCCATATAGTTAAGCATCCAAGATTGGACCCGGTCGTCATCGCGAAGCCAGTCATCAGAAGGGTCATCAGGTTTGGCCCGAGTAAGGTGAGCGAGCATACCCTTTGTCTGTAGAACACGACGAACGGAATGAAGCCATTCGACAAAGTTGGCCTTTCCACTGAGAGAGATAGTGGTGATGCGAAGTTCATCACGAACCTCGGGAGGCAGGGCAGCAGCACGGGCGGGTAGGGAGGGGGTAGCCACTGTTGAGTCAGTAGATGTCATGGCGGATAGTCGAACCAGACCACGCGGCTAGCAACTGAAAGCAAACGGATTGAAGCAGGTCGGGCGGCTAGCAACTGAGAACAGCAAACTGAAGCAGCACAGAGCAGACCGCAAGTAGAACAAGCGGCGGACTGGAGCAGGAGCTCGCAAGGGAGAAGCAGGGCGAGCTACTTGGAGCAGTCTGCGGCGGGCTGACCAGAATGTCGCAAGCGAGAAGAGCTAGGCGGGAAGAAGAAGCAGCCGCACGGTCTCGGTGAACACACCAGCGGCAAGAGGCCGCGACCAAGATGCGGAAGCCCGCGGCGGGAAGAGAACAGACAACGGAGACCTGAAACAGACCGCGAAGCGAGAAGGAGCGAGGAGCTAAACGGCGAAGGAGCAGGTCAGCGGCGACTAGGAGCAGGTCGCGGCGACTAGGAGCAGGTTGTAACAACCCCTAACATAATAAATATAATAATAATAATAATAAAATATAAAAAAAAGACTTAAAATGCCTTTTAAACCAAGCCCCCCCCCCCCCACCGGTCCAAAACCCGCATCCCGCAGGAAAGCATCCCTGATCCCGCCTCCTTCGCCCCGTCGGCCTCGCCTTCCGTCTCCCGAGCGCCCGACAGCCCCCTCCTCCGCCTCCAGTGGCTGGCGAACCCCCCCTCCAGGCCCGGCGCCTCTTCCTCTTGCTTCCCTGTCGTCTCCTGACACTCCCCTTGGCCGGCAAATCCCGCAGCAGCCCCTCCTCTTCTTGGCCGGCTGCATCCAAGGGAGGGGCCGGCATCTTTCTCCCTTCCTCTTCTCCTTCTCCGACCAGTGAGGGCAAGGGCATCGTTTCTTCTCCGGTAACCCTAGCTCCTCGTTCCGGCCGGTGGATTTCGTGAGGGACTCCTAGGGTTTCGCTCGAAACCCCTCTTCATGGATTTCTGAGCCCAGATCTGGTCTCCTTGGGTAAGGAACCCCGTCTAACTCTCGTTTTCAGTTTGTCCTAATTTTTTTACGCTATTTTTCGCTCTCCGATCTAGGGTTTTTGGACGATCCAACCTATGTCCATCGTATAACCCGTTAATCCCGGATTTGTGTTTTCCAGTGCGTGTCCTCGGATTTAGGTGGTGGAATCGCTCCAAGCCCTCTCCGAATTAGGGATTTTTGCTTCCAAACGCCGCCAAAAACTCACGATCCCTCGCAGTAGTCTCTTCTCCCCTCACTTTCGAGGGAGGTAAATTTCTAAACCTCTCTCCTGTTGTGTGGTGTGCAAATATCAAACGCATGTGCAAGTGTAGAAATCTTGTTTTGAAATGCATTTTGGTCTTGAACAGATTTAGCTCTACGAGCTTCTAACCTCGCTTGCGCCACTTAGCTGTCACTACCATTTTTGAAGTCACCTTAAGGCAAGTAGAGACACCACTCTCGCTTGCAAACATGAGATCTAATTTACTTCACTTTTTGTTATGAAGTAGCCCCTTATAGACTGGAATCGCCTAATTAATAACTCGTTCAAATTATTTACATGAATCCCTGAGATTGTTGAATACCTTAGGCAAACACTGAGAGTAGAGTGTTGGATTGGTGTGACACGTCGAATCGAGCTCCCGACTAACTGGATAACAGAAACCATTAGTCGACCATTGCAAGCACCGTTGCTGATAAGTCTTGCGTCAATTCATACATTAAAATCTTGTACACCAAATGACAACACATTCACCCTTCAATGTATTTCGCTTATAGTATTGCAGCTAAGCTAAACTCCGGAGTAGACCATTAAATTAAAAGCTGTTTGACATGGTTACTTGTATGGTAGTAGATTGCTACGTGTAAAACTGGTTCACTGAGTTCTTGTTTCCTCTGCTTACTTTTGTGCAAGTTATTAACTTGAATCATTATGTGTTTTCATATTCTGAGGCATTTTCCTTCTGTTTGGATTTGTCTTAGGTTTCGTGACTGCGTCGCCCGCTTCCTGAGTTTTCTTCTATCAGCTACAGCTTTGCTTGGAGGTTTCTTTTTGTTTAATGTATCAGCAAGTTTTATGTATATTGTTTCAGTTACTGTTGTATTTTTCTATTCATGTATTAGTTATCGTCAGACATTTTCTTTTGTACCGTGGACAACTGTTTAGGGTGAATCATTATACTAGTTCATTTCACTTATGATATTTCAACCTTTGTGACTAGTTGCATTTATTTAGTTTTAGTATTGTTTGTGACTTAGTTTTTATAAAAGAAATGCATGCACAACAGCATTTTAATTATTTATGTATGGCTTATAGACCAATTTAAAATCATTTAAAACCCTTTTAAAAAATAGCTGATTTAAAAACTAGTTGTAGAATTTCTGGTTCCGCCTTAGCAGGACATGGTTCTTCTCTGCATGTCTGTGGCATCACGACATGCCCGAAGCGCACTCTGATCTTGTTGAGACGGGTCGTGACGGTATCAGATGGAGGTTTGTGAGGTCAGCCCCTAAAAATGAAGTATTTTGAAAGTATTACATATTTTGGAACTCTATTATGTAAAAATATCTATACATGCATTCATTGCTTCACTCACTTTGTCATTGTCTGTTGTTCGAGGCTGAAACACACACACACTCACTCATAAGCATAAGTAGTACGCGTGCAAATGTTAAGGGAGTATGGACAAACTTAACATTTATATGCATATGAATTTCCACTAGGATATATACCGCTTGCAAATAGTAAATTGTATGGGCGGTTTAATATTTTCAAGTGCATGGCATTAGAATCATAATGCGCATGACATGTTAAGTGATATGGGCACTTAACATGGCATGTGTATCCATTCATGGACATTTTTTTAGGAATGCATTGTAGGCATAATTACATTGCATGCATATCATAACTCATTGCATAAGTGTTAAGCTAAGAACAACAGATGACGATTGTACACACATGGATTTCACAATCATAATTCTATCACACGCGATTCTATCGTCGCATTTGCATTTGCATGGCTATCACCTAGAGTTGTCCACTGAAAATGTTATAACTATTACATGATTTATGTATTCAACAGTGTTAGAATGCTAGAACTTGTAGTCTCGATCCGCTATGCTTAGCCTGACTGTTTCTCTTACTCAATTCTTTTATGTCTCTTTTAGATGGCTCCTAAGCGATCGCAGCGAAAGAAAGTTACCCCTGTTGCGATGGAGGCCCCTAGAAATGAAACTGCCCAGCTTTTGAGACAGCTTCTGGAGCGTATCACCCGTCTGGAGGGGGAACGTCAAACTCCTGATCCAGTCTCTGGTTCCGGCAGCACAGGGACGACTGGAGTAGCTGTTACCACCACCCCTCCTACACCTGGATCTGGAACCGGCTTGCTTGATGGCACCATGGAGGTCCCGCTCGTGCCAAGTCCGACTACCCCTGTAGCGATGTCAGACACTCTGGCTTTCAAGAGACTAAATCCGCCTACTTACAACGGCGACCGTGATTACTTCGTGATCACTGAATGGATCTATCAGATGGAGAAACACTTTGAGTATGTTGCAGTTACCGAGGCCCAAAAGGTTCTCCTTGCGGCCTATCAGGTGACCGAGGATGCTTACACGTGGTGGCTTTAGCGCCGCAGCCTCTCCGATTCTGCCACCTTGACTTGGGGAGAATTCAAGGATGCTCTTATGGAGAACTTCCTCTCTTATGTGGAGCGGGACAAGTTAGCCGAGAAGTTCCTATCCCTTCAGCAGTTTGGCAGGACAGTGACCGAGTATGCGAGAGAGTTCCTCCGTCTATCCCTCCTTGCTGTGGAGTTCGTGTCGGATGAAGCCAAAAGGATCAGGTGTTTCGTGAAGGGACTCTGTCATGACTTCCAGCAACATGTGGTAGCCCATGGCACCACCACCTACTCAGAGACTGTGGGAGACGCCTTGAAGGTGGAAGCAATTGAGCTGGATCGATCTGCCAAGAAATTCCAGCATGGCACCAGCAATGTCGCAACATCCGACCTCAAGCGCAAGAGTGCTCCATCTCAGGAGCAAGGTCTCGGGGCCAAGGAGGTGTGCACCTTCTGTCACAAGGTGGGTCATGTTGCCCAAGTCTGTCGTTCTCTCCTGAAGAAGCAAAAGAAGGACATCCATGCTACGCCGCCTTAGATGACACTTGCCTCTACTTCCACCGTCTGTGCGTACTGCAAGAAGCCGGGCCACCAGCTGAAGGACTGTCGTCGTAGGCAGAAGGCCTGTTTCAAGTGCGGGCAGGTCGGGCACCTCAATCTAGACTGTCATATGAGGGAAAGCCCGGTTCTCGCTCAGCTATTGCAGGTTGTCCCCGGAGCTCAGGACAGAGGAAATGTCGTGTTGAACGTCACCACTCAGGGCGAGGCGCTCGCATCTACCTCCGTCATCTCCGGTATGTTTTAAGTAAAGTTTTAAATTTCCCGCATCCTTTAATTACCTGCCTTTAGTATGGATAATCTTGAAATGTGTTTATGATGTTTAATTCTAGAGAATTTTAGGGTCAAGAATAAGTGGATGCAAATCCTTTTCGATTCCGGGGCATCTCACTCTTTTATAGCGCGTCATATCGTGAATCTTCATGATTAGACTACTTCGACACTTGAGGTCCTTTTCGAGGTTTCTGTACCCGGTCATCTGCATCTCTCAACCAGTGGCGTTCTCAATTGCCCGATTCTGCTTGGAGAATTGCAAGTTTTCGCCGATTTCATAGTTCTGGAAATGTCAGAATTCGACGTAATCTTGGGAATGAATTGATTGGTCACGTATCGAACTAAGCTGGAATGTGTGACAAAGAGGGTCAATCTCAGCATTGGCGGCAAGGACTGCAGTGTTCATGTTCAGACCCGCAGCCACCTGAAGGTAATTCGTGTTGTGCGCGCCGCTCGCCTTCTTAGTCAGGGTTGTTCTGCTTGTTTCGTGTATGCTTCACATTTGGATGTTGTCATACCGCAACTTGAGTCTATCCCGATTGCCTTCGAGTTTCCCGATGTGTTCCCCACCGAGTTTCCTGGGATACCTCCCGATCGTGATGTAGAGTTCTCTATTGATGTGGAGTCTGGAACGCGCCCCATATCTAAAGCTCCATACCGTATGGCACCGCGTGAGTTGGAAGAGCTCAGATTGTAGTTGGATGAGATGCTTGAGCGTGGATACATTCGTCCCATCTCGTCTCCTTGGGGAGCCCCCGTCCTCTTCGTGAAGAAGAAGAAGGATGGTTCTCTAAGGCTTTGTATCGACTATCGGGAGCTGAATAAGGTTACCATCAAGAATAAGTATCCACTCCCACGCGCAGATGACCTCTTTGATCAGCTCAATAGCATTTCTGTGTTTTCCAAGATCAGAACGGGTTACCATCAGTTAAAGATCAAGGAATCCGACATCCCCAGGACAGCCTTTCGGACTCGGTATAGACATTTTGAATTCTTGGTGATGTCTTTTGGGTTGACTAATGCCCCATCTGGTTTCATGGATATGATGAATCGTGCATTCTGTGAGTTCCTAGACAAGTTCGTCATCGTCTTCATAAATGATATTTTGGTTTACTCCAAAACTCGTGAAGATCATGCAGTTCACCTTAGACTCGTCCTCTCCACCTTACGCCAGCATCAACTCTATGTCAAGCTGGCGAAATGCGAGTTCTGGCTGGATCGTGTTTCCTTCTTGGGGCATGTCATTTCAGGGGATGGGTTATCCGTTGACCCTGCCAAAGTCTCCGCAGTGATGGACTAGAAGCGGCCTTCTACTCCTACCGAGATCCGCAGTTTCCTTGGGTTGGCTGGTTATTACCGGCGCTTCGTCAAGAGTTTCTCCTCCCTTGTCGCTCCTCTAACAAGGCTAACTCAAAAGCATGCGAGGTTTGAGTGGACAGATCAGTGTGAGCAGGCCTTTTCTGAGCTGAAGCAGCGACTATGTTCTGCGTCAGTGCTAGCTCTTCCGTCAGATGGGTTGGACTTTTCAGTCTACACTGATGCTTTTGGAGTTGGTCTGGGCTGCGTTCTAATGCAGGATGACCATGTTATTGCTTAAGGGTCGAGACAGTTGAAAATTCATGAGCGCAACTATCCCACCCATGACCTGGAGTTCGTTGCCATAGTGTTTGCCTTGAAGCTGTGGCGTCATTATCTCTATGGTGTGAGATGTCACTTTTACACCGACCATCAGAGCTTGAAGTACATTTTTGTTCAGAAGGACCTCAATTTTCGTCAGAGACGTTGGCTCGAGTTTGTTTCAGACTATGACTTGCAACTCACGTATGTTCCTGGTAAGGCCAATTCAGTGGCAGATGCGTTGAGTCGGCAGGCTTCTGTTGCCGCTTGTGCACCCATGTCAGCTATTCTTGCAGCCCTGATTGATGAGCTCGACCGGATGAACATATCCATCGCACCCGAGGGTCATGAAAGGGGTTTCCGGTCCGTTATGGGTAGAGCAGGTAAAGGATTTACAGTCATCTAATCTCGCACTTCAGCGCATTCGCCGGCAAGTTAAACTTGGGACTCTTCCGGATTTCGCCATCTTTGACGATGTTCTTCGTTTCCGAGATCGACTCTGCATTCCTAGTGTCCCTGAGTTACTTGTCAGTATCTGCAGAGAAGCTCATGAGTCGCGCTCATCTGGACATCCGGGCAACAACAAGATGTATCATGACTTGAAGCAGATCATTTGGTGGCCTGGTATGAAAAATTACATCGCTCGTTTCATCTCTTGATGCCTTACATGTCAGAAGGTGAAAGCTCAGCGTCAGCGTCCTGGTGGTTTTTTGCAGCCTTTGTATATCCGTGAATGGAAGTGGGAAGATGTTTCTATGGACTTCATCACTGGATTGCCTCGCACTCTGAGAGGACATGATGCGATTTGGGTTATTGTGCACCGCTTGACTAAAGTGGCTCATTTTATTCCGTATAAGGATGGTCATTCCACCGAGAAGATGGCCCGGATCTATGTTTCAGAGATTGTTAGATTTCATGGCATTCCTCTGTGAATCATTTTTGATCCTGACTCGAGATTTGTATCGCACTTCTGGAAAGGATTTCAGCAAGCTTTGGGCACTGATCTCAACCTAAGCACTGCTTACCACCCGACGACTGATGGCCAGACTGAGAGAGTTAATCAGATTCTTGAAGATATGCTACGTTGTTATATTTTGGACTACAAGGGAGCTTGGGATAAACATCTACCCTTGGTTGAATTCGCCTACAACAACAGCTATCAAGAGAGCCTCAAGATGGCCCCCTTCGAAGCACTGTATGGGTGTCGCTGTAGAACCCCGCTCTACTGGTCAGAGGTTGATGAGAAGGTAGTGTTGGGCCCGGAGTTACTTCAGGAAATGGAAGAAGCCACCAAGAAGACTTGTCTTCAGCTCAGTCGTGTCATTGAGAGGAAGAGAAAGTATGCAAATCAGCGCCGCCGTCCGTTAGAATTTGTCGTGGGTGATCAAGTATTCCTGAAAGTTTTTCCTACTCCTGGGGTGAAACGGTTCGGTCGCCATCATAAACTCAGCCTGAGGTTCGTAGGACCGTACGCAATCTCAGAACGTATTGGGGGATATGCCTATCGTCTGGAGCTACCTGCTTCTTTGGTTGGTGTCCATGACGTCTTTCATGTTAGTCAGCTTTGGAAATATATCCACGATCCAAATCGTGTTCTTGAAGAAGTTCCAGTGATTCCTGAAGCCAATCTGTCTTATCCGATCGAGCCTTCGAAAATCGTCGAATATCAAGAACGCAAGCTTCGCAAGAAAACCATTCCAATGGTGAAGGTACTTTCGGTGCATGACAAGTCTGAGGAGTACACTTGGGAACTCGAGTCTGACATGCGCAGCAAGTACCCGCAACTCTTCTCTTGACTCTTAGTACGTCTCTAAGTTTGACTTCCTTGTTATTTCAGTATCTTTCATGGTTAGCTTTCATGCAAACTTCTGTTTGAAGTGTATGTCGTCTGAAACTTCGTTGTTTTAGTTCCATTCAGAGAATTCTCATGCAAGTTTCGGGACGAAACTTCCTAAGTAGGGGAGAATGTAACAACCCATAACATAATAAATATAATAATAATAATAAAATATAAAAAAAGACTTAAAATGCCTTTTAAACCAAGCACCCCCCCCCCCCCCCCCGCCCGGTCCAAAACCCGCATCCCGCAGGAAACATCTCGATCCCGCCTCCTTCGCCCCGTCGGCCCCGCCTCCGTCTCCCGAGCGCCCGGCAACCCCCTCCTCCGCCTCCAGTGGCTGGCGAACCCCTCTTCATGGATTTCTGAGCCCAGATCTGGTCTCCTTGGATAAGGAACCCCGCCTAACTCTCGTTTTCAGTTTGCCCTAATTTTTTTACGTTATTTTTCGCTCTCCGATCTAGGGTTTTTGGACGATCCAACATATGTCCATCGTATAACCCGCTAATCCCGGATTTGTGTTTTCCAGTGCGTGTCCTCGGATTTAGGTGGTGGAATCGCTCCAAGCCCTCTCCGAATTAGGGATTTTTGCTTCCAAACGCCGTCAAAAACTCCCGATCCCTCGCGGAAGTCTCTTCTCCTCTCACTTTCGAGGGAGGTAAATTTCTAAACCCCTCTCCTGTTGTGTGGTGCGAATATCAAACGCATGTGCAAGTGTAGAAATCTTGTTTGAAATACATTTTGGTCTTGAACAGGTTTAGCACTACCTTCTAACCTCGCTTGCGCCACTTAGCTGTCACTATCATTTTTGAAGTCACCTTAAGGCAAGTAGAGACATCACTCTCGCTTGCAAACATGAGATCTAATTTACTTCACTTTTTGTTATGAAGTAGCCCCTTATAGACTGGAATCGTCTAATTAATAACTCGTTCAAATTATTTATGAATCTCTGAGATTGTTGAATACCTTAGACAAACATTGAGAGTAGAGTGTTGGATTGGTGTGACGCGTTGAATCGAGCTCCCGACTAACTGATAACAGAAACCATTAGTCGACCATTGCAAGCACCGTTGTTGATAAGTCTTGCGTCAATTCATACACTAGAATCTTGTACACCAAATGACAACACATTCACTCTTCAATGTATTCCGCTTATGATATTGCAGCTAAGCTAAACTCCGGAGTAGGCCATTAAATTAAAAGCACCTTGTTTGACATGGTTACTTGTCTGGTAGTAGGTTGCTACGTGTAAAACTGGTTCACTGAGCTCTTGTTTCCTCTGCTTACTTTTGTGCAAGTTATTAACATGAATCTTTATGTATTTTCATGTTCTGAGGCATTTTCCTTATGTTTGGATTTGTCTTAGGTTTCGTGACTGCGTCGCCCGGGTCCTGAGTTTTCTTCTGCCAGCTACAGTTTTGCTTGGAGGTTTTTTTTTGTTTAATGTATCAGCAGGTTCTATGTATTTTGTTTCAGTTACTGTTGGATTTTTCTATTCATGTATTAGTTATCGTCAGACATTTTCTCTTGTACCGTGGACAACTGTTTTGGGCGAAGCATTGTACTAGTTCATTTCACTTATGATATTTCTACCTTTGTGACTAGTTGCATTCATTTAGTTTCAGTACTACTTGTGGCTTAGTTTTTATAAAAGAAATGCATGCACAACAACGTTTTAATTATTTATGTATGGCTTCCACACCAATTTAAAATCATTTAAAACCCTTTTCAAAAATAGCTGATTAAAAAACTAGTTGTAGAATTTCTGGTTCCGCCTTAGCAGGCATGGTTCTTCTCTGCATGTCTGTGGCATCACGACCCACCTGACGCGCACTCTGATCTTGTTGAGACGGGTCATGACACAGGTCGCGGCGACTAGAAGCAGGTCGCGGCGACTAGAAACAGGTCGCGGCGACTAGAAGTAGGTCACTGCAACGAGAAGCAGGGTGCGGCGACTTGAGGCAGGTCGTGGCGACTAGAGGCAGGTCGCGACGACTGGAGGCAGGTCGCGGCGACTAGAAGAATGTCGCGGCGACTAGAAGAATGTCGCGGCGACTAGAAGAATGTCGCGGCGACTTGAAGAAGGGGCGCGGCAACGTGAAGCAGGGTGCGGCAATGAGAAGCAGGTCGCGGCGAGAAGGAGGTCGCGGCGAGAAGGCAATAGCTCGTGGACCCCACGAGCCAAAGAGAGAAGGCTATAAGAAGCCCGGGGAGGAGGTGGAACCACGGAGAGAAGAGGAAGCGGGTAAGAACTAGCAGTCCGCAACATCCAGGCGGCTAAGAATAGGCAGTCCGCTGTTTAGAGAGAAGGCGAGAAGGAATAGGCAGTTCGCAGGCGAGTAGAAGTGGCGGATAGAAGCCGGAGACCGCAGGAAGGGACGATTTCCTCTGATACCATGTAGAAAGAGAGATGCGGGAGAGAGAAAATCACCCAGAATTTTATATATCTCAAAAAATAAGAGTACATACACTTATATAGAGGGAGAAAGAGGGAGAGACTTCTACATGTACAATGTGGGACTAAATAAACTATACATGGGCCAATACACATGGGTCTCTCCTAATGGGTTAATTTATTTTATCTTTTAGCAGTATCAAATAAGTATCAGGAACCTGGGACAGCATGGTAGGATGTAAAGTGCGCAAGAGAAGGACGATTGAGACCATGTTAGATTTTGTGGACACCATAGGAACTAATATGGTATGTCCCAAATAACAGATCTTTTGTTTGCCAAAGGTGCACTTTTGGGGACATACAAATGTTGTCAGAGCATACGGATGGTAGGAGAGAGATGCTTTAGATGGTCCTACCAGGAAGAATCGTAAACTAGTATGTCATTAAAAAAACAAATGCATGAATATCTGGAGTGTTGATGGACTAGAAGGTGGAGGTATTAGACGGTCCAAATGGCAGGATAAAAAATTTCATAATGGTCAGCCTGTGTCTGAAATAACGGCATGTGGATATCCTCTAGACAAACTCATATCTCATAGTAACCAGACCATCCAGTTTAGAGAAATGTGTGGCTCCCTGAAATTCATCTAGTAGCTCACGCATCATTAGTATCAGATTCTTATCAGGAATAGTCACATGGTTTAACTCTCAATAATTTGCATAAATATGGCAACCATCTTTCTTGCTCGTGAGGATGACGAGCTAGAGAAGGGGTTGGCACTCGGACAGGTAATGTCAGTCGTGAGCTCCTAGGACATGAGGCACTCTATCCTGTCATTCAAGGCATGGCACTGTGGTTTCATGAACAAACTAGTAAGCTCCTCTAGCAGTTCTCATAACTGTTACTCCTGAAAGTATTCTTCTATGCAACTTGAGCAAAGAAGTATTATCATATCCATGAACTAGAGTTAACCACTGTGTTGTTTCCTTGATGATTTGAAGGCACTAACTGTCGGGGACATGTCAGGTGTTTACTGATCATAAAAACTTAAAATACTTCCTCACCCAAAATGATATAAACATGCAGCAGTGAAGGTGGTTGAAACTCATCAAAGACTTAGACCAGTAAAGACTTAGACCAGTACCATCCTGAAAAAGATAATATGGTGGCAAATGCTTTATGATGTAGATCTAAAGCTAAGCCGAACAAACGTGTATTCCCTAATCGCAAGCATGGAGAATACAGTTAAACTCAGGGACATAATCAAGTATGGTGATGCTATGCAACTAATCATATCTCCCGATTGGTTGCGAAAGATCCGAAAAGAACACTATGATGTGAAATGGAAGAAGCTGATAAAGACCATTGTAGAAAGTCACAATTTAAATTTTGTATTGATGAACAGGGCATCCTATAATGCGGTAATCGATAGAGTCCTTGGAGTTGATAACCTTTAGGAGAAGTTATTAAAGGAGGCACATCAGTCGAAGCTCGATCCACACGGGAGTTATAAAGATGTATCATGATTTGAAAATGGATCTCGATCCACACGGGAGTTATAAAGATGTATCATGATTTGAAAATGGATTAATGATGGTCATACACTATGTATAAAACACTATCTAACTTTCCAACAAGTCTGGCCAGCGCATCATCATATAAATGGAGTACTTCAGTCACTCCTGATACCAAAGTGAACGTGAGAGGGCATCTCAATGGATCTAGTTGTAGGTCTCCCGAGGATGTCGTCAGGAAATATTGCAATTTGAGTAATGTCGAAAGACCGATCAAGTCAGCCCACTTTGTGCCAATGGGGGTTCGCGAGTCGATGTCGAGATTCATTTAGAAATACATCAATCATATCAATGCCATTCGTGGAGTCCAGTCTCGATTGTGTCCGATCGAGAGGATATTCTGGAAGGCTTTCCAAAAAACTTTAGGTACACAATACAACTTCAATATTGTTTATAATATCCAAACAGATGGGCAGACTGAAAGAATGATACAAATGCTTGGAGATTTTTTGAGGATGTGAAACCAAGAGTTTGGTGGAAACTGAGAGCAACATCTGCCAATGGTGCAGTTTACCCAAAATAGCAGTTACCACTCGAGTATACAGATGACATTATACGAAGCTTTGTATATCGGCCCATTTGAAGTCCTTGGGAAGATTGGTTCAACTGCATACATGTTTGGAATGCCTCAAGTAATGAGTGTAATACAGTGTATTTCATCTATGATTCATCCCATATCATCCACTTTGTATTTCATCTACGCATGTCTCTTCAACATTAAGTACTAAACCAATTAGAATTTGATAATTTATCAAAATATTTAAAATTGGAATATTCTCTAATATTCCAAAAACTTTGAGAAGATCGAGGACTCTTCTAACACTCTTCTAGCGGATTCTTACTCTTGATAGGAAAGAAAGTTGTGTTTAAAGGAAGGATCATGGGTAAGAAAGGTGATCGGTCACAGGATTGCATTGAAATATACTTATTGAGTCTTCTTCGGGGATTAGAGTGTTGTTGGGTTGCGTGCGAGTCAAATGTATCCTTAGATCATGACTGAGAAATCGAGGAAGATGAATTCCATCATCAATATGGACCAATTGACTTTGGCATTCCCTGAAGTCTGAACCACGCCATGCCCAAAATGGCATCAATGCTACCTAGCCAACAGTAAAGAAGCATGTCATGCATGACTCATGATAGAGCACAGTCATGTCTGTTGCAAGGTAAGATATAAACCTCTTGTTAGGGATCAGTGATCATCGTTAAGATAAATTATGAATCTGGGTAAGGAAGGTGTTGACAGTCACCAAGTCTTGTGAGATGAAGTTGTGGTTGATCTCACTATTGATCATAATGAAAATCTCAGTAAACACAAGTTGTCACAGAGTTTCATGGTTTATGGGCCCGAGATGCCCCCAACTAAAAGGGAGATCGAGGTGGTTCATAGCGGCGATATCAGTCGATAGAGGTATATCATCTGCATTCTCTAAGGCATCGAGATATATATTCATTTTCTCCTTGTAATTCCCAATCAAGGCACACTGCTCATTGTGGATGAGTAGGGCCACTTACAAAGGAAGCATAGGCCCTTGCTTTTAAAGTGGTTGTATTATTGGCTAGAAAGGTGATGCACATGAGGGTGACACAACGTCTTGGTAGGTGGAAGTGAAGGCTTATGGTTTGGTGAAGGAATGTTGAATGCGCAATCGTGATTTTGGGGGGTGTCGAAAGAGGGTGGTTTGTTGGAGTAGGGAGCGTCATCTTGTGACGAGGAAGATCAGTTGCAGTAATTATTTGATGACAGATTACAAATTTTGCTTCTGCTAAGCGAGATGCATTCATGGTTTTATGAAGGTGTGGTGGAGGAAGCAGAAGCGAACACGGATGTGGGGTTGGAGACCGTGCATGAAGCATCCTAAGTAACAATTTGATGTAAGACATGGAACATGGGTGACAAGTTCAGTGAGCTCACCCACGTACTCATCAATGATGTCAGATTGTCACAAGGTACAGTGGCTCTCCACCGTGTTAACCGGATTGCGGTGTTCTTAATTTTAAATTAGGGCTTGCATAAGTGATAACTAATTCAGGATAGTGTAGATTGTCGTAACTAGCGGACCAAGTATAGGTTCGATCATCCCATACCAACGAATGCAAAGTAGGCTCGTTGGTCATCGGTGATGATGTGGTTTTCTAATAACTATTCACCACAGGATATGCATCCTATGGAATCCTGCTCGGTGAAGGAGGGTAAATCGAGATGGAATGATGCGCGGGGAGCTATCTCGATGGTGATGTGGTTCGCTGCATAAGGGTGGACGAAGTTTCCTAGCCTGGAGGTCGTAAGATTGGGTATGGCTGATGGCCTTGGAGGCGGTTGCAAATGCACAATGACATTGTTGCAATATGGTGACTAAGGAGTCATGGCACTCGTCGACGCACACCTCATAAGCGTTGAGGTGAGAACTTGAGATCATCTACCACTTTTTTCGGCATCGCCATCACATTTTTGACATCTTATTATTTAAGTGAATGCACCTAGTGGTGTAGTTGGGTGCAAAAGTCGAGTGAAATTGGCCCAATACCGAATTGTTGACGGATCGACATAGCGCAAAGGCGGCGCTATTGAAAAAACTCAAACAACAAAAAGGAGGCCGACAATTGTGTGTGAAGTGGGTGACACGATACGTCAGACCAGTGTAAAATTTATTGTTGGTCATAGTCAAGCGAGTGAAAGAGAGGGGCGGCGAGAAGAAACAACGGGAAAGTTCCGCCATAAGAGACTCACCAGTCACCAACAACCTATGATTCAATTCTTCATCATCCAAGATAACTCAACAGACATACATGTGGATTATTTATAGTCCTAGTTCATTAGCCATTATTGGGCTAAAAGAAAACACAATTACTAAAAGCATAATGGTCTGTTCGGCGCGACAGAAATGGCTTTCCGGAATTGGCTTTGGGCCACAGTAAAGCCAATTCCGGTGTTCGGTGGGACAGAAATGGTTCGGAATTGGTTTTGATGAAAAATCCGTCGGCTTTAACCCTAACCTAAAACCGCGCCTACCCAATTCTTTTATCCCACCCAGGGTTTTCGCAGGTTTTCGTCCCGACGGCTCATCCCGATTCTTCTCCAGATCGACGCAGCAGGCCCCCTCCAGAGCCCCGATCGCAGGTATATTTCCTCCGCCTCTCTTCTTCTTCCTCCTCCTCTCTTCTCCTTTCTCCTCTTCTCTTTTTCTTCCTCTTCCTCCGATTTTTTTCCCGTTCATCCTCATCCGCCTCCTGCTCAATTTTTCACGTTCTTCCTCCTCTCTTCTTCTTCCTCCTTTTCTCTTCTTCTACTGATTTTTTCCCGTTCTTTCTCATCCGCCTCGTGCAAAATTTTTCTCGTTCTTCCTCCTCTTCTCTTCTTCCTCCTCTTCTTCTTCCTCTTCCTCTTCTCTTCTTCTACTGATTTTTTCCCGTTCTTCCTCATCCGCCTCCTCCTCAATTTTTCCCAATCATGCTCATGAAAATAGTTGTGGTTCTTAGTATCATTTCTTTCCCAATCAAGCTCAAGAAATTAATTATTTGTGGTTCTTATTATCAATTTTTCCCAATCATGCTATGGTGATGGTGCTCTTGGAGTAATAACTGCATTCCAATATTTATCTCCTGTATTTTACATATACAAGCATGTGAAAAAGTGTAGGCTAACTATGTGAAGGTATACTTTTTATTTAATTAATTTTCCTACGCTGATTTCATGAAAATGTTAAATTAATTATATTATTGCAGGCGCATCCATCTGTCAAGCATTATAGGAACAAGGTTATTGTCAACTGGTCTGATTTGGTTGTGCTATGCGGAAATGATAGGGCAACTGGTAGTCACGCCGCGACCGCAACGGAGATGACAAAGGAGATTGATGTTGAGTCTATGGCAGACAAAACAACTAATACACAAGAGCAGGTTAGAACAGATGGAGAAGAAGGCAGCAGAAGGAGGAGAAAACGAGCAGTAGGAGCTGATGGCGTAGCTGTAGTCATAGAGAAACTAGCTGACTCGGTGGAAAAGGCAGCGGGGAGCAAGTCTGCTGGCAATGTTGATGACATATATGTCGCACTAGCTCAGATGACGGATTTAGACCGGGGTGATTTTCTCAAGGCGATGGATATACTGTGTCATGATAATGTCAAACGTGACATATTCATACGGCTACCTGAAGATATGAAGGGCATATGGCTGCGAATGCAGTTTGATCGCTAGATTTGTGCCTTTTTTTAATCGATGATGGACATTTATTTATTTTGTATTTTTATTTGTGGACAATATTTGTGCGGTATTTTGACTATAATTATCAGTAGTAGTTTACTTTCCTGGTTTAATTTGAAAATGTATACATTTTAAAAATTTCAATTTCAGAAAACCAATTCCATTGTACAGCCGAACAGCTTTTACATATCAATGTCAATTCTGTCCACTGAATATCATCCTTCAGCCGAACAGCATAATTAGTTTTCTGCACAAAACCAATTCCTGCAGGTATTGGTTTTCTGGCCAAAGTCAATTCCAGAAAGTAAATACCTGCGTGCCGAACGGACCCTAAAGGAAATAAAATGCATTGAATCGCATAATCACACCATGGGTTGTTCGTAGTTTTCGGGTGACGAGAATAGACTTGCCAAACTTGATCAGACAGATCTCTGTTGGGACCCACCATAATAACCTTCCATAGCAGGTTGGTTCACTACAAATGCTTTCAGCCAATGATGTGTTATTGGGACACCATATTGTTTAAAGACATCTAAATAATCTAACTTTTGTTTATATGGAAGGTACAAGATGTCATACAAGTATGGTATTTGGACAAAAATTATTTTAAAACCTTAGCAAATCAAATAACATATTTAAATGTCATGAGTTTCATCTGGAAATGTTCTTGATTGTCAGGACTACGGGTAGTCTCCTCCATTTCATTTCATGATTTCACAAAAAAATGACCCAATATTTCTAGCTCAGTTCTATAAAATTGAGAAAGCGCCAAACAATTAGCATGCTACTTACCTCTCATTTGTAAGCCAAAATATCCCTGCATTGTCCATTACCATCTTCAAAAGCTCCAAAGAAATAACCTTTCCCCTCAACAAAAGAGGATCATCTGGATTTTCCCCTGGTGCAGCAAATTTCATCGAAAACTTACACAAGTTCTTAAACAAAAGAAATCCGTCCTCCCTAATCTTACTCATGCCATCAGCATCCTCCCCAACATTACGCTCTACAACTTCAGGATCCCGTGTTTTATCCTCCAGAACCGCAACTTCGCTTCCACCCATGGCCTCGTTGATAAATTTTTTCGTGGCCTGGGCGAGATTGGGATCGTTAAAGCTCCTATCCGCCAGATCCAGCACATCAGCGATCAGTACCGTCTTTATTGCAATATCCATGGCGTCGGCCTCCACCCTAGCGAAGACGATCAGCAGGATCTGAGCCAGGGCAGACTTGGCACACAACTGGTTGGTAGCACTCTGGCTTCCCAGATACACATTGTAACAGCTTTTTACGATATGCACGAGGCATTCTCCCCGCAGCATGACGGCCGGTGATCGCACGGCAGCTACGAGAACGCGGAGCATGGCCAGCTCGAGAGCGTCGTCGCCCGTCGCGCCACAGGCGCATACCGATACCACGAGGCGAGTAGCAACCGGGGCGGAGTCGCCGGAGGCGTCGTCGATCTCGGAGCGGAAGAGGGAGAGAGAAAATAGGCGGTGGATTGCATCGAGGGCAGGCTCTGCAACCTTAGGTGAGGCCGAATCAAGGGCGAGGATAACGGGGTAGAGAAGGGCTTCGGCGTCGGTAGGTGAGAGACCGGCGAGGAGTGAGGTAGGTTCGATCGGGGAGTCGACTATGGAGTCAAGGCGATCGAGAATGGACTTGCAGGAGGCGACGAGAGCAGAGTGCTTGCGCCATGCCGCGTTTTTGATGATGCGGTCGAGGTACGGGCCGAGAACGCGGCCGGCGCGGGATGCGCCGCCGAGCGATTGGGAGGAAGTCATTGAGATAGATCCCAGAGCTAGGCTTAGGGTTTCAGGCCTGGGAGGAAGGTGAGGTCATGCGGGATGAGAAGCAGGGAGAGGGATGTTGCGATCGCGATCAGCAACAGAGAACAGGAGAACGGACTGCTGAACTGAACCCGTGCTGGATTCTGGAATAGACGTTTGAGCTGAAATTTGCATTTGCATGATAAAGTAATAATCAAAAGGAAAGCTTGTTGTGGGTTATTCGGTTTTTTCGGTCTTGAGAATCAGAGCATCTTAATTCGGATTTGGACCGCGCGCGCAAACAGTCAAATGAAAATAACAGCAAATAACAAAAGGTTTTTTTGACGTGAAAAACTCGGAAAGAGTGAACAATCGTGTAGTCGGATCTGTATTGGTCAAAATCCATTATACTGTTGGAGTTTACAAGATTTAGAGATGATTTCTCGGAATGTGACATGTCATCTCCTCGTTACAGAGTACGGAAATAATGAAAAAGAAACCAAGTGCTCAATTTCTCAATAGAGGCGCTCTGACTAGGAAAATTGCTAAATCCACGGAACCTCGATGGAAGCGTTCCTGCCGGGAAAAATCTTTAAGTCCACGAAACCTCGATGGAAGGGCTCCTGCTGAAGAGGAGTCTTGGTGGAAGCACTCCCGCGAAGAAGAACGTCGTGTCTTGAATGCTTGACGGAGCATTTGTGCTAGAAGGGGAGCGGAGCGAATTCCTTAGTGGAGGATCGATCTAAGTCTCACGACCTCGCCGGAAAACCTTCGAGCTCCTTCTAGCCTCTGGAGTTGTTTGTCTTCAAATAAGAGTCTGGAGACCTATTTATAGTTTTATAGAGTAATACGTCGGTAATTGCGATGGGGCGGAATTTGTGTTGACGAATGACGTCGCTCTATTTTCGGTCTCATGGATCACCAAATTTAGCAAAATGAAGAAAGTGCCCCCGGGCGGGCAGGGTGCCCGATGGCGGTGGTGGCGGCGGGGTTTGCCAGCGGTGGGGGGACGCTGGCGGCCGCCGATGCGCGTACACCCATGGAGCGTGCACGCCTAGGGCGCGTGGGGGCGCCTGCACACTGCGTGTGGGGGCGCACAAGCCTAAGTGCATGGCGCACTGCGCGCATGCGGGTGTGCTGTGTTTGGGTGTCCGTGTCTGCCTGCGCCTCTTCCTTCTAGGTGGTCCTTCCTGCACAACTGCTTGGATCTCTTGGCCTACTCGAAAATTTTGAGAGTGGGCCCCATTAAATGTCCCCAAATTTTCGCGAGTCATGACCTGCGAAGCGATGGACGCGGAAATTTCTGAGCTTGGTCGACTTGCCTTGGGAGTTGGGGTTGGTTGCTCGCACGTTGTTCTTGCTTGTTGTGCGATACTTGTGGCGTGTTACAGTAACGTTCTTTCGCATCGCACTTTGCGTGTTGTGTTGACGTGTCATTTCTTTACATTTCATTGTATGAATGTGCGTGTATGGCGCTGCGTGCTAGCTAGTGTGGTTGTCACTGAGTGTTAACGTTGATGGCAGTTTCTTGTGATGTGCAGCAAGCGATGTTGTGCCCCCTTGTTTCAGCGTCGCGGAAGGACCTATGGGCTTGCTACCACTAGAAGATATGGAAGGACATGGTGTTCGTTTCCGTGTTGCGTCATAGAATGATTCGGTGTCTGTTCCTGACAGGAGTTGGGACGGAGCTTCTGGGGACGGAGATCATTGATGGTGTCTGTGTCTTGGGATGTTGTAATGATGCGAGCTTTCGCGTTTACAGAATGCAGGAGTCTTGGGCCCTTGGAGTGGAGCGGTGTCGGATGGTTGTGCGGGCCCTGAGACGACTGCTTCGAAGGTAGGTCAATTGCGGTGGGGTGTACACGTTGTTAAGCTCTGCCTTGTACTTGGCGAGGGGATTTGCGTAACATGAAGGACGCGGGGGCGTTCCGTCCCCCGAGCAAGTGCTGCCTTGAAAGATGGTGTTGGCGATGGGGGAACGCACTGAAATCGGAGTTAAGCAAAGTCACAGAGGGAGCCAAAATCTTCCTCCCCATCATATGAGACCTCCCACCTCCCTTTTTGTAGGCTATTGGAGTATGTCGAAATCTGGTTGGCACAGGTCCTTCAACAATCGCATCACAGGCAGCGAACATGTCTGAATGAATGAAGGCTTTCAGAGTTAGGAGAGCCGCAAGTTTAACACCCCAAGGGTCCCAATGAAAGATAAAAGAACCATCAACGACAAAGCAAACCTCACCCACTTCATTTCGAGACACCGTCCCAAGATCAACGACATTATTAGACCTGATAGCACCATTTATATCGAACTTAAGCAATCTTGGAGGTAAGAGGGCACCTAGAGCGAGGTTGTGGAAGCCCCATTTTCCATGTAATGGGGAGAACAAGAAATAGAGCAATGCTCTAGAAAATTAGTAGTAGTCATAATAGGAGAGGCAACCTCACGATGGTGAACATTATCAGTGCGACCACGCCACACTTGATGGGTGGCATAACAAAACATCTAGATCGGTCCCAAGTCGGGTGGCTTTGTAGTAGATAAAAGAACCACCACATTCTCCCAGTCACGAATAGGCGGATGCCGAACTCCCCATCGAAGCAGCACCAGAGATAGCCTTGAGGCAGGAACAATTCGAGACAAGATGATTGTCCATTTCAGGACAGGGACAGCCCCACGGACAGCAAATCTCAATTGTGAGGTCTCTACGGGCAAGCCAAGCCCGCGACGGGATGGTGTCCCATGCCAACTGCCACTAGAAAAAATGCTCTTTGGGGGTGCAACTTTATTTTTTTGAGTCATACAAACAATTGTATTACTGTTAAGCCTATTGACAGGCTTGAGAGCGTCCCAAGATAGATCATGGTGAGCATGAATTTGAGAAATGAGCTTCTGTAGGGCATGGACGAAATATTTTGAGAGCGCCAACCATGACTGATTTAAGGGTTTCACAGTTAGCACAGGTAGGCCAACTCGATAGAGCCCTATCCAAAAGTCAAGAATTTTGTAATGTTGTTGAAGTTGGGAAAATCTCTTACTCCAAAATTCGGATCAAGGCAGCCTGAGATTACCAGTTCAGCGGTCGGGATCGGCGGCTAATGGTTTAGGACGCATAAATAGTTGGACAACAAAAAGGACCCAAGGCGCTGCGGCAGGGAGGTCTCACCACGTACCCGAATGCTTAGAAGAAGCTTCCCCTCTGTTGAAGCCAGGAAAATTCTCAACCTCAGAAATAGGATCATGGCAGCCTAATGTTACTGATTCTACGATCTGACGTCACAATTCAAATGGCTAGGGAAAGAGAGAGAAAATTATATATAAGCACACCCCAAGTGCTCCAGCAGGGAGGTCCCACCACGTACCCGGAAGCTTAGAAGAAGCTTCCCCTCCACAACCAAAAGGCTGGGCGAGGTACTAGGCAGACATGGACTTGGCGAGTATCCACTTGGGGGGACCTCTGCCTCTTCCAAAAGATTCCTTTCCAGTACCCCTGGAGGGTTATTTATAAGAAATTCTGCGGGGGTATAGGCGAGTATCCAGCTGCTGACAGTGAGTTCCAAGGGTTACTCGCCCAAACTCGTGTGATACTCGTTCATACTCGCCCAAACTCGCCACAGCTCGCCCAAACTCGCATCTGCTCGCCACAGCTCGTCATAGCTCGCCACAGCTCGTCAGAGCTCGCCTCTGCTCGCCTCTGCTCGCTCAAGCTCGTCTAATGGTCTGCGAATAGCCGTCTGTTGGGGTACTTCTGGTCTCGGCGAATTACAGGTTATACACAATCCCCGCTTTTTTCGAGCTCAGCATGAGCGTGGAAAAATAATGTTGAACCCGTTGTTCGGAGAGATGGTGTTGTGCTGCAAGAGGTCCTTCCTAGGAGTGGAGTTCAACTGAAAGGGGAGAGAATGTTGATACCTTATAGAAACCAAGTTCAACTGAATTGTAGAAGAAGTCGACACCTCGCAGGAGTCGAGCACAACAGGAGGTGGAGAAGAGTTCGACACCTAGCAGGAGTCGAGCTCAACTGGCGGTGGAAAAGAGGTCGACACCAAGCAGGAACAGAGCTCAACTGGAGGTGGAAAAGAGGCTGACACCTAGCAGGAGCCGAGCTAAACTGAAGGTGGAGAAGCGGTCAACACCTAGCAGGAGCCGAGCTCAACTGGCGGCGGAAAATAGGTCAATACCTAGTAGGAGCCGAGCTTAACTGAAGGTGGACAAGAGGTCGACACCTAGCAGGAGCCGAGCTCAACTGGCGGTGGAAAATATGTCGACACTTAGCAGGAGCCGAGCTCAACAGAAGGTGGAAAATAGGTCGACGCCTATCTTTCAAAGAAAAAAAATAGGTCAGCACCTAGTAGGAGCCGAGCTCAACTGTAGGTGGAGAAGAGGTCGACACCTAGCAGGAGCCGAGCTCAACTGGCGATGGAAAATAGGACGACACCTAGCAGGAGCCGAGCTCAACTGAAGGCGGAGAAGAGGTCGACACCTAGCAAGAGTGTAGCTCAACTGAAGGTGGAAAAGAGGTTGACACCTAGCAGGAGCCGAGCTCAACTGGAGGTGAAAAATAGATCGACATCTAGCAGGAGCCGAGCTCAACTGAAGGTGGAAAAGAGGTCGACACCTAGCAGGAGCGGAGCTCAACTGAAGGTGGAGAAGAGGTAGACACCTAGCAGGAGCCGAGATCAACTGGAGGAGGAAAAGAGGTCGACACCAAGCAGGAGTGGAGCTCAACTGAAGGTGGAGAAGAGGTCGACACCTCGTAGGATTCGAGCTCAACTTGAGGTGGAGAGTATAGTCGACACCTAGTAGGAGCCGAGCTCAACTGGAGGTGGAGAGTATAGTCGACACCTGGCAGGAGCCGAGCTCAACTAGAGGTGGAGAGAAGGTTGACACCTCTCAGGAGCCGAGCTCAACTAGAGGTGGAGAAGAGGTCGACACCTCGCAGGAGCCGAGCTCAACTGGAGGTGGAGAGTAGGTGGACATCTCTCAGGAGTCGAGCTCAACTGGAGGTGGAGAAGAGGTCGACACCTCGCAGGAGCCGAGCTCAACTGGAGGTGGAGAGTATAGTCGATACCTAGCAGGAACCGAGCTCAACTTGAGGTGGAGAGTATAGTCGACACCTGGCAGGAGCCGAGCTCACCTGGAGGTGGACAGTATAATCGACACCTGGCAGGAGCCGAGCTCAATTGGAGGTGGAGAGTATAGTCTACACCCTGCAGGAGCTGAGCTCAACTGGAGGTGGAGAGTAGGTTGACACCTCTCAGGAGCCGAGCTCAACTGGAGGTGGAGAAGAGGTCGACACCTCGCAGGAGTCGAGCTCAACTGGAGGTGGAGAGTATAGTCAACACCTAGCAGGAGCCGAGCTCAACTGAAGATGGAGAAGAGAGGTCGACACCTCACAGGAGCCGAGATCAGCTGGAGGTGGAGAAGAGGTCGACACCTCGCAAGAGCCGAGCTCAACTGGAGGTGGAGAGTAAGTTGACACCTCTCAGGAGCCGAGCTCAACTAGAGGTGGAGAAGAAGTCGACACCTCGCAGCAGCCGAGCTCAATTTGAGATGGAGAGTAGGTTGACACCTCTCAGGAGCCGAGTTCAAGTGGAGGTGAAGAAGAGGTTGAAACCTCGCAGGAGCCGAGCTCAACTGGAGGTGGAGAGGAGGTCGACACCTCGCAGGAGCTGAGCTCAACTGGAGGTAGAGAGTATAGTCGACACCTAGCAGGAGCCGAGCTCAACTGGAGGTGGAGAGTATAGTCGACACCTGGAAGGATCTGAGCTCAACTGAAAGTGGAGAGAAGGTTGACACCTCTCAGGAGACAAGCTTAACTGGAGGTGGAGAAGAGGTAGACACCTTGCAGGAGCTGAGCTCAACTGGAGGTGGAGAGTATAGTCAACACCTAGCAGGAGTCGAGCTTAACTGGAGGTGGAGAAGAGGTCGACGCCTCGCAGGAGCTGAGCTCAACTGCAGGTGGAGAGTATAATCGAAACCTAACAGGAGACGAGCTCATCTGAAGGTGAAGAAGATAGGTCGATACCTCGCAAAAGCTGATCTCAACTGGAGGTGGAGAAGAGGTCGACACCTCGCAGGAGTCAAGCTCAACTGGAGGTGGAGAGTAAGTTGACACCCCTCTGGAGTCGAGCTCAACTGGAGGTGGAGAAGAGGTCGATACCTTGCAGGAGCCGAGCTCAACTGGAGGTGGAGAGTATAGTCCGCACCTAGCAGGAGCCGAGCTCAACTGAAGGTGGAGAGTATAGTCAACACCTAGTAGGAGCCGAGCTCAACTGAAGGTGGAGAAGAGAGGTTGACACCTCACAGGAGCCGAGCTCAACTGGAGGTGGAGAAGAGGTCGATACCTCGCAGGAGTCGAGCTCAACTGGAGGTGGAGAAGAAGTCGACACCTCGTAGGAGCCGAGCTCAACTGGAGGTGGAGAGTAGGTTAACACCTCTCAGGAGCCGAGTTTAACTAGAAGTGGAGAAGAGGTCGACACCTCGCAGGAGCCGAGCTCAACTGGAGGTGGAGAGTAGGTGGGCACCTCTCAGGAGCCGAGCTCAACTTGGGTGGAGAGGAGGTCAACACCTCGCAGGAGCCGAGCTCAATTGGAGATGGAGAGTATATTCGACACCTAGCAAGATCCGAGCTCAACTGGAGGTGGAGAGTATAGTCGACACCTGGCAGGAGACGAGCTCAACTGGAGGTGGAGAGAAGGTTGACACCTCTCAGGAGCTGAGCTCAACTGGAGGTGGAGAAGAGGTTGACACCTCGCCGGAGCCGAGCTCAACTGGAGGTGGAGAGCAAAGTCGACACCTAGCAGGAGCCAAGCTCAACTGGAGGTGGAGAAGAGGTCGACACCTCGCAGGAGCCGAGCTCAATTGGAGGTGGAGAGTATAGTCGACACCTAGCAGGAGCCGAGCTCAACTGAAGGTGGAGAATAGAGGTCGACACCTCACAGGAGCCGAGCTCAACTAGAGGTGGAGAAGAGGTCGACACCTCGCAGGAGCTGAGTTCAACTGGAGGTGGAGAAGAGGTCTACGCCTCGCAGGAGCCGAGCTCAACTAGAGGTGTAAAATAGGTCGACGCCTAGTAGGAGCCATGCTCAACTGAAGGTGGAAAAGTGGTCAACACCTAGCAGGAGAGGAGCTCAACTGAAGGTGGAGAAGAGGTCGACACCTAGCAGGAGTCGAGCTCAACTGGAGGTGGAAAAGAGGTCGACATCTAGCAGGAGCAGAGCTCAACTGAAGGTGGAGAAGAGGTCGACACCTTGCAGGAGCCGAGCTCAACTGGAGGTGGAGAGTATAGTCGACACCTAGCAGGAACCGAGCTCAACTGGAGGTGGATAGTATAGTCTACACCTGGCAGGAGCTGAGCTCAACTAGAGGTGGAGAGAAGGTTGACACCTCTCAGGAGCCGAGCTCAACTGGAGGTGGAGAAAAGGTCGACACCTCGCAGGAGTCGAGCTCAACTGGAGGTGGAGAGTAGGTTGACACCTCTCAGGAGACGAGCTCAACTGGAGGTGGAGAAGAGTTCGACACCTCACAGGAGCCGAGCTCAACTGGAGGTGGAGAGTATAGTCGATACCAAGCATGAGTCGAGCTAAACTGGAGATGAAGAGTATAGTCGACACATGGCAGTAGCCGAGCTCAACTGGAGGTAGAGAGAGGGTTGACACCTCTCAGGAGCCAAGCTCAATTGGAGGTGGAGAAGAAGTCGACACCTCGCAGGAGCCGAGCTCAACTAGAGGTGGAGAGCAGGTTGACACCTCTCAGGAGCCGAGCTCAACCGGAGGTGAAGAAGAGGTCGACACCTCGCAGGAGCCGAGCTCAACTGGAGGTGGAGAGTATAGTCGACACCTAGTAGGATCCGAGCTCAACTAAAGGTTGAGAAGAGAGGTCGACACCTCGCAAGAGCCGAGCTCAATTGGAGGTGGAGAAGAGGTCGACACCTCGCAGAAGCCGAGCTCAACTAGAGGTGGAGAGTAGGTTGACACCTCTCAGGAGTCGAGCTCAACTAGAGGTGGAGAAGAGGTCGAAACCTCGCATGAGTCGAGCTCAACTAGAGGTGGAGAGTAGGTTGACACCTCTCAGGAGCCGAGCTCAACTGGAGGTGGAGAAGAGGTCGACACCTCACAGGAGCCGAGCTCAACTGGAGGTGGAGAGGAGGACGACACCTCGCAGGAGTCGAGCTACTCTGGAGGTGGAGAGTATAGTCGACACCTAGCAGGAGCCGAGCTCAACTGGAGGTGGAGAGTATAGTCGACACCTGGCAGGAGCCGAGCTCAACTGAAGGTGGAGAGAAGGTTGACACCTCTCAGGAGCCGTGCTCAACTGGAGGTGGAGAAGAGATGGACACCTCGCAGGAGCCGAGCTCAACTGAAGGTGGAGAGTATAGTCGACACCTAGCAGGATTCGAGCTCAACTGATGGTGGAGAAGAGAGGTCGACACCTCACATGAGCTGAGCTCAACTGGAGGTGGAGAAGAGGTCGACACCTCGCAGGAGCCAAGCTCAACTGTAGGTGGAGAGTAGGTCGACACCTCACAGGAGCCGAGCTCAACTGGAGGTGGAGAGGAGGTCGACACCTTGTAGGAGCCGAGCTCAACTGGAGGTGGAGAAAAGGTCGACACCTAGCACGAGCCGAGCTCAACTGGAGGTGGAGAGTATAGTCGACACCTAACCGGAGCCGAGCTCAGCTGAAGGTGGAGAAGAGAGGTCGACACCTCACAGGAGCCGAGCTCAACTGGAGGTGGAGAATTGGTCGACACTTCGCAGGAGCGGAGCTCAACTGGAGGTGAAGAGTAGGTTGACACCTCTCAAGAGTCGAGCTCAACTGGAGGTGGAGAAGAGGTCGACACCTCGCAGGAGCCGAGATCAACTGGAGGTGGAGAGTAGGTCGACTCAGGTGGCTAGTAGTCGGTCTGCATGGGAGAAGCCCGTACATAGATCACGGACTACGACATCACTTCAACGAGGAACTTTCTTCACCCGAGGAGGTCGTTGGTCGATGTGCAGGAGAGGAGCTCGTGTAGGGACTCAGACTTATGATAACACTGCCACTCGAGGACTTTTTTGGAGTCGACAGCTCTCAGGAGCCGAGCTCAACTAGAGTGGTGTGAGTCGACTCGGGAAGGCAAGTAGTCAGTCTGTAGGAGAGGAGCTCGTACAGAGTTCACGGACTACGGCAACACTCCAGCGAGGAACTTTCTTCACCCGAGGAGGTCGTTGGCCGATGTGCAGGAGAGGAGCTCGCGCAAAGACTCGAACTTAAGTTAACACTTCCACTCGAGGACTTTTTTGGAGTCGACAGCTCTCAGGTGCCGAGCTCAACTAGAGTGGTGTGAGTCGACTCGAGGAGGCAAGTAGTCGGTCTATATGAGAGGAGCTCGTACAGAGTTCACGGACTACGACAACACTCCAGCGAGGAACTTTCTTCGCCCGAAGAGGTCGTTGGCCGATGTGGAGGAGAGGAGCTCGTGCAGGGACTCGGACTTATGATAACACTGCCACTCGAGGACTTTTTTGGAGTCGACATCTCTCAGGAACCGAGCTCAACTAGAGTGGTGTGAGTCGACTCGGGAAGGCAAGTAGTCGGTCTGCAAGAGAGGAGCTCGTATAGAGTTCACGGACTACGACATCTGCAGGAGAGGAGCTCGTATAGAGTTCACGGACTACGACAACACTCCAGCGAGGAACTTGGTCTCATTTGAGGAGATCGTTGGTCGATGTGCAGGAGAGGAGCTCGTGCAGGGATTCAGACTTACAATCACCCTGCCACTTAAGGACTTTTTTTGGAGTCGACAACTCTCAAGAGCCGAGCCCAACTAGAGTTGTGTGAGTCGACTCGAGGAGGAAAGTAGTCGGTCTGCAGGAGAGGAGCTCGTACAGAGTTCACGGACTATAACAACACTCCAACGAGAAACTTGGTCTCATTAGAGGAGGTTGTTGGCTAATGTGCAGGAGAGGAGCTCGTGTAGGTACTCGGACTTACGATGACACTGCCACTCGAAGACTTTTTAACCGGGGCTGAGGTAGTTCGCCATGTTTCTTAAGAGATTGCCAAGGAGACAAATGCATCAATATTTTTGAGAACGAAGGAATTCTAAAGAGAACGACGATCTTTTCTCCGTCGAGTTGGGAGTTTGGCGTCCAGACCTGTTCGTGATAGTTCCTCCAGTCGGAGGAGGGATGCAATCGGGGGTAGCTAGGCTGACATGCAAGGGGGGAGCTGATCTCGGCCATCAATGCAGGGGCTCGGTCTTACAAGGACGCTTACATCCCGAGGCATCGTCCCATCATCTGCCCTGGGCTATCTAGGAGAAACAGATCGAAGGTTCATTTCCCAACCCAACCGTGGAGATTGTTTTCAGCTTTGCCACTTGGTTATGAAAACCGGAGTATAAGCGAAAAGAAATGGTCCTCGAGGGTCCTACTGGACACTCTCGAGCCCACCATCCTTCCACGAACTTGCACTTCTCAGAGCTCGGCAGGTTATCCTGCTTTGGCAATAGCTGAGATGCCTAGATTAGTGATTGCTTGGTGAGATCGTCCCCTTATCGAGTCCAGGAGGTTAGCGTCTAGGCTTGTTCCTGATAGTTCCTCCAGTCGGAGGAGAGATGCAATCAGGGAGACATAGGCCGACATGCAAGGGGGGAGCTGATCTCGACCGTCAATGCAGAGGCTCAGTCTTACTAGAGCGCTTAAGTCCCGATGCATCGTCCCATCATTCGCACTGGGCTATTTAGGAGGAACAGGTCGACCGCTAGTTTCCGGAGTTGATCGCGAGGCTGGTCCTTAAAGCCTTTAGAAGTCTCGAGATAGATTAGCATACAGAGAGAAACAAGCTTGCCGCAATTATTATATTCATATCAACATGATTACAAAGAAGACATATGTTACCGCTAGGGATAGAACCTTTTCAGGTCATCCCCACTCCAGGTACCTCCCAGCTGCTCTCCTACTTGATCTTGTATATGATAGCCTCCGGTGGCTAGGGCTTCCTGAAAGATGAAGGGACCTTCCCAATTTGGATATAGCTTGCCAACAGTTGCTCCCCTTCCCGCGGCATCCACCTTCTTCATGACTAGATCTCCTGCACGGAAATTCTTGAGGCAAACGTTTTTGTCGAAGTGCTTTGTCATGAGCCTTTTGATTTCCTCTTGGCAGATGGAGGCCAAGTCGCGAAATTCTTCAATATAATCCAGTGAGAGCCTCTGAGCGTCTTCATTCTCTAAGAGTCATTCTTCGCTGCCATCTCTTGCATTCCCTCTTATGGGTAGAACCATTCCAGGTTATCATAACTCCAGGTATTTGAGGAGATGAAATGAATAACATAGCGGCCTGGTTGCTGAAGCGATAGCCTCGCGCGTTTAAACTTCGTAAAATTTAAGTGAACACCATAGTTGTTGAAGTAGTGATCACGCGAGTATGGAACTCATGGAATTAAAAAGATAGCAACCTATCCGTTGAAGAGATCACCTCGCGAGTATGGAGCTTGCGGAATTAGATGAGAGAATCCTAGCCTGTTGAAGAAGTCACCTCGCAAGTATGGAGCTCGCGGAATTAGATGAGAGCATCCTAGCTTGTTGAAGAGGTCACCTTGCGAGTATGGAGCTCGCGGAATTAGATGAGAGCATCCTAGCCTGTTGAAGAGATCACCTTGCGAGTATGGAGTTCGCGGAATTAGATGAGAGCATCCTAGCCTGTTGAAGAGATCACCTCGCGAGTATGAAACTCGCGGAATCGAAGGAGAGCACCTATTAAGCATGAAGAGCATCACGAGTAGGAGCTTGTAGAATACTAGCTTGAAGATGTCATGAGTAAGCCGTCTCATGGGATGTAGGTTGTTGGAGGAGATCATCGCAAGTAGGAGCTCGCAAAGCACCTCGTAGATTTTCCCTTGCGGTGGACTCATCGTCATTCACCCTGCTTGTCAGTCATACAAAAAGTGCTCGCGGGCTTTACCAAAGCACCTATAAGTATGAACATGTATGGAAAACACCACTATTGAAAAAGGAGACGAAGTATGCGGAGGGTAAGAGTCATTTCTGTCATTAGAACCCCTACGCAGAGTTTTTGGGCAGCAGACGGGGGTCAAGGGGGCAGCGCCCGGTGCGTTGTCCAGGGGCAGCGCCCAAGGAAAAATTTTATTTTCCACTCCCAACTCGCCCAGACCTGAGCTATCCCGGCCTTGCGAGTAAGTCGCCTACGAAAATCGCCTATGGGCGAGTAATAAAGATACACTCCCCTCTAACTCGCCTTTGGGAGAGTAACAAAGATACTCGCCTCTTCACCTGTAGAACTCGCCTATGGGCGAGTAACAAAGATACTCGCCTCTTTGAAGTCGCCAATCCCACCTATACTCGCCTATGGGCGAGTAACAAGGAAGCTTGCCAACCTGTGACCAGGACACCTGTGAGTTGATTTGGAGCTCTTTGTATGAAACTCGCTAGAGCATATTTCCATCTGCAACTCGCTTGCATGAACTCGCTCGCATATATTCGCTAACTGAAGTCATCATCTGGAACTCGCCTAAGGAGGTCGCGATCTGGAACTCGCCTAAGGAGGTCGCGATCTAGAACTCGCCTAAGGAGGTCGCGATCTGGAACTCGCTTATGAGCGAGTAATAGGTAAGCTCGCCCCATGAAGCCGTCGATCTCGAAAGTTGTCATCGTGAAGTCGCCTATGAGCGAGTAACCAGGAAACTCGCCCACCATGCCGAGAACTCGCACAACTTATTGAATGCTCGCGAGTTCTTGCCTTTGGTCTCTAACTCGTCATCTTAAACTATGAAGTCTTCTCGCAAAAAATTTCTTCTTCGACTACTATCCACGCTCACTGCACCAAGTGTTGAAGCCAGAAAAATTTCCAACCTCAGAAATAGGATCATGACTGCCTAAGGTTACTTATTTTATGATCCGACATCACAATTCAAATGGTTAGCGAAAGAGAGAGAAAATTATCTACAAGCACACCCCAAGTGCTCCAGCAGGGAGGTCCCACCACGTACCCGGAAGCTTAGAAGAAGCTTCCCCTCCGCAACCAAAAGGCTGGGCGAGGTACTAGGCAGGCATGGACTTGGAGAGTATCCACTTGGGGGGACCTCGGCCTCTTCCAAAAGTGCCATTTCCAGTACCCCTGGGGGGCTATTTATAGAGAAATCCTGGGGGGTATAGGCGAGTATACAGCTGCTGACAGCGAGTTCCATGGGCTACTCGCCCAAACTCGCGAGATACTCGCCCAAACTCGCCACAGCTCGCCCACGCTCGCCTCTACACTCCACAACTCGCCTCTGCTCGCCATAGCTCGCCTCTGCTCGCCCAAGCTCGCCTAATGGTCTGCGAATAGCCGTCTGCTGGAGTACTTTTGGTCTCGACAAATTACGGGTTATACACCCTCCATAACAAAAAATGGTCGAGCAGGGTACGAGGTAGACTGACCGACAATAAAGTTACAACGACCAAGAGGGATAATCGATAGCTCGCAACATGTCTCTCTGAAGAAAGGATTCAAAGACTCAGCTCAAAGTCTAGGAAACGAGATGCTCGAGATCTTTAGTGATATTTTAAAGTTCGTCTCCTCGTACCTCTGTGGTCCTATTTATAGGCAAATCCAAAGAGAGGGGGGTCTTATTTATAACCCCACCCTTGGAGACTTCTTGGGAGAGCTTGCTCGGTTGGGCGAGTAACCGGCCTAGTCGCTGATAATACGCTTTGTAGCCTAAACTATTAAGGTATTTTTAGGTTTTAATACACGAACCATGTCTTGTATTCTCATATTTTGGCCTCTTTTTGTATATAATTTCATCGCTAACATGTTTCTTTCTATTTTTCAGGTTTTTGCCAGATTTTTGCTGTGACATGCCCCTTGGTCACGCCCTCCCCGGGCGTGTACCAAGGGCGTGTAACCCAGTGGAATGAAGCCGTCGGTCTGAAGTCAGTCTCCAGCAAAATTCAGTTGTCACGCCCACTGACATGCCCTCCATGGGCGTGTCTGACAGGCGTGACCCACCAAGTCCCGAGAAGTCAGTGTCGCGTTCAATTTTAATACGCCGAATCTGACACGCCCATATGTCACGCCCTCCAAGGGCGTGTCCGAGGGGCGTGTAACCCAGCAACCGCGGTAGACTTTAAATTCCAACACTCCCTATGTCGCACCGAATTTGACACGCCCTATTGTCACGCCCTTCATGGGCGTGTCATAGGGCGTGACCCAGCCAGAAAAAAATCTATAAATAGGGATCATCCTCTAGGGTTTGCCATCCAGATTTTGGGAGGAGAGGTGCTGATATTTAGTGTTGTAGCTTCAAGCTTTTCTCTCCCTCCTGATTTCAAACTTTTTAGTTATTTAGTTTTCATGCAAATGCTTGTAGCCTTTCTGTATTACTCTTTTATTGTACTTATAGTGTTTGTGGAAGCTTTCTTCATAGTACATGTATGCCCTCCTTTTGACTCTTCACTAAGAAATAAAATAGCCCGTCTTTCTCTTTCAATTCTGCTCGCTGTTAATTTTCAAATTCTGAATATAATTTTCTTTTTCTACACCATGAGTAACTAATCCTCCTTGTACTCGATCTTGATGATCTGAGGTTCGAGCGATTAAGTTATGATGTCTTGAAATTTACTTTTTCTTTTTAGGGTTATCACCCCGGATTACTCTTGATTTATCCCGGGTATAAGGTATATCATCGATACATATTTTCCGCCTCTGCTTTCATTCTGGGCTAGCCGAGAGGCCGATAGAATGAAGTGAGCATTCAAGAGTAAAGGGATTTGTACGCACTCCTCGAGAGAGGCAAACGTCCAAATCTCCTAGATTGGAGTAAAATCCAATAGTGGGGTTCACCGCGTAAAGCGAGCTTTAGGCCTCCGATCCAGACGAGAGTCAGTCGGGCCTTCCTAAACTCAGTTGGGCACGACTTCGAGAGAAGCGTGTTTAAGCTTCAGGAACCTCCACGGTCAAGGACTTTTACCCTATTAAGTTTAGGTTCATTGTTATCGCATTTCTTAGTTAACTCTTGCCGAGGTGATTCTTGATCGAGTGCTCTTCCATTTCATAGTATCAACCTTTTGTTGTTATCACTTCTAATAGTTCTCTAATTTATTGTGGTAGTTCTCTTTCTAGCATTAGCCTTCTTCCCTTTGTTGCAATTAGTTTCTCAAACCCAGTTTTCTCATCGATAAAATAATAGTCTTCGTGTGAGTAAGTTTATTCAATAGTTCCCGGATTTCAATACGACACTTTTTGTCCCATAGCTACAGTTCGATAGGTATACTTGCCTCATTGGATTGCTAGTTCAGTTGCTTTATTTTCTTCGAAGCTTTGTAATGCACATCAGTCGCCTACCTGGCGAGTATGCGAGTGGTGTTCACCATACAATCTTAGGCCTTCTACCGTATTGCGCATTAACTCTGACTTCTGTCTTGACTTGCTGACTTTGACTCCTACTGCCATGGCTTTGGAAGGGTCCACTCTCGACGAATATGTGTTGTACACAATTCCCGCTCTTTTCGAGCGATATAGGCGCTCGAAAAGTGACATTCAACATGTATTTGGCGAGTTGCTTGAGCGAGTATTTGAGTTACTCGCAACTGATGGATGTTTGCTGAACTCTATAAATAGGGGGGGTCTTTGAGGCATGCCTTTTGAACTCGCAAACGATGTCGAAGTCTGCCGAGAAAGTCTACCAAGCGATCCTTGCGGCTTTGCCCAGTTTCCTTGAGCAAATAAGGCCAAAAAGGCCACGATAAGGCGAGGTCGTTGCCGATCTTCCTCCCCTTAAGAAGAAGAAACTGAAGAAGAAGTTGAAGAAGTCGCTTGCCTCCAAGTCTGTCAACTCGCCTCTGTCTACTGAAGATGTCGTCTTCCTGGTCGACCATCCCGAACTTCCAACACATACCCAAGAGCTCCTCGACGATCTCAGGTTAAGCGACATCCCCGAGTCATCTGCTCTTGACTTTTCTCTCCTCTCTTCGACGTCTTCTCCTCCTACCCCAGAAATCGCCAGGTCCCAGGCACATCTACAAGCAGATCTTGTTGCCTCGCAAGGTTGTCATCTTGCCGAAGACTTGCTGATCAATCTGTATTCTTCCTTGCCAACTTGTTTTCTATACTCGCAGCTCCTCCGCTGACTAATGCAGGAGAGCCTCTGGATGTCGCTCTTTTGCGAGCAACTCCACTAGTCGCCCTCGAAGCTCGGCAACAACCTCGATCTAGACATACTGTTCGGATCAATGTCAGTCCTAAAAAGGGGCCAAAAAACAAGTCCGTGAGGCGAGGAGACAGGATCTCCCGGCATCAAACACCTTGCAGTCTGGGGCGAGCAAAGCCCCTCACCCTGCCACCACTTCAGCACCGCTGACGACAAATACACCTCTATCGCCTCCTCCTCCGAAGAGGTCCCCACAATCGAGGGAGAGCACTCCACTTCCTCCACCATCTCCTCTGCCGCCGATCAATGAAGCTCGCCCTGAAATCTGCCCTGAAGTCACGATCCCTCTGATCCCGCCGGAGAGCTTGACGCAAGACCCGGAAAGAAGGCGGTCGAGCTATTTCCCGTCGCGGAATGACAGTTGTGGCCCTGGAGGTCGGGGACAGGGGCAGGCCATCGAGCGCCCGGGAAGCTCGTCGTCGGGCTCACGAGCTTCATCTCGCAGCAGCCCGTCCCCTCGCCGATCTCGATCCCCTCGGCAAGGTAGCTCGCATACAGATGAATTAGTCTGGTCTACTGATATCGGCTTCTAACTGATTCAACAATTTCTTCTTATCTTGACAGGTCGCTCTGTAACCCCTGGGGAGGCTTTCATCGACGCCCTCAGGCTTCTTGCACACGTATACCGCCATGCTACTGCCCGCACCTACATTGAGCTGGAGGTCAAGTTCGACCGACTCGCCATCTGCGAGCCTTGTCTCCAGATCTCGGCATTGGAGGTGAGGATGGTGAAGATGGAAGAGCTGCAGGACTGGATGTCAGCTTACGAGGCACGCTTCCTGTAACACCCCAAAAACCTTAAGTTGGAGTCAGGTTGGGTGACACGGCCTGGGACACGGGCGTGTCCAGTGTAAACGGCCTAGGACACGGGCGTGTCCTTTACTGTAGGCATCGACTCGAGTTTTCGGGATAGCGACACGGCCTGGGACACGGGCGTGTCCCAAGGCGTGTCCTGCTCGGGTGAATACCAAGTGGCGTTGAGTGAAATGGCATTGAGTGGCGTTGAGTGTGGAACACACCCTGTAACACGGGCGTGCCACTGAGGCGTGTTGGGAATACGGCTAAGGACACGGGCGTGTGCCTTAGCCGTGTCCTTCTTGGGTGATTTGGTCCTGTGTTGAAAGGGTGACACGGTCAGTCACACGGTCGTGTCAAAGTTGACACGGGCGTGTCTGCCCTGTGACACAGGCGTGTTGGAGCCTGTGTTCTGGTTCAATTTGAGTCGGTTCGTATACCGCTTGGGGGACACGGCCTGGGACACGGGCGTGTCACAGGCCATGTCAAGTCAAATTTGGACTTTTGGGCAGATCTCGACCATCCAATTATTTCTATTTAGATCCAATAGCCCAGATGCTTTCCTGTAGTGATAAGGCTGAGTGTTGGCCTCTTCTCTCATTCTTATCAAGAGAGAAAAAGAGAGAGCTTTGAGGAAGGAGAAGGAGGAGAAGAGCAAGGCTTTGGTGGTGCTCCCGCGGTCCGATTCGAGATCTAAGGCTAGTTCTGTGGAGGCAAAGTTGCTGCGGTGCTTTTCAACCGGCCAGATTTTCTATGGCTTCCGAGAGATTATCAAGGGTAACGATCTTCCTTCTTGGACATGTGAAGTCCTTCTTTATGCATGAGTAAGGAATCCTCTCCACCAAAAGGTGGGAAGAGTGAGTGATTCCAGTGGGTTGATAGTTACTATCCCCTATTGAGTCTGCATCTAGACCCGGAAGTGTGTAGTACGGGATATGCATGCTGTGTGAAGCCCATCTGGACAGGTTGGTCTGAATTGGTGTTGTTGCATTTACGCACCGGAGAAGACTCCGCGTATACTCGTGTAGTTAGTGGGGTCATTGGGTTGTGCTTGTGAAGGGGAGTAGCAGGAAGTACTGGAATGTGGAATTTCAGGAAAATGCCCTTGTGTTGTTTGTGATGTGGCTACGATGTAGCCAGTCCTTAATGGACAATGAAGTCAGTCCTATGTGGACAGTATGGCTAATGTGATGCCAATCATTGGCGGACGTGATGGCGATTGAGAGTTACGAGCTCTAAAAGGCCTCGTGCTGAACAGGAAAGGTGAAGCCGACCTACGTCTTTTATTATAGCCGCAAGTACGATGTGCTTGGTGATGGCAAGGCGATTTGAGCAACGGGGGGGGGGGGGGGGGGGGGGGATCTGTACCTGCGTTATGTTGGTTGTACAAGGAAGTGCCAAGACATTGGGCTTTCGTTAGCAGCATAATGAGAGTCTTAGGCCTGCGCGCCATTAAGACTAAATGCTCAATGGTGTTGATCCCGGTTCGCCGGTGTACCCAAAAGCGTGCCTGAGAGCACAGATCGTCGGGCCGGGTGGCCGACGGTTGTGATGGATTGCTTGTGCGTGAGAGCACAATATTTATGATATCTGTCAATTGCTATAATGCTCTGCAGGGAAGGAATGCCACTGCCCCGGGAAAGGGGTAGGATTGTTATAAATTGGTCAACTGAATGCTGACCGTTGCCTTGTTTGCCACCGTTTGGGTGGATTGTCCTTGTGCAGGTGCTGGAGAGCCGAGCGGGAAGTGAAAGGATGATGTCCCTACTGCTGCTGTTGCCGCTCTTATTGCTGCTGCTGCTAGCCCTTGAAGGCTAGCTAATGTCTTTTCTTTTGTTCATGTATGGCCGGCCAGCGCGCCGATGTCTGTAAACCATACTGATTAAAGAGGAACTGTAAGGCCTTAATGACAAACTGTAGTATTTGTTATCCCCTCGTTTGAGTGGTTGTATATAACTTTGGTTTATATATAGTGGATATTCCTGATATGAGTTCAGCTAATTGTGTAACTTTTCCGCTAGCATGCTCTGTGTTAGGATGCGTTGATGGTATTATCTTGTGACCTCGTCGTCTATTTGTGGCATATAGTGTGGGGGCCCGACCGGACCTTCTATTATATGTTATTTAACGGGTGGAGTCGTTACATTTCCACATGATCAACGAACTAGATCAGCGACTACTGATGACTAATCATCGCCTATAGCTGCATTATGAGGAGCTGGCCGACATGCAGTCGAGCATGAGAACGGCCTGGTGGCTGGCGAGGATGGAGGACTAGCTGCGGTGGGGCGACAATGCGATGGAGGTAGCCAGCGAGCATTTTCGGCGAGCACACAAGATGGGCTGGGTCGGGCGACATCCATCTCTTCCCAAGCAGCGACCTCCTAGGACTTAGAATTTTTTTTGTTTATGTCTGTTTGTCCTCTTCAGGGGTAACATTGTACTGAACTGACAAATTGGCTCGGGATTTGTTCACCCTAGTTTGTCACCATGGGGAGCTCTAGTCTTGTTCGTAAAAAAGAAGGATGGATCACCGCGATTATGTATAGATTACCAGGAACTCAACCAGCTGACGGTGCGAAACACCTATCCTTTGCCCCGGATCGACAAACTATTCGATTAGCTGGTGGGTGCACATTGGTTCTCTAAGTTATATTTGCGGTCGGGGTACTATCAGTTGAGGATGTAGAAGGAAGATGTCCAGAAGATAACTTTTAGCTTGAGATACGAATTGGAGTTCACTATGATGTCATTTGGGCACACAAATGCCACCTATGCATTCATGAGCCTGGTGAACAGGGTGTTTGAGTCATATTTAGATGTCTTTGTCATCGTATTCATTGATGATATTTTTGTCCGCTCAAAGTCATAAAAGGAACATGCAGAGCACTTGACCCTAGTTTTGGAGAAGCTGAGGGAGCACTGCTTATTTGCTAAGTTCGATAAGTACGAGTTTTGACTCCGAGAAGTTTCTTTCTTGGGCCATGTTATTAGTAGAGCTGGGCTAGAAGTAGATCCGACCAAGGTGCATGTCATTGAGGAGTGATCGCCTTTGAGGCCAGTGGCTGATGTGCGAAGTTTCCTCGGACTTGATGGGTATTATCGCAAGTTCGTGGAAAGATTTACAAAGATCGCTCTTACCCTCACCGCACTGACGAAGAAAGGTGTACCATTTGTGTGGGCACCCAAGTGTGAGGCTGCATTCCAAGAGCTGAAGAACCGTCTTACCTCTGCGTCAATCCTTGCCCTTCCACCTGAGAAGGAAGAATTTCAGATTTATACTGATGCATCATATCAGGGCATGAGGTGGTATTGATGCAGCATGGGCACATGATTTCGTATGCCTCGAGGCAGCTTAAGAAGTATGAGGTGATTTACCTAGTGCACGATTTGGAGCTAGGAGCAGTGGTCTTTGCCCTGAAAATTTGGAGGCACGATCTTTATGTCGTCCACTGCTGGATCTTTTCAGATCATAAGAACCTGAAGTACATCCACACTTAGAAAGATTTGAACTTGAGACAACGGTGGTGGCTGGATTTTCTATGCGATTATGAGTTTACATTTAACTACCACCCCAAGAAGGCGAACTTAGTGGTGGATGCTCTAAGCACGAAGGCACCAAATCTCACTTGATGGCTATGGAGTTAACTCGAGTGCTCGAGTAGATGGAGATTACGTTGGTACCTAAGGATCGTCCCGAGGCCTATACGGAGTACTTAGACACCATGAGTATAGTTTGTGACATCCGTGATCGGATTCGGGCAGAGCAAGGGAAAGATGCTGCTCTGGCCCTTGTATTCTAAGCGATTGTTGGAGGATCAGCCGAGTGGTATACGCTAAAAGAAGACCACATTCATTTTCATGACAGACTTTACATTCTCGCAGGTGGTGGGATTCGGGAAGACATCTTGAGAGAGGCCCATTACACCCAGTATTTGGTGCATCTCGGATTGCCAAGATGTACACTGACTTACAGAGGACCATGTTTTGGCCATAAATGAAGAGAGATGTCACATACTATGTTACGCACTGCGAGGCTAGTTAGAAGGTGAATGTGGAGTGTAAGAGCCCTGTTGGATTATTGTAGTCATTTCTCATTCCCGAGTGGAAGTTCGAGGATATTTCCATGGATTTTGTTCACGGTCTTCCCCGATCTCGCTTCAGGAATGATTCTGTTTGGGTGATAGTAGATCGCTTGAAAAAGGTTGTCAGGTTCATCCCGATGAGGAAGGAGGCACATGTCGATGTTTTGGTGTGTCTCTTTGTGGAGCAGTTTGTTCAGTACCATAGGGTACCCAAGACAATAGTTTCAAATCGTGATGGTCGCTTCACCTCCAAGGAATGGAGGGCATTTCATGCATATCTGGGCCCCCGCCTTACCTTCAACACGGTTTTTCATCCTCAGACTAACGACCAGGACTATAGAGGACTATCAGGACTATAGAGGACTTGTTGCGATTATACATTTTGGATATGAGAGAGTCGTGGGAGAGACTTCTACCGTTGATAGAGTTTTCTTATAATAACAATCATCGGGCAAGCATTGGAATGACGCCCTATGAGGCACTTTTTGGTAGGAGGTGCAGTACGCCTTTATCATGAGTCCAAGATGAGGATCCAAAGGCATTGGGGGTGGAGTACATCAATGACACTAACACTATGATTAGACTGATACAGGATCACATACTAGAGGCTCATAGCTGGCAGACATAGTACTATGATGTGAAACACATGATGGTAAAATTCCAAGAGGGTGAAAAGGTATTCTTAAACATTAGGCCGATGCATGGAGTGTCACGTATTCGTGAAAGGAAGAAGTTTATCCTTCGATATATGGGGCCTTATGCTATTTTGGAGCGGAGCGGCCCCTTGGCTTATAGGCTGGAGCTACTACTGGAACTAGGAAATTTACACGTCGTCTTTCATGTGTCTTCCCTTCGGAAGGCACTGCTTTGGGTTGATCAATATGTCGCTGCTACTTTTGAACTTGTGGCATCTGATAGATCTGTCTGGCTATAGCTTGTGCGAATTATAGATACTGAGATACGAAGGCTGAGGCGAAAGAGTGTTCCATTGGTAAAGGTCCTGTGGTGCAACCATGAGAAAGATGAATACACTTGGGAGTCTGTGGACCTCTTGCAGCAACGCTACCTAAGTCTGTGGTACCTTGATACCCGTGGACCTAACCTCAATTTCGGGGACAAAATTGTTTCTTTATTTATTAGATTTGTAATGTCTCATTTTGATCTAGACCCCTCGTGCGTGTTTTGTGTCACCTTGGGTGGCATAGACCGGTAAAAAATTCTTGGAGAGAAAACCCAAGGTCATGGGGTGTAGGTAGGATGAATCGTCGAATGAACTCGATGAATCATCGAGTGTCACTCGACGAAGGGTCAAGTAAACTCGACGAATCGTCGAGTGAACTTGATGAATGGAACATTTGAGTGGACTCAATGAATCGTCAAGTGTCACTCGACGAAGGGTCAAGTAAACTCGACGATTCGTCAAGTGAACTTAATGAATGGAATGGTCGGGTGAACTCGATGAACCATCGAGTGTCACTCGACAGAAGGTCAAGTAAACTCGACGAAACGTCGAGTGAACTCGACGGATGGAACGGTCGAGTGAACTCGACGAATCGTCGAGTGAACTCGACTAATCGTCGAGTGAACTCGAAGCATTGGCTTGACGTTCAGTCTGAAATGTCTTGTATTGCGGACTGGAAAATAGTAAGCTGAACCAAAACATGGAAATACTTTCGGGACTTGTGTGGACGACACAATAATGACTTCTTGTCACTTCCAAATCTTATTTTATGTTATAACTAAGTTTGATCTTATAGGAGAGTGACACTTGGCTTGGATAGTCATTCCAAAGCACGTGAGACATGTTGGCCCTTTAATACTGAGTCAAATTAGCCATTTTTTCCTCTCACCACAAAAGCCTTTGACCTTGAGCTTACTTATCCCATCCAAAGAACTGAGTTTTACCAGTAAGCTGACCCTTTTCCCTTGGAAGAACGAAGTATAGAGCGCGAGCAAGGTCACCGGAAGCCGAACATCACCACTGTTATGCCGTCGAGGAGAATAACTCAATCCATGGCCGCAAACCAGGTGAGTTTCCTACCCTCGCCCTTGGTGCTAGATCTTTAGATCCGAAATTAGGAGGGGCGTCATGTTGGGAATGCGAGCGAACAATCCCGACCAGAGCACCTGTGTTAATTTTTGAGCGAGCAACCTGCGCGATCGCGTTGAGCGGTATGCAATAGAATAACAACAACACAATGCAAAAACAAATAAAAGCACATAGGAAATTTTAACGTGGAAAACCCAATTGGGTGAAAAACCACGGGACGATCGGAGTCCAACCCGAAAAGCCTCCACTAAAAGTGTTTGAAAACACACACACGGATTACAGGCTTTCCCTCTACCGATCCACAATGGATCTCCACTCCTCCACCACAAATACGATCCACACAGGATACACTACACAACCTTCTTCTCCAATATTCCACACAAGTACAATTGAAAGAAGAGAAACACTAGAGGTGAGAAGCGTTACCCGGACGGATTGAAAAAAATCTGTCCCAACGTCAAAGATGGCGTTCCTCCAAATGGCCACGAACAAGGCGGTGACCGAGCTCTACGGCTATAGCAAACATGAAACGGGGGCGGCTTGTTCTGGCTCCAGCAAGCACAAAAGGGGGCGGCCTGTTCTGGCTTTAGTAAACACAAAAAAAGGACGGGTGGCCGGCGGATTGCGCTCCAGTGAACAAAGAAGAGGGTGGCAACTTCGATCTGCACCAGCAAAACGGAAGAGCGGCGGGCGGCCTCCAAACACCTCCAGCAAGCACCAAGAGAGGTCGGTTGTTGCTGCGACTCCAACAAACAGAAAGTCGGGGGAGGCGGCCGGCTTTTCCTCCGGCTTCAGCGGATCGCAAACGAGGGGGCGGCTTCCGGCTGTTCCAGCGAGGACGATGAAGCGGTCGACTTGTGCCTTTTGCAAAACCCTATTACCCCGATATGCTTCGTCTTATTTTTCCAGCTTCTTGGTAGTTATATGTATATATATATATATATATATATATATGAGAGAGGGGAAACACAAGAATGAATCACGAAAATCACGAGCCACAACTTGCGCGCCCAGTGGTTCTTACCGACTCGGATGGGAACCACACCCAACAAATCTCCCCCTTCACATCGAGGCGGAAGAAACCGTCATCCCGACGATTCTAACGCAATGCTCGAACTTTCCCCTTGGCACGGTCTTGGTCAGCATGTCTGACCCATTATCATCAGTGTGCACCTTTTGAAGATCAAGCTCCTTCTGCCCCAGGACATCGTGTATCCAATGATACCACGTGTCGATGTGCTTCGACCTCGAGTGAAACGTGGGGTTCTTCCCCAGGTGAATGGCTCTCTGACTGTCACACAAGAGTGTGTATCGGTCCTGAGTGAATCCAAACTCTTTGATGAATCTCTTCATCCAAAGCAAATCCTTCCCAGCCTCAGTGACCGCAATGAACTTAGCCTCCGTGGTGGACAGTGCAACGCACTTCTGCAGTCTCGACGCCCACGAGACAGCTCCCCCTGTAAACAGAATCATGTATCCTGACGTTGATCTCCTGAAATCCACATCTCCAGCCATGTCAGCATCAGTGTAGCCCAACAGCTCAGGCTCACTATCCCCAAATCTCAACGTCAAATCTGAAGTCCCCTGCAGTTATCTCAGAATCCACTTCACTGTGCTACAATGCTTTCTCCCAGGATTGGAGAGAAATCTACTGATTGTCACAACGTCATGCGCAATATCTGGTCGTGTACACACCATCGCATACATAAGGCTCCCAACTGCATATGCAAACGGAACCTTCTACATCGCCTCGATCTCCTCGGGTGTGTTGGGGCACTGATCAGCGGTAAGCCTGAAGTGAGCTGTAAGAGGCGTGCTCACCTTCTTCGTCTGATCCATATCAAATCTCTGCAAAAATTTGCGGATGTACCGCTCCTGTGATAACCAAAGTAATATGGCTCCCCTGTCTCTGCGAATGTGCATCCCCAAAATAGTCTTCGCAACACCCAGATCCTTCATCTCAAAAGTAGAACTCAACTGCCGCTTCAACTCAGCAATGCGAGCAGTGTTCCTCCCGACGATCAACATGTCGTCCATGTACAATAACAGAATGATGAAATCCTCTGGAGCATACTGCTTGATGAACACGCAGTGGTCAAGGGTGGTCCTCCTGAAGTCAATCTCCCCCATGAAAGAATCAAACTTCCTGTACCATTGTTGTGGGGCCTGCTTAAAGTCATATAAACTCTTCTGCAAGCGGCACACCAGACCTTCCTTCCCTCTGACACTGAAACCCTCAGGCTGCTCCATGTATAGCTCCTCCTCAAGATAGTCATGCAGAAATACGGTCTTGACATCCATCTGCTCTATTTTCAAATCAAGCCTCGCAGCAAGTCCAAGTACAACCCGAATAGATGACATCTTCACCACAGGCGAGAAGATCTCATCAAAGTCAACACCCTGTCGCTGCCCAAAACCCTTCACTACTAGCCTGGCCTTATATCTGGGAGGTGTGGAGGAATCACCCTGCTTCACCATGAAAATCCACCGGTTCTTCAAGGCCTTCTTGCCCTTAGGCAATCTCACAAAGTCATACGTGTGGTTCTTCTGCAGCGACTGCATCTCCTCCTGCATAGCAACCATCCACTTTCGCTTCTCGGTGCTCTCCACAGCCTCGGTATAACTCTCAGGCTCCCCCGCATCAGTCAGTAATATGAACTCTGATGTAGAATATCTAGCGGGTGGGTGCCTGACTCGATCAGACCTCCGTAGGGCCAGCTCCGGGGCCGGTGCAGGTATATCATCATCAATATCCTCAACGACTACTAGTTCACCATCAATAGTGATATCATGATCTGGAAGGGCATCAGTGCCCTGTGCTGGCTCAGGCTCAGTAGCCTCCTCAGTATCCTCAGCTCCAACCATAGGTGACTCTGCAGCAGTACGAGAGTCAACCTCCAACTCAACAGTCCGCTCAGGATCACTAACAGTCTGATTCTCACAGAAAACAGCATCACGACTACGTACAAGCTTCTTCTCAACTGGATCAAAGAACCTGTACCCAAACTCTCCACTGTAGCCGTACCCCAAGAAAATACACTACCGGGTCTTCGAATCCAACTTCGATCTCTCGTACCTGGGGACGTGCACAAAGGCTTTGCAGCCAAATACTCGTAAGTGACTGTAAAAGGGGTCTTTCCCATACCAGATCCTATCTGGGACATCCTCCTGCAATGCTGAAGTCGGTGAGAGGTTGATGACATGCGCTGCAGTAAGAAGAGTCTCGCCCCAGAACATCCCTGGCAGCTTCGACTCAGATAACATGCACTGAATCCTCTCCAACAGTGTCTGATTCATCCTCTCAGCTACGCCATTCAGCTGCGGCGTCTTCGGCGGGGTCTTCTCATGTCTGATGCCATGGTCCATGCAGTACTCGTCAAACGGACTAATGTACTCTCCCCCGTTGTCGGACCTAATGCATCTCAGCCTCTTCCCAGACTATCTCTCCACCTCAACGTGGAATCTCCTGAAAGTATTAAGGACATGATCTTTGGTCTTGAGAGCATAGACCCAAAGCTTCCTCGAATAGTCGTCAATGAAGGTAATGAAATAAGAAGCACCTCCTATAGTCTGGACCTTCAGTGGTCTGTTAAACTAAGAATGAAATCTTGTTCTGCTTTCCAGCCATGTAATGGTCACACCTCTCCAAATGGTCACCATAAATTTCACTGATCAGCTTCTTCTTTGCCAGGCATCCCAAACCCTTCTGGTTAATTTGAGCAAGCCTCCTGTGCCACAGGAAAGTGGATACCTCATCCTTGACAGAGTTGACCTGAGCAGCTTCAGGCCTCCCCTCCATTTAATACAGTCCAGAATCTCTATAACTCCTGGCCATCACAAGTGATCCCCTGATCAGCTTCCAGAAATCTCCTCCAAATACACTCAGGTGTCCTTCATCTCCAAGTCTGCCAATAGATATCAGATTGAAGCGGATGTCTGGCACATGTCATACATCCTTCAGAACAAGTAAGGCTCTAGTACTTGTCTTCAAATGCATGTCTCCACGCCCAAGCACCTTGTACGTATCCCCATTGCCCATCCTCAACACCCCACATTCATGAGTGGTGTAAGTGGCAAATAGCTCCCTATTGTGGGATACATGCGCAGAGGCTCCAGAGTCAACAATCCAGCATCGATCGTCACACGAGAGTGCAGTCGTGACGTCGTCGCCAATAATAATGACGTCGTCCTCCTCAGTCGAAACAGTGGCTGCCGTGTGACCATTATCTTTGCCCTCAGTGGCAATCCCCTTCTTCTGATCGTTCTTCCATGAATAACAAAATTTCTTGATGTGGCCCTTCTTATGGCAGTAGTGACATTCCACATTCTGATATCGTGACTTCGACTTGCCCCTACTCTGACTCATGTCCTCCTTCCTTCCTCGACTCTTACTCCTTCCTCTCCCCCTGGACTCAGTAAAGAGAACGTCAGCTCGTGAAGAAGAGCCTGAAATCCCCTGAGACTTTCATCTCACCTCCTCATTCAAGATCCCACTCCTGACGATCTCCATGGAAACAATCCCTTGGGGGGGAGGAATTGATCAGAGAAACTCTGACCATCTCCCAAGAGTGTGGAAGTGACTTGATTAGCCACAAAGCATTCACCTCATCTTCAAATGTCAACTTCATGGCAGTCAGACGATCAATAATCTCCTGGAACTCGTTGACATGATCCAAAATAGGAGAGCTCTCCCGGTATCTGAACTCTCCAAGCTTCTTCAGCAAATATAACTTGTTGATGCCCGTGCTCCTGGCATACAAGGTCTCGAGAGTCTTCCACAGATCCTTTGCATCATTGATGCTAGCCACATGGTTATAGACGTTCGGCTCCACGAACCGTCTGATAAACCCACACAACTTCCGATGTTCCACCTTTCATTTTGCCGAATCCGTGTCCTTTGGCATCTCCTCAAAGATGAGAGCATGCCAACCTTTCACATATATCAGATCCTCCATCAGTAGATGTCACTGGTGATAATTGGCACCATTCAACTTTACCATCTGCTCCGAATCTGATGAAGACTCCATTCTGCTCTGCCAACTGGCCGGACCGACCACTGCTCTTTGAGTCGACTATCTCAAAGTATGTAACTGGAGAGGATAGCCAGTGAGTCAATGGTCATAAACTACCACTCCCAATTGCACACCCGAGATCCCGATCGACTCTTCCTGAAACCCCAAAGGTCAGCCCAGTATCTGCTCTGTCATTGAACGGCTCTATCACTGAACCTGCCTCTGATACCACTTGTTGGGAATGCGAGCGAACAATCCCGACCAGAGCACCTGTGTTAATTTTTGAGCGAGCAACCTATGCGACCGCGTTGAGCGGTATGCAATAGAATAACAATAATACAATGCAAAAATAAATAAAAGCACACATGAAATTTTAACGTGGAAAACCCAATTGGGTGAAAAACCACGGGACGATTGAAGTCCAAATCGGAAAGCCTCCACTAAAAGTGTGTGAAAACACACGCACAGATTACAGGCTTTCCCTCTACCGATCCACAAAGGATCTCCACTCCACCACAAATACGGTCCACACAAGATACACTACACAACCTTCTTCTCCAATATTCCGCACAAGTACAATTGAAAGAAGAAAAACACTAGAGGTGAGAAGCGTTACCCGGACGGATTGAAAAAAATCCGTCCCAACGTCAAAGATGACGTTCCTCCAAATGGCCACGAACAAGGCAGTGACCGAGCTTTGCGGCTCCAGCAAACATGAAACGGGGCGGCTTGTTCTGGCTCCAGCAAGCACAAATGGGGATGGCCTGTTCTGGCTTCAGCAAACACAAAAAAAAAGACGGCCGACCGGCGGCTTGCGCTCTAGTGAACAAAAAAGAGGGCTGCGACTTTTATCTGCACCAGCAAAACGGAAGAGCGGCGGGCGGCCTCCAAACACCTTCAACAAGCACCAAGAGAGGCCGACGGTTGCTGCGACTCAAACAAACAGAAAGTCAGGGGAGGCGGCCGGCTTTTCCTCCGACTCCAGCGGGTCGCAAACGAGGGGGCGGCTTCCAGCGGTTCCATCGAGAACGATGAAGCAGCCGACTTGCACCTTTTGCAAAGCCCTATTACCCCAATATACTCCGTCTGATTTTTCCAGCTTCTTGGTATTTATATATATATATATATATATATATATACGAGTGACAGGCACGGGCCTCCGGCCCGATGGCCACGCGCCACAGTACCCGGTCGGCGAAGGCCGGCTTCGCCCGCCCCCCCCGCCTCCCGGCGGGCTTCGCCCGCCGCCCGCCTCCGGGCGGGCTTCGCCCGCCCGCCCCCGCCTACGCGTGGGCTTCGCCCGCCCCCCGCGGGCTTCGCCCGCCCCGCGCGCCACAGTACCCGGCCCGCAACGGCGGGCTTCGCCCGCACCTGGCTGTGGTCGCCCCGCGGCGAGATTAAAGAAATATAAAATATAGAATATAAACTTTAATTATATTTTAAAAAATATACTATTTAAAAAATATTTAAAAAATATTTATAATATTTAAATATTTATACTATTTAAATAATATATAAAATATTATATATTATAATATTTAAATAATATTTAAATTTATCATAATAAATATTAAAATGTAAACCTGCTTAGGCGGGATTAAATCCCGCCTAAGCAGGCGGCGGGATTAAATCCCGCCTAAGCAGGCGGCTTAGGCGGGATTAAATCCCGCCTGTTTAGGCGGGATTAAATCCCGCCTGTTTAGGCGGGATTAAATCCCGCCTAAGCAGGCGAGATTAAATCCTGCCTGGGAGTAAATCCCAGGCGGGATTTAATCCCACACCGCCAGTTTATCTTGGCTTTTCGGGTGTATAATGGATTGCGCCGTAAAAGGCTTGATGGTGGGTTTGAAATTGGCGGGCCGGTGTATTTGTTAGGCTGACAAGTTTGCGGGCGGGCTTGCGGAAATCAGTTTGGTGGACGGGCTGGGCGGGCTAGCCTACTTTGATGAATTTAGAAATAATTTTTAAAATATTTAACATAGGTTTAGGGCTGTCTTACAATAGGTTTAGGAGCCCTACAAAAAAAGCTGGAGAGAGAGTTGACTGGATCGGACGGCCACTGAATTTCGCATCCATGATCCGACGGCTGAGATCACTCAAATGGTTTTTAAAAGCATGGTTTTAAAAACCATTCCATATTTCTTTATAATGGGTAAAGATATATATATATATATATATATATATATATATATATATATATATATATATATATATATATATATATATATATATATAAATGAGATGGGAAACACAAAAATGAATTACAAAAATCACGAGTCGCAACTTGCGCGCCCGATGGTTTTTACTGACTCGGATGGGAACCACACCCAACATGTCAGACACGAGAGAGTTCTATTTTGGTGAGTTTAATAGAGTTTTCTAGGAAGCGACCAAGCTAGATATTGAAGCCAAAATTGACCTCTCATGGAGTTCGGGTCCCAAAAGAGGGGTGACCTCACACCTACTACACTCGGAGGAACGTCACGGACCTAAGACCTGGGAAACTAGGAACAGACCCTCGGCTCTAGCGTAGAGGTCCCACCTCACACCCAGAAGACCTTTGAGGTCTCCCCCTCCCTAGCCAATGCTTGAGCTAGGTGCCTTGGAGGAAGAGAGCAAGGGGATTTTTGTGGCTAAGAAGCAATGCTCTGCAAGACACCCTCAAGGGTCTATTTATAGGTTTTCCAAGTCCTGGGGTTAAAAATGGCCAAAATGCTCATAGGGCAAATAAGCCTCAAGCCAATAGCAAACCTCCACACCAGGGGGTAAAGAAGTAATCCCCCCTCCCCGAGGGCAAAACGGTAAAAGCACGACCCAAAGAGGTCCAAGGGCGGGAGGAGGCCAAGCCATACCCCCACCTCCCCGGGCACCCGAGACTAGTGGGCTAACCGTACGGGCGAGACCCTGGCCGTCGGCCGGTCTCGCCCCGCGAGCTCACCTCGCGGGCGAGACCCTGGCCGCCGGCCGGTCTCGCCCCGTGAGCTCACCGCGCGGGCGAGACCCTGTCGGCCGGCCGGTCTCGCCCCACGAGCTCACCGCGCGGGCGAGACCCTGGCGAACGGCCGGTCTCGCCCCACGAGCTCACCTGCGCGGGCGAGACCCTGACCGTCGACCGGTCTCGCCCTGCGAGCTCACCGTGCGGGCGAGACCCTGGCCGCCGGCCGGTCTCGCCCCGCGAGCTCACCGCACAGGCGAGACCCTGGCCGCTGTCCGGTCTCGCCCCGCGAGCTCACCGTGCGGGGCGAGAGCCCGGCCTCAGGCCGGTGTCGCCCAGCGAGCTAACCGCGTGGGGTGAGAGCCTGGCCGCAGGCCGCTCTCGCCCACGCGAGCTGACTGCGCGTGGCGAGACCCTGGCCGCCTGCCGGTCTCGCCTCGCGAACTAACCGCGCGGGCCGAGAGCCTGGCCGCAGGCCGCTCTCGCCCCCGCGAGCTGACCGCGCGGGGCGAGGGCCTGGCCGCGGGCCGCTCTCGCCCCCGCAAGCTGACCGCCCGGGCAGTCTCTCCCTACCCAGGGCTAAGGTGCAGGGGACTGGATCCTGACCTCCAGCCGATCCTGCCGCTCCTACCTTGCACCTATCGAGCCGGGGGCGGGTGTCGGCCAACTCGACGCACCCGCTCCCGAAAGAGGCCAAAGGGGGGAGGTAGATTTTTCCTCCCCCTACTAGTATATTACAAGGGTTAGGCCAAAATTGGCCACCAAGAGTGCAAAATCTCTCAGAAGCTTAAAAACTTATAGTTGGTCCTACGCCTGCCGGGAGGGCCCTACTCTGCGAATATGGGATTGTACACTATAACTTCCATTCTAGGATGTCGATCGCCACAAAAATGACTTCGATCATTTCCTCTCTTCAGTACAAAGATGACGAACTTGATTTCGTGAAGAATAATGGTCTAATGAGGGAGAAAGGGAGGAGAGAAGTTGAATGCTTTTGTGCGTTGACTGGATGAAGAAGATGAACAATTGTTGTCTATTGGTCTTTGAGATTCCTACAGAAACTTTGTTATAATAAAAGACAAAAACATGTTTTATACGCGCGACGGATTTCAAGCCTATTTTTAGGCATGATTCAGTCTGTTTCAGATCTCGGGCTCACCATGAAAGTTGTACCTCTCGGGAAGACCCTTCCAACGATTGGCTGCATGTTTTATGGGGAGCTTTGTTGCTCCCTACAAGTAAAATCGAAGTTGTTGTCCTGAAATAATTATGTATATGACAAATTCTTTCTAGATTTGCACGATGGATTTCAAACCCGATTTTTGGCATGATAGACTTAGATCTGGACCCAGATCTTTACAAAAAAGTTGTATCCCTTGGAAATATCTTACCGAAAAGGGGATAAACTTAATTTTTGATGGTCTGTAGCTTCGGGAAATACAGTTTTCGTAAACTGTCGTAAAAATACAGATTTGAATGTTTCATAAATTTCTCTAAAATTGTTTATCGGAAGTTTTGAAAATTGGTAGATAAATGCTTGATGACAATGTGGACACCCCTGTTAAGCTTCATAATTTTTGGATATATACCTGATGTGAATTTATCAATAATATGTTATAAATTTGTGTCGTAAATAGTTATCATGATTATCCAAATGAGTTGAAATTTTGTGTAAACGCTCAAGATGCTAACCATGACATATGATAAAAATTTTAGGAGATTTGGGTTGATATAACCACTTAATTAATCATTCTTTTTTATGACTTGATGGTATTTGTAGTATATGTTGTATCCTAGATTGTATTGTGTAAGCGAAAATGGGTGAGTACAACCAACTATCGTGAAGAATTGAATCTTTAGACCAAAAACAAGCAAGAGGCGCTCTCAAAATTTCTTTGTCCTCAACGTCTCTGAATTGAGAGGAATTAGCCATCATAAAAATGAGGTAGCCGACATCCACACAGGAAGTCTAGAAGGGACGCGGTTGGAGGTCCTTGTGAGTTTCTTGACACGTTGGTACGTGAGAATTGCATGGTGTATAGTTGATACATAGTTGTTGAATGATCTTGAGTTGAGGATTACTTGTAACAGGTCTACGGGCTTGCTGATCATTGCACCAACGAAAGCTAGCAGATAAAATTTGTCCGGTTAGGCTGTGTTCTTTAGTGCTTTATTTCCAAAGATCCCTTCTGTGCCTGTTGAGCCGGTTGGGCTGAGCTCTTTGGCGTTTACTTCCCAAAGACTCATTCTGTGCTATTTAGGCCAGTTGGGTTGGGCTCTTTGGTGCTTACCTCCCAAAGACCCCTTCTGTGATGTAGTACGCATGGACTCTGCTACGGGGTATATAGCGTTGAGGCGTACACGAGGCTTGAGCCTCGTAGTGTGTGCTCACATAGTAGTGGAGAAACCCGCTCCACTGTCACCGTTTTGGCCACGACGGGAGATGCTTGAGAGGTTCGCTACTTTCAAAAATTGGGAACTAAAGGTCTATGTAGACATAGCAATTCAGTATGCGTGAGTAAGTATGAGTGAGTCATCATACCACATTCATAGCATTGCATTCATTACATTGCATTACACCGCATAAGATTCTCATATAAATTTGTATGCGCACTTTATGTGATGAGTTATTTTTTGTTGTATCCGATCCATAAATTTGTATGAATATTTTTTTAAGTTAAAATCATTTATGTACTTGTGATATTATACAGCTAGACTTGTATTCTTTTACTCACTTGTTGATGTTGCTTTCTCTTACTGTGCTTATACTACTATTGATGTCATTGTTAACCACAAGCTTAGTACTTACCACCTACTATACTTGTACTTACTGATTATATTTTGTTCCCTCTTTCTTCCCTTCCGCCCGGTGCCTAGGAGTCGCGGGACGAGAGAATATGAAACCACTTACTCTTTATGACTAACAATTGTTACACCCACCTTTTTAGGAGAACACCCCGCAGACGGAGCAAAAACAACACCCCGTGTAGGAGGGCAGCTAGGCCAGGGAGACAGGGCCTGACACTACGATTCCTTCGCTTCCCCCAATGACAAATGCGAGCGAGCGTTTTTGTTGTAGCTCTTTCGGGACATTTTGTACTATGATATTTATAGGAGTTTTTGTGTAGCTTTCTGTCTATTGTTTATTTATGGACTTTTACTTATTGTGGATTATGTCTTCTGTGTTATTCTTTTATTGATGAGTTGACAATGTGATATTGGAAATTAGCCGGCAGAATAGACGACTTGTGGTATAGATTAGCCAGTGTGCTGATGCTACCGCAAGACGATTGTTTTGGGCTTAAGGTTCCCCTCGGGCGTGTCTTGTGTTCCGGGAGGGGGGGGGGGTCTTACAGTGCGTGTCCATACATAACTTCCAGGTTCTACTCCAGCCTTGTCCCTTCCCATCTTCTCAGCCTTAACTCAACACCAACACTATAAAACAGACGCTACTTCTATAATATCCGCGTGATCTTCAGTGGCTGAATCTTGACTGTTGCATCTTTTGAAATGACATTGAAGGGAGAGACTCAACTCAACAACAACACTCTGAAATGACTGGAAATTTCATTGAATCAGATAATGGATAAATGATGCTTCTAGGAAAATGGAGATCATATATTTGATCGGGCAAGCTCCATTGAAATTTGGAGGAGACTTCGCTAGACTGCATCCGGAAAGATGTCTGCCAAGAGGAAGAGAGACTTCACACGAAAAATGGAGGAGGAACACTCGTTAGATTTTGAGCCCCTCAGGTCGGACGAAAAGAAAGGAAGAAGAGTCGCCGATGAAATCATAGTTTGGAGGGGAGACGGAAGCACGAGAGGGACAAATGCGAATAAGGTATAATTTGTGTAGAGTGCTTGTTAATAAAAATTCCAAAAGTAAAAAAAACTCAATTTTTGAGTGCGGGTAGCCAAAAATGAGGTTGTATAACCGTAATTCATCGAGATCAGAAGTACCAAAGAAGACGGCTATTCACGGACCATTGAGCGAGAAGAGGCGAGCTTGAGCGAGCAGAGACGTGCTTGGACGAGCAGATGCGAGCTTGACCGAGTACTTCGCGAGTAGACCCTTGGAATTCACTAGCAAAGGCTGGATACTCGCCTATATACCTCAAGATTTCTCTATAAATAGACCCCCACAGGTATTAGAAATGACATTTTTGGAAGAAGTTGAGGTCCCCCCAAGTGGATACTCGTTAAGTCCACGCCTGACTAGTACCTCTCCAAACCTTTTGGTTGTGGAGGGAAAGTTTCTCCTAAATTTCTGAGTACGTGATAGGATCTCCCTGTTGGAGCACTTAGGGTGTGCTTATAGATAGTTTTCTCTCTCCCGCGTCAACCATTTGAATTGTGGTGTCAGACCGCAGAATCAGTAACCTTAGACTGTTTTGATCCGAATTTTGAAGTAGAAATTTTTCCTAATTTCATTAGAGTGCTAATATCAGCGTCTTTATTTTTTAACAAAAGTATGAAATAGAAGAATAAATGGAATAATTAATTAATTATCTTTAAGCAGTTAAGTTAATAGTGGAAAAAAGTCAACAATAATAACTCTAAAATTAATAGAGTTTTTCAATACAAAGTTAATATTAATATTAATAAATTATAGGATCATAGTTTCCATTAGGTGTCATATTCCCCGTCACATTTTCTTCTTCATCCCAGCCATTAGGGCTATCCGAGGATCCCCCAATCCCGCCATTTCCGTCTATTTGAAGCTTTCAAGTCCTTCGGCGCCCTACTCGGACGAGTGTAGAGACGAGTCGTGCTTACAGGTCGTTAGACCTGAATAGATTCCTTCATCTGCTGTTTGTATTGCTGTCTTTCTTTCAGCTATAAAATTCCTTTGATTAGGGTTTTATGTAGTAGATTGTGAGAGAGCTCGCCTTTTCCTCCCCTAGTTATTTTGATCTTTCATTATCTGATGGAGCAGGATTTTGCACGAAATCCGTCGGCAGAATGTGATAGCCTACATAAAAAAGTATGTTGGAGATGCAATACCTGATGACAGAGTTGCATTGTTGTTTACACTGCAATCATAAATTATTCTTTTTTTTGCTAGCCTAGGGTTTGAGTTTTGCCCACCGTTGAGATTTTTTCCCAATTTAAGTTATTGGGGAATCTTAAAGCCAGGATGAGTGAGTTAATCGAGAATAATGGGTTGACACGAGGGATATCTGTGATATCCAGACGTGAGCAGAATGGTACCGTAGCAGGGGATGGAGATCCAATAAAAGAAGAGCAGAGGTCTCAGTCGAATACAGATACCAATTTAGGAAAAAATGGTGACTCTGAGGAGAATTCTATTGGGCAAAATGTAGTTGAAAAGCCAGCCATGGAAATAGAGATGCCATCAGAGTCAAAGACAAAAGCTGAAATTGTTATCCATTCTGGAAAACATTTTAGAAACAATGTGCAAGGGATTGATTTTGATGTCAAAGAGGAGAAAGAGAATGATTTGGGCAAGGAAAACAATCAAAGGGCTGGGAATGGTGACACAGTATTTGCGATAGCCATGGAGGAGGCTCATTCAGAAGGTGGCCACTTTACCGAGACCCCCCTTCCCTTGAAGCAAGAAGGGGGTGTTGGGAATTGTCATGTTCAAGCTGAGGGATTGAGCCAATCATTTTCTTTCAATCCCAATTACAATGAAGGAGATGATTCTGGAACAGATGAAGAACAATCTGCTTTTATGAAGGAGTTGGAGAATTTCTTTAAAGAAAGGAGTTTGGAGTTTAAACCGCCCAAGTTCTACGGAGAAGGCTTGAATTGCTTGAAGTAAGATCTAGTTTATGTAAACCTAGTTCGATTTGGATGCAGTTTTTCTTACAGGCTTGTTCCGATATTTCCCTTTTCATGTGCAGATTATGGAGAGCAGTGACAAGGCTTGGTGGTTATGATCAGGCATGTATTCCTTTTATCCTTTATTGTTGTCTCATAAATTCTATATTTTCCGAAACATGCAGTCATTTAGAGTCAGAGTTTGCAATATTTTGTATTGCCGAGATATTCTTTTTCTAAGTCGTTTAGCGATGTGCTGCTAGCGAGTAATAATTGGTGGATGCTCTGTACTTCCGACTTCTTTGCAGATATATGATTTCCATTTACCGTCTATTTTTACTTGGACAAAGACATATTTTTGTATGTATATGACTAATATGGTGAGTGATGCAGGACAGTTCTAGCAAAACATATGTTGAATCTACGAATGCTTGAATGAATTAGACGCGAATCCGTCTACTATGCTTGCAACAATTGAAATTATTATACATAATACATCACAATAATCAGAATCTTGTTAAAGCTTCTAGACAGGGGACAAATAATGTAATACACATGCAAGAGTACTAGAAAATCAATACTTGAACGAACAAAACTCGACAAGTCGGAGGATAATATTGACACAAAGATGAAAACTTATATTACCAAAAACATGTAATAAACACATGATTCTGTTGGAATTATCGAGTCAATGTCGGTCTATTAGAGTTTTAGGTATATTTTGGTTTAGTCACACATTGTGTATGTGTGTTATTGTGTCTATGTATTTCCTATTTAAAGCCCATACGTGGATGAATGAATTACCACTTTTATCTTAATTTCCCCTCTTCCAACATGATATCAGAGCTAGGTACACGCCGAGGGGGCGTGTTGGACGGTCCAACATGAACCAAAAAATGCATGCCAAGATTAGTCTCACATCGCTTACTCAGACGGTCCACTCGTGCCTTATAATAGGCCCCGCCTCTCCATCGTTGACCCGGGTTTTAGAATGGAAAATAGGTGCGGTGGTTTAACATAGTATCAGAGCCATCGACCTGAAACCCTAATTCCTTTTTTTTCCCGTGACCACTCCTTCCTTCCGCTTCCGACTTCTCGGTTCGACCCCATCGACAACGCAAAAGCCACTTCCGTCGCTGCGCTCTGCTCCTGCTACAGTCGACGGGATCGACTTCTGTGTCCGTCGACGGGTGCGGCTCCTAATCCCCCTGCCTGCTTCGACTACCTTGTCCTCGCCGTTCCATGACGACTGCTTCGTCTTCGTCGTGCTCCGCAGTTTTTGATTTCAACGACATGTCCAACATTTGCTTGCTTCATCTATCCTGTCGACGATCCCGACCGGTATTCTCGTCGTCTATCGACGCCATTCTGGCCGCTGATCCAGTCAAGCTTCCCTCCGCATCTTGTCACAGCCCATGACGTCTTCTCCATCCCTGCTTATCATCAGCAATCCATCCAGAGCCCGTTGCTGCTTCTCTATGTGTCTTCTCCCCTGGCCGCTCTATCGACGATGGCTTATGTTGTTTTTTATGCCGATCATGTTGCTGCTCTTGCAGATGGATTTAGCTCCGGTTCTAGTCCCTTTCTACGGGAAATTTTTTAGGTACGTCAGACGTACAAGAGTATGGTGCGTCATACATTTATAAAAAATGATTTTTAGAATAAGTTAATTGTTTTTTATAAAAAATAATTACGAAATATTAAATAGTTTTTTTTACTAACATTTAAAGTTCTAATTTATGCATAAAAATGTTTTAAAAAATAAGGTCTGGTCGGATCTCGGCCTTCCGACCGGAGACCTTTATTTATATATATATAAATGACTAAAAGGTTGATTGCCCGATGACTGATCGAACGGCTGACAGGTGAAACACAAGAGAAATATACGTCTGACGTACCTAAATTTTTTCCATTTCCACGGGCCCAAATCTGTTCGATGTCGCCTGCTGGTATCATTTCTTAGTCTTTTTCATCGTGCAGTCTTTCCTTGCTCTGTTGTGTCCCAGGACAGTTCCATGCTGCTGATCTAGAGCCTCCACGTCTCTATGGAGCTAATCTCGTCCCTGACATTCCCTTTCGGCCTTCCTGTCAAAGATCTCCTGCAGATCCAGTCGCTGCCTCCAATTCCTGTGGACTCCAGCAACTCTCTATGGTTTTTTTGTCAATTCCAGCCGCTGCTACCCCTTCTGGCATGTTGATCTCTCGCTGATGATAACGCCTCGTGCTGATTTGGTCCTTTTTTATGTGTTTCTTGTGGTCTTTTAATTTACTATTGTTAGTAGTTGTTTCGTATCGTCTTGTTATGCTTTTATGCATGTGTTATTCACGTGAGGGGGAGTGTTGGGATGAAGACAACTTGGATGATATTTCCCGACTTTCGCCTTCGTTCCATATGACCTCTAGGCTTATGTTGTATGTCGTTTGTGTCTCCCCATGTTTCTTTTTGATTGGTCGTGTGCTGGGACACGACTGATGTTTGTATTCTAATCTCAGCAGGTTGTGTCACGTGGGACTGGGTCGTGCAGGACCTTGTCGTGAGGGACTGCCCTCTGTGCGAATTATCCCCGACGAATTATCCTCGACAGATCATCCCCAACGGATTATCCCTGGTTGCCATGTTGATGATTTGCTCCACATCTTTCGTTCTCTTTCGCATGTTGTGTGTGTAGGTGATACCATGATATTGGTTGATCGGTTTCCAGCGAGTGTACACCGTGTGTGGGTCCTGCGTCGTGTGTGGGCCTTGCGTCGTGTATGGGTCAGTGTCGTGCGTGGCTATGTCCCCGACCTGATTCCCCGGTTTGGAATTTCCCCCGGTGACTCGTCTGATGTTTGTCCCGCATCGTCTACCTCTATTGTCGTTATTTGATGTGTTCAAGCTGAAGGATCCCCCCTTCAACTTGAGTGGGAGTGTTGGAATTATCAGGTCAATGTCAGTCTATTAGACTTTTAGGTATATTTGGGTTTAGTCCCACTTTGTGTATGTGTTATTGTGTCTATGTATTTCCTATTTAAAGCCCCTATGTGGATGAATGAATTACCACTTTTATCTCAATTTCTCCTCTTCCAACAGATTCAACAATAAAGAAAAAACAACCAAACAATAAATTCATAATAATCACCGGATAAAAGGCTGGGATGGGGGTGAGTTAGACACAAATCCGTCGACTATGCTCGCATCTATTGAAATTATAGATAATACATCACACTAATAGAAGGCTGGGATGGGGGGAACAAATAACGTAATTTGTTAGAGAATGTTAGAAAAACATGATGTTTTGACCCATTTATAAGGACCATGTAGGAGTTAGTGTTTAGTCTCACATTGTTTGTATAACTTAGTTTTCCTCTCTTCTTTTCTATATATTTGTACTCATACTTGTATTTTAGTATTCAAGAAGTATATGCAAGGTTTTCCACCTTTCTCTACATGGTATCAGAGGCATCGATTCGGTCTGCCTTTTTTTCAAACCGCCAGGTCTCCTGTTAACCGAGCGGTTTGTTCTCTTGCCTTACCGCGCGGCTTTGCGGTTTGTTCTCTTGCCTAACCGCGCGGCTTTGCGGTTTCTCCACTTCCTAACCGCTGCCATCTCTTCTTCTGTGGATCCACCTCCTCCTCTCCTCTACGCCTCTTTATAACCTTCCCTTTCTCTGGCACGTGGGCCCCACCACCCCTCCTCCCCGTACGGCTTGGTCTACTAACCGTCACAGGTTTCTTTCTATCCGCTGCAACTACTACCCACTGCAACTTCCCTTGTTCGCTGGACGGCTTCTCGCGGTTTTACTTCCTACTCAAACCGCTGCAGTCTCCTTACCGCGCGGTTTACTCCTCGCTGCGGTCTCCTTACCTCTCCTCTCTTCGCGCCTCGCTCTCCTACTCGCGCAGACTTTTTTTCCGCTCCGGTGCGGGTTGCTTCTAACCGCACAGACTGGTGCCTATCCGCCGCGGCCGTGTCTTGGTGCGGTCTGCTCTTGTCGATCGAGCTTCTTTCTATTCGCTTGCGGTCTGTCCCTAGCCGCCCGGTCTAGTTCTTGCGGCTTGCTGCTCGCCGCCCGACCACGACCTGCTTGTCGTGTTGTTCGGTCTGTTGCCGCGTTTCTTTCATGCGGTTTGCTATCCGCACGGGCTCTTTCTAGCCGCTCGGCTTTCTTCCTCCCGGTCTGCTATCCAGCTTCTACTCGCTGCTCGCCCACGTCAAACCGCTGCGGTCTCATGGCATCTGAGAACTCCAACACCTCCTCGGTTCTTCCCGACCGTGTTGCAGCCCCAAGTTTCGAGCATCGCGATGAACTTCACATTTACTACTATCTCCCTCAATGGGAAGCACAATTTTGTCGAGTGGGTTCACTCGGTTCGTCGCGTCCTGCAGACAAAAGGTCTTCTACACCACCTCACAAAGGTTACTCCAACCGCTCCCACTGATGAGTGGCTCCGCGATGATGGTCGCGTCCAATCTTGGCTCCTCAACTCAATGGACACTGAGTCCTATCGGATGGCGATGTATCATGACACAACGAAAGCCATGTGGGAGGAACTCCATTCGTTCTACTCGGGCCAGAATAGTTTGCAACAACTGTTTGACATTATCTCGGATCTCCAAAATCTAGATCCCGGGGGTCCCGGTGATATGATCTCCTTTGTGGCTAAAGCCAAGAGGCCCAAGACCCTGGTGGAGGCCAGGATACAGCATCAGCCTCCCACTACAGATATGACTACTCAGCGAGCTTAGAAAGAGGCTGTCTATGATGATGTCTCGGGTCCCCTCTCACATCCACAGTGTTCGGGCTCAGATTCTCTCCTCTACAAATACACCATCTTTATCTGATGTATGCTCTATGCTCCTGAAGGTCACTCCGCCCCCCGATACTCCTATTACTCTCTCCCCAGCGCTCCTACATCACTCTTCACCTGCTCCGCATGCTTGGGGGTCCTCAGCTCGTGGCGGCCGTACCGCGACTCGAGGACGAGGTCGGTCTGGCAAACCTTTGTTTAAGTGCACTTATTGCGGCCAAGATGGGCATCTTGAGGCCACGTGCTATCGCAAACACGACCTGCCTCCACATCTTGCCGCTGCTGCCCTGGTTGATCCTCCTGCTCTGGTTGATCCTCCTGCTCCTCCTGTCGCTCCTGCCCCAAATTCTGTTGCCTCTACTCGGGCAGATATTGATGCTCTCCGCACTCAGCTTTAACAATTGCAGGGGGTGATCTCACGCTCATCTAGCTCTGTCGCCTCTATTTCCAATGAAGGTATTTCTTGTCTCTCGCAAAGCTCTCACTGGATTGTAGACTCAGGCGCCACACATCACATCACGTCGCAATGCCCTCCGCAATACTCTGGGATTGCTCACCCCGAGTTCATAACGGTGGCAAATGGTGATTTCACCCCCGTTTCTGGTGCTGCTGATATACTCCTCACACCTACTCCGTCTCTGACCTCTGCTCTTCATGTTCCCGGTTCCCCATTTAATCCACTCTCCGTTAGTCGCCTTACACAAGACCTAAATTGCTGTGTTACTTTCTCACCATCTACCTTTGTTGTGCAGGATCGGAACACGCAGAATATCATTGGTAAGGGACGACTGTCAAATGGGCTCTACCTCCTCGATATCCCTCCTTCCGCCTTCTCTACTGTTTCCACTACCGACTGACATCGTCGTCTCGGACATGCTCCCCTCCAGACTCTCAAGAAAGCTCTTCCGGATGTCTCTCTGCATGAGTTCTCTTGTGAGTCATGTATATTCGACAAACAACATCGTGTTTCCTTTTCTCCCCATTGTACCCGGAGTGATACTCCATTTGAATTGGTTCATTCTGATATTTGGGGCCCTTATAAAACCCATAGTATGTTTGGTTATCGTTATTTCATAACATTTATTGATGACTTCTCACGCTTAACTTGGTTATACTTACTTCGGGATCGTACTGAACTTACCTCCACATTTTGTGCCTTCCTGAATGAAATCCGTACACAGTTCGCCTCTCCACTAAAAGTTCTTCGTACAGATAACGCTAAGGAATACACTAGTCGTACATTTGCGAACTTGTGCACGGAATTCGGTATCATACATCAAACCTCTTGTGCGTACACGCCTCAACAAAATGGTGTGGCCGAGCGGAAGAATCGCCATCTTCTTGATGTGACACGCCCCCTAATGTTCCAAATGCATGTTCCTGCTCGTTTTTGGAACTTTGCAGTCTCTACGGCATGTCATCTCATCAATCACATGTCTTCTTCTGTGCTCGATCATGCCACTCCGTTAAGCCTTCTCTTTCCATCCCACTCTCCGTTTGCTCTTACGCCTCGTGTGTTTGGGTGTACCTGCTATGTTCATACTCTCGGTCCAATCACGGATAAGTTCGCTCCCCGAGCCCGCAAGTGTATTTTTCTTGGTTACTCTCGGACACAGAAAGGCTGTGTGTTATTCTCCATCTCATGACAAAGTCATTATCTCTGCTGATGTCCCCTTTCAGGAGGCTCAACCATTTTATGAGCCATGGTCTGACATTGCTCCTTCTTTTCCCCCACCAGTTCCTCGACCAACTGTTCTCGTCACGTCTTCTTTACCACCACTACTTCCAACTCCTCCTCCGGCACATGTTCCACCTCCACCGTCCAAGCCACCCCTTATTCGTGTCTACACTCGCCGTTCCCCGGTCTCTGGAGCTCTACAACAGCCTCCCTGTACCAGTGCTATTCCGCGGATTGACGATCCAACAACTTCCCTACCACTCACCCCATGGCGAATTATGTCTCTATGCATCGCCTGGCTCCATCTCTACGCAAGTTTGCTCTCTCTCTCCTCCATTTCTATTCCTAACTCCGTGCAGGAGGCTCTTTTACATCCAGGGTGGCGCGCGGCCATGAACGAGGAAATGACTGCTCTTTGGTCCAACCAGACTTGGGATCTGATTCCTCCTCCTCCCGACCATTCATGTGTCAGTTGCAAGTGGGTGTTTACTATCAAGCATGCTCAGGATGGGACAATTGATAGGCTTAAGGCCCGGCTTGTGGCGCGTGGGTTTACACAACAACAGGGGCTTGATTATGAGGAAACCTTCTCTCCCGTTGCCAAGCTGAATTCCGTTCGTGCTCTGATCTCCTTGGCTGTCCATTGCCACTGGCCTCTTTATCAGCTTGATATTAAAAATGCCTTTTTGAATGACGACCTTCAAGAGACCGTCTACATGCATCAACCACCCGGGTTTGAGACCACGAGGGAGTCTCGTGTATGTCTTCTTCGGAAATCGATTTATGATCTCAAACAGTCTCCCCGGGCTTGGTTTGACAAGTTTAGTAAGGCTGTTCGCGATGTTGGATTCAAGCGGAGCTCGACCGACTTCTCTCTTTTCACTCGGCATCAATCAACTGAGACTGTCATTCTCCTGGTATATGGGGATGATATTTTGATCACTGGAGACGACACAATGGGATACAGGAAATTAAGCAACACTTGAACGTTTTTCAGACAAAAGATCTGGGAGGTTTGAGGTACTTTCTTGGGCTTGAGGTTGCAAGACGACCCGTTGGCCTTTTTCTGTCACAACGAAAATATTGTCTTGATCTCCTCCACGATGCTGGCTATTCGGGGTGTAAACCTGTAGAAACTCCGATGGACGTCAACCACAAGTTATGTGTTCATGGGTCTGACTCCGATTCCCTGCTTACGAACCCTGAGTATTATCGGCACCTTGTGGGAAAATTGATTTACCTAACTGTCACAAGACCTGCTATTTCATTTGCCGTTGGAGTTGTTAGCAGATTTATGCACGCCCCTCGCACTTCCCATCTTCAGGCTGTGGAACGCATCCTCAGATATTTGAAGACAACTCCTGGACAAGGATTGGTATATAAGCCATCTTCCTCCTTATCTCTTGTTGCATACTCAGATGCGGATTATGCGGGTTCCCTAGATGATCGCCGCTCTACTACAGATTTCTGTACCTACTTTGGGGGAAATCTTATTACTTGGCATAGCAAAAAATAGTTTGTTGTTGCTAGATCATCTGCTGAAGCTGAGTATCGTGCAATGACGGCGGTTGTATCTGAACTCACCTGGCTTGATAGTCTACTTGGTGATTTGGGGGTTACTTTACCCTCACCTGCAATCTTGTTTTGCGATAGTCAGACTGCAATTCACATGACAAAGAATCCTGTGTTTCATGAGCGAACCAAGCATATCGAGGTTGACTGCCATTTCGTTCGTGAAAAGGTCCAATTAAAGAAGTTAGAGCTGGAGCATGTTCCAGCATCTGGGCAGGTTGCCGACATTCTCACCAAGACATTACCACGACAAATGTATCATCAGTTCTTCTCCAAGCTTGGTGCATACGACTTGTACGCTCCAGCTTGCGGGGGAGTGTTAGAGAATGTTAGAAAAACATGATGTATTAGCCCATTTATAAGGCCCATATAGGAGTTAGTGTTTAGTCCCACATTGTTTGTATAGCTTAGTTTTCCTCTCTTCTCTCCTATATATTTGTACTCATACTTGTATTTTAGTATTCAAGAAGTATATACAAGGTTTTCCACCTTTCTCTACATAATTGAAGGCTGAATCAGAACTGTCAGAGGGAAATTGCAGGGAAATGAGGCACCGTTAGTTGGTGTTTTAGTGGTCTGGGTGTAGTGGGCTTGGAAGGGGGTGAGTTGGACGAAAGGGATTGATGGTTGAGTTGTAGGGGAATAGGCCAGGGAGGGTTCCAATCGATTGTACTTGAAGTTCCAGCAACCTGTTCTGTACAAAATGCGATTCTGTCCTGAAAATGTGACTAGAATCCATGCAGGGCAGGTAGTGGGAGGGAGGATGGAGGAGTAAATTCCAGGGGAGGTGGGGGAATGGACTGGGAATGGATACCATAAGTTGATAACTGCCTCCAACACGGAGTAGTGGATGATATTGACTCACGTGGGTGGGCTGCAGGAGATTCATGGATAAGAGTTATTTTTTTGGGTTGCTTGTTAGTGAAGTGGGTTATCCAGTTGTATGTGGAGGGGGAGATTTGGCAGACTTTTGACGCGGGTTAGGTGGGTAGTTAGACCATGGAAGTGGAGGAGGGGATTAAGGGGGAGTGGGGAATGAGTCGTGGGAGTGAATTTAGGAGTTGAGGCTAAAATTTAGGACGTAGTTATGAGTAGAGAGGTGGCTTAAGAGTTATGGAGTAATGGGTGGAAGGGTGGCGGACGGTGGTCGCTGGATGTAGTGGTGGTCACCGGAGGTGGCGGTGACAATTGCTAGAAAACTGAAATAAAGGTGAATTGAGGTGAGGGTGTTGGTGGTGGAATTTTTGGGGTAGTTGGCTTGTGGGTGGCCGAGTAGGGGTATGGAGAGGGGAAAGAGGCGTCTGTCTAGAGTAGATGGGGAGAGGAATGATAACTTCCAGGCTGGCTTCGGCACCGGGTGATCAAAAGGAGAACTTTTCACTCAACTTTCAATATCTTCTATATGAGTTTTCTACATCTATTTATAGACTAATGAGATCATCATGGGTGGTCATGATTCTCCGATCATGACGACCCTCAGAATCCATTAAAATAAAAATAAAAAAACTAAAAATCATAGATCTCCTATCCGCACAAAATCGATGGCTGCGATCATCGTGTAGGCCCTTGGAGTGGTGATCCCTATCAGCGAGCATATCATACTAGTTTATGTGAAGGCCATTCTTCACACAATTGGTTTTACACAGTGAAATTTTCAGTTATAACTTAAAATTGTTTACGTGCAACTGGAATATTGGAGAAATGAAATGATTGAACTTGATCTTCTCTGCCTGCATATCAAAGATTAAACATCATGACAAAAACAGGCTGGAAGATGCACAACCCACTTCACCAAAAATACTATTCCCATCACTTAGTTTGAATATGAAACCATTGATATCACCCTAAACATTGTTATGGTCATAACATACATAATTTTTGTCCTCACACTGTTTGGAATGTATGTTAGGGTAGGGTGTCACCTTTGCGTGCTTGATAAGCAAATGTGTTCATCATGGATGTTCATGAGATTTGATGTGATTTTTTTCTTTTTAATTTTCATTGTATCTTAAAATATATGGTCTTCATCCGGTATATGGATGTTAGATCATTGAAAAGCAAGCCAATGAATATTTAAACAAAAAATGGCAGTCCTCGTTTAAGATAGTGTATGAACTCTTGTTTACAGGCCTGTACCTTCATGTAGTGTCATCTCCTAAATTTGTTAGTACATTTATTCGGATGTAATAGATTTGTTTACAGTTGATACAAGAAATACATGGCTTTTGAAACAAATTATCGCTTAGATGGATTTGTTTTCTTATTACAATTGAATGGTTTTCTTGGCATGTGGCATCAGATTGTTCTACTTATTGATCATTTAACTTCTTATCAACCACATGCTTCCTTCATGTCATATATTTTTTTCTTCTCTTTTTCTGGAATGCTTGCCTGTAATTTGTGGTCAAAGATGTCAAACCCATTCGGTTTCTACCACCCCCTGCATGTATCATCATCATTACAAATGGAAATTTTATTTAGGTAAACTGATATGCATATTTATTGAGTGATATATTCCACCTTATTAATTACTGAAGTACATTATATCACTAGGTGACTCAATGCAAGTTGTGGCGGCAAGTTGGAGAATCTTTCAAGCCACCGAAGTGAGATTCTATACCCTTTTCCATTTTTTTCATTTCAAAATGTCTTTTCCTCCTCCACATTTCAAAATGCTGTACTCTTGCATTCACATTCTTAGGCTAGATAAATTGACAAATTTTAGCAACCATTACAACCTTTACAACGAGCATGAATGTGAGTATGCTTATACAGTTGCATTCAATACATATAGAAATATAAGATAAATGCAAAAATATAATTAACAGCCTATTAACACACAAACATGAAAGATTAAGTTTTTGTTGTTAATTAGTAAAATTAAGTTAGAAAATGTGGCGTTTAATTCAATTGTGATTAGCAGAGAATTTCAACTAAAACTAGATAACTGTTTTCTGCTATTTTTGTATCTTGTCTCTTTACTCATTTTTTATTTGCTTTTACTTTCAAATTTTATGTTATAATAGAATTTTAACCATGTAGGTTATGGAAGTGGGATTGATAGTTTCCCTCGGGAGCCCATTAGTGTGCTTAAGAGAAGAGTTTTGTTATTTTGTAATAGGACTACTCTTTTTTAAATTTTTTGTGATTGGAGGAAAACATTCTTGAGGATATTTTTTTGCTATAAGTTATTGGAATTAAACTTTTTGTTATAATTGAAGGGGTCATCCCCAATTTATAGGAATTTCGAGCTACAAATAACCGGAATTTCCATATCACCACTTACAAAGTAGGAAGTTATGGAAAAAATTGCCTCGCGCGCGATCCGCGCGCCCGATCCCTGCCCGATCCGTGCGCCAACCGCTCGTAACTGCCATACAACCACCGTCTCCGGTCATGTGCCCGCAGACGATCACCCGGTCGGCCGCCCATGGCCGCCCGCCCGCCCCTGACACACGACGGGAGGGCCTCGCGACCGGCCGCCTCGCATCGTGCGACCGCCTGCGAGCGGACGCCTTAGCCGTGGTCGGCCCCCGGCTGGCTGCCCCGTGCCGTGCGACCGCTCGCGAGCGGCCGTGAAGGGCTTGGTCGGCCTCCCGGTCGGCCTCTCCTCGCCATGCGACCGCCCACGAGCAGCGACAAAGGGCGTGGCCGCCTGGCCGAACTCCCGACCGGCCGCCCGCGAGCATCCTCCTTAGCCACGGCCGGCCCCCCGGCCGGCCGCCCTGCGCCGTGCGGCCACCCGCGAACGGCTGCGAAGGGCGTGCCCGGCCTCTCGGCCGGCCGCCCACAAGCGGCCGCGTAGTGCGCGGCCGGCCTTCCGACCGACTGCCCCGCGCCATGCGGCAGACTGCAAGCGGCCGCGAAGGGCTCGACCGGACTCCCGTCTGACTGCCCCGCCCTGTGCGGCCGCGTAGGGCGCATCCGACATCCAGACTGGCAGCCCCGCATCGTGCGGCCGCGAAGGCCCCCCTGTCAGGCCTTTTTCGCCTTTCGATCATTCCCGCGCGACCTCGGTCGTCTGATATACGACTAACCATCCGGGAAACCACCGACAAGGGGCGAGTGCAAATAGCCAGATTCGCATCTGTCTGCGAATAATAAAATAACGCGCATAAAACTTTATAAAATTGGTCTGTGAATTTTAGTTACAGTGGTTACGGTCTGCGGATAGCCAGGTAACCAACGTAACTACCCTTGAGGCTTATAAATAGGACCTTAGGCCTCCTCTCATTCTTACTTTTTTCTCCTCCCGGATTTTCTCCTATGACCCTTCTCTGCTCTGCTTTCTCCTCAATCTTGGCCAGGTTCTCCACTGGACTTCCTCCCCGAAGATCTTCATCCGTCTTCGTGCAACTCCGAGCGCTTCACTCCGTGTGCGCTGCTCCTACCACAACATGCGACCTGCCAACAACACACCCAACATTCATCATCCACCAGTCCAAGTGCAAGCAGAAGTCCGCCGAGTCCTCAGTTCACGAGCGTTCGCCGTCGCCGCTAGAGAAAAGTTCTTAGTCTCGTGAGTGGTGGGTTGTCACCCTCCAAACATCTCTCACTCTCTCACCTCCAATTGTAATGAGTGGCCTGTCGCCCTCACCTTCTCTCAAAAGGCCCTGTAGATCAGCACTGTATAGTGGATGTTTGGTCGACACCGATCCGGCCCGTGGTTTTTCACCTAATTCACGGGTTTTCCACGTAAAAAAACTCTCTTGTCCGTTCCTCTGATTTTCTGACTGTTTGCACGCTCGACCGCTCAGCCGGCTAAGGCGGTTAGGTTAGTTCGGTCTACTGAGAGCCTCAGGCGGTCCGCAACAATAATCATTATTTTTGATGAAAAATTAAGCAGATAGGGAGATGGCCGTAACTGTCACCAATCAAACTTGATCTTTTTTAGAAATAAAAAGGATATAAAGGTTGAGATGGAATCTAACCCAAAAAAAGGATTAGTACAACGAGACTCCTAGAGACCAATTAGAAAAGAAAATTATCAATGAAGTAAAAAAAAAAGAAAATAACACCAAATTTTTAGGGGGTATATGATATTGTTTGAAGCTGCAATTTCCTTTCAGTAAGAGCTAAATCTTAGCAATAATATCTGCAACTTAGATTTTCTTCTTCGCAAATATGATTAATGGAGTATGCCAAATTTGTGAGCTTATAAAAATGTCAAACTTTATCTTTGTAATTCTCCAAGTATTCATCTTTCCAGCCTTTTATCTCTTGGACAATAATATTTAAGTTTATAATAATGTTCACATTAGCTATGTGTAACTCTCCACCATCCAACTCCCTCGTAATCACCTTAATCACCACATGTAACTACCCATGACCAGTTAACTACCCGCTCCCACTACCTATAACTACCCCATTATCTCTAACTACCTAAAGCCACCTCCATTAACTCCTCTAACTCCCCTAACCACCACCCCTCAATCCGTCCACCAAATAGTTGACCAACCTTTTCTCCTTTACAAACAGAAACTACCATTTCCCATAATTGCTCCCGCCAATGCTCTGTACAATAAGAAATTGCCTTCTCCTGCTCTGTTTCAGCCCAAGCAGTCTGGCCAAAAATCAGTTCCCTTCTGAGAATTCATCCCATCCCCCTTTCCTTTCATCCAATACTCACCCAGAACTGATGTAGGGTAGTGTCGTGAGTGTGCTGCGGAACCTAAGGACGCGATGCCTAGTGGGGAGTGATGTGTAGGACTGACTCGTGGTCAAAGTTTGTGTACTGAAATTAAATGCATGCAACTAAGATTATTCCGTCGGCAGATTAGCACCTCAATAACAAAACAATAAATACTTAGCGAAACATTCAACAATTTGCAATTATAGTGAAAACAGATGAGCTTTGTTCTTCTCCGATTGGAGTGCGCTAGTAAGAATACTAAGCAAAGAAATCCCACTATCTATATTGATTAATTTAGGATGAAAAAATTACAAATTAAATTCCACTAAGCAATACAAGCATCCATTGCATACAATAAAGGAATGGCACATACAAGTATTATGTCTGTTTTGAGGTGATCGGTGGGTGCAAAGAGGCGTTTGATGGCCGATTGATGGGCAAGAGCAGGGGTATTCAAAATCGAATCAAATCGAATAACTCTTCAATCAAATCCAAATTGATCATAGAACGCAGAGATGCATATTTAGATTCGTTCGATTATTTGAATTCGGATTCAAATTCGAATTTGTCCCGAAATCCTGGGTTCAAATTCGGATTTGGGTTTGGATTCGAATTCAAATTCACTTCAAATGATGGACCAAATAAACTTTAATTGAAACAATCAAGATCATCTTTATATATAATATAGATATTCCAATTATTCGTGAACTATCCGTAAATCTTGCCAATGGATATAATATTATTTGGGTTCAGATTCGAATACCATTCAAATTCAAAAATACGAATATGAACCGAATTTTCATGAATCGATTCTCGAATTATTCACGAACTGTTTGGTTTGTGAACATCCTTAGGCAAAAGGGGAAAGCGGGGATGGAAGTTGCTTTGTAGGGTGCTGGAGGTGACGTGTGTGGAGCTGGGAGGCGCGGTTGGAAGCAAGGAGGGGATGGGGTGCTGTGTTTTGTAGTGGGGAGGAGTTGGGAGGGTCAGATGGATGTTGCAGTGGCAGGGAGGATGGATGGGAGTAGCTTTTATGCAGCTGGAGGAACTGGGACGTGTGTTTAGCAGCAGGGAGGGGCTGAGTTGGGTGAGAGTGATTTGGAATTGAGAAGGGAGGGGAGAGGGCGGCTTGCAGTGAGGCTAAAAGGGGAAGTCACGGTATGCGACACACGGGACCTGAGTGGTCGCGGGAGGCGTCTCCGCGTTGATGTGGAACCAGGAGGTGAAATCGGGCGAGGGCATGAAGGGAGGAACGAGCGAAACAAGATTGAACTTACCCTAGGCGTCGGCGCCAAGGGAAGAACAACTTCAACGGCTAGATCACACACTGAGCCGATAATGGATGTCTAAACCCTCAAAATAGTCTGTAATGAAATAAAATAAAAATCCCCCAAAACATAAAAGAGCGGGCTGCATGCGGGCGTGACCCCGTTCATCAAAATACAGTTCCGATTAGCGCCTACGATGCATATAAACTCTAGTATGTTCTGACGGCAGTGCTCTAGGTGGCGATCCTCTTCGTCTCTAATCCGGAACAGCCATAAATTAACCCAGAAATTAGAGTTGTGCTCTGGAATATCCACCCAACACCCAGAACTCCTAATTCCAGCAATTCAGCATGAGTTCACTCCTAAACCAACCTACCCATCTTCTTACCAAACACTTTCATCCTTCCCAATCCCATGCCACATTCAGCACTCCGAGACCTCTGTCCAGCACCCAAACAATCCCATCTTGTCCGGAATTTCGGAACCAGTCCACTGTCGTCTCTTCGGTTACCGACATCTTATCAGACATCTGCTGAGCCTTCTATCCTATGATCGTTGTGAGTTTATTACTCAGTCATTTCTTTTTGTTGAATCATGTGTTAATTCCTTTTTGGGAAATTTTGGCTTGTAATCTTTGTGCCAAGGAATTCCGTAACTTGCCGGGGCCTTGTTTGCTCAAGTATTTGTACTCTAGCACCCTCGTGTTTGTTTCCTTGATTTGGGGATCTACTTGAATGTGTCTTGTCTTGCGATATTATTTATAACTTCTGTTTTTGCAAATTTAGTTGTTGAATTAGTGTCTAGTTCATATAGTCATCTCGATAGTCTGCTGAACCCATTGCTAGAACCCGCCCTGCATCAAATACTCGATTTTGAGCCATTGTGTAATTTCAGCCTCTAGGATAGTAGAGACTTACATGTTTTTCAAATTTCTTGATGGTCTTGATATTAAGATGAACCTGATGCAATGAGACATTTATATTGATTTTTTTTTGGGTAAATTCTATTACATCTCTCTACCTATATGGCCCAAACACGATGAATTGGTATGGAAATTTTTACTTTCCTACAACTACTATTGAAACTTTTGTCAAAAGGTCTTCCGAAATTTGTTGAGCTAATTTTAAATCAAATATTTGAATTTCCACCTTCTCCCATACTTGACTAGCCAACAAGCTATTACACAGATGTTTTACTGATTCCACACTTTGAAGGCTGCTATCCCTCAGGAGCCTATTTACTATTTCTTTCCAACAACTTAAGCTCATTTTTGGTGGAAAAAGGTAGACCAAATTTCAGAAGGTAAAGCCTGATAATTACAATGATAGTAATTTTGCTTTAGAGTCTTAACCTAAAAGATACCTGAGGAGGTGAGGGTCCAATTGAGCTGATCCTCAACATCCGTTAATTGGACTTTGTGGTTATTGAGAATGTGACGCAAGACAAATCTATAGGTGGCGGAAGACTGATGCCCCAATCCTAGATCCAGTGCAAGCGATCACGCGATGAATGCATTGGACCTCCGACAAATCCTAAAAGACATGCAAACATACATGCAATCCAATCAAATGTAAGCTCATTGTGCATGCAAATGATTTGGTCCAATTACAATTCAGCCACAATCAATTAATTAAAAGAAAGATTTAAAATATTAAAAGAAAGATTTAAAATAGTCGCACAGTTCACAAAAATAGTTTAGGAAGAACAAATTTTAGTTCACAAAATGATTGAGACGCAAATACTTTTAAGCACACATAGAATAGATTCTGCAAATCACACAACTTTTCAAATACCAATAGCAAATAAAATGGTATCCAACAAAATAAAGTTACAAGTATGCAACAATAGAAGACAACCACCCTAAATGATGACTTACACATATAGGCGGCGGCGGCGGGGATCCAAGGCTGCTGCAGTTTTCATGAGGGTCGGTGGGGTATGGAGTGAGGATTGCAGGGTAGTAATGTGTGAGGGCTGGAATCAGAATTTTGGAGGGGAGGAGGGGCTGGATTTAAGGGCAGCTTGTTGGTTTGGTTTGCTGGACGTGAAAACAGTGAGGGAAAGACTTGGATTTACCTGGTGGATGTGAAAACAGCAAGGGAAAAAGGCTTGGATCTACTTGCCAAATGTTAAAACAGCAAGGGGAAAGACTTGGATCTACTTGCTGAATGTGAAAGCAGCAAGGGAAAAGGGCGACATGGGTTTTGGGGGTGATTCTTGTGACTGGAAACCAAAACAGCAGGCTGGCAGATAGGAAGAGGCACGGGAACTAGGATTGGGATACATGGAGGGAATTATGGGAAGTGGGGTTAACGGGGACTCGGGGAGTGGCAGGAATGAGATTCCCAGGATGCAACTAGCGAGACAGGCCCAAGATGCAACTAGCGAGACAGGCCCAAGATGGGAGGGCTTTTGACTGTGGACTCACGGGACAGGGCATGGAAAGGGCTTTCCGAGTGGATCCAGAGGGTATGGAGAGGGGTAGGGGCGTGGGATGCTGAAGAGAGTAGAGGGAAATTGTGGAGAAGGGGAGGGACTTACGATGGCATGTCGCCTGCCGGTAGGGGGAGGAGCGGTTTTGCCTTGGATTCGCACCAAGGGGAGGCTTCCCGACGTCGCACCGAGAAGAACCATCGACCGACGGTTTTGCAACAACAAAAATAACCTTTGATCCCTTCTTAGTCGGCCCCTGCATGCTTAAATAACCCATAACTGAAATAGGGTACCCGAATCGGATGACTCATATCGCCCGAGCCGATCGGGTGTCAAATACAAGTCAAAATAAATAAAAATATACATGAAAAAGACTCGGACCAACCATCCAGATACATCCGTGGACTTGGATCGTCCCAACGGGTGGCGGATCACAACGATCTCTATCAATCTTCCCGACTTGAAAGCACTCATCTCCGGTGAGTGATGATTGTCATGCTCTTGGCGTAGGGCTAGGGACAAATCACGCATACTAGTCCAAGTAGCGTCGAGAATGGGCGGCGGCTCTAAGGAACAACATATAACAGTGTATCTCGCTGAGCCATGGCGGTGAAGTCATATGCAACAATATGAAGTTTGTCGTCGACAGTAGCTTGATGCTCTAAATAAAACGTATCTTCGTCCGAGAGCTGAACTGGTGGAACCGTCAATGGTGCAATGTGACCCTCATAATGGGACTCGTCAGGCTGAGGTGAGGTACGGGAAGATGAAAGATGATGTGGCTCAAGTACGGAAGTGGAGTAGGGATCCACATACACACACTCGTAGTAAAGAGTCAAGTCCTCTACATTAAATACCCGGTTGATCCACATATTCTGAGGGATGTTAATCTCATACGCATTGGTACCGATCTGGCGTATGATTTTATAGGGACTCATTCAACGAGTGCTTAATTTGTTTGCTGTTCCCGTTAGGAACCTTCCAGATCGTATGTGAATCATCACTTGCTTTTCAATTTTAAAATTATGATCCCTCCCGTGCCTATTTGTTTGATCTTTATAATAATCATTACTTATTGCAATTATCTTTTGGACTAATTCATTAAGCGTATGCGAATGTTGAATTAAAGTTGTTTTTGATGCATGCAGGTGACGAACCAAAGACTCGACGTACCCATTTAAATGATGCATGAGAAACACAATAGACACGACACACCGACGAAAAACATGCTCCATGTAGCTTTCATTCCTAGAGATGGGTGGTTTATCAGGAGGTTCTTCGGGTGAGGTGTAAAAAAATTCATTAAGTGTACAAACACTCACATAACTACCTAAGACTGTGGCGCTGATTTGAATTGAATGGCGTGCTAATTGTCATCAGTAAGCTCACCCGATGACAGATAAAAAAAATCGGCGTGAATGACAACATCACCCAAAGGAACGCCATAGATGGTGATAAAAGAGTGCAACGTAGGGGTGCGATTAGTACCTCTTAAAGGATAAAATCTATCAGGTGGCTCACCGGGAGGTATATATGAAAAGTCATCGTGAACGCGAGGATTATTAGTGTGAAGGCACAAACCATTCACACTGGAGTGAACGCCTCTTGGGAAGGGAGGCTCATCAAATGAGCCTCTCGAGGACTTAATCCCGAAGAGATCAATAATTGAAGGATGAACTTCCAAGAGGAAAATACCAATGACGACAGTGTCCATGAGAACAAGTAGTACACCCACAATAAACTCAATGCTAGCCCCTTGACCCTCACAAAGGAGTGATGGTTCAACAGGAGGCTCGATCATGAATTCTAAAATAACGGGATGGTTTTGTAACACCCCAACTTAGTTTAACAACAAATCAGCTGTCCGTTCGGGCCCCGCGATAAAAAGTAAACTAAACATTAAGGTTACACAAAGTTCATGAAAGGAAAGTGATGCAGGGCCAGGAGTCCACCTGCCTGCCACCCCGGAGTTTACCGGGCGTCCACCTTGGAGTCCACCAAGGGGCCTTATCAGGGCCGCGACCCGTACACCCCAACCATCTCTTAGCCACGGAGCCCACCGGGCGGCAGGTTGATGAGTGCGCTGGTGATGGCCTCTTATCAAGGAGGTCTGGGGATCGAGCCCCAACTTCAACAACTTGCCGCCTGGTGGACTCCGTGGCTGAGAGTTGGTTGCAAAGTTGTCAGGATCGAGATCCTAGATGAGATCGTTTCGAGGTAGGATCGGATCTGATAGTAGAGTCGTATCGAGGATCGCTTTACAAAATCAGGATCGATTTACAAAATCTGGATCGTAGGATCGTAAGATCCTATGATCTGGATTGCGATCCTAACAACCTCGGCTGGTTGGGGTGTACGACCCGCGACCCTGATAAGGCCCCTTGGTGGACTCCAAGGTGGACCCCCGGTGGACTCCGGGGTGGCAGACAGGTGGACTCCTAACCCTGCATCAGAAAGCAGTACAATATTGAATGGAGAACCACTGAATAAAAACAAACTATAAAAGAAAACCCACAAACACACTCATCCAATGCGCAACTCCCCACATGTGACCCCTATAATAAAATGCCTGAAAATGAATCAGCCCAACTAGAGAGTAAGAAAATCCATTTCTCTTAGTGTCACTTAAAATATGCTGAAAGAACATGTATGCATGCTTTTTGAATCTGTTTTTATCCAACGAAAAAATATATGATATTATATTATGCATGTTTTCTAAAATAGTACTGAGAACATAAATGTCTGTTCTAGTTTAATCATATTAAGTGTATTTACTCAAGTTTCAAAAATTGATTAACTAAGAGGATTTCTAAGCTTTGGTCTATACTTGAGTTCTAGGTGGCTTATGTTTGGTTCTTCTTTAAATTCTAGGCTGAGTAGCTTATGATGTGCAATTCTAATCTAACGATTCGAGTCCATACAAACGAACCCAGGTGTTCTAGTGTCTCACAGAGCACGGACTAGCGTTTACTAATCTTCTAAAGGGGGGTACCGTCTCCACTACTCCCTATGAGTAAGATAATGCGCCTCTATCTATCACGAGAGAAGGTTTGGATCGTGTCTCCTAATCATTTTTGGTTTAGTGCTACTCTGCTTCTGTATTCATCCGTGTATCCCAGGCAATGAATCTTATTAGTTAATAAATTAAAATTCAAATTCATATGATTGACATTTCCCGCTTTCTAATTATTTACGAGAGTATCTGTTATGTAAATTTTCATAATTTCTGGAGATCTAATTGATAGGGAAATATCTATATTAAATTTATGATTTACATATATCAGCTGAATGCTTGATGGGTTATAGCTTTTTATCGTAAACTAGTATTACGTAATGAAAGTTGCGGTTTCATAAACTATAAGAATTTTCTGAACTATAAAGAAGAGCATTTTCGTGCACTACTATCTGGTATGTCTAGCAAAAAAAAAATAAAAGTTTCTTACCGTGACGTTGCGGCGTTCGTACACAAGACACGGTGGCATAGTTGTCCAGGTTATTCTCACAATTCAAACCCCTCTCCGATCTTTGTCAAACCACATCTAAAATCTAAAATGCGACACAAGCCATAGCTAGGTGATTATGGAACTCTTAGTGGTTCATCGATACAAAGTTAACAATCTAAGAGGAGTGTGTTAATTAGAGAAAAGCGAATAAAAAGTCATTACCTTGTTCCCGAAAGAGAAACTCCACAAAAGTCAAGACATTTGGTACATAAGACAACTAGGGGATGCTAATAAAATGCCCAAGGATTTGCTATACGGGAGGTTTTTCAGCGGTTACCTAATAGAATTGAGGTAGGTAGGTTGGTTGCTAGAGGGAGTTGAATGTCGGGGTTCGTTTGCTGCAAGAACTCCTCTGATTGGAGGCGTAGAAGGCTGATATCATTTCTGAAAGAAGAGTGATCACATTCATATAATCTATAATATGTGTAAAAGGAAGGAGAAACCCTAAAATGGTTGTAGTTATTGATTCTTGTAGTTTACTTGGAGCAAATGGAGGAGGAAGGTCAGTCGAAAGTCGGAAATGGCGTAGGAAGTGTTGTCTAGATTCATCAAATAGCAGGCAGATGATGTCTAAACATCCGAAGAGGAAACCTGGCTCAGTGCTGGAAGCTGTTGGTGGAGACGGGAGAGGAGTCAAACTTGGCTTACTGGAACGGTGAAAGGGGAAACCGTCGGATGCGAGAGGTGGAGAAAGCAACGATGTAGTTGATCGGCTAGCTTACCCGAGTCGATTGCGCGAGAAGGATGGGACGACGGTTTCTGTTGAGTGCATGCGCTAATGGGAGAGGAAGAGATTAAGGCTCAATTTAAAACCGAGCGATATCCTCGCGCTAATATGGTAACCGAGCGGCGATTACCACTTCTGTCACACGCCTAAGAGAGGGAAATCACCTATGAGAGCGGTTATGGAAATTGCGGGGGCTGAAATTGTGGGTTTGGCTATTATGCCATTTTTGTCTTGAGATGAAAATCCCACTTTAAATTCAATTAAGCCATTATACGACTTATACTCTAGTTTCATGCGAATATAGCTTCCGCAAACGTCTCAGTTTCGCCTAAAATATTCCATTAACTTTAATTAATGTGTATATTAACACAACAATTAATCATAACAAAGTCATACCTCTCCATAATGATTGCTCGATCAATTTCTCTCGCGATCGGGCATTGTAATTAAATTTCATTTCCGTATTAAATTACAGATGTTACAAGTTTTTAAGATGAGAATTGCCCATGGAGTTTGTGTCCTCAAAAACGGATGGGGCAACCACACCGATATCAACATTAGACTCTCGGCTCTCAACAATGATGTGACAAATGACAATGACAAAGGGAGAGTGAGAAGAGCTCATACTCGAGGATGGGTTGATAGGTAGATGATCACAGAGTATAACTAGGTTAACATGTGGTATAAGGGATAAATATGCTATCACGGTGTCACTAGGCCGCCCGTCCATACTCCCGTGGCTATACTCACTAGTCCTAGTAATGTTACTCTCCACCTGTATCATAAGGTCATGATTAGACTCAACTTAAAGATCACATGGGCACTGAATCTCATCAAAATAAGAAGTATCAAAATCAGGTGTTGGGTCTCTCATGTCAGTGGGAGCACTACTAAGCACATTAGTGACCTGACCCAAATCCCCAGGCTTTCTCCTATTGATTCCTCCTAAGGAAGTCCCCAGGCGATCAAAATGAACATCCATGCGACCAAAATGATCAAAAACTAGTTGCTGAAATTCGGCCCCAGGTATTTCTATTTGCGAAACATCAAGAGGGTTTTGACATGTGATGTGATCCTGATGTTGGTGACCTCTATAGGGCTCCTGAGGGTCATCTGGACAATCATTCTTAACATAATCAGATTGCGCTTGTGGATGGACGTGATCCCTACAAACGAGCGACAACGGACGAGGATGATCATCATGATAGGATGAGGACCTCTCTGGAGGAGCTCTATGATCACATACGAACCTTAATTCCTCAAACAGTGGACAAGTGTAATGATGATGACCCGAACTGTACTAAACCCTACCATCATAAAGTCGTGGAGAGGCGTAATGATGATAGTGTGAGGACCTCTCATCATGGTGATCGTCTTTAGCATAATGGAATCGCGACATGATCTCTGGAAGGGCTGTGCCGCGCAGGAGGATAATCATTGTAATAACAACGACATCTCTCTGAAGTTGCTCTATGAGATCGGGTATAGATAGATTCGCGATCCCCAAACAAAGAAGAGGAATGACAAAGATAACTAGCCATGGAGGAACCTATAGAATCAATGACTGCATATCAAAATAGTGCTCGCAACCTCGCTTTGATAACATTTGACACGGGTCGAATCTATAGGTGGCGGAAGACTGATGCTCTAACCCTAATGCAGTGCAAGCGATCACGAGATGAATGCATTGGACCTACGACGAACCCTAAAAGGCATGTATACATACATACAATCCAATTAAATGTAAGCTCAATTTGCATGCAAATGATTTGGTTCAATTGCAATTTAGCCACAAACAATTAATTAAAATAAAGTTCTAAACAATCACACGTTTGTTCACAAAATTAGTTTAGGAAGAGCAAATTTTAATTCACAAAATGATTGAGGCGCAAATACTTTTAAGCATGCACGGAATAGTCTCTGCAAATTACAAAACTTTTCAAATATCAATAGCAAATAAAAGGAATCCAGCAAAATAAAGTTCCAAGCACGCAACAATAAAAGACAAGGACCCCAAATAACGATTTACGCATGCAGGTTGTTGGGATCCAAGGCTGCTGCGGTTTTTATGAGGGGTGGTCTGTGGGGTATGGAGTGAGGATTGCTGGGTAGTAATGTGCGGGGGTTGAAATCAGAATTTTTGAGGGGAGGGGATGGATTTAAGGGCAGCTTGTTGGTTTGGATTGGTGTACGTGAAAATAGTGAGGGAAAGGCTTGGATTTGGTGGATGTGAAAACAACAAGGGAAAAGGCTTGGATCTTCCTGTTGGATGTGAAAACAATAAGGTTCCGTTCGTTTCGCAGGAATTGAATTGCAGGAATTGGAATTGACTTCAATTCCAATTCCCGCATGAATTGGAATTGAAGTCAATTCCGATTCTGTCGTTCGGCTAAATGCAGGAATTTCGTCACGGGAATTGGAATTATTAATTCCACTGTTCCGTTCAATATTAGAATTTTGGGGTCCGAGCGCGCGTTTTTCACCCGACGCTCATTTTTTTGCCCGAGTGCTTATTTTTTTGCACGGACGCACATTTTTTGCCCGGGAGTGCATTTTCGCAGGGCACGCAGTTTTCGCCTGACCGCGCATTTTTTTGCCCGGACGTGCATTTTTCGTCGGCCGAAAAATGCGCACCCGGGTGAAAAATGCCTGCCCGGTCGAAAAATTCGGGACAGGGTGAAAAATTTGCGCCAAAGCGAAAAATTCGTGCACGGGGAAAAAATTCGTGCCAGGGCGAAAAATTCGCTCCCGTGCGAAAATTCACGCCCGGGCGTAAATGCACGCCAAAGAAAAAATGCGCGCTCGACTAAAAATGCGCGCCCGGGTGAAAAATGCGTACGCAGGCAAAAAATTAGCGCCCGGGGTAATAAAATCGCATCCGGACGAAAAATTCGCGTCCAGGCAAAAAATTTGCGATTGGGGGAAATATTCGCGCCCTGGCGAAAAGTACGCGCAGGGGCCGAAAAATGCGCGCCGGGTCAAAAAATTCATGTCTGGACGAAAAATGCGCGTCCAGGCGAAAAATGTGCCCCCGGGCGAAAAATTCGCGTCCGGACGAAAAATACGCTCCCAGGCGAAAAATACAACCCAACCGAAAAATACGCCCCCGACTGAAAAATGCGCCCCCGACCGAAAAATGCGATCTCGGGCGAAAAATGCGCGCCCAGGCAAAAAATATGCGACCGAGAAAAAAAATTCGCTTCGGAGCGAAAAATTCGCGCCCGGGCGAAAAAATCGCGCTCGGGAGAAGAAATCGCTCCCGAGCGAAAAATGGGCGTCCGAGCGAAAAATGGGCGCCTGAGCGAATAATATTGCGCCCGGGCAAAAAATCTGGGCGAAAAATCCGCGTCCGGGTGAAAAAATCACGCCCTAGCGAAAAGTTCGTGCTCGGGCGAAAAATTCGTTCCAGGTGAAAAAATCGTGTCTAGGCGAAAAATGCGCACCTGGGCGCTCATTTTCGCCCAGGCGAAAAATTCGCGGTCGGGAGAAAAATGCTCGCCTGGGCGAAAAATGGTCGCCCGGGTGAAAAAATGCGCGCCCGGTCAAAAAATGCGGGCTCGCGCGAAAAATGCGCTCCTGGGCTAAAAATGTGATCCCGGGCAGAAAAATGTGTGCCCTGTTGAAAATTTCTCTCTTTGGCAAAAAATGCGGTCCTGGTCGAACAACAGAATTTGCGTTGATATATTTTTGAGAGTCGGGGACGCACTGGAAGGGGTGGGAATCACGAATGAAGATCTCGTGAGGTAAGAATTGAGGGAGCCGTGTTTCTTCTATAATCAATTCTCATGAGAATTGAAATGAATTCCAATTTCAATGTAATATTATGGCAGCCGAACAGTCACAATTGGAATTGACAATTGAATGCCAATTCTAAAGCCACAATTCCATCGAAACGAACGGAGCCTAAGGGAAAAGACTTGGACCCTATATTGCACCGACACCGACATGCGACACGCGATACACGACACGATACAACACGACACACGACTCGTCAATTTTCAAAAAATATCATATTCCGACACGCTGGGACACGCATATTCAATATATATATTTTTAATAATTTTGAAATTCTAAAAATATTTAACAACAAAAAAAGAACAATTAACAAATATTCAGATAAATTACGTCATGTTTAAATATTACTCATCAAATATTCAAATATAAAACTTAACAAAATGTAAAAAAAATGTCCGACTATGTTTTTCCATCTCAAATATATTACCCCTTGAGACTTTTACACACTTTTCAATTTCTTTTCCCCCAATCATTAACAAATATGCTCTCACTCTTGTATATTAATTTATAAAATATTTTTCACAAAAATTACACTTTCAAGGCAAGTTGCCTCTCGCCTCACCATGAGTTGGTAGCTTAGGGACACGCGTGTCCGATTGAGCGGGACACGCGAGTCCCGCGTGAGCCAGCGTGTCGGACTTCCGACACGCGTGTCAAAGAGTCGGACAAGTGTCAGAGAGTCCGACACCGTGAGCATTTTGAAGTGTCGGTGCTTCATAGCTTGGATCTACTTGCTGGATGTGAAAACAGAAGGTTAAAGGGGGCAGGGGTGTTGGGGATGACGGGAAAGTAGATTCCTATAGCTGGAAACCAAAACAGCAGGCTGGTAGATAGGAAGAGACACATGAATTGGGATTGGGATACATAGAGGGAGTTCTGGGAAGTGGGGTTAGCGGGTGGTAGAAATGAGATTCCCGGGTTGCAACTAGTGAGACAGGTCCAAGATGAGAGGTCTTCTGGCCGCGGATTCATGAGAAAGGGCAGGGAAAGGGCAGGGAAAGGTGAATCCAGCATGTTTGGAGAGGGGTAGGGGCGTGGGATGCTGGAGAGAGTAGAGGGGAATCATGGAGAATGAGAAGGACTTGCGGTGACCTAGCGGTAGGGGAAGGAGCAGTGGTTCTGCCTTGGAGTCGCACCAAGGGGAGGCTTCCCGGTGTCTCATCGAGAAGAGCCAACAACCAGCGATTTCACAACTGCAAAAATAACCTTCGATTCCCTCTCAGCTGCCCCCTGCATGCTTAAATAACCCATAACTGAAATAGGACACTCGAATCTGACGACTCATATCGTCCGAGCCGATCGGGTGTCAAATACAATTTGAAATTATACATGAAAAAGACTCGGACCAACCATCCAGATACATCTGTGGACTTGGGTGCACCGAACGGGTGGCAGATCACTATGATCTCCATCAGATGTTACTTGCCAGGGGATTACTTTGAAACTCGATGTTCCATTCCCGGATAGTATGCTATAATCATTATTTTTATCTTTCATTAGTTTTTCAATAGTCTTAAGATAATCTTTTAGGTTTAAATATGCGTTTGTTGAACATATTTGGAACTCTTGACTCCATGGTCTGGATGCTCTTGTAAATAAAATATTTGGGTTTACAAGTTGCACTGTTTCCTCTGTAAATTGATTCTTCTGCTGTTTATTTGATTTATGTGATTCTGCATTACTAAATAAGAATGTCCCACATTATTTATATAAAATATTGTAGGCATAACTGAGCCTATGCTATTCTATGCAAATAATATGGATTGTTCCATAGAGCACCATCATCTATTTTAATCTCCTAACGGGTCCATTGTTTCCTTCCCTTTGGTAGGACTTGCACAACAGTCTCATGGTCATTTCGGTGTTTCTATGAGAAGGTACTTAATTTCCCTTCAAGAACTGATTGATAGTGTCTATTTGTTTTCCACTTAGTTTTCCAATTCTATATTCCTATTTTCTTTTTATATCTTTTAAATTCTTTTTTTAATATATGGTCATTTTGACATCTATACTGAAATTTAATCATTTAGCACTCTAATGTTGAAAATAATGTGGATGTTTCAGTCTTGGAAGTGTTAAGGCCACTTGTAAAAGGCCCAAAAGCAATCCCATTGTAGATTTTTCTTCTTGAATTTATGTAACATTTCACTTGTACACATAATATAATATGAGTCCGGCCAGACCCCCGTAACATACCACATACACTAAACGCTATAAAGAGGCACATAATAAAATTACGACTGTAGAGTGTAAACACTATGATACTTATGTTGTGTCTTTGTCCTGTAGTGGGACCTCCATCTATATAAGAAGCCCCTTAGGTAGTGAGAGTTATCTTTGAGTATTAGTCTTTTGGTCTCTCTTTGGAGAGGGGAGTACTTTGGAGGACCCAGCCTTCGGGTACTTAGCGAGTGCTTGTCTCTTGAATGTATCTTTATTTCATGCAATGCAAACTCATGTTCTTTATTTTAGATCGTAATACGGCTAAACCGTATCAATTGGTTTGGCCTGCCACTCAATTAAGGTTTTTGACGGAACCCTAATTTGGATCTTCCTACCTCTCCAGCCGACTTTCCCTCCTGCATGCGTCGACCATAGTCACCCTTCTGCACGACCCGAGCACCTGTGTGTCTGAGCTCCCTCCTCTTCTAGCCGCGCAGAAAGGATCCCGTCTCCTTGCGTACAACTATTTGCACAACGCCGCTCAATCCCGATCGCCTGCAATCATCGCACGAACCCTGCACATCATCTTCCACTCGCGCGCCTCCTTCTCATGTACAATTCTCATCCAATGCCTGGTCCCTTCCTCCGCACATCCCAAGCAGCCTCCAACGCCTCCCGCAGCCTTCCGGCGGCCTCCAACTACATCCATTCGGCTACCGCACTTCCCTACTGCTCGTCCTCGTATCCCCCAACCCTCCTGCTCCTCCTCGCATCCTCCAGCCCTCGACTGCTATCCACACACCCTGGCGCCATTCCAGCGCCCGTCTACGCCCACCTCCATACCCAATTCAGTTCCGTTGTTGCCCACCGCCACACCCAATTCAGCCCCGTCATTGCCTTCTTCTCTTTCACACCTCCGTTCCATGCTCTTGACTCGTTCAATGGCCCTCCAAGCTGACGAGAATGCCTCCGTTACTGCCTCCAATGACTCCCATCGCTTAAATCAACTCGAAGCATGACTTGAGGATTTCATTCTCCTCTTTCGAGAGCTCGTGACTACAACGGTAAACCACCTATCTGCCACCATCTCCGCATCCTCTTCGGCCCGTCATGTACTAAATGATTTTTCTCCACCCTGCTTCAGACATCCACCCAACCCATCTCTGTCGGATCGAGATCCCTGTGTTCGACGACGCCGACCCTCTCAGTTGGATTGCCCGCCTCGAACAATTTTTCGACTTTCAGTCCACCCCTGCCAACCAGAAGGTTCTTTTGACCACTATCAATATGGAGGTTCGACTCTCCATTGAGTGCGTTGGATGCGCCAGCAGGTTCCTGACCTATCTTTGCCCACATTTAAGGAGGAGCTCCTCTATCACTATGATGCCCGCCAAGCGAACAATGCCTACGAGCGCCTCAGCTCCGCACACCAGTCCGTCACCGTGGCCACTTACGTTTAAGAGTTCATCGAGGTCTCCACGCACGTACCTGGTCTAACCCCACGTTCGGGTCCACAATCCGATGACTCTTTCTCGCGCCATGGAGCAAGCTCGTTGCCTTGATGAGGAAATTTACACCACCCAACCATCTTCCTCGGCCCGACCACCCAACAAGTTGTTGCCACCAAAATCTTTGCCGCCTCCTGGCTGCGCGGATCACCTGCTCTTGCATTGGCCATCGCTGCTAGTCCTGCATCCGCCGCCCCCAGTTCTGCCAGCCCCGCCTCCACCGATGCCGCAAAGACCCCACCGCTTATTTCACGAGCAACACCTTGAGCTTCCCCTCAAGGGCCTTTGTTTCCGTTATCAACCACCGCACTCTACCACCCAAGTTTGCCCTTTCAAAGATTTGTGCGTGCTGGTGGGATCTGAAGACGACAATTATGACTACGGGGACTTGGACTCCTTGAAGCTTGCAGATGACCCCCACAGATCTCCACCTTGAGGACAAGGGTGTTTTTTTCGACAGAGGAGTGTTAGTACATGTTGATACATATGTTCTCATGTATTGTCTTTGTCTTGTAGTGGAGCTTCCATCTATATAAGGAGCCTCTTAGGTATCTTTGAAAGTTAGTATTTTGGTTATCTTCGAGTATTAGGCTTTGTTTGGTTGTGCTGTTGCTTATGGAAACCTGCTGATAGGAAAAATGCTGATTCTGAAAAACGGAGTTTTGTTAAAAAACTGTTTGAGTGAAATTGAGTTTTCTAAATAGAGTTTTGACAAAGTTGTATGGAAACAAAACAGAGTTTTGAGTGTTTTTTTTGCAAACTTGGAACTGTTGATTTTACTAACATAACTCCTTGGAAAACAACTGCTGTTCATCTAGAAAAAACATATTGGAAATGTGCAGTTCACTGGTTTACTAATAAAAAAACATATAGGAAAAAGAGTGCAGTTCACTGGAAATGTCCATACAATAATTACTAACCACAACAATAAGGTAAATTCATCAATCTCCACAACTACAGATGATCCGGGCAGGGATAAAAATAAGGTGTATTCATCAATCTCTCCAACTACAACATCATTAATCATGAAACAACTACAACAGTGCAATAAGCATATAAATTTCATTGCCATTACTATCCAACTCCATGTGAAATCTAAACAAAAGAACACTCCAGACACAGAAAAATTGGAACAAATCAACCATCATATCGAGCATCTCTAATCAAAATCCTAGGTCAAAATACAATTCCGTTTTTTTCGCCACTGCTTCATACAACTATGCAGGTCTCCATGAACTTGACAAACTTTGTGGATCCGCACTAACAGATCAAAACAAGTGAACAAACACAGACCAGAGAGAAACTCTGATGGGGAGAAACACCAACAGGAAAGAGATTTGTGTAGAGTTTTCCACCGTCGATTGACGCAGACAAGAGAGGAACGCCGGCGGGAAGAAATGCCGAAGAGAGAGAAACACCGACTGGGGGAAACGCCGACTGGGAGAGAGATCTGTGCAGGGTTTTCCGTCATCGTCGATCTGCGCCGGTTCGTCGACAGTGAAGGGGGAGGCGCTTGCAATATCGGGGTAGGGTTTCCCAAAGAAGAGCTGCGTGGCTTTTGCGGTTCACCGCAAGAGAAAGTTGCGGCTGGTGCTATGAAGAAAAGAGCGGTCTTAAAAAAACGGTGGTTTGGAAAAAAGTCCAAACAAACGCCACTTATTGTCAAAATAGCGGTGCGCCCCAACCGCACAGCAGCTAAAAAGCTTAACTAAATGCCACCTTAGTCTTTTGGTCTCTCTTTGCATTGGGGAGTACTTTGGTGGACCCAATCTTTAGGTGTTTGGCGAGAGCTTGTCTCTCGATTGTATCTTTATTTTATGCAATGAATACTTATGTTTTTTTGTTTTAGATATTGATATGGCTAGCCCGTATCAAACTAGCGGAAGATAAACTTTAATCATGGATGTCCACATACTATTTTAGGAATGTAAACAAGGTTCAACTTTATGATATTACATCACATCAAATAGAATGTCAAGAATGCAAATATGCAAAAATACAATTCTATTCATCGGCTTCCATGTCGAAAGTGCAAAAATGGAAAACTATATATTCTTTTCCTTGAGCAGCTTTAAGCTTTAGCCTGCTAAGATCCACCTCGCGCTACGTTAACTGCAAGTACAAGTTAGAGAAAATGAGGGTTAGCTATGAGCTGACCACAAACTACATAACAATTCTCCTGGCCGTCCTAGCGGACTCCGGGACGCGTCATCGCACACTTGCAAGTACACATGTATAATATGCAACATATATCAAAACAAAAAGTAAAACTATGCCACACAAGGTGAATGCTCTTGCAACAATCAATCTTTTGAGGTTGAGCAATATTTAAGTTAACCTAGGAATGCAATTTCATGATTTTTGGGTTCACCCGAAGGTCCGCTGCAACTGCCTATCACAATTCACAACACCACATGAGGCTAACATAACAATCACACAATCAATAAAGGGGTCGTGGGTACTCATAACCACACAACCTCAAGCTCTCATGACTTGCACAACAACAAGTACTCGATGAGGAGGTCTAGGCCATCTCACTTACGTGCGTCGCGACATGAGGTGTAAGATCGTCTCCAGTCCATTGTTTATTAGGAGGTTTAGACTTGTCTCCTATTAGATCCCATCGTAGGAGGTCTAGGCCCATCTCCATGGCGTGATCCGTGAGGAAGGTATAGTTTCATCTCCGCCTCAATCACAACACAAATAGGAAGCCAAATTCAGCTTAAACCTCAATCAATTAATGTGAACATATGAACTCGAGACGATCTAATGGTCTTCATTACAACGGTTGACAAATCACATCCATACACTCAATCCATCAATGTGAAAATATGGGCCCACATCCCTACACTCACGGTTGACAGATCACAACTACAATTTAGCCCGCTCTACACCTTGAAATCTCCAAATTATTGACTAATAATCTCCAAATTATGATTACGATTCATCTTCATAACAACTGTAGTCTCACTGTCACAAACAATGATTATCCCCTAATCGCTTTTGGGCCGTGGAATCCGCTAAGGGCCAAATTTACGGCCGCCAACATAGGACTTTCACTAAGAATGACTAAAGGTCCCCAAATCCCCAAACCTCACATACCTTATGACATTTACTTTAGAGTAATTCTTTGACACATACTAGGTTAGTTATAAATGTAAACATCATATCAACATCACCGATCCAGGACTACGATCACGAGTAGACTTCACCCATAATGCCTAAATCCATAATGAATTTTGGATTTCTAATGCAATCTCATGCCATGGGCTCAATCCCATTCCCCGGGGTTCTATTGAACCAAAGAAATGCATACCCTCCAATAATTAGTGGAGACTCTCCTATACAATAAAAGCAAAAGAGGATGAATATACAACGGTCTTAAGACCGGGGAGAGACATGGTTACCCTTAGAGATCGCTTTAACGTCATGGAAACGTTGAAAGAATGAGAGGAAGATGACTGCGATGAAGTGCTCTCCACAGATCCGACCTCAGATCGTCGTTTGGAGCTCCAATGGTGGAATCTTTCAAACCTTAGCTCTCTTTCTCTCCTTCCCGCTCCTCTTTCTCGAACTCTCAAAATGAGAAATATGAGCCCTAATTAGATCTATCCCGGCCTAAGAGGCTGTAGGAAATGATCCTAGCCTTTGGATAAAAAATACCCCATCTAATGACCCAAAAAATATTTATCAATTTTTACTGTTTCGAGCCCGTACACAGCTTAGCAGGCACACGACCTGGTGTTCCATGTGCCAGGCAATGTAGCGTTGTACAGATCCCGTGATACACGAATGGATTCCTGGGCGTGGACACGATCAAGTACACGGCTTGGTCAGGCCGTGTGCAGTGTTGTGTCCGCAGGCTTGGCCATGTACACGACTATGTTCAAGGTCGTGTGGACTCAAAATATCCCATAAATGAACCCCAACATCTCCCCAAGCTGCCTTGCACACCTAGAGACTCAACCAAGATATCAACCATTCATTCAAAATATTCATAAAATTGGTGTTACAATTTTTCCCACATCTTCAAATGGAATATCTTCCTGCTCCTTTACTCTATATAAACATGGGAGTTCTCATGTATTAATTTAGTTTTTTTTTGGGAAGAGTAATTCATTTATATTTCCGATGAATGTTTGCCTATCATTCGTCATGATCAGATTGTAAAGACTCTTTGGTATCATCTTGCCGCCTTATACTCCAAAGGAGTCAAAACATCTCTCATCTACACTATTTGCGTAAATCTCTTCACTCGACCGATCCACTCTCCCGACGTTGCATATCAGGAAGTTTAATCTTTCGGCTCAAAATTTTTCCAACATCATCCTTTCTCTACTGACCTTGTAACTCAGAAAAAATATTTTCAAGAACTAATTTTTGTATGCTATCTTCTGCGTTTTCCTGATTTCTACGAGATGATACGCCAACGATCCAACAGATCTTTAGAGAATCTGACACTATTTACCTTGGATGCTACTGCAAATCGTATCTCTCTGACAAATCTCCTGCGTTGGCTTCCGATAGCATCCTCTCCATCATTCGAGAGTTATGCTCATGTTGCTGGTCATAGAGCACGTGGTTGTGAAGGCCGCATTGGAGGACATGGGGCGAGTCTCCCCCTCTTTGCTCAAATTTTGGGAAGCATGGTCTTCTTGGCAAGCGTTGCTTTGCGAAGCACCCTCATCTCCAATTTCAACCTCATGCCAGTGCTATTGAGTGTGTGCCTTCTTCTCAAAACACCTCCACTTTGCCATTAGAATCAGGCAGATGGTTCTGTTCAGCGAGTATTGAGGTTTTGATTAGTGTTTCCAAGAAACCTGTCTTTATTGCAACTTCTTCATGTTGTACATATATTTATGGGTGAGGAGAGAAAACCAAAATTTGACAAATCCGATCAAACAGACCGAACCACACCGATTTTGAAACCAAACCAATCGGTTTGATCTTGAGCTTGTGAAAACCGAGTCGATATCGGTTCGGTTTGGTTTCCAATGTGTAGAAATCGACCAAACCGAACCGAACAGAGTTGGAGTCTATGTAATTAAAATATTAGTAGTTAATTAGTTAGTGATCAGAAATTAGGATCACCATAAATAACGCAGTTCATGCGTTTATGTCATTCATGGGCCGGCCACAGTTCAGACTTCAATCAAGATTCAATACGTCAATATTTCTTCTTTTTCGGCTCACGGCTCACGCCTCGCGCCCGACTCACCACTCTCCAATAAATGGCCTAGATCTTTGTGATTTCTCAATACTTTAATTTTGCGATATGGTTATGTACATATGTTGGTGTATATCATAGCTTGGTATTCATAGGATAGACAATAAAAAGGTTGATATAACACAATATAAGATTATTAATTTATATACCAGATATATAACTTTGAATATATCTTTACTCCTAAGTATGTAACCATTTGATAAACTCTGGTTCCATTTAAAAATTGTTGCTATATTTATTTGTCTTCTTTAATGTACAATTGCTCATCAATCAATTGTTTGTACAAAAAATCCGTCAAAGAACAAATAAACTATAAGATAATTTACTTCAAATTCATTTCCAGAGATTTTTTGTGAAAAATATACAAAAAATCGAAACTGAACCGCCAATAACCGATCAAAAACCGAACCGACCGGGTTTGGTTCGGGTCTGTTTTGAACTACCGAAAACCGATGGTTGTCGATTCGGTTTCAGTTTGGGTCCACCAACCCAAATGAACCGCCCGCATCCCTACATATATTACTATTCAGGGTAAGTGATTCATCGACTTCGGTGCTACCAATCATGGCTGAGAACTCTCTTGAATTCTCTCACCTGGAGAAGCATAATCAGTTACCAGTGTTTGTTGCCAATGTCTCTCATGCTCTTGTTTGTGGAACTGGAGTTGTGACTGCCGCCTCTTTTCTCAAACTAGACGACACTTTATATGTCTTGAATTTCTCACAATCTATTATCTGCCAATGCTCTTATCAAATAGTTACACTGCAATGTCTCATTCTTCTAACTCATTGTTATTTTCTAGATATTCAATCAAAGATGATGATTGCTATTGGGATGGGGTGACCTCTGTTATTTGGACGATCTTACAACTTTCTCAACATTTACCCCAACGAATTTTCTGCTTCAGTGGCTTCAACATCTTGATCATCCTCCACATCGCCTTCTTTACTAGCTCCCACCGTCGTTTGAGTCTGAGTATATTTTAGAATTTGAAGCCCGCCAATATGGCATCTAGTTTTCCGGAAGACTTTGTAAGAGTTCTACACATCCTTTTGACTCTGTTCATTTTGATATATAAGGTTTCCCAAAGAGTCTGTCGATAGAGAAAGTTTGTCTTTTGTTACTTTTATTGATAATTACTTTAGATGTAATTATCTCTTAAAATAATGATATTTAATTTTTACTATTTTGTATAAATTTTTTAATAAAATTCGCACACAATTTGGTCTTGTATTAAAAATTATACGGACAGATACTACGAAAAAATATTGGAGCCACAAGTTCTTTTTTTGTACCTCTCATGACATAATTCATCAGACCAATTGTGTGCATACATCACAACAAAATGAAGTGGCAAAGGAAATATTATCTCTTTGATGTTGCCCGCACACTTCTATAGTTCTATGTCAAATGAATGTTCCCAGATTCTACTAGGCCCATGGGATTCTCATTTCTTGTTTTCTCATGAAGTGTTTGACATCTTCTATTTTTAAGGGTAAAACACCATTTTCTATTTCTCATCTGCATGGTACCCCTTTTCCCCTCATTCATCGTGTGCTTGGACTGTATTCATTCACACTCCTGCATCTGGTCGGGACAAACTCTTCGACCACGTCATCAAGTGTATTTTCGTGGGATATTCTCCTACTTAGAAGGGTCTATCATTGTTTTGGCCCAATCTCCAAAGCACAATGTCTTTGTTGATGTCACATTTTTCCAATTTACTTATTCTCTAAGAACGACGGTTCTCTTACTCTTGAGATCACTTGTACTCTCTTTCACCTCTTCTCCACCTACCTTAGTGTCCTCCCTTCCTATCATTCATGCTTCTCCACCTGATCGCTTCTTGAACATATACCTATCACACATTCTCCTTATCAGTCATCGCTCCATCCACTCCATGTACCTCGATGAACAGGTTTCTTCACATACATCTACCCCTCATCAATCTCATCATCATTTTCCTTATCGTATAGCATGCCTTCTAACGTCCCGCTCCTCCCTGCATTCCATACATCCATCCATCCACCACGACTCGATGATAACTCCCAGGCTAGCTCTCTCCTCTTTAGAAGGTTTCTTCACATTAGCATAATCAGATCAGGATGTACCCATTGCTCTGAGAAAGGGGGTATAAAGGAGTACACAACATTCTATTACTAATGTTGTTTCTCATGCAAATTTCAGTCTTTTGTGCAACCAATTTGACTTGGCAATATCTACCGCCATCGCCCCTACTTCATACAATGAATCTCTTTGCATGCCTTGCTGGAAAGTAACTATGGATGAGGAGATCTGATGTAAACCAAGGTTAGGGTTTGAAAATAATATATATATTAAAAGATAGGCTTAAACAAATGTAGGCCGAGCGGGCCAAATCAAAATTATTGCGCGCTAAAATCACTCTCAGCGATGAACTTTGCTAAAATCGTTAATTGATATTCGAAGACGACCCCTCGTGCATTTAACGAGTTGAACCAAAGCGAGATCCAATCATCCACAAGTCAAAACACAAATAAGAATTTATGAATAACGATAATAAAAACAGTATGGACGTTCAGGGTAAGCTTAAGATATTTTAGTGGAACACATAAAATTAAACTAATTGGTTGGAGCAATGATACAAGAAGGATATTGCAGAGGGGAGACGATCTAGCCCAACTCCGTCGTGCAGGGGAGAGAACAACAAGTGTCTGATTATGAACGACAACCAATTTTCAGATTGGTCGATCTCGGTAGGGTGACAAAATGGGACGTTGGAGATCGACGACAACTTACACACATGCAGTATTGGACGAGGCGCTGGAAGTAAGCGGAGTCGACGTCGGCCAGGCGACTGAATGTTGGCGCATACAGAGTCAATGATGAGCTTTCCGTATGTCGCCTTCGGTTTCCGGTGCGTCACGGAAGAGCCTCGGGCGGCTTGTTGCTTCGAACAATGGAGGGATTGGGGTTGGCGAAGAGGAGATGGGGGTCTATTCCGGTATTATAGAGAGAACGAAACTTTCGTTCTTCTGTACACCCGACCACCTTCTCTTTATGATCGGGGTGGGTTTAATAGAGAGGGATTTGGCTTTGTCTCTTTATTTTCTTCATAAATATAATGTTTCCAATTCATGTTTCCCAAATATTGTCTTTCGAAACATTTCATTTTTTTCCAAATAATCTTTCATGAATGATTTCACAAATTTTCTCCTAATTGATTTTGATATCTTGAATTTGAATTATTTAAATTTATGTCTCCTTAAATAATTTAAACTTGCCATTTCTGTCTTACGTACCTAAAATTATTGGACTTTTTTTATTCAAGGTCTCATCGAATTGTCAAACTGGTGAGCTGTAAATTCTAACACAAGCGGGTGCGCCGAAAAGAAAATATATGACATATAACAACAACACTCAAGCCTTTATCCCACTATAGTGGGGTCATGCATCAAAAATAAATGATGCATGATGGTGTTATGCATCTTTAGATGCGGCAGGGGTTGCATCAATTCCCCAGAGGTTGATAGAGATCGACCCCTATGAGAGTTTGCAAAAACTGGCAATAAAGAGATGCTGCGGTGGAGTTGATGTGCTGCTGAATTTGAAATGGACTAAACCTCCTGCAATAAGTAAGCACTCAATCTTTCTTTGAAAATTACAACTCATGGAGATAACGACCGACTAAGAATTTGTAATCTTCAAAGGTTGCTCTTAAATTATTAGCAATAATTTTATGCAATTCTTTTAAATAATTAATATGTTCTTGCAGATCGAATAAACTACGTTCATTAGGACTTTCTGTTCTGTTCGGTTTTTGGAGAAACCGAAACCGAACCTAACCTCATTTTTTACACACCCTAAACCAAAACTGATCGGTTCGATTCGGTTTTTAAACATCGGTTCGGTTTTCAACATATTAAATTACAAATGCAAGCAAAATTTACAAATACTATTTGTATTTGTGTCGAACATGATTTTTCTCCTTCAATGGTCTGATCATTACTTTCATCCACCACTGTTATTATATCAAATTTTGACATCTACGTTGCAATAAAGATTAAAGAAAGACAAAATGTTTATATGCATACTATTCTTGCATTGCAACACATATGTATAAAAATATTTGAAGTATGATTCGTCGGTTCAGTTTCATCGTTTTGCCGAAGGAGTAAACCGAAAGCGAACCTAACAGGTTCAATTTTCATCCCTCTGGAATCTAAACCGAACCGAACCGGTCGGTTTGGTCCGAAATTCTGTTTGATTGGCTCGGCTCGGTTCAGTTCGGTCGATTTCAAAAGGAGATTATTATATATGAATTGTGCATGTGGAAGTACAAGATCCCATTTCTTTAAATTCGCCCTGTTAAACACTTAAGAAAGTCCCCTCCGATTTTTTAACAACCTCAGTCTGTCCATCGGTCGGAGAGTGATAAGTGCTACTAAACTCGAGTTTGGTCCCCATTCGACCCCCAATGTTTTCAAAAAACATTTAATATAGTGATGCAACTCGACAAATCCTTTTATGCCCAGATGATAGTGTGGTGAAATAAAAGTGTGTTCTCTAAATATGAAATCTACATAGTGAGGCGTGCGAGATAAGTGGTCATCAACCACAGTATGGGAAAATCGAGAGTCAGTGATTAATAAATGTGGGACCGGACCTAGGTCATATGGGGTGAGTTACACAACTATATCACAACTTACTTCATAGGGTTAGGGTGGGGGTTTAGAATGGAGTGCAGTAAGTAGTAATGTGGTGGAGGTAATGAAAAGTGAACTATAAGATGTAGAGGTCCTCTCGCGTGCCCTTGAAAAAAGGCAGTTTTTCTGGGGAAGAAGAACAATCTTGTGTCCAGTGTGCTCAAATTCATGAGAGTTTCCCGTGCCGTCGTGCATGACATGTCGATCGTACTGCCAAGATCTCTCTAATAGGATGTGACAGATATTCATAACGATGACATGACATAACACTCTATCTGAATATGTGCTCATAATAAAAAAATCTACTAGACATTGGTGGGTAACGGGCATAGTCGAATGACTATTGAATCCGAATACGCTGTAGGGTTGTTCAGTTGTTCTAATGGGTATGTCTCAAGCCCTAATTTGTAGACCATACGTTGAGAAGCGAAGTTTTCCATACTACAATTATCGATGATAATGGAGAAAATTGTCCATGGATGTGTGTAGTAGTGCGAAAGATATTGTGCCTCATATGGTCATCTTTAGTAGACTCGCTGTGGGTGATCAGGCTATAGCGTAAGACACATACTAAATGTTTAGTGTGTTCACCTTCTACTTCTATTACATTCTCAGACTCGGGCCCAGGCTCAGGATTGGAGTCATTAATGTAAACTCTATTATCAGGCTCTCGTCCATCAGTAGAATCAATAATAGCGACGAAGTGGCGTCGCGGATACTCAGAGGATTTGTGCCCCAGTTTCATGCATTTGAAGCATCAAAATGCAACAGTGTTGCGCTTAACCCCAATAATCTTCTTACTCCGGGAGGGGTTAGTTTGTGGAATCAGAGTTCCAACAATGACGTGGGGTGATGAGAATCTAAAATTTTAGCAGTGGGGGTAATGGTAACACTCAGTGGAGGTCTATCAGCTGACCTAAGTCTGGATGTCCGCTTCTGTGAGGACTCTACTCTACGGGCGCGACTCAAGATCTTGCCTAGGTCCTTATAGTCAAAAAACTCTAACTGATCCCTAATGAAATATTGTAACTCATTCAAATAACGAGAAACAGTCATGTCATCGTCCTCTCGGAGGTCGAGGCGTGATTGGAGTACAAAGAACTCGTTCGTGTATTCATCTACAGTTAATTTATCCTGTCTTAGGTTGTGGAACCTACGATAGAGGGTTTGAAAATATTCAGGTGGAATGTACTGTTTCTGAAATTATGTTTTAAATTCGCCCCATCACCCATGTGGTGATGGGGAGCATGCCAAAATTGATTCTAGAGCGGAACCTTTCAGCCTAAGTGTAGCATATTCAACTTGCCTAGCTTGGGGCAATTGCTTCCCCAAGAAATTGTCCATCTTATCGCGCCATTTCTAAACAACCTTGGAGTTCTAGTCGTCCTTCAAAGTCACCTACATCTAACTTGACTCTCATATCCCAACGGGGTTGGTTACGTGGTTCGGGTTCGGGGTGTGTTATGACCTCCATCACCAACCATCTCATGCAATGGGGATGGAGAGAGATTTGCATCCCGCCAGCAAGGAGTCGGCGGAACCCTTCTTACCGGGAGCCTAGTTTGCAAAAGTGCAAGGTTGCACCACTCTAACTTTTGAAATTACGAAAACCTCGCCAAGTTTTCATAACATCACATTCACAAAATGATCCTCCTAAAAAATAGAGAGAGGAGAGGAGAGGAGCGGGAAGAAGGGGATTGGTGGAGTTGCGACGCCGGCAAGAAGGGGATTGGTGGATTGGTCGAAGGAGAGGGAGAAATAGATAGAGAGAGGAGAGGAGAGGAGAGGGAAGAAGGGGATTGGTGGAGTTGCACGCCGGCAAGGCGTCGAACGAGCGAATCGTTGTTGCGGCTAGGGCGAGTGGCAAACTGAGAGGGGTAGAAAGAGAGAGGAAGAGATGGATTTAGAGAGAGGGAGTAAAACAAAAATTTTTTTTCTTAATCCCAAACAGAGACTTCACCTGGTAGATAACCAGTTCACACTATTTTTGCCCCCACCCGGGCTTAAACATCTGGGAACAATAAACAACATGACATAAAAATAAATGTGCGCGCAAAATAATAAAAACATCCCAAGACAGTCATGCAGGCGCCATGTGCGGTCGGCGTTGATATGCACGTCCTCAGCGTGGGCCCAGCTCATCCCGCATCATAACATCGCTGCCCTTGCCGAGAGACAACTTGTCCTCAAGCTGGACTGGAATATCAACTAGTGGGGAAGACGACGAAGGCCCAACAAAGAGTTTGAGCTGAAAAAATGTGAAAAACGTCATGAATGCGCGCCTCTGGAGGTAGGTCGAGGCGGTAAGCCATGTCGCCAATGCGTTTTGTAATCAGAAAGGGGTCAAAAAATTTGGGACCCAATTTATTGGAGGCGGTCCGGATAACGGTCACATGACGGAAAGCGCGGCGCCGCACCCAAACCCAATCGCCGACGATGAGAGTAAACTCACGGTGGCCACGGTTGTAGACGACTTCCATGCGCTATTGAGCCTGAATAAGGCGGTTCCCGGTTGCTTGCAAGAACTCATCGCGGTCTACCAATTCACGGTCCACAACATCTAAACGAGCAGAGCCGCCCGTACATGACAGGTGGCGTGGAGGTTCTCGGTCATAGATGAGGCGGAATGAAGTAGTCTTCAACGCCGTGTGGTATGCGGTGTTGTAACAATATTCTATCCAAGGAAGCAAGCACGACCAATCCCGAGGACGATCACCGGTGGTACAACACAAGTACATCTCAATGGTGTGGTTGACCACCTCGGTCTGACCATCCGACTGCGGGTGGTAAGCAGAAGAAATGACAAGTTTGGTACCGCTGAGGGAGAAGAGCTCCTTCCAAAAATGTCTAGTCAATACCTTATCCTTGTCCGAAACAAGAGTTTCTGGCATGCCATGCAGGGAAAAAATTTCTTGTAAAAAAATCCGGGCAACTTTCTCGGCGATGAGCGGCCGAGGCAAGGAGATAAAATGGGCCCCCTTTGAGAATCGATCTACCACCACATCAAAATCGATTTCCCGCGGACAAAAGACAACTCTTCCACAAAGTCCATGGAGAGATCCGCCCAAATCTGTGTGGGCACCAGTAAGGGTTGGAGCAGACCCGCCAAAAGGAGATGATCGGTCTTGTTTCTTTGACAAACTGCGTAGGCCGCGATGAAGGCATGAACATGCTTACACATCCCTTTCCAATAAAATTCCATTCGCAGTCGTTGGAGAGTGCAGTGAACGCCTTCGTGGCTACGAGAATGGACATCCTCTAAAATGGTGGGAATGAGAGGAGATGTCGTGTCTACGTACACACGGTCACAGTAGAAGATAAGTCTATTGTGGGCGGTCCAATGCTTATCAGTGAGACCCGTTGCCGCCCGGTGGAGGAGTTTCGATAAGCTGGGAGACTGTTGGATCTCTTGGCGGAGCGAGGAAAGAAGATCCGCCGTGGGAAATGAAATGGCGAGGAGTGAGGTCGCAGGTGGGTTGTCGCAGTGAGAGAGAGCATCAACGGCGCGGTTGAGCACACCTGCCTTGTATTCCACTTGGAAGTAGAAGCTGAGAAGTTTACTCGCCCATCGATGTTGCGGCACCGAGTGCTTTAAGCTATAGTGATCCGTACAAATGACAAAGGGGCGGCCCCATAAGTAAGCGCGCTAATGCTGAACGACCTTGGCGAGCCCATTGAGTTCTTGTTCCTAGGCCGACAGTTTGCGGTGATGGATGACGGTTTGGACGACTCAAAATAAGCTATCAGGTGCCCCTCTTGCTGTACGACTGCGCCGTAGCCGAGTCCCGAGGCGTCACATTCCACAAGGATAGAGCGAAGTCTGGTTGGAGGAGAATAGGAGCGGACAACAATGCCACTTGTAGAGTGGAAAGCTTGAGTACCAGCTTCTGTCCGCATGAAGACGTTCTTCCGGAGTAAACTGATCAGGGGAGATGCAATGGTGCCGTAATTGCGGATGAAGCGATGATAATATCCCGTGAGACCAAGAAATCCACGTAGGTCGGTAAGGGTTTGCGGCATAGGCCACGATGCCACTCCTTGGAGCTTTGTCGGGTCAGCCAAAACTCCCAAATTGTGCACCACATGTCCTAAGTAGGTGACAAAGCGTTGCCTGAATGAACATTTAGAGGCTTTAAGAATCAATTGGTGAGTGTGCACTGTGCACCAAGCTAAGAGCGACATGTCAATGTTGTAGGTGTTGGGTTTTCTATACAAGAGGTGAGACAACATATCACATGTGCGCAGCGGAATAAACATACAAGAACAATTTAAAAGAGTAAAGGATCTTGCGATCTCCATGAATCAAGAAATAAAAGTATACATCAAGACATTGTACCTGAGAGGGATTGAGTTTTTACTCAACCAAAATGCTTCAATGATCCAGTCCAGAAAGTAGGTGGCCGAGTCCGCGTTGAAGTATATTTGCGACTCTTCAGGTATTTACAGGAGCGGTGGAGAACCCCAAGGACTTGTCCCACAAGAATTGGGTCGGAGAAGGACTGCTCTGCGTCTCCACAAATTGCTAGATTCATTTCCAGTAGAGCCGGCGAAAAGAAGAAGTCACGACGGGATCTAGGGCAAGTGACGGCTTCAGAAGCACACACTTCAGTTTTTCACACACAGGAAAACCTTTTTCCCAGTCTATTTATACCCAAGGATATCAAACAGACAGAAGCCCTCTTAGAAGTCCGCCAAAACTCGACTTGCGTTGATATGCGTCGACTTGCAGTCGACGCGCGTCAATAAGAACTCAACGCAACGTTGATAAGCAGTCGATGACACTCGATGCATCTTGCGTCGACAAGCAATCGACACACTCGCGTCAAATAGAAGTCGACGTAACGTCGATATCTACTCGACGTAGCGTCAACTAGAGGCCGCAGACACATCGAGCTTGGATGCGTCGATTGGAAGTCGACGTGCGTCGATACACACTCGACGTGCGCAACACGCACTTGACGCAACCCGTCAGTAACCTTAATGTCATAAGAGTTGTTCTATATTCATATCCCATATGAGTGAGACCAACACAAACCTTTCTTCAACCCATCCAAACACTTTTTTGTGCGACCTTATAAGCTCAAATCGCATTGACAGTGAGACTAACTGTTTGACTACTTCCAGATCACCATAGAAACACTAATAGTAGGTGCTCCGCCCATGACTTGCTATAGATAAGAATGTCGTCAAAGAAAACACGAACAGACTTTCAGAGAAAAGGGTGGAATACCTCGTTCATGAGGGTTTGAAAGGTAGAAGGAGCATTCGTTAAACCGAATGACATGACCAAGAATTCAAAATGACCATGGTGCATACGAAAAGCAGTTTTCTCCACGTCGTCGGCCGCCATGCGGACTTGATGATAACCGGAGTACAAATCGAGTTTGGAGAAGAAGCACGCTCTATGTAGCTCGTCGAGGAATTCCTCCACTACCGGACTAGGAAACTTGTCCTTGACCGTGATAGCGTTTAGGTCTCGGTAGTCCACGCAGAGCCGCCAAGAACTGTCTTTCTTGTGACCAACAATACTGGGGAAGAGAAGGGAGAGACTGTTATGTGTCGTTGTTATGCGTCGTATTATGTCGTCTTATTATGAGGTGTCAATCATGTTGTTGTATCTTTATTATCATTTCATTATGTTAGGTGTCTAGTTGTTATTATTATGTGAGCGTTTTGTTTTCTTATGAGTTGTAGCCTATATAAAGGCATGAGATGTGTGTTTGAATTAAGCAAGAAAAGTATTCTAATTCTCATCTTCCATTGTGAGATCTTGGTGGCTCTCTACTCCGATGAGCAACCCCGCTTAGGCAGCCGTGGTCACGGCTCCGCATTATCCCCGCCATCATCTCCATCACCATCATCTCTACATCCGGCCACCTCCGATCATCCCCGTCGACTCTCCTCCGGGCAACATTAGAAGGCCCATGACAACTTGGTAGAGGAATCGGTCCTCTTTCGCGGACATCATTTCCCCTCCGCACCGCCCAATATCCTCGCCGCCCTCCATCTTCCTCAACTCCGGCCGCAGCCTGTGCATCCCCTGTCGCCGTCGACGAAGCTCCGCAGCAACCGGGCCCTGCAACCCTGCGCCGCTGTTGCTGTATAGACCTGGGCGGACAGGCGGCTAGGACCGGCGGTCTGGTAGCCGGGCGGTCAGCCCGGCTAATCTGGCGGTTTGGTTGTCGGGTAGTCTGGCGGTCTGGCGGTTTGATAGCCAGGCGGTCTGCCGGCTAGTCTCTGGGATCTTGATGGTCGGCTGAGTGTTCTCTGGTGGTGACCGGGCGGTTAGTTCCTACTAACCGCACGGTTAGGCGGTCTGTTTGGCGGTTTGGCGGTTAACTTTGTAGATGTTGTCTTTTGTAATTTTAGTCCCACATTGGGTATTTGTATTCTCTCCCATCTCCTCCATTCTATATAAGGGAGGCCATACCTTTGTAATAGATATCTTTTTCTGATAATAAAATTTCAGTTATACCCGTTCCGGCTTGTTTCTAGTTCGTTTCTTACATGGTATCAGAGGACTCGATCCAGTCCTCCTGATTGTGTTTTCTTCTGTCCGTGCGACCTCTGCCTTCTATCCGCGGCTTGTCTTTTAGCTCGCGCGAGTTCTCTTCTCCGTGGATTCTTCTATCCTCCTCTTCTGTTCGCGCGGTCTGTCTGTTAGCCGCCCGACTTCTCTCCCTCTGTTTGGTTCTGCGGCTTGGTCGTGGCTTCTCTGGCCGCTGGTGTCTGACATCGTGACCGCTGCAGATCTGTTTCTTCCTATCCGCGCGATTTCTCGCTGTTCGCGCGAGAGTTTGCCCTTGTTTAGGCGGCCTCTCTGCCCGCCGCGGTTTGTTTTTTGTTCGCGCGGTCTTCTCGCTCTCTCTATCCGTGCGGCTTCTTTTTCTTCCCGCCCGGTTTACCCTTCTTAACCGCGCGACCTCTCTTCAGGATGACCAATTCTGATGGCTCCACCTCGTCTACTGTCGTTGCCCCACCGCCGCCTCCTCCTCCTCCTCCTGCTTCAGGGAATCTTGGCACCGTCTCTAAGCTTTTGGGGCCCAATTATCCCGACTGGAGTGTCTCATTCACTTTTCTTCTCCGCTCTCAACGCAAGCGTCATCATCTTACCGATGACCCTCCGCCTGCGGACTCTGCCCAGTTTTCTGACTGGGATGCGAATGATGCGCTGGTTCGTACTTGGCTGGCGAATAGCCTGTCTGATGAATGTCTTCCTGTCATCCGTCACGATGAGACAGTAAAACAAGCTTGGAATCACTTGGCCGCTCTCTACTCCAAGGGGGGACAAACGTCTCGCATCTATACTCTCTATGCGGATCTCTTTGCTCGCCAGTCCATGTCCCCTCCTGCCGCTTACCAACAGGTCCAAGCCCTTGGAGCTGAGATTCTCCAAAATCGTCCTCTCTCGGCAGATGTGGCCACTCAGCTGAAGCACTTCCAGGAACTCCTAGTGGTCTGTTACCTTCTGCGGCTTCCGGACTCATATGATATGATCCGGCAGCAAATTCTTGGAGAGGCTGAGTCTCCTACCCTCGATGCTACTGCTGCCCGTATTGCTGCTGTTACCTCTCTCCTCCAACGCCCCTTGCTTGCCGCTCCTCCGGCTCCGGATTCCTATGCCCACCAGGCTCATCGTGGTGGATTTAGTGGTCGTGGTAACCACTCTGGCGGGCGTGGCCCCTCTCGCTACCTCTGTACTCATTGTGGCCGCCCAGGACACTTGGTTGACCGCTGCTGGACAAAGCATCCGCATCTTCGTCCCGCTGGTGATACTCCTCCTTCTTCCAAGCCATCTGCCTCCGTGGCCACGACTTCAGGTAGTGCCCACGTAGTTACCCAAGGTAAATGGCTAATCGACTCTGGCGCCACTAATCATATGACGGGCAATCCTCAGTGCTTTTCTCTCCTAGAAACACATGATCGGTTGCCCCCTGTTCTCGTTGCGGATGGTTCTCCCTCTCCGGTGCATGGAACAGGCATGGTTCAAGTTACTCCGTCCCTTCGCCTGGAGGATACTCTTTATGTGCCCAAGTTTCCGTGCAATTTATTGTCGGTTACTTCTCTTTGCAAGCAGTTTCAGTGTTCGGTAACATTTACTCCTTCTTCTTGTTCATTTCAGGACCCGGACTCCAAGCGGACGTTTGCTACTGGGACTGAGAGGGGTGGTCTCTACTTCCTTGATGATGTATCTGCTCTTACCGTCTTCTCTCCCGCTTCTACAGATCTTCTTCAGTGGCACCTTCGCCTGGGGCATCCTCCATCGCGTCTCATCCACCAGCTGTTTCCTCACCTCCCTCAGCAGGACTCTCCTCTCAACTGTGATGCTTGTCAACTGGGCAAGCATCACCGTTCCCCCTTTCCTCCTAAGCAAGGTCGTGGCTCTTCCAAGCCCTTCGACCTTATTCACTCGGATGTTTGGGGACCTTCCCCTACCCTCACCATCGGGCGTGGAAGTTCCTATTTTGTAACCTTTATTGATGATTATTCTCGCTGTACGTGGGTGTATCTATTAAAGGATCGCTCCGAACTTTTTTCTGTATGGACTTCATTTTATTATATGATTAAAAATCAATTTGATGCCTCTGTCAAACTTTTTCGCTCTGATAATGCAAAAGAATATCTGAGTAGTGATTTTGCTTCTTTCTGTACGCAACATGGCATCATTCATCAGACTAGCTGCGTCTATACCTCCCAACAAAATGGGGTGGCGGAACGTAAAAACCGTCACCTCCTCGATGTAGCTCGCACTCTCATGACGCAGATGCAGGTTCCTCGTAGCTATTGGGGCTACGCGGTCCTCATCTCCTGCTACCTCATCAATCGCATCCCCTCTACCGTCCTCAAAGGCAAAACCCCTTTTTCCATCCTCTATCACTCCAAGGACCCCTTTCCCTTACCTCTTCGCATTTTTGGGTGCACTGCCTTCGTTCATAGCCCTGCCGCAACTCGCGACAAATTGTCCCCTCGTGCTACGAAGTGTATCTTTTTGGGTTACTCCACAACTCAAAAAGGTTACTGCTGTTTTGATCCTGTTCATCGCAAGCAGTTCGTCTCGGCGGATGTGACATTCTTTGAGAATGCCGCCTACTTCTCTTCTGATCTCCCACAGGTCGATGGATCGAACCTCCCTCTTCTTCCTACCGACTCGACCTCTCCTCCCATTCTATCCACCACATCCACTCCTCTTGAGCTTCCTCCATCCCCACCTCCACCAGCCGCTCCTTCTCTTGATCATGATCCTTCTCCCTCGTCCCCTCGGCCGTCTCTCTCTCCTCCCGGGCCAGCGATCTCCGCTACGGATGCACCGGCGACTGAGGAACTCGAGGACCTGGAGCTGCCCATTGCCCTTCGCAAAGGGGTTCGGACGTGCACCCAGCACTCGCTGGCAGCTGTTATTTCTTATGATCGGCTAACACCTTCTCGCAGGGACTTCGCCCTAGCCATCTCCGCGACTACCACCCCCCGCACCTACCAGGAAGCCCTTGATATTCCTCACTGGAAGGCTGCCATGGATGAGGAGATTGCTACTCTCTCTGACCGGGGCACTTGGACCCTTGTGCCTCCTCCTTTTGGCACGGATGTGGTTGGTTGTCGCTGGGTGTTTGTCGTCAAGTTCCGTCCTGATGGCAGTGTGGACCGGTACAAAGCCCGTCTTGTTGCAAAAGGGTTTACTCAGACCTATGGTGTTGATTACTTTGACACGTTCTCGCCAGTTGCTCGCCTCAGCACCATTCGGGTCCTTTTATCAGTGGCGGTTAACAAGGATTGGCCTATTTCGCAGTTGGACGTCAAGAATGCCTTCCTCTATGGTGACCTTCACGAGGACGTCTACATGGAGCAACCTCCTGGGTATGTTGCTCAGGGGGAGACTCAAGTATGCCGGTTGAAGAAGGCCATCTATGGCCTAAAGCAAAGTCCCAGGGCGTGGTTCGATAAGTTCAGTAGCATAGTTGGGGCTATTGGTTTCACCAGGAGTTCGGCTGATCACTCCTTGTTCATTCGCAAGACAACTTCGGGTCTGGTTGTGCTAGCTGTTTATGTGGACGATATTCTTCTTACTGGCAACGATCAAGCTGGTGTAGCCTTGATGAAGGTCCATCTCCGCCAACACCTAGTCACGAAGGATATGGGTTCTCCAAAATACTTCTTGGGAATTGAAATCTCTCGGAAACCGTGTTCCTTGGTTCTCTCCCAACGGAAGTATGCTCTTGATTTGTTGAAAGAGGCAGGATTGACGGGTGCTAAACCTGCCGGGTGTCCCATGGCTCCTGGAGAAAGACAAGACATGGACAGACGAATCACCTCCTCTATTGGATACTACGAGGTATCGGCGTCTGGTTGGCAAACTCATCTACCTTACGGTGACCAGACCAGACATCTCCTATGCAGTGGGAAAGGTCAGCCAGTTTATGCAGTCGCCTAGGGAATGTCACCTTCAATCTGCTCTAAGGATATTGGAGTATGTGAAGTCCGCACCTGGGAAAGGTCTTCTCTTTCAGAAAAACGGTCACCTAAGAGTCGAAGCGTACTCCGACGCTAGCTATGCGGACGACAAAGGGGATCGCAAGTCGACTTCCGGATTTTGCACGTTTGTTGGAGGAAACTTGGTTAGCTGGAAGAGCAAGAAGCAGTCAGTCGTCTCCAGGTCTAGTGCGGAAGCAGAATATCGTAGCATGGCATCAACCACGTGTGAGTTAAAATGGTTGCGGGCTCTCATGCTGGATCTAGGAGAGGTCTATAACTATCCTCTTCCCATGTTCTGTGACAACAAGGCTGCGATCTACATTTCCAAAAATCCGGTATTCCATGAGCGAACAAAGCACATAGAGGTTGATTGTCACTTCATTCGGGAAGAAGTGTTGAAGAACCAGATTTGCACTCCGTTTGTTACCTCGGAGAAAGAGCTGGCAGATATATTCACAAAACCTGTGTCCGCCTCCTTCTTCCACATTTGCAGCAAGCTAGGCATGATTGACATCTATGCTCCAGCTTGAGGGGGAGTGTTGCTGTATAGACCTGGGCGGACAGGCGGCTAGGACCGGCGGTCTGGTAGCCGGGCGGTCAGCCCGGCTAATCTGGCGGTTTGGTTGTCGGGTAGTCTGGCGGTCTGGCGGTTTGATAGCCAGGCGGTCTGCCGGCTAGTCTCTGGGATCTTGATGGTCGGCTGAGTGTTCTCTGGTGGTGACCGGGCGGTTAGTTCCTACTAACCGCACGGTTAGGCGGTCTGTTTGGCGGTTTGGCGGTTAACTTTGTAGATGTTGTCTTTTGTAATTTTAGTCCCACATTGGGTATTTGTATTCTCTCCCATCTCCTCCATTCTATATAAGGGAGGCCATACCTTTGTAATAGATATCTTTTTCTGATAATAAAATTTCAGTTATACCCGTTCCGGCTTGTTTCTAGTTCGTTTCTTACAGCCGCCAACCTCCGTCTTCTCCTTCCCCAGCCGCACGCTGCAACAGCTTCAAGCCCCGCACAACAGCTCTTTATCGAACCCCGCTCAGCATCTCGACGACAGCTACCGGTCTTGAATCGACGACCAACCCTGCTGCTGCTCTGCTCCGTTCTCGAGCCCAGCCCGACACACCTGCTCCCTCTGCTCTCCATCGAGCCTTGCATGGCCGCGCTACATCGAGCCCCGCGCGCCTGCGTCCGCTGTCGCCTTTCCCCTTTTTCAGCCCTCGAGCCCCGTCCTTTCGGATTAAACCTCCTGCTGCTTCCGTGGACCCCACTTCAAGTCCTATTTTAATTTCTTCCCACCCCAACTACATCCTGCCCTATTTTCTTTTTTATTGAGCCATGTGCACTTATTCCTCTCTTATCATTGCAGCCCACCCTATTTTGCTTTACATGTTTAATTAATTTAATTAAGTATTACTCTTGATTAATTAATTAATTACTTAAAATTTTAAATCATATTTTCTACTTATGGAGACCACCATGTTGACTGTCGCGACGGCTGACGCCATCCAATCAAAGCTACGAGAAATGATGAGCTTCATGGACACACGCCTTCGGAATGCCGACGCACTCCTCCACCACATTAAGAACCCGACATCCGTCTTTCTACCGCAACCCGTGTCCGTACGGCTTCCACCATCACATGTCATGGCGGTGCCGCCCCTCCTTGGGCCACCTTCATCAGACGCAGTGGCCACCTCACTGCCTTCAGATCCGTTCCTTCTACCAGCCGTCGCTTCCCCGACCTACTTGGTGCTGCTGCCCCTCACCGCTCCACCGACCTTGCCAAAGTTATTACTTATGCCACTCGTCTTTCCAACGACGCCGCCTCTACTCACCGACACCGCCAACATCGCTACACGAGATCATGCACTATTCTGACGGGAAATCAAGCTGCCGGATGATCCGGTCACCACATGGAGTTCGAGCTTGAGGGCAAGCTCGATTTCAAGGACGAGTGAGATGTTATGCGTCGTTGTTATGCGTCGTATTGTGTCGTATTATGTATTTTATTATGAGGTGTCAATCATGTTGTTGTATCTTTATTATCATTTCATTATGTTAGGTGTCTAGTTGTTGTTATTATGTGAGCGTTTTGTTTTCTTATGAGTTGTAGCCTATATAAAGGCATGAGATGTGTGTTTGAATTAAGCAAGAAAAGTATTCTAATTCTCATCTTCCATTGTGAGATCTTGGTGGCTCTCCTCCGACGAGCAACCCCGCTTAGGCAGCCGCGGTCACGGCTCCGTAGTATTCCTGCCATCATCTCCACCACCATCATCTCTACATCCGGCCACCGCCAATCATCCCCGTCGACTCTCCTCCGGGCAACATTAGAAGGCCCATAACAGAGACACTACGCCGAATGAGGCCTTGTTGGAGAAGAAGGTCGCATTGCCGCTCGATCTCGTCCTTTTGATGAAAGGGGTAGCGGTATGGGCGCACCACCACCGGGGCCGTGCCCGGATGGAGGAAAATGCGATGGTCCTGCTGGCGATGCGGGGGTAGGCCCGAGCACGGGCCGAATATCCTGGAGTAGAGCTGCAGAAGGCTGGCAAGGTCCGGAGGGTAGTCGGCTGGCTTCTCTGCTAGAGTGTCCAGGGGCTCGGTGTGGACCAAAAAGGAGGGAGACTACCCCGGGGCGTGGCCGTTCCACTGGACCAAACGAGTACTCACCTGCCATGAGATGGTGAAGCGATCGAAATCCCACGTGAGGGGTCCCAAGGTTCGAAGCCAACGAATGCCCAGGACGATATCAAAACCCCGCAGATCCACTAAAAAGATTTCTGTCTGTGAACGATAGCCATCCAATGCAAAGGCCACTCGCCGACAAACACCAGGAAATGGCATTTGCTGGCCGTTAGCCACGACCAACATGAATACGGGAGACAAAAGGAAGGTGGATACTAAGGGCCTTGTCTTGCCGAATGAAGCTGTGAGTGTTGCCTGTGTACATGTGAGCTAAGAGGAATGTACCCTCCACATCCACATACATCTGTATGGTGCAACTGCCCTGTGGCCCTGATAGAGCGCTGAGAGAAAGTTGTGATGTGCCGGAGTCGTCTGGTCCGTCATCCTCATTCTCGGATGGGTCATCAATTTCCAGCCAAAATAAATGTTTGCATCTGTGACTGGGGTGAAAGGTTCATCACAATTGAAGCATAGCCCCTTCTCACGGCACGCTGCCATCTCGGATCGGGATAAGAGGCGTTGAAAAGTGGGATGCAGTGGTTCGTCCCCACTAGGCGGTTTGGGGTTGGAGAAACCAGAAGGTGGTCGGTGACCAAAATAGTCACGACAGGCCAGCGGCGGCCGGTCAAGCTTTAGGCGGCACTCGCAAGCACGTGGCATGTTCATTGCGGTTGTGAGGTCCTGCGGCTTCTGAAACTCCACGTCCCTGTGCAAGCGTTCAGGTAACCCGACCGTGAAGAGGGGAACCTGCCGCGATGGCAAAACAAATGTGATGCGGGACAGTAAAAGCTGAAATTGCTCCAAGTAAGACTCAATGGGGCCGGTTGTGCTTGAGGGCGATGAGGTCGCCGTGGGGGTTGCCTGGCGTGGACGGCCCGAACCGAAGTGTGCATGCTGCCCTGAAATCCTCCCAGGAGGGGTTAGGGTGTTCCCGCAGGAATTGAGTCACCCATAACTGTGCCTGTCCAAGGAGGTGAAAAGAAGCGATTCCGACGCGTTACTTGTCCGGGGTATGTTGATTCGTGAAAAAAACTCGCATCTCGTGAGCCAAGGGAGTGGATCCTCGCGGCTTTCGTAGATCGGAAAAATCCATCTTAATCGAACGTGAAAAAGAGAAGTTGTTCCCGCGAGTGGGGGGCGAGTCGACCCGGCTTGTGGCGGGGGAGGCCGCGTGGGCTGCCAGTGGCGGGGGCGGGTCACCTTGTATAGCTTCCAAGTGCACATTGAGGGCTTCCATTTTGTCGTTCTGATTGGCGAACATGGGCTGAAAGTGCTCCATGATTTGAGTGAGCGAGGGACCGCCGTCAGCCATAGAGGGTGGCTGCTTGGGGTTCACGGCCGGCGAGGGTAGCAAACCTACGGTCAAGCTGGGCGGCGGCGAGTGCGCGGACGGACGGTGCGATGCAGTTAGGGAGGCACGGTAGGTACCAGAGAGTGGAATGTCAGTGTTTGGCTCTGATACCAAGTTGTTATGACCTTCTGATCTCGATCTTGTAATAGGATCGGAGAGGGATGAAACGCCCCAAAGATCTGCAGAACCCTTCTTAGAGCCCGACGGTGCAATGGTTGGAGATGGGGAAAACCCGACGGCTAGAGAGAAGACGAAGGAGAGGAAGAAATAGAGAGAGCGGGATTTAGAGAGAGGGAGTAAAAGTGGAAATTACTTGCCTAATCCCAAACAAAGAGTTCATCCGGCAGATAACCTATTCACCTATTTTTTCCCCCACTTAGGCTTAAACATGTGGGAACAATAAAACAACATTGCATAAAAATAAATGTGCGTAGAGAATAATAAAAACATCCCAAGATAGTCATGCACGCATGGCGTGTGGTCGTCGTTGATACATGCGTCCCCAGCGTGGGTCTGGCTCCTCCCACATCATAACATGGTGTGCTTGTTCTAACTGTCTAGGCTTAGGGTTTACTTCGTTCTCCGGGGCAGGTACTCGATTTAAGTGCATGATGACTTTTATATTGTTAACAAATGTTCATGGTCCGTTCACGACGTGTCCGACACTACCCATATGTGGTGAGAGTCTCTACCACTTTCATCAAATCGTTCATTCGTTAGGTCAAGTCCCCTACACTAGTCTTTAAATGATCTGCTCATTTTTTCATTGTTTTAATTTTTTCACAAATATTAAATATCTTAATTGATTTTTTTAAACAAAGAGATCCATTTATGCGTCAAAAAACTGACTCAAATAGATTTTTTAAAAACTTTTATTTAAAACACGAGATTATTGGAGTGGGTAAAAAAAATTGTTTTATTTTTACTCGGTTTTATTTTTGGAACTTTAAATAAAAATTAATATTTCTTATTTTTGAAAAAACTTGGATCGTTTGATTTGCGATAGGAGCGAATCAAAAGTGCTCTGATACCAAACTGATGTAAACCAAGGTTAAAGTTTGAAAATAAGATATTTATATTTTTAAACAATAAACTTAAATTGATGTAGGGCTGAGTGGGCAAAATCAAAATTATTGCGCGCCAAAGTACTTTCAATGATGAACTTTGTTAAAACCGTTAATCATTATTCGAAGACGACCCCTCGAGCATCTAACGAGTTGAACCAAAGCGAGATCCGATCATCCATAAGCCAAAACACAAATACGAATTTATGAATAACGACAATAAAAGCAGTATGAACGTTCGGGGTAAGCTTAAGATTATTTTGTGGAACGCATAAACTTAAACTAATTGGTTGGAGCAAGGATACAAGAAAGGTATTGCAGAGGGAAGATGGTCGAGTCCAACTCCGTCGTGCAGGGGAGAGAACAACAAGTGTCTGACTATGAACGACAACCGATCTTCAGACTGGTCGATCTTGGGAGGGTGCCGGAATGGGACGTCTGAGGTCGACGACAACATACACGCATGTAGTATTGGACGGGGCACCAAAAGTAAGCGGAGAAGTCGACGACGGCCATGCGACTGGATGTTTGCGTAGACAGAGTTTATGATTAGATTTTCGTACGTCATCTTCGGTTTCCGATGCATTGCGGAAGAGCTTCGAGCGGCTTGTTGCTTCGAACGATGGAGGGATTAGGGTTTGCGAAGAGGAGATTGGGGTCTATTCCGGTATTATAGAGAGAATGAAACTTCCGTTCTTTTGTACACCCGACCTCCTTCTCTTCACGATGGGGGTGGGTTTAATAGGGAGGGATTTGTCTTTGCCTCCTTTTTCTTCCTAAATATAACTTTTCCAATTCATGTTTTCCCAAATATTGTCTTTCCAAACAATTTTTTTCCAATAATCTTCGGTGATGATTTCACGAATTTTCTCCTCATTGATTTCAATATCTTGAATTTGAATTATTTAAATTTATGTATTCTTAAATAATTTAAACTTGTCCTTTTCGTCCTAACTACCTAAAAATACTGGACCTTTTTTATTCAAGGTCTCATCGGTTGGTCAAACCGGTGAGCCACAAATTCGAACAGAAGTGGGTGCGTAGAAAAGAAAATATATGACATACAATAAATAAATAAATAATCAAAGATAAATGATGCATGATGGTGTCATGCATCTTTAGATGCGACGAAGGTTGCGTCAAGATCTTTGCTTTGGAATCTTAGGTACTTAGACACTTGTTTCTACTGTACCTGGAGGAGATATTATTGGTTGCTGATGGCTCTTTGCGATCAAGTTTCTACATGATGGTATTGTATATATATACAAAGCTCGTTTGGTTACCAACAGGTACATCCAATCATATGATATTGATTTCTTTGACACATACTCTCCAGTTGCCTTCTTGACGGACTCGTAGTTGCACCAGATAAGATGAATGCAATGCAAAAGAAATTCTTGATATAATTTTGTTGAGAGAGCACAAAACTTGAATGTATTGCTTATGTATGTAAATACAATGAGAGAATACAAATATATAAGAGAGAGAAGGTGAGAAGAAATCCTATACAAGATGTGGGACTAAGAAGAGAAGAAGAAAATACAATAATGAAAGGGGGGGGGGCCTAATAATGGGCCTTTTACATGGGCTTTTCTAACACTCCCCCGTAAGCTGGAACGTACAAATCGTATGCGCCAAGCTTGGACAAGCACTGATAGAAGAGGGTGCTGGAAAGGGCCTTAGTGAGGACATCCGCAACTTGTTCAGTCTCCGGAACATGCTTCAGGTCGAGTTTCTTCATCTGAACCTTTTTCCGGATGAAGTGACAATCAACTTCAATATGTTTTGTTCTTTCGTGGAAGACCAGGTTTTTGGCTATATGTATAGCAGTGTTAGGAAACTATTAGAGGGGGAGAGAGATCTAGAGAGGAAGAAGGAAAACGGCTAGGGTTAGAGAGGAGATGAGAATTACCTTGTAATAATCTTGCTTAGCCCATCCAAGGAGGGGTTCCGGGTTATTTATACCCGGAACCAAGGGGGGCTGGCCGACCCCAATAGGGGCTGAACCGGTTTGGTTCAGCCCCAAATAGCCGATTTTCAGAGAGTGGGGGCTGAATCGGATGGTTCAACCCCGATGCCGCCTCGTTCCTGTCGTTCCTGACGCTTGTATTGTCTCCCAAATAGCCGCGACTCGGCCCCGAGCGTAACATTCCTTGCCCCATCAACAACCAGCTTGTCCTCAAGGTGGTAGTCGAGATAAAGCTCCTTGAAATCTAGCAGATTAACCCAAGAATTGTGTGCCTCTGATAAATTCCTCCACTTGATCAACAGCTCTGGGCGGTACTCCGCACCCCGTCGTTTCCACTTGAGCAACAACACGTCCTCAGGAAGTGGGCGAAGCTCGCCCGCACTGGTGACCTCAGGCAAAAGAGCACTCGGTTGCACATTGACACCCACCTTCCGTTTGAGCAATGAAACATGAAACGTCGGGTGAATGAGAGAACCCGCAGGGAGATCCAACTTGTAAGCTACCGGCCCCACCCTGCTGAGTATCCGAAAGGGGCTGTAATATCGAGGAGATAACTTCTGGCTGAATCGACTAACTACAGACAATTGACGGTACGGTTGGAGCTTGAGGAAGACTTCATCACCAAATGCAAATTCCCTCTCCTTGCGATGCTTGTCGGCGTGGAGCTTCATACGGTCCTGGGCAAGACGGAGGTTGTCGCGTAGTGTCACCAGCATGCGATCCCGATCGCGCAGAGCCCGATCAACGGCGGGCAAAGCCGTGCTGCCCGACTCATAGCTGCTCAAGGTCGGCGGGGGGCGGCCGTAGACAACCTCAAAGGGGGTCGTTTTGCTGGTAGAATGATAAGACGTGTTGTAACAGTACTCGGCCCAGTGCAACCAGTCCGACCATGTGCGAGGCTCATCCATCACAAAGCAACGCAAGTATGTCTCGAGGCTCCGGTTTAAAACCTCCGTTTGCACGTCGGTCTGGGGGTGGTGTGACGTACTGAAGCGTAAAAACGTTCCTTGCAGACGAAATAATTCTTGCCAAAAATTACTCACAAAGGTCGGGTCCCGATCAGAAATAACAGCACGAGGAAGACCATGCAAGCGAATAACCTCCCAAGCAAAAATTGCAGACACAGACTCGCCAGTATAAGGGTGACACAAAGCAATGAAATGCCCGTACTTGGAGAGTTTGTCCACAACCACCAGAATCACTGATTTGCCCTGAGACATGGGCAATCCGTCGATGAAAGCCATGGAAACGGTGTCCCAAATCTGCTGCGGAATTTCCAAAGGAACAAGCAGTCCAGCCGGAGAGGTCGTCTCGTACTTCTGTCGTTGACAGATCTCATACTGTCGTACAAACTGCTGTATGTCTCGCCGCATCCTGGTCCAAAAGACATTGCCTCTGGCCCTCTGAAGGGTACGAAGCACACCCGCATGCCCGCCAGTAGGTGAAGAATGGAACTCATGCATCATAATAGTCTTCCACGCTGAGGCTGGAGGAATAACCACCCTGCCATGGTGGTAAAGGCGACCATTCTGAAGATGGTAGCCGGCTTCCACGATCTCGCCACGCTGCAAAGCCTCCACAAGTGGACGGAGCGTGGGAGTACGCATAACTTCCTCCTGTATCTCTTCCAAGGAGTCAACAAGTGGCCCGGTGATGTGGGCAACAATAGATTCAGGAATGCGCGAGAGAGCGTTTGCTACCACGTTCCCCTTGCCCTGCTGATAGGTAATCTCATAATCATAACCCAAGAGCTTAGTGACCCATTTCTGCTGAAGTGGCGAAGACACCCGCTGGTCCAGGAAATGCTTTAAACTCTGATGATCAGTGCAGATCTTAAAGTGCCGGCCCAGCAGGTATGACCGCCACATTGCCACGACATGGATAATAGCCAACATCTCCTTCTCATAAGTAGATATCCCCAAGGTCCGTGGAGCGAGGGCCTTGCTGTAGAAAGCCAACGGCTGCCCCTCCTGCATCAAAACCACCCCGATGCCCACCCCCGAAGCATCCGTCTCGAGCACAAACTCCTTCGTGAAATCAGGCAAAGCGAGAACCGGTGTGGTGGTCACAGCCCGCTTGAGTGCCTGAAATGCCTCCTCAGCCTCCCCTATCCAAGAGAAGGCGTCCTTCTGCAGCAATTGAGTCAATGGCCGAGCTATCTTCCCATAGTATTTCACAAACCGCCGGTAATACCCTGTCAACCCGAGGAATCCGCGTAGCGCTCGAACTGTAAGTGGTCGTGGCCAGGATATCATACTTTGAATCTTTTGAGGATCGGCTCGGACGCCGTGACCGGAAACCAGATGTCCCAAATACTCAACCTCCTCCTGACCAAATGAGCACTTGGAGCGCTTGACGTAGAATTTGTGCTGACGGAGAATGCTAAGGACTTGCTCAACATGGCCCACGTGGTCCTCCCAACTGGCGCTGTGGATAAGAATATCATCAAAGAAGATCAACATAAATTTACGGAGAAGTTCGCGGAAAGTCTCATTCATGTTAGCCTGAAAGGTAGACGGCCCGCCGGTCAACCCATTGGCCATGGCGAGAAACTCGTAGTGGCCATCATGTGTCCGAAAGGCTGTCTTGTGGATGTCTTCCTCCCGCATCAGAATCTGATAATAGCCGGAACGCAGGTCCAGCTTAGTGAAAACGAACGCCCCATGTAACTCATCCAGCAACTTATCCACTACAGGAATTGGAAAATTATCCTTCACCGTGGCGCTGTTCAGAGCTCGATAGTCAACACAGAATCGCCACGAACCATCTTTCTTTTTCACTAGAATGATTGACGCTGAAAATGAACTAGTACTGAGACGTATAATTCCCTCATCCAACATCTCCCGGACACTGCGCTCAATCTCTGCCTTCTGGATATGTGAATAACGATAAGGTCGAACGTTGATTGGCTTTGTCCCTGCCTTAAGCTGAATCTGATGATTCCGAAACCTCGTGGGTGGTAGTGTACGGGGTTCCTAAAAAACGTCAGCATACTGCTCAAGAAGAGTCCGTAACTGTACCGGTACCTCCGACTCACCCGTAGCTGATGCCTGAATCTCCATAAGTACTGCCATCATATTGCCTTCCTCTCCTAGCCGCTGCATGCTACGTAGAGAGATCTCCTTGATAGGCGACGATTTGAGACACCGTAAGCAGTATTGTTTCTCGCCCTGGTGAAACTCCATAGTCATGTGCTCCCAATCAAACGTTACCCGGCGCAACTGTCGTAGCCAATGAACTCCCAAGACCATGTCAGAGCCCCGGATAGGCAACATGTATATGTCGGTGCAACCCGTATAGCCTTGCATCCGAAGTGCCACACCCTTTAGCACCCCTTCACATTGTAGCTTGCTGCCATCCGCCACCATAACCTGGAAAGCAGACCCAGTATCCACCTTGTGTCCAACGCGTCGTGCTACAGCCGGGTGAATGAAATTGTGGGTGCTCCCACTCTCCACCAAAATGGTGACCCTCTCCTGATTCAACCAACCTGTCAGCCTCATGGTGAGTTGAGGACTGCACCCCTCCAAAGCATGTAGAGACACCCCAAGTTTGCTCAAATCCAAACCACCGTCCAACTCCTCATGCACCGCTTCCTCTTCCTCCTCCTGCAACATGGAGACTTGTATTTTCTGACACATGTGGCCCGGTGTAAACTTTTCATCACAATTGAAACACAGGCCTTTCTCCTTCCTGGCTGCAAGCTCGCTCCATGATAACCGTGTCACTGTCGGCTTGCTACCGGCTGCTGGCTGCTGTCGTGCTCGGGCCGCGGGTGGCTTACCCGTGGTTCGAGCTTCTGCCTGTTGAAGCACTCTTCCTGAATACGAGCCAATGTGATGGCGTGATTTAAGAAACGGGGCATGTGTGCCTGTACTTCGTCCCGAAGGTGCTCCTTGAGTCCCGACACAAAACAACTCAAGAGCGTCCTCTCTTCCCAATGAACCCGGTTTGAAAGTTTTTTCGAATTCAGTGCGATACTCCATCACGGAGCCTTTCTGTCTCAGCTTCTGCAGAAGAGTCTCGAAATCCTCATACTCCAGCGGCCCAAATCGGGCCGTGAAGCCCTCCATAAATTCTCCCCACGGAACGTGCTCCCGCCCGCACAGGAACCATTGCGTCCACTGGAATGCATCGTCCTCCATATGGAAAGAAGCCAACTGCACCCACTGTCCTTCAGGCACATCCTTGTAACGGAAGAACAACTCTGCCTTTTGGATCCATTCCACAACATCCCCGCCATTCTATTTTGGAAAATTCATGCGGGTCAATTTTGGAGCCAAATGGGGCCGCTGCGCACCTTGCCCGGGCCACCCTTGGCCATATCCGTAGCCCTCTCGCCTCCCTTGTTCTACTGGTTCCGGAAAAACATGCCCTTGATATTGTCGTGCTCCCCACGGTGGAGGTGGTGGCTGGACGGCCCAAGGATTGCCGTGGACGAAGCCTCCCGGTGGTCCCCCAGCCCGTGGGAAGGGAAGAATCCCTCCCGTTGCACCTGGAGCGTGCCCCTCCGCTGCAGCCGGCCGCTGGAAGCCCGACGGCTCTTCCCCGGTCCGCCGCCAGGGGGTGCAGCCCGCGCCCACGTCGCCGTTACCAGCGAACGGTGCGGGCGGCCCCGTCGAATCCGCTCCCGTCAGCGGTTGACGCCCCCGGTCTCCGACCACTCCTTTCCAAGCCGCGCCGCCGGCGATGCCGACGCCCAAGCCAAACCCAGCCTCCCGAGCATCCGGCGGAAGCGAATAGTGCTATTCCGCCGCATCCGACCCGGATCCGCCATTCTCCTCACCGATCGGCCCTTTTCCTTTCAACAGTGCCTTGATTTCCTTGATTCGGGCGTCGATCCGCTTCTCTAACCGCTGCGTTGATGTTCTCATGTTGTCCTCCATTGCGGCCACCGAATCTGTCAACCCTACGAAATTTTCTTCTAGGGTTTCCAGTCGGCTAGCCTCCTCTTGCGTACGCATGCTCACCATGGTGGAAGAAGGTGCCTCTGATACCAAATGTTAGGAAACTACTAGAGGGAGAGAGAGATCTAGAGAGGAAGAAGGAAGACGGCTAGGTTAGAGAGGAGATGAGAATTACCTTGTAATAATCTTGCTTAGCCCATCCAAGAAGGGGTTCCAGGTTATTTATACCCGAAACCAAGGGGGGCCAGCCAAAGGGGCTGGCTGGCCCCAATAGGGGCTGAACCGGTTTGGTGCCGCCTCCTTCCTATCGTTCTCGACGCTTGTATTGTCTCCCAAATAGCCGCGACTCGGCCCCGAGCATAACAAGCAGCTTGGCTGTCACAGAGGAGGAGAGCTTTGGAAGGGAGCTTTACACCCAGATCGGTAAGAAGACTTTCAAGCCAAGTTAGTTCAGAAACCACCGAAGCCATTGCCCGGTATTCTGCCTCAGCTGATGATCGAGCAACGACCGCTTGTTTCTTGCTTCGCCAGGTAATCAAATGTCCTCCAAAATATGTGCAAAAACCACTGGGTTGCCGTCGATCATCAAGGGAACCAGCATAATCAACATCATAATATGCCACCAATGTTGGTGCTGAAGATGAGGTTTTGTATATCAATCCTTGACCAGAAGCCGTTTTAAGGTATCTGAGAATGCGTTCAACGACTTGAAGATGAGATATTTGAGGGGAATGCATATATCGACTGACAATACCAACAATGAAGGAAATATCCGGTCTAGTAACTGTGAGGTAGATCAATTTCCCAACGAGACGACGATAGTATTCTGGATTCTGGAGTAGGAGATCTGAGTCAAATGCCTGAGCGCACAACTTGTGATTTGCAACCATTGGGATGTCAATCGGTTTACAGCCTGAATAACCAACATCATGAAGGAGGTCGAGGCAATACTTCTGCTGAGAGAGGACGAGACCATCCGGCCGTCTTGCAACCTCAAGACCCAAGAAGTACCGAAGGGACCCCAGATCTTTTGTTTGAAAAACTGTGCTCAGGTGTAGTTTGACCTCCTGTATTCCTTTCGAGTCGTCTCCAGTAATTATGATATCGTCAACGTATACTAACAAAAGACCCGTTCCCGTTGTTCGGTGACGAGTGAACAACTAGAAGTCTGCCGAGCTCCGAGTAAAACCAACCTCCCGAAGGACCTTACTGAACTTGTCAAACCACGCCCGTGGGGATTGTTTGAGACCATATAGAGCTTTCATAAGCGACAGACCTGAGACTCCCCCGTGGTCTCAAACCCAGGAGGTTGCTGCATATACACTGTTTCCTGAAGATCATCATTCAGAAAGGCATTCTTAACATCCAGTTGGAGTAAGAGCCACCGACGATGGACAGCCACAGAGATGAGGACTCGAACGGTGTTGAGTTTGGCCACATGAGAAAAAGTTTCTTCATAGTCAAGCCCTTATTGTTGGGTGAAGCCACGAGCCACCAGACGAGCTTTTGGTCGGTCAATTGTCCCATCAGCAGTATGTTTGATGACAAAGATCCACTTACACCCAACCGGTTTCTGACCCGGAGGAAGGGGGGCGAGAGTCCATGTCCGATTGGCCCAGAGAGCAGCCATTTCCTCCTCCATGGCGGCCCGCCAACCAGGATGTTGGAGCGCCTCCTGCACAGAGGTAGGAACAGAAACTGAGGACAATGAAGTAGCAAATGTCCGAAGGTGGGGATAGAGGCGATGTAGGGAGACAAAGTTCGCCATCGAATGAGCAGTAGAAGCGGGCACCGAATCAGCAGGGCACGGAGAAGCCGAGGTCGAGGCCGACTGCATAGGGGCAACAGAATGAGGAGGGCGGCGAGTGTAGACACGGATAACAGGCTTCTTGGACGGAGCAGGAGCTGGGTCAGGAAGAACCTGTGGAAGAGGCGTAGTAACGGGGATGACATGTCGTGGGAGGGATTGCTGTAGAGGGGTCGGTGGTAGAGGAGTGGGTAGAGGAGGAGAGAAGAAAGGTTGATCCTCCCGGAAGGTAACATCAGCAGATACGGAGACCTTCCGGGTAGCCGGGGAATAACACACATAGCCTTTCTGAGTACGGGAATAGCCGACGAAAATTTGTTTAGCCGCCCGGGGATCCAACTTGTCCGTAGACGGACCCAAAAGATGGATAAAGCAGGTGCAACCAAAGACCCTGAGTTTAATAGGGAAGGCCGGAGCGGAGGGAAAGAGGAGGCTGAACGGAGTGGCATGGTGGAGAACCGAGGAAGAGAGACGGTTGATGAGGAAGCAAGCAGTGGAGACCGCAAAGTTCCAGTAAACTTTGGGAACATTCATGCGAAGCATGAGGGAGCGGACAACGTCAAGCAGATGTCGGTTCTTCTGTTCGGCAATGCCGTTTTGCTGGGGGGTGGAGGCACATGATGTCTGATGAATAATACCGAACTCCGCGCACAGATTAACAAATTTGTTGCTAGTGTACTCGCGAGCATTGTCAGTGCGCAACGTTTTTATGGTAGTGGAGAATTGCGTGCGAGTCTCTAGCACAAAAGCCCGGAAGACGCGGGGAAGCTTGGAGCGATCACGAAGTAAGTAAAGCCACGTCATGTGAGAGTAATCATCAATAAAGGTGATAAAATAGCGATAACCGGAAATACTAGTAATTTTGAAAGGACCCCAAACATCGGAGTGCAGTAAATCAAAAGGAGCCGAGCTCCGAGTACAATGTGCGGGAAAAGAAGAACGCGGCTGCTTGCCGAAAATACAAGAATCACATTGAAAGGGAGGAAGAGATACACCAGGAAACGCCTTCTGAAGGACTGGCAGAGGGGCATGCCCAAGACGGTGATGCTAATCGACGGATGAGACGGAGGAAAGGATGGTCAGAGAGGCATGGAGAAGGTAGAGCTCGTTTTGCAGTTGACCCTTACCAATGGTAATCCGTGTCCGCCGATCCTGTATCAAAAAGGCAGAAGAGGTGAATGTGACAGAGCAATTCATATCATTAGTAAGACGGCCAACAAAAAATAAATTAAATGGGGAGCCTGGAACATAAAGAGCCGAGCGAAGAGAGATGGAGGGGTTGAGGGAGATGTTAACACAGCCGGAGACCGGAACAATCGTCCCATTAGCCACGGTGATACACTTCGGATGAGGAGCATCTGAGAACTTGGGCGACCGCAACGAGGTGATGTGATGAGTGGCACTCGATTCCAAGATCCAGCGCGGACTGGAGGAAAAACAAGTCATACCTGCAGTGGAGGTGGAGACAACAGAAGCGGACGGAGGGCTGTGCAGTCCATGGAGTTGCTGTAGCTGGAGGCGAACGGCCTCAAGGTCGGTGCATGTGGCAGAACTCAGAAGAGCCGTCAACTGCAACAACAGCAGTCAGACGAGGAGGGTAGCCATGTTTCTTGTAGCAAACGGCCTCAGTGTGGCCGTCCCAGCCACAATAGGAACACTTTGGGCGGCCCCGACAACCACGCCCCCTTCCGCGGGAGCCCGAACGTCCACCACGAGCAGAAGACGGTGGGGAAAGTAAGGGGGGAAGGGTCTGCTTGAGAAGGGCCGGAGAGGAGGGTGTAGGAGTATCCGAGGGCGGTGACACTCGAAGGAGCATAGAGCAAACATCAGATAAGGAAGGAGTACTGGCCAAAGCCAGAACCTGAGCACAGATACTCTGAAGGTGTGTCGGGACACGAGCCATCATCATAGCAATGCAAACGACCTCCTTTTGTGCTCGCGAAGCAGCAAGATCAGTAGTAGAAGGTTGATGCTGAATCCAGGACTCCACAAGAGTCTTAGCACGAACAACAAACGATGTCATGTCCGCAGCCCCGCCAGCATCGAGAGCCTGAAGATCGGTAATAATGTCATAGAGGTGCTGGAGGCTGTCCTTGCCGGAGTATAAGGAGTGGAGCTCATCCCACATAGCGTTGTCCGTCTCATGATACATGACCATTTGGTAGGGATCACCCTCCAGGGAATTGAGGAGCCACGTCTGAACACGACCATCGTTGCGCAACCAGTCGTCGGTAGGAGGAGAAGGAGGTCGCTGAGTGAGATGATGAACAAGGCCTTTGGCCTGAAGAACTCGACGAACCGAGTACACCCATGGGATGAAATTCTTTTTTCCAGACAGGGAAATGGTGGTGATCCGCAGCTCATCGCGGATTTCAGGAGGAGCCGGGCGGTCTGCAGAGGGGTTAGCCATGCGGTCTGCAGAGGGGTTAGCCGCCTGGCCGATGGAGTCAACAGAGGATCCCATGTAGACCGGAGAGGTCGCAGCGAGTAGAAAAGGGGCGCGTCGGGAAGAAGAGGTCGCCGCGGGAGAGTACTCTTGCATGACAAGTCCGCGCAGTTTATAGACGAGGACGCAGCGGGTAGTCAAGATGACAAGAGCAGCGGCAAGCACTGAGACAGAAAGGGAGGCCGCGACCTGAGTGCGGATAAACAAACCGCACGGTCACAATGAACACACTAGAGGCCAGAGAATGAGCGAAAAGAGAGGTCGGCTCGAACAAAACACGAGATTAGGCGCAACGGTTAGGGGGAGAGACCGCGCGAGGAGAACCGACGAGAAGGAGAACTCGAGCGGCAAGGAGAAGGCAGCGGGTAGGAGAAGCCACAAATAGGAGAACTCGAGCAGCAAGGAGAAGGCAGCGGGTAGGAGAAGTTGCAAGAAGAGGCTGCGAGTAGGAGAACTCGAGCGACAAGAGGGGGGGGGGCGGCCTTCGCGCGACAAGAAGAAAAGACACGCGCGACAAAGAGACCGCACGACAAGAAAGAAGCCGCAGCGTACAAAAAGAAACAGGCCGAACCGGGAGAGGGTCCCACTGGTCAGGGCAGAAAAGGCTATAAAAGAGAGAGGGGGGGGGGGTGGAACCACGGGAGAGAGAGGGAGAGGATGCGGGTAGACCGCAGGCAGGCCGGCGAGAAGAGCCGGAGAAGAGGAACCCGCAGATAGAAGCGGGTAGGAAAGGAGAGGCCGCATAGCAGTCTGCGGACAGGGGGGAAGGCGGTCTGGGCGGTTGGAAAATGGGAAACCGCAGGGACCGAGAACCTGCCTCTGATACCATGTTGTGAGAGCACAAAACTTGAATGTATTGCTTGTGTATGTAAATACAATGAGAGAATACAAATATATAGGAGAGAGAAGGTGAGAAGAAATTCTATACAAGATGTGAGACTAAGAAGAGAAGAATGAAATACAATAAAGAAAGGGGGGCCCAATAATGGGCCTTTTACATGGGCTTTTCTAACAAATTTAAATTAAAGAAAGTGGCATTAGATTCAACAAAATAAATTTGGAGCGCAACCTACACAATAAAAAATTTAAGTTCATTTAGCGGCGCAAATCATTCATCAATCGCAATCCTGTAACAATCAATATGAACTAAATAACAAACTAGTTGTTCAAAATCGACCCAATTTTGTAGGAAATGAAAGGAAAACAACAATGAATTTGATACGATCTAACAAGAAGAAGAGAGAGAATAGGAGAACCTAGAGAGGAAGGAGAGAATAGGGTTAGGGTTTGAGAGAAGAGAAGGGAAAATACCTGATAGTTCATGAATGCCTCATCCCAAAGCAGCCCCGGGCTATAAATACCCGGGGAAAGAGGGGGCCGGCCGGCCCCCTCAAGTGGGGCTGAACCGGAGTGGTTCAGCCCCCATCCTGGCCGGTTTATTGTGTGGGGGCTGAACCGGATGGTTCAGCCCCGTTGTCTTGCGCGCGCTCCTTGATCCGTCGTGAGTACTTATGTCCCGAGAACCCAAGCGGGTGTGGGGGCATAACATTCCCCTCCCCATCAAGCACCAGCTTGTCCCCAAGGTGGAAGTCTGGAAACCGCTCACGGAACTCTAACAAGTCAACCCATGAGTTGTGCGCTGCATCCATCTGCTTCCATTTGACAAGCACTGCTGGTCGGTATTCCGTGCCCGACTTCTTCCACTTGGTTAGCAAAATGGTTTCGGGGGATGGCCGCAACTCACCCGTGCTGGTTGCCTCGGGTAGGAAAGGGCTGGCCTGAACGGAAGCCCCGAGCTTTTTCTTCAAAACAGAGACATGGAATGTCGGGTGGATGCGAGACCCCGCCGGAAGATCCAAGGTATATGCGACAGGTCCCACCCGGCGAAGAATGCGGAATGGCCCGTAGTAACGTGGGGCGAGTTTCTGATTGACCCTCCGAGAGACAGACATCTGGCGGTAAGGTTGGAGCTTGAGGAAGACCTCATCGCCCACCGCGAATTCCCGCTCAGTGCGGTGTTTGTCTGCCTGTGCCTTCATGCAATCCTGAGCGACCCACAGATTGTCCCGAAGTAAGGCTAAGGTGCGATCCCGGTCCTGAAGTGTCCGTTCCACGGCTGGGAGAGCGGTGCTGGTGGGCTCATAAGAACTCAAAGTAGGGGGAGGACGGCCGTATACCACCTCGAATGGGGTGAGCTTGCTAGCTGTGTGGAAAGACGTGTTGTAGCAGTACTCCGCCCAATGCAACCAACGGGTCCACGTGCGCGGCTCATCCATCACAAAACACCGCAAGTAAGTCTCCACCCCCCTGTTGAGGACCTCTGTCTGTCCGTCCGTCTGAGGATGATGGGCTGTGCTCATGCGTAGCGTGGTACCCTGTAGCCGAAAGAGTTCCTTCCAAAAACTGCTGATAAAAACCGGATCTCTGTCGGAAATGATGGAGCGCGGAAGTCCATGGAGGCGCACAATCTCCCGCGCAAATAACTCTGCAACTGTCTCCCCGGTGTACGGATGGCTCAATGGCAGGAAGTGACCATACTTGGAGAGCTTGTCTACCACCACCAGTATGACGGTCTTGCCTTGGGACTTGGGCAGTCCGTCAATGAAGTCCATGGAGATGGTGTCCCAAACCTGGTGCGGAATCTCTAGCGGGGTGAGAAGCCCGGCTGGTGATGTGGTCTCGTACTTCTGTCGCTGGCAGATCTCACACTCCCGTACAAATTGTTGCACATCGCGACGCATTCCCTTCCAGAAAACATTTGCCCTGAGCCGCTGAAGAGTCCGCAGAATTCCCCCGTGGCCGCCGGTGGGCGAGGCATGAAACTCCTGCATCATCGCTGTCCGCCATGGCGACGCGGATGGAATGACCACTCTGCCCTGAAAGTAAAGCCGCGGGCCCTGAAGATGATAGCCTGGCTCCGTCGCCTTCCCCTGCTGTAGCGCCTCAACAATGTTGCGTAACTCGGGGTCCTGGAGTACCTCTGCCTGTATCTCGTCCAAGGTGGTGATGACCGGTCCCGACACTTGAGAGAGAGAGCTCTCAGGTAGGCGGGAGAGGGCGTCAGCAACCACATTATCTCGGCCTTGTCGGTACACAATCTCGTAGTCATACCCCATCAGCTTGGTTAACCACTTCTGCTGCAGTGGGGACGCCAAACGCTGCTCAAGGAAGTGCTTCAAACTCTGATGGTCCGTACGGACCTGGAAGTGCTGTCCCAAAAGATAGGGCCGCCACATTTCGACCGCATGGATAATTGCCAACATCTCTTTCTCGTACGTCGAAAGTCCCAACGTCCGAGGGGCCAAGGCCTTGCTGAAGTATGCGAGCGGTCGACCCTCCTGCATCAGAACTGCCCCGAGGCCGACGCCCGACGCGTCAGTCTCAACCACGAACTCTTTGGCGAAATCCGGCAGTGCTAACACTGGTGTAGTAGTCATGGCCTGCTTCAAGGCCCGGAAGGCCTCATCCGCTTCGGTGCTCCACTGGAATGCATCCTTCTGTAACAGTTGGGTCAGAGGCCGAGCGATCTTGCCGTAGTCCTTCACAAAACGGCGGTAGTATCCCGTCAGTCCGAGGAAGCCACGCAAGGCTCGCACTGTCGTGGGCTGGGGCCAGGACACCATACTAGCAATCTTCTGTGGGTCGGCCTGGACCCCACGGGCGGACACTAAGTGCCCCAGGTACTCGACCTCACTCTGTCCGAACGAGCACTTGGACCGTTTGGCGTATAGCCGGTGCTCCCGCAGTATGGCGAGGACATGTCGCACGTGCTCCAAGTGATCGTCCCAAGTCCTGCTATAAATTAGTATATCATCAAAAAACACCAGGACATACCGGCGAAGAAGTGGTCGAAAGATCTCGTTCATCACAGCCTGGAAGGTGGAGGGAGCGTTGGCCAAGCCGAACGGCATCACCAAGAACTCATAGTGACCGTCGTGGGTGCGAAACGCCGTTTTGTGGACATCCTCTTCCTTCATTCGAATTTGGTGGTAACCGGACCGGAGGTCCAGTTTGGTGAACAGACTTGCGCCGTGCAACTCATCCAGCAACTCTTCAATCATGGGAATGGGAAACTTGTCCCTGATGGTGGAGCTATTCAGCCCCCGGTAGTCGACGCAGAATCGCCAGGAACCGTCCTTTTTCTTGACCAATATGATCGGAGAAGAGAACGCGCTGGTGCTGGGCCGAATGATGCCTGTCGCCAGCATCTCCCGTACGCTGCGCTCGATCTCTGCCTTCTGAACGTACGGGTAGCGGTAGGGGCGGATATTGGTAGGGTCCACCCCCGTCTTCAGCTGTATCTGGTGATCCCGGAAACGCGACGGAGGAAGAGTGTGTGGCTCCTGGAAGACATCCTCGAACTGTGCTAAAAGAAGCTGAAACTGGTCCGACTCCACCTGTGTTTCGGGCCCCTCGGCCGTCACCCCGAGTATCATGACCATCATACTCCCCTGCTCCTCCAGTCTCAGCAGACTCCGTAGTGAGATCTCCTTGAGGGGGGAGGATCGTATACCGTGTAAGCAGTAATCCGTCCCCTGCTGCGTGAACTCCAGTGTCATGCGGTCCCAGTCCGTGGTCACCCGCCGCAGTTGGCGGAGCCACTGTACCCCAAGAACCATATCGGACCCCTTAATCGGAAGGAGGTAGACATCGGTGCTACACACATATCCCGTAAGATGTATCTCCACGCCCTTCAGTGCCCCTTCGCACCGCAGCTTGCTGCCATCCGCGACCATAACCTGGAAAGCCGCATTCTTGTCAACTGGATGCCCTGCCCTCAGTGCCACCTCCGGGTTGATGAAATTGTGGGTACTCCCACTATCAATGAGGATGGTTACCCTTTGCTTGCCAATCCTGCCCTTGATCCGCATAGTGAGGGGTGCCACACACCCCTCCATGGCCTGAATCGAGACTCCAAACTCCGCCAAGTCCAACCCCTCCTCGTCCTCGAGGCCCGGGGTGTCCTCCTCATCCTCCTCGCGCAGCATGAAGACTTGCACCTTTTGGCAGCGATGCCCCGGGGCGTATTTCTCATCGCAGTTGAAGCACAATCCTTTCTCCTTTCTGGCCTGTAGCTCAGGCCAAGTGAGTCGCGTCACTGTCGGTCGAGCCGCCGGTGCCTGCTCCCTTCTACCTGCCGCTGGGACGGGTGGGGCTCTTGGTGGGGCCCGATTCTTCTGTCGGTTGAAGCGCTCCTCCTGTATGCGCGCCAGACTGATGGCATGACTAAGACTGCGCGGCATGTACGCATGGACCTCATCCCTCAAATGATCCCGCAGGCCGGATATGAAACAACTGAGGAGCGTCTTCTCCTCCCAATTGACCCGGTTTGCTAGCTTCTCAAAGTCTGCTCGGTACTCCATCACTGTACCCTTCTGACGAAGTTTCTGTAGCGTGGCCTCCACATCCTCATACTCCAACGGCCCAAAACGTGCCACGAACCCTTCCACAAAGTTGGCCCATGTCGCGTATCCGTAGGCCCGTATGAACCACTGAGCCCACTGGTATGCGTCGTCTTCCAGATGGAAGGACGCCAACTGCACCCACTGGTCATCTGGAATCTCCTGATAAGTGAAAAACAACTCCGCCTTTTGCACCCACTCCAACGCATACCCGCCGCGGAACTTAGGGAAATTCATGCGAGTTCTCTTCGGAGGCATGTAGGGTCGTTGTTGCATGTCCCCTTGTCTCCCGTTAACCTCCGGCCCTTGCTGTGGTCGGCCGTAATGGTCATGGAAGTTCGCTCCCCCTTGGCCGCCGCCCCATTGCTGTCCTCCGCCTTGAAATCCTTGTCGGGGAGGCTGCTCGTGCCATGTTTCGCCGTTTCCGAACCTCATCGGCCCTCCCCCGTGCTGTGGCGTCGGTAGGAGGCCCATTCTTCCTCCGAAAATGGCGTTGACAGCCCCCGGTGGTCGCAAGGGCACTGCTGGGGCCTCCCGGGTCCTCCAGGGTTCTGCCGCTGCCCTCTCCTGGACGGCGGAGGGGCCGCCTGGTCCGCTTCCGGCCTGCACAGCCGGATGCGGCTGCTGCTGGGCGGCCCAGGTCGACGGATGACGGGGGGGGATAACCGCCCCCTGGTCGGCCGTAATCGGCGCCCCCCGACGCCATCGTCCAGCCCGCCTGGCTGGACGGCGCTCCGGTCCAGGCGGGGGCCGATCCGACGCCCGCTGGCTCCGTGCGGCTCGGATCGGTCCCGATCCCGCCCTGGAACAAATTCCCGGAGCCGGCTGTCCCTCCGTTGGCTGCCGGTTGGCCATTTTGCGACGCTTCCGCTTCCGAATCGCTGCCCGGAACCGCTTTTCCCTTCAACGACTGCATCAACAGCGCCTTGATCTCCTCCATGCGTCCATCCATGCGTTCTTCCATGCTTTTTGTGGACGTGTTCAAGCGAGCTTCCATTGCCGTCACCGAATCCGCCAACCCTACGTAATTCTCCTCTAGGGTTGCCAATCGTGTGGCCTCCGCCTCCGAGCGTGTCACCATGGTCGTAGGAAAGTTCCTCTGATACCAAATGATACGATCTAACAAGAAGAAGAGAGGGAATAGGAGAAACTAGAGAGGAAGGAGAGAATAGGGTTAGGGTTTGAGAGAAGAGAAGGGAAAATACCTGATAGTTCATGAATGCCTCATCCCAAAGCAGCCCCGGGCTATAAATACCCGGGGAAAGAGGGGGCCGGCCGGCCCCCTCAAGTGGGGCTGAACCGGAGTGGTTCAGCCCCCATCCTGGCCGGTTTATTGTGTGGGGGCTGAACCGGATGGTTCAGCCCCGTTGTCTTGCGCGCGCTCCTTGATCCGTCGTGAGTACTTATGTCCCGAGAACCCAAGCGGGTGTGGGGGCATAACAGAATTCTCCCTTAGAGACTATGTTGCATACTCTAGCTAGACAGAGATGAACCAAAGGATTAAGAATGATCTCACCGGGTATGAAAAAGTACTGTGAGGTGGTCGGTGAAGGCCCGGTGGAAGGTTCGGTGGAAGGTCTGGTGGAAGACAAGGGACTCCTTGCACAAACTGTGTAAAAGTGGCTTCGGTGGCTTGCAAGGAAGATGGTGTGGTTATGAGGTAGGATGACATAGAAATCCGCCAAGAGATTAAAGGGGAAATCTAAATCACGTCTAGACACTTTACTGTTTACACGAATAACTCGAGTTATAATAAGATCATGAACATCATATGATTGATTGTATTTTCTTAACCTTCATTCAACTTACTAGTTTTATTTATTAGGCCCTACTTGATTATGAGAAAGATAAGGTTCGTACTGGTGAGCTCCAAGTACCTGTGGTCTCCATTCCAGAACCAATGTCTGTGGACAATCTGGTGGGTGAATTTTGAGTTTATTATTTCAATCATGTTTTTTTGATAATGTGTCATTTAGTGCAAGTTTTTCTATTCTTACAAGTTGTCATTTACAGTTCCTGCAATATTCTTTTAGTTTTCTAGGAATATCCATACGCTAACTGTCAGAATAATTTAACTTAAATTTGTATAATTGGTTCATACCTTACTGAACTTATTGCATTGAATTTTTTAATTAATTCTATGTTTCTACGAATTTGTTGTCATCCTCATATTTAATATGAACTATATATTATTATTTGGGTCTTTGGTCTCTTTCTGTTTCATCTTTTACTGATTGACATCGATTTACCATTTTAATTCGTTCAACTTATGTAAACATCCCCATAATCAGTTCCTTTTTGCACGTATTTAGAAGCCAATATCATTGAAGTTCAGTAAAGATGGAGTAAAATTTTTATCAGGCTGTGCATTTTGTATTTGAATAATTAGAGTAACAAATATCATATTAAATTATTAGCATTAAATACCAAAAGACCATAGAGAAGTCATAGAATAAGTGTGGATCACTGAGAAGTGAAAATATTGTCATTAGGAAATCTTGCATGAACCGAGCTACTTAACAAGATGGGAAAAAGTTTATACTTGAATGAAATCACAAAAAAGATAAGATATATAAGGTGGCGAAGTAAAAATCCTATGGTAGTCAAAATGGAAATCATGCTGGAGATGAGGAAGAAGGTGCTGTTTGCAGGTAAGCAAACAAAAATTTACCATGTTTGATTTCTTTCTTTCCATTTGTGATGAAGAATGTCGACTAGATTGGCAGGCAGAAGGACCGTGCGGACCAGTTGACAAAGAAGTCAACAAGAGTGATCACAGGGGCATCGACATGTGTGATCTGGAGCAGTGAGGGCTAGACCGGATCATTGATGAGGAAAAGAACGCCGACTGGAACATCAACGGGAAGATAAGCCGTTGAGGTCGACAAAACTGCAAAGAGATGGCGTCGTTCACGAGTCCAGCGAGCAATACCGTCGACGAGAGTGCTAGATGGAATCGATGACGGGATTTAGAGTAACACCTTCGTCGTCGATGAGTAGCAGAGGGATCGAGTAGCTGCCACTCCTTCATCGATGAGTCACGACAATGTCAAACCCAAGGCGACAGAAAAAAAAGACGCCCCAAGGCACGAGAGCGGAAGCGGATTAGGGAGGGATCAATGCCTCTGATACCGTGTTGAAATATTGGGAAAAATACAAAGTGCAATTTATTCATCTCTCAAAGAGGGTTTAAAGGTTTTACAATGACTCATAAACTAGAATAGACAATGTGAGACTAAACTCATATACACATTTCTAGAGGACTCTAGTACATAGACCGGAATATAAAATGCGATAACATCAACAACTTTAACAATTAATTAATTGAGTACCAAAAAGTCTGCAACGCTCGATTACCTCAATCGACGGCGACGACGTCAACAGTATGTCTGGTCTAACCCTGAATTTAAAATTATAAAATAGTAATTAAAGATGTTATATACTCCCTACTGATGGATTGGGTGGTATTATTGACTATTCTGATATTAGGTGTTTGTTTATTGCACATATGGTGGAATATGTGAATCAAAGGAAAAATTTTTTCCACAGTGAGGACACCGGGCAAGGGAAGGTTTGTGAGTTCATTATTGACCGTGACAATTGCACCAATATAGTTTTTATCTTCATAGTGTGGAAACTTGGATTATCTACTACCAACCATCCTCATCCATTTTAGTTACAATGACTCAACAGCGGTAGCAGAGTGAGAGTATATATGCAGACTCTGATTTCCTTATCCATTGGGAAATTATATCAGGGCGAAGTGATGTGTGCGTGTTACATCATTTCTATGAGTACTTGTCACATCCTTCCAGGGAGGCTGTGGCAGTTTGATAGGAGGTCTGTGCATAGTGGTTATTGGAACGCCCATTCGTTTTCTAAGGATGGAAAGCAGACTGCGCTTTATCCACCAAACTTTTGGATCCAAAAGATAACGGCCACGCAGTGAAAGCGCAAGTTCTATTAGTCTTCACAATCTCAGTTTATCCGACCACCACCCTATAGCCGCCGTTGTTCGTTGTTCATTACAAGAGAATCTTCAGCAATAATCGACACTGCACTGCAAAACGCCAACCAACTGATCCTAATTCAACATGACAATGAATAATCCTCACTTGGATTATATTTGTTTATCTTGGCAATACGGAATATCACTTGTTGGGGTTGTCCTCAATTATATTCCAAAGGAACTGCACGCTACCATCCTCTAGATATTGCATGCTCATATTATATCCATTCACCTTAGATAAAGCTTTATTCACAGATAAAATGCAGGGCATAATGATTTCATTTACTTTGTGAGGTCTTATGTTAGGGCAAGAGAAAGAGAGAGAAAGGGGGGAGATAAAGGAACCCGGCAAAGCAAACACATACAAAGACCGTGACTTGCTAAGGGATTTCATGAGCTAGAACTCTCTTTTAAACTTGATGACAAGTTAAAATTGAAGGAGTGGTGAAACATTATGATGCTTGGGCCTTCCTCTCCAAAAGGACAACTATCTATTTAATGCTTTTATTTGTTTTGAGTTGTTATGTGTCCCATGCCGTCAGTTATCTAGCAGTTATATTATTACGAGTCTCTTAGGTATTGAGTCGAGTTGATGACTTGAGTCGTGGTTAGGGTTATTAATGTCTTAGTGTTTTAATGTTTCACACATTTTCTTTAGATGGGGTATTTATGCCCAGTCCATCGGGGTCCTATATAAAGACCCCTTAGGTCTTGTAGGAGATATAAATCAATGAAATCAATGTCCTATTTCTCTTTCAAATTCTTCCCTCTCTTTTGTTCTCCTCTTCATCCTCCATTTCTAGGGTTAAGATTGAGCACAACTCCCCTTCTTTCTTTCCCCTCACATTCTTCGTGGGTTGAGATTGGCTCCCCTAGTATCTCCGCCTCCACCGCCACCTCCGAAGAAGCCCCAAAATAGGCACATATCAACTTTTGGTATCAGAGCGATTCAGTCCTTATCTCTTCTTGACTCCCATCGACCAACCTTAATGACTCCATCGACGATTCTTTGAGTTGACCTTTTCTCAAGCCTCGATTTAATCCCGCCTCCCCGAACCAGCCCAGGACAACAACTTGCAGTCCACCCTCCCTTTCATCGACATGGCCACACAGTATCATGTTTCCTCCTCCCAACAGCCGACTCCTCCAGTTATGAGTCTCGCGGGTCGGTGTGCAGTGTGCTCTCCTAGTAGACAATATGCCTGCACTGCTCATTGACGCCACACCCACCAACATCATCGATGCTGAGTCCAAAACTGACATCTATCGATCAGTCGCTGCTCTGCGTCTGCGCCCGCTTCTTCTTCCCTTGCTCCACTCGCAACAACCAACGAGATTCCTCAACAATATGCGGCTGTGTTTGATGACCACATCAGTGTTCGATGACGACATCAACGTCTTCGAGCCTTGCTGACGCCACCCACTGCCTCTTTCACGTCCTTATCATATTGCTTCGACGGCCTCGTCGAAATCTTTACGCCCTACCACCCTTGCATGTGCATCTTCTCTAGCGATTCAACACTGATTGTACCGTCGTTTACAAGGATGAGCCCTGCGCTACTAGAGCCCAACGTCAGCTTCTATTTAGTCGTGCCTCCCTTCTCCAGCATCCTGCCATTCTTGTCGTTCCGAGCAGCACATTAATCCTCCCTTCTCCAACTAGGGATATCTTTAATTGATTTAATTAATTAATTCAGGATTGAATAATTACTTAATCAATTAATTACGTTGGAATTGAAATTAAGCTCTGCCAATGCGGCTATTCTCCATTCATTGATGGCTTCATATAATCATATCAGGCCTCTATGTCGAAACTCATCGTTAACATCACCAATGGTTCGATGTCGGCGACTGCTCCATCAAGGCAGACAATCACGCAGGCACGCAGCTGCAATCCATGCCACTGTCGGGCCCTGCAGGCCGCCTCCAGACGCAGCTTCCATCTCCCCCGCCTGAGATTCTACTAGAATAGTTGTCTCTCACACCGACGGCTGTAGAAGCTCCGCCGCTCTACACAATCCTTGTCACCCCACCATCATCGCCAGGGGTTGCCGCTCCGCAATTTACACCACCGACATCGTGACCTCCAAGCCCTGTGGTGGTGCTGTCTCTGTCTGTGTTGCCGTCACCAGCCCCTGTGGTCGCCATCTCGCAGCCTTTACTTCGATTGCCAACTCTGTCTGCTTGTCTCGATCCGTTCCTTTTGCTGACAATTCTCCAGTTGGCACCGCTGCTTCTCCTCGCCGCATCTCACCCATGGTTTGGGCTTTCGTCGCCATCGACCGTCCACCGAGCACACTTGCCCCGCTTCCCGCTTTGCCAGTCCGTCTTCCCTCCACATGTGACTCAGTCACGCCATCTCCTTGTTGTAGTATTTTCTTGTACCTGGGATCATGTTGATGCCCCTCCGCTTGACACCGCCTCTGCTGCTACGACGCACTATCACGAGTTGTTCTGGGTGGGTTGGGGGGATCAAAGAACTCAAGAACCAGGTCATTCAATACCGTTCGAACTTGAGGTCAAACTCAATTTGAAGAATGGGTGGAATTTTTTGGGTCCCACGCCGTCAGTTATTTAGTGGTTATATTATTAAGAGACTTTTAGGCATTGAGTTGAGTTGTATGAGTCCAATCGTGGTTAGGGTTATTAGTGGCTTTCTCTCTAGAAATTTTCCTTAGAAAATCTTTTTAAGATTCTCCCTTTAGAAATCTAATCATCAATAATTTATCTCATTTAACGAAATTTTATTTGTTGAATAATTCATCTGTTCCTTTTGAGGTAAGAATTCCGGAATTGAGTATTTCAATTATCATTACATTTACTGAAATTCCAATCCTAAATATAATTATTCAATTGAACGATTGAATTGGAATTTTATTTCTCATTTTCAAATCTTGAAGTCTAATTCTATCCACTGATTAAACCTTAACAAATTTCCTTTAATTTTTTTTGTCTTTCTACCCTCCCTCCTGCAGAAAAGCTGCCCAAACCAAGGTATGGGTTGCAAGCTCTACAATATCTTTGCACTCCAATCATCATCCTCTCTTCAATCTCATTCCGCTTTTAGGATTCCTACCTTGTTTCTCTTTTCATAACATTCCTTGCTATATGCACTCCGCTTGGTATGAAAATAAAGGAAGAAAAGGAGAAAAAAAGAAAAATAACGTATAATGGTAAATGATTTATGCTGATTTTTCTTCTTCTTGAGTTGAGGAGAAAATTATTGGAAAAGCAATCTATTTTTTTCTTTTTTATTAAGGGAGTATTACGGGCCTTACGGCTGAAGAAGGGAGTGAGATTCATCGAGGAGAATACTGACATTTGGGAGATCGAGTTCAACAAGTTAACATATGAGAAGAGTGATACTGATGCGATAAAACTTAAAAGTTACTGATTATTAATGTGGTTTTTTTTTTCATTCGGATAAATGGAAGAGAATTATCTGTGAAAAGTAGATCTATATTTATTCTTCCAATTATATTTCACTCAATGCACACAGAGCCATAATAACTTTCAGTTTTCCATCGAGAGATTTGTTTTTAAAACATCAGGTGATTCTTGTAATTCTCACTAAAATGTAGAAATGTTCGAGCATATCTTAATTTACCTAAAGCAGTATGCAATTTCCATGGAACCGAATTTACTCTAGGCAAATGAAATTGAAATATGTTTTGTTGTTTTATTTGCCTTGTTGTCATTGGACGTGCTACTAAACAAGTACTTAAAGATGTATGTTAGGTTGTGAATGATGGATGCCCTAAAGTGCAACCCTAGGTGGAATGCAATGCACACAACTCCTATTGTTGGTGCAAATGCATTAGAGAGTCGGATTAAATTAGCATTTAACAATTAATTAAAATAAAACCTGATTAGGAGTGCATTCGTTCACAGATAATGGAATTGGAAAAAATAAACGCTAATTCACAAGAAATAAAGGCACAAGTAATGTAAGTGTGCAGAGAGCAAGTCTTGCAAGTCAAACAATCTCACAGAAAAATAAACATATGCTATCACATTCACTAAATATAGTCCAAGCAAAATAAAGAAGTATAAACACCAACTATGATTTCACACATTCAGATGGCAATGGGATGCGGCGTTATAGTTATCTGAGGTTGCAGATCTCTCCTAGGAATGGCTTCCGCTGAGGAGAAATCAGGAGGAACTCAGGTAGGGAGGAAAACTGTGATAGGGAATGGATATTGGGGGGAAGGTTGTGTGTGGTCAGGAAGAATGAAGGGGGTGGCTCGATGAAGGCTAAGGGGGTTGCAGTAGGCGCAATCAACAATGGGAATGGAAATAATCATGGATGATAGCGTCGATGGTGGCGGGATGGTGGTCCCTCGGCTGGAGCATGGGCATCAAGTGATGGGGAGGTCTTGACTGTCGTTGGATAAGGGATGATGTGGACTGGGCAGTGTCAGAGTGAGATCAGGGAAGAGCAGCTGACAGACTGGAAAGGAGGAGCGATGATTGTGACTGTTGGAGGAGACAAATAGCAATTTGCGGGAAATGCTATGCTTCAGTTGCAAAGAAGCAGACGGGGCTTGCAGACATAGGAGAGGCCTGCGAACAGGAGGTCGACGAGAATAGAGGTTGCGGAAGACGATGCCTTGGAGTCACACTAAGGAAGTACCTCTCGATGCCGAACCAAGAGAGAGGGGATCAACGGTTCCAAAACTAAAATTATAACCACAATGTCTCCAACCGATGCGTTTACGCATGAATATAAAGTACATAACTGATATGCCACTCAGATCAGACGACTCAAAATGTCCAAACCGATCAGGTGTCAAATAGACTCAAAAAATGAAAATAAGTACATGAGATCGACTCAGAATGACCATCAAAACGCATATGTGGACTCAGATCCTCTGAACGAGTAGCGGATCATGACTCATGTGGAAATAGACGTATGTAGGCCGACGATCTCCATCAACTCTCCTCTACTTGAAAGTACTCATCTGCAGTCAGTGAACATGGTCGTACTCTCGACGTAGTCTAGGGAGAGTCGCTTAAGTTTCTCTGGGGAAATCCAAGTGTGATTTGAGATCGGGTGACCGCTCCAATTGATAAGATATCACAGTGTATCTCGCTCGCCTACGACTTTAAAGTCATGGGCAATAATATGAAGTATATCTCCGGTGGTCACGTGTAGTTTTGAGTGAGATGTATCTCTTTCTTAAAACTGAACTGGTGGAACCATTGGTGGTGTGAGGTGGCCCCTTAGTTATTAAAGGATCAAGGCGCACTAAGATGCAAAGGGATCTTGGAGTCTAGACTCAAGGCACACTAAGGCGCAAAGGGTCTTGGAGCCTAGGCTCAAGGCGTATGCGCGCACGCCTGACGAGGGTAAGACACAACCACATCCATTTTAAATAATAACCTTCAACCATCAGTTCATCTTCTTGATCAGATTCTTTATTTATTTTACTGATTAATCATTTATTACTATCATTTATATCTCTTTAAAAATAGAATCAATGGAGTCACTTGCATCGTATTTTAGTCAAAGCTCGATTTTGTTTTACAAACACTATAACAACAACAACACTCAAGTCAGTGGGGTCGACTATATGGATCCTTTGTCGCCATTGTGCTCTATCTTTTTGTGGGATTTAGTGTTTCACAAATGCTAAATCATGCAAATTTTTTCTAGTTTTTACATTATTTATTTCTTTATTTTGGAAAAGTTTACAGTAGAAATTTCACTCATGCACATCTTTTATGTTCCAAAGGCGCAAAAAAGGCGTACAAATGAACACACCATTGAGCATGGTGAATCTCGAGTCTTAGGCGCATTTTAACAACGCAGGGTGGCCCTCTTGGTGGGACTTGTCAGGATGAAACTGGGATGGAGTGGAAGTATAAGAATCTATGGCTCATGCGTGGGTGTGGAGAAGGAATCCAAATACTCGCACTCCTCATATTAAGGAGATAGGTTCTCTACATTGAATACTCGGTTTATTCACATATTTTGAGGGATGTTAATGTACAACCCTGTATTCATCGAGTGAACCCCTCGTAGCAGGATCGAGGCGGGGGAAGTGGTTTTTGAGAGTCAGACGAGTCGGATGGGCGAGTGGACCAGGATCTCTCCCCAACTCGCGTAGGTCATGCAGCCGAAGGCGTAGGAGGCGAGTGGGGCACGTGGGCCTGCACTCGCCCCCGGATCAGACAAGGGGAGGGGCGAGTGCGGTAACCCAGCTTGCACTCGCCCAAGCCACGAGTCGGCAGCGAGTGCCAGTCTCACCAAGGCACTCCCCGGCCCAGGCGAGTGTAAGCGGCTCAAACCACTCGCTTAGTAGTGTTTTTACCAGAATGCCCTCGCTGGTCTGTTAATAACCACTCCAAATAGCGGAGTTTAGATATTGGCAGATCGATCTGGGTTGCGCATAGTATTTCCAAAAGGCGGGATTGCGCTATTGGCAGGCCAAGTCAGAAAAACTATAAATAGTATTTCCAAGGCACTCCCCGGCCCAGGCGAGTGTAAGCGGCTCAAACCACTCGCTTAGTAGTGTTTTTACCAGAATGCCCTCGCTGGTCTGTTAATAACCACTCCAAATAGCGGAGTTTAGATATTGGCAGATCGATCTGGGTTGCGCATAGTATTTCCAAAAGGCGGGATTGCGCTATTGGCAGGCCAAGTCAGAAAAACTATAAATAGAACCTTAAGGGCACCTTTGAGGGGGATCGTTCCTTGGATTTCTTCCCCCTCCATTTTGCTTTGTTTGGTTTCTAGATCCCTCCAAGGTGCCCAACTCAGCTTTGGCTTGGGAGGGGAAGTTCTCTCAGATCTTCCAGGTGTGTGGCGGGACCTCCGCGCTGCAGCTCAGGGTCTGTTCCTTAGTTCCAAGTCTTTGGTCAGGAGCTCAACTCAGGATAAGTAAGTGCAGACTACCCCCTTTGGGTCCGAACTCTCTTTGAGACCGGGTAGCTGTTTCAACAGTTAATCTTATATGTATTTGTACCGATCCTTCGTATGACTGTATAGGGACTCATTCGACAAGTGCTTAAATTTTATTATTCATTGTGGGAACATCTCAGATCGTATGTAAATCATCACATGCTCTCCAATTTCAAAATTTTGGTCCATCTGGTGTTATCTGCTTTACTTATTGTAATTTTGCATTCGACAAATTCACGTAATTCATGCAAATGACGCAAAACATGCAATAAATATGAATCATGCAACACAAAAGAGTCATGCACTATATGTAAATGATCATGCAATAAATGTAAATGATGAACAATATGACCTACTGCTTACACTGAGGTTCTTTGGTGCTACAAGGAATTCCTGAGATGGGCACATGGTCAGGAGGCTTGGTAGGTGGAGTATAGAAAAATTCATCGCAGGGGCAATGCACATTCAAATAAGCACCAGAGACATCAATAATAAGATGTCATAATATAATATGTTGAATGTTTTTTTATTGTGCTAGTGATTATGAATAAGATCACTGAGTCATCAAGTGTATTTTTAAACTTGGCTGACCTACTAATAATGGATACATCACTACTGAGGGATGACCTAACACGTGTCTCTCTAGGTGGAGTGCAGAAATACTCGTTGAGTGTGTGTTAAACACTCGTAAGATTGTGTGAGACATGGACTCTATGATGCGCTAAATGTCTCCGCAAAGTGAAAACTCATCAGGTGGCTCATCAGAAGGGAAATAATAAAAATCATCACAGATACGACAAGTACTGGAATAGGTTCCTGGTATAGCGAGAGTGTACTCAAAAATAGATGAGGCAACCACTACAAGGTCACTACTAGACTCTTGAATCTTACTTCGGACATGGCTCATCACTATAACATAGAGAGACTCTAGGGAGTCTGTACTTGAAGGTGAGCCTATGATTGAGTCCATAATTAGGCTTATGTAGGAAGTTTAGGAATGACATACAACTACAGGATGACTGGGTTGCTTGAACTCACTCTCTATCAGAGCCATATACTTTGAGTTAGTAATCACTGTGTCTGTAGAGGCTTCAGAAGCCACGGTGGTTGCCACTACATACGTAACCTTAGTATCCAAACTCTCACTCAAAAAATCACCCTTTTTAAAGATATGCAAAAGTCTCGATGACTCTGCACTAATTGATAAGCCGACCTTACCCTTGGGATGGTCCATGGGTTGGGTTAGAGATAGGGTAGTTTTTCGTCCCTTATCAAACAATACACGTGTTAGATCATCCATAACACGTGACATCACAGTCATACAACCAAAGTCGCTCAAGTAATATGTGCGCTACGTCCAAGGGTAAGACGTCGCACCAAACCTTGTCCTCAATGGATGCTAGACGAATCGGGACCAACCGTCTTTGTGTAACTTGGATGGTAGACTTGTCCACCCAAAGGATGCGGTAAGGATATGGGTGTGATTCAGATGTAAGCCGCATATACTCCAGGCCTTTCTTGGCAACAATATTGACACAACTGCTACTAACAATAGTAAGCTTGCAGGGACCTCCGACACTAGGAAAATGTGTTGAAAATAGTAGTGTGTCGCCAATCTTCTTTTGCACGTGGAGTGTGCAAAAGGTGGCGAATCACCCCTAACTCCAGTGACCTCAACGTCGCTCTCCCATCAGTCCTTCACGATGGTTGTAATATTCTCAACGGGTGTTGTAATCTTCTCAGTGGATGTTTCCTCAACTGTAGTGACGGGCTCACCCTCTTCTTCAATCAGTAAGTTCCTAGTCGAGCATTGCGCAACCTTGTGCCCCCTGCCAGAGCACCTGTAGTACTGTACGTCTCCCGACTTGGAATCTTCTTCAATAATCACTTTGCCTTTAGCATCCACAAGGGTGCGGGGAGGCAAAGTGGCAGTGGTCGTGGTTGGTGCGGGCCTCCTAAATGTTAAAGTGTCAGATCGTGGGGTGACTTATCTTGGGACTGCGATGTACATGTACTGCTCGTACTCTAGTGCTAGTTGAAACACCTGCTCAAGTATCTCTACTCTATTTGGAATCGGTTCTCTTCGTATCTCAAATACGAGTTTGGCCCGAATATAGGATGCATTTGCAATCAACTCCTCTAGGATTCCGCTCCTCATCATTAATTCATCAAAACATGACAATATACTCGACAACAGAAATGGTCCCCCGTCGAAGAGTGTAAAAATGGTCTAGAAGTTGGTCTCAATACGAGGCAGGAAGATATTTGTCCTTCAACCACTGTTTCATTTTAACCCATCTGGTCATGAGGTAGCATCCATCTCGTTCAATATATCTCTCTAGGTTCGTCTAGTAGATTTTGGCTTGCCCGTGTAACATCATTTTGGCAAACCGTACTCACCTCTCATCACTTATTTTGTACCTTTCGAAGTTATGGTCTATGTCCAAGAGCTAATCGCTAAATGCCTTCGGGTCCAGGTGAGTGTCGAATGATGGCGCGTCAATGCGGATGTGTCGGGTAATGTCATCCTCGGCTGGTGTTGCTCCGCGTGGTTTCGAGTATTCATCATAATGATCATCATGATCATAATCGTGTCATGTTGGTAGAGTGCGATCATCATAACGCGTGGGTGTGGCTTTGACCTTTTGGAATGCCTAACTAATCGACTCTAATGCCAACCCTAGCAATGTCATCCCTAATGATGCCAAATTGTGCTCTATTTGCTCAAATCAATCAAGTACTGGTCTTTGGAACTTGACGTGCGTCATGTCTGAATTCAAACTGGAAACTCAATCGCCGGTGAGGTTTTGGTCAGACGTAGATGATCTTAACAACCTACTACTATGTAGCACATAATGTGGCCCAACCTTGTGCTCTTATACCAATTTGATGCAGAGTAGGTTGTGAATGATGGATGTCCTAAAGTGCAACCTTAGGTGGAATGCAGTATGCTTACTGACAACTCCTAATGTTGGTGAAAATGCAATAGATAATTCGATCAATTTAGCAATTAAAAATTAATTAAAATACAACTTGGTCAGGAACACATTCGTTCAAATAATGGAATTGAAAAAAAACAAGTGCTAATTCACAGGCAATAGAGACACAAGTAATGTATGTGTGAGATGAATAAGTCCTGCAAGTCAGACAATCTTACAGAAGAACAACCATATGCTATCACATCCACTACATGTAATCCAAGTAAACAAAATAAAGAAGCACAACCACCAACAACGATTTACATATGCAGATAGCAACGAGATGTGCCGCTATGGATATTCAAGAGCTACTGATCCCTCTTAGGAACGTGTGCCGCTGAGGAAAAACGAAGGGGGGTGGGTGGGTAGGGAGGAAAAATGTGATATGGAATGAAGATTGAGGGGAAGGTGGCGGGTGGTGATGAAGAATAAAGGGTATGACTCAATGAAGGCTAGGGGTGCTGCAGACGCAATTGACAGTGAAATGAAGAGAATCAAGGTTGGCAGCGTCTGTGGTGGAGGGATGGTGGTCCCTCAGCTGGAGCGTGTGTGTCGAGTGATGGGGAGGTCTTGTATGGTGTTGGATAAGGGCGGTGATGGGCTGGGCGGTGTCGGAGTGAGGTCGGGGAAGAAGGGCTGGCGTCAGACTGGGATATAGTAATCTTTTAGAATTTTGAGTTAAGTACACCACATTACTCTTAAACAACATTACCAAATTAATCACAAGTAATCTCTTAGAATATTGATATAGTAAGTAATGTGTAGACTTCCCATTATTTTGTTGAGGTCCTTTTATCCCTGCAATATATTCCTTTTTCTTATGTGATTACATTCCTTTGATTAGGCTGCAAGTAATCAAGCATTAAGTTCAGGCAGAGCTAGAAGGGATTCTGCTGCACGAGCCATGCAGGGATGGCACTCTCAAAGGTTGCTTGGTAACGGTGAAGTCGGGGACCCAATCATAAAGGTTTTTTAGTTTTTTATGTATTTGTCTCTCGGCTTAGGTTATAGTTGGTATGAATGGTCTTTTTACTATTTAGGATGTATTAATGATCCTTCCGTTGAACATATTTTTAAATACGAATGACACTACATGTGAAAAGGCATTTAATTTGGTTAAGCTCACTTGTGCTCTTGGGATGTGTGTGCCATATGAAGGGGCCTAAGTTTTGCATTTGAGCATCTGTCACAAATTTGTGCATGTGAATGCTTGTATTTTGGTGGTAATATGATTGCACACGTGTACTTTTTGGAGGAATAACAGTAAGAACAGATAAAATTATAAAGGACTAATTGTTAGGGACACCTGTACAAATGTCATGCACTAATTCGGTAGGGACAAATTTTGTGTATTATGTTCGAACACAATAAAATCTCCAAGAAAAGGACTATAAGGGTTGCTTTTTGGAATAATATATGGGACACTTTGAAGAAAAAGAGAATCGGATTTCAAATAAATACACCCTACAATAGTCATGGGATTATTTTAATCATATTGCCAGTGGTATTAGCTTTGCTGTAGAATCTTACTAGTTTTCTTCCCTTGCAGGATAAGGGTTCAATTTCTTTTTTAAAGAAAGATAAACATCTCAAGTCCATTGGTAATTCTTATTTGTTTTTTTTCTTTTGAAATTAACATCTAATGAATACTGATCTCTTCTGTATATTTCATTCAGGTCTACCCCTTAAGAAGAAAAAGCCATCTAGTATAGAGCGTGCAGTTAAAGTGGCACGTGCAAAAAGTCTCAAACCCCAGTTAAGATTTTTCAATGCACAGAATTTCTCGTAATTTTCTTGATATTTATTAGTTTAGCATTATCTATTTGAACTAATTTTAATGTATCTTTTCCCATATTTGAATGTTTTTAATGATTTAGAGCAAGTCGATAATCACTGGTCTCCCTCTAAGAAAACTGTTATTTGCTCCAAAGCAGGACGGGTAATCAATTTCATAATCAATGTCAACCATAATAATTTGTAAATATTCAGAAAATAATTGATAGTAATGTTTAATTTGTTAATTGAATGCAAAGAACATTAAAATGATTATTGTTAGAGTTATTAATATTTGTGTATTATTAATATTTATGTGTTTAATCCCACATTGTAGTTTTAGGTTTGTGAGTCTTGTTATAATCATATATATTTCCCCTTTGAGGATGAGTAATATGCACCTTTTATTTCAATTTTATCATTTTCCAACATGGCATTAGAGGTGAAGTCGACTCTGAGAAATTTTTCGTCGCCCTAATTTGTTGGCGACCTAAAGATCTCAGCCTTCCTCTGATTTCTGGTCTTTTCCTCCCTCTCATTCCCATCCTGCATTGCTAAAAATCCCGCCAAGCAGCTTCCTTCCCGCTCCCGTCGACAGAATCATCATTTCATTTCATCGGCAGGAGTGGCCTCTATACCCCTCGACGAGGAGGGGCTCTGCTGTTGTTGCTGCCGTCAAACCTATGTTCTGCTGCTGCTTGCCTTCATTTATCCTGTCGTCATCTTGCCCACAGTTTCCGTCGACGGGAGACAAATGTAGCATCCGACGGTTCACATCGAACTCGTTTGCGCAGATCTCCAGCTTCCGTCGCTTCTCCCGCAGATCTCCAGCTTCCGTCGTCACTTTTCCCGTGGATCTCGCTACTCCCGTCGCTACTTCTCCCGTAGATCTCGCTGCTCCCGTCGCTACTTCTCCCGATGCCATATCCCACAGATCTCGCTGCTCTCGCTCTCATCGATGATGGTTGTTTTCGCTCCTGTCTTCCGTCGACATCGACATAATCCTGGCTCATACTTCCTGTCTTTTAGTCGAGCCCCTGCTGCTGCACCTGAGCCTATTCTTCCTTCCGGTCATTTTTTTGGATGCTCATGGCGCTTCCTTTTCTGGTCGAGCTCCTCTGTCGTTGTTATTCTCCTGCAACAGACCTTCTTCTGCATACCGAAGATATGGATCCCAATGCCCGCTTCTCTCGTCGCTGATAGAGCTGTTGTTTTTTTTTCCTGTTTTTAAAGTTTTTTTGTGTTGTGTTGTTAGTGTCCATGCGATCTATGCCTTAATGCACGTGTTCTACGTGAGGAGGTGTTTTCTATGCCTTCATGCACGTCTTCCACGTTAGGGGGAGCATTTGTCATAACGGCGACTCAGATGCCTCTTTCCCAACTCCTGCCTTAGTCACACATGGCCTCCAGGCGTACCCTGTGCCTTTATGCGCATCATCCACGTGAGGTGGAGTGTTTGTGATAATGGCAACTCGTATGCCTCTTTCCCGACTCCTGCCTTAGTCACACATGGCCTCCAGACATATTTTGTTTGTTGTTTGTGTCTCCCCATATTTGTATTCGATTTGAGGTATGGTTGGTTTGGCCATTGTTGGTTGACGTAGTTTCTGCTCCGGGAGCATCTAGCGTGATCATGGTCAATTTGTGGACCAACGTCGCGTGGCTTATGCCCGGTTGAAGTTTCTCCGGTGGCATGCGGTTGGGCTTCAGTGGCTGCAGTTTTTGTCCCACGTTGCCAACCAACATTTACCTCTCTTTTTATGTTGTCTTCAAGCTAAAAGTTTCACCTCCAGCTTGAGGGAGAGTGTTTGAATTATTTATACTTGGGTATTTAGTATGTTTGGGGTTTAGTCTCACATCGTAGTTTTAAGTTTGTGAGTCTTGTTATAATCTTATATATTTTCCCTTTGAGGATGAGTACTATGCACCTTCTATTTCCATTTCATCACTTTCCAACGATTATATATCAAAATCCACTTCTAGATGGATATATACCAGAATAGACTAAAGGAATGGAGCATGACTTATGGATGGATGAGGAGGAAATGCAGAGCCATGATGCTTCCTATAGACACGTGACTTACAACAGAAAGTAGAAACTTTCAAATTAGGAAGAGCTAATTGAAGCATTGTAAGGATAGGATTCCTAGATGACGATTCTAATCAACAATGTATATGGAAATAACAAAAGAACTGGGGATGTTCAAAATGAAGAACTCATTCTCCAGCTCACATCTGCCACTATTACATGTCTAAAGATCTTGTATAAAAATGAAGAAGAGTTGAAAAATGTTGAGCTATTATGATCTTGAGTAATATGGAAAGCAAATAATAAATCCAAGTGCGTACCAAGCATATGAATGACAAAACAAAATTTGAGAGTAGGAGTTAAAGCCACTACTCATTTGGAAACACGGATCGTATCATCATTAATAGAAATAATATTTCTTGATGAAATAGTTCTGGTATAACACAAGCTCCTGAGGTGTCATATGAACCGTAGCACCAAAATATATAATTTAAGATGCATTATGAGATGAGTAAGATACACCTTTTGTTATGGAGCAACACGATGTCGAGCCCCCATGGCGGGTTTACGCGCGTCAGGCGCGGACATCGGATGGCTGGACTGAGCCCATGGAAGAGATCACGCCTTAGCCGTTACCGCGTCATTTAATTTCAGCAATTATGTTTTATTTTTCAGCAATTATGTTGGCGAATTGTTTGCGCCGTAATTATGTTTTTTCTTATATGTTTTTGCGCTCCGGATGCCTTTAAGGGGCAGCGCCTGTTGTGTGGAACACATGCTGAATGAATTTTGATTTTCCTTCTTTCTCCTCTAACCGTAAGCTCCCCTCTCTCTTTCTCTCCCTCTCTCTCTCGGTACCCCCTACCGCCGCTGTCACCCCTCCCTCCCTCGACTAGGCCCCACGATCATGCCATTCCTCTTCAGCCCGACGCATCAACATTTTCAGTCAGACCTTACTGCTATGGGCACGTGAAGAAGGACGAGATCAAGAGGCTCGTTCGCGACATGCTGATGGGGGCCTCATCCGCCCCAGTGCAAGCCCCTTATTCAGCCCGGTCCTCCTGGTGAGGAAGGACGACAGCTGACGTTTCTGCGTGGACTATCAAGAGCTCAACAAAGCCACTGTTCCAGACAAGTACTCGATCCCGGTGATCCAGGAGCTTTTAGATGAGCTCCACGACGCAACCGTCTTCACCAAGCTGGACCTCCGAGTGGGCTACCATCAGATTCGAGTCTGGCCGGCCGACGTCGCCAAGATGGCCTTCAGGACACATGACGACCACTATGAGTTTTTGGTTATGCTTTTTGGCTTGACCAAGGACACGATGAACATCTTTCATCCGGTACTTCGACAACATGTTCTTGTTTTTTTTGATGACATCTTGGTTTACAGTTCTTCTTGGCAGGAGCATCTACAGTACGTCCGTTATACGTTGGCCACTCTACAGCGCCACCACCCAATAAAGTGCTTGTTTGGGGTTCCAAAAGTGTGCTATCTGGGACACACCATTTGCGCCGTAGGAGTTGCAATGGATAGTGACAAGATCGAGGCGGTCCTCCAGTGACCAACACCATCATCTCTCCGCGATGTACGCGGGTTCCTGGGTCTGACAGGATACTACCGTCGGTTCATCCAGGGATACGACACGATGGCCCGTACCTTCACCCAGCTCCTGAAGAAATCTGCCGAGGTCCCTTCAAGTGGTTGGCAACGGCCTCCACTGCGTTTGTAATCTTCAGTAGGCCTTGGTCCATGCCCCGGTGTTAGCCATGCCAGATTTCTCCTAGCCATTCCTTGTGGAGTGCGACGCGTCGGGCGTCGGCGTAAGAGCCGTTCTCATGCAGGATGGCCGCCCTGTGGCCTATTTTTGCCGTGCCTTCTCTGACACCATCCGCAGCCGCTCCGCCTACGAGAACGAGCTCATGGGCCTCGTCCTCGCAGTTCAGCACTGGCGCCCCTATCTCATGAGCCTACGGTTTGTGGTCCGTACTGACCAACACAGCCTCCGCTACCTCCTACAACAGAAGATTGCTACGCCCGCTCAACAGGTGTGGGTGGCCAAACTCCTAGGCCGTGACTTCAACATCGAGTTTTGACCAGGAAAGGCAAACCGCGCGACCGACGCCCTCTCACAATTCCATCCTAGCGGCCATCTCCCGTCCGGTCTGGGAAGATGCGGATACCCTCCGACGGGAACTCGAAGCAGACCCGACGCTCAACAGGATCCGGACAGCACTCCTCAGGGACGTGAATGCGCGACCACCATACTCCTTGGTCGACGACCGCCTTCTCTTCAAGGGCCGCCTCGTACTCGCCCCCTCCTCCCCGAGCATCCCTCTCCTGTTGGCTAAGTTCCATGCGTCTCCGATAGGGGGACACGCCGGCACCTACCGGACGTACCATCGGCTAGGAGTCTCTCTCTACTGGCCCCACATGTTCCGCCAGGTCAAAGCATTCGTGGCCTCCCGCCTCATCTGCCAGAAGGCCAAATATGAGGCCACCTTCCCGGGAGGTTTACTTCAGCCCTTTCCGATTCCCGACCCAGTTTGGGACAACATCGCCATGGACTTCATCACGTGACTGCCCCGCTCACATGGACATGACTACATCCTTGTCGTGGTGGGCCGGCTCTCGAAGTATGCTCATTTCATTCCCCTTCGCCATCCGTACACTGCAGCCACCGTTGCCGACAACTTCATCCAGGGGGTCGTGCGCCTCCGCGGTTTTCCTCAATCGATTGTCAGCGACTGTGATCCGCTCTTCTTTAGTACCTTCTGGACTACACTGTTCCGCTTGTAGGGTACCCGTCTACGCATGAGCACGACGTACCACCCACACACCGACGACCAATCGAAGGTACTCAACCGATGTTTGGAAACGTACCTCCGCTGCTTCGTGGGGGTGCAGCCTCGCAGTTAGGCCATGTGACTCAGGTGGGCTGAGTACGCTTACAACACCGTTTACCACCAGACGGCTGACACTACCCTGTTTGAGGCCGTTTACGGCCGACCTCCACCGTCTATTGTCCGCCACCTCCCAGGGGAATGCCAGGTGGAGAGTCCGACGAACGATCTCCACGACAGGGACACCATTCTGGATCATCTGAAGCACCATCTGCGACGGGCCCAACGGAAGATGGTTTCCTTCGCCAACAGGAAACGTCGGAATCTCTTCTTTGAGGTGCGAGAGAAGGTCTTCATCAAGCTCCACCCCTATCGCCAACTTTCGGTGGCTCGCTGGTCGTGCCCGAAATTAGCACCTCGGTTCTTCGGGCCATTTGAGATCCTCGCCCACATCGGGGTGGTCGCTTACCGCCTTCGCCTCCCAACCGGGAGCCGCATCCATCCGGTCTTCCATGTCTCACAACTTTGGCACGTGGTGTGGGAGCACGCTACCACGGATCACTTCCCGACCGACCCTGACCTCACAGGGGAGGTGCCATACTACCCCGCCATGATCCTCGATCGTATATGCCACACCATGGGGGACCATATATTGGAGGAGGTCCTTGTGGCTTGGACCGGCCGCCCAGACTCGGACGCGACGTGGCTGCCCCGGGATGACTTCCGCCGCCAGTTTGCCGACTACTGCCTTGAGGACAAGACACATTTTCCAGACGGTGGCATTGTTACGGAACTACATGACACCGAGCCCCCGTGGTGGGTTTTCACGCGTCTGGCGTTGACATCGGACGACCGGACTGAGCCCACAGAAGAGATCGCGCCTTAGCCGTTACCGCGTCATTTAATTTCAGCAATTATGTTTTATTTTTCAGCAATTATGTTGGTGAATTGTTTGCACCGTAATTATGTTTTTTTCTTTTATGTTTTTGCGCCCCGGATTCCTGTAAGAGGCCGCGCCTGCTGTGTGGAACGGATGCTGGATGAATTTTGATTTTCCCTCTTTCTCCTCTAACCCTAAGCTCCCCCCCCCCCCACTCTCTCCCTCTCTCCCTCTCTCTCCCGGTACCCCTACCGCCGCTGTCACCCCTCCCTTCCCCGACAACGCATCACCTTTCATCACTGCAAAAGACATGATCCTCAAAGGTTTTTGAGCATGTAATCCACTAAGGCCTCAAAGAAGATTTTCAAATCCCATAGAAGTGTACATTGGGAGATGAAGTGTGACCAGGAGAATGTTGTGATTGTGATCATTTTGTTGGGTACTCTTGCTTATGGTAACATGTTTCAATATGATTTGGATTCCCACATGATGTGCAACTGCTATGTGGCTAACCTTCGACACCTTGATAGTTAGATCCTCTGCTGTTCCCATCTTGTTGATGACGATTCCTTTGAAGTCACTCACAAGCATGGCAGTGCAGGTGGTCAGGTGAGGCACAAGAGTCTTACTGAAGAAGAGCCTGAGGAGAGGGGATGAGGAAACATCATAATGAGTAACTTTGAGGAGCACGTGTCACATCAGAATAAAATGGTTTATTTATTCATGCAATTTTTTTCTTCTATCGGTAATATTTTGCTTTAACTTATTTTATTTCATAGAGTTGGGTGCATTTTGTTTTGTTTTATTGGCTTGATCTAGTAATAAGATCATAAATAAATTGATTTTTTTAATATAACTGTTGGAATATAAGAAAAAAAATATAAGGTGCAATTTATTCATCCCTCAAGGGGGTATATAAAGGATTACAAGGGGCATACCAAACATCGATGGCCGATGTGGGACAAAAACACAACACACACCTAAGACACTAATACATAACATGAAATATAAAGTACATTTAATGTGCAAATTCCAACACTCCCCCTCAAGCTGGAGTGAAAACTTTGAGCTTAAAAACATCATATAAAAGTACTGGAGGTAGGAGATGTGGGGCAAAACATCAGGCAAGCCACCAGGGGAAATTCCAAACCCGGGACATAGTCACACACGACGCATACCCATACACGACACAGGTCCCACACACGACGTGGACTCGCTGGAATCAGGTTAACCAACATCATCTACACACACAACATGTTGAATGTTACGTAAGATGTAGGGATAATCATCAAATGGATTATCCGTCGGGGATAATCCCCACACAAATGGGTTCCACACGACACAGTCCCGCACGACCCAACCCGCCGAAATTAGGACAACCAACAACGATCGTACCACAACACATGTCAATAAAAAAAGGGAGAATCAAACAACACAAGACATAAGCCGGGAATACCGTATGAGACATTGAGACTAAGGCGAAAGTTGGGAAATACCTTCTGAGTCGCCTTTGTCTGTAACACTCTCCCTCACGTGGAATAAACATTCATGACATCATAACAAAACGTAGCAAACATTAACAATAATTAAGCAAAAAGAACACAAAAAACAACTAAAAACAAATAAACCATCAAGGAGCTCAAACATCAACAAATGGATAACATCCTGGAAGCGAAAGATATGACTGGAACCAGATGCGCTCAGGCTGGAAGGAATGGTTGCGACTGGAGTCAACGAAAATAAGAGGCAACATCTAGATCTTGGAGCAGAAAGCGCATCGAGAGAGCTGATCCTCGTCAACGACGTAGCAAGCAGCTGCGGAAGCCACAAAGTCTGGATCAGAAGCAGAGGAATGAGCGGAAATAGCCGACCAGATTATCCATTAGGACCACATACAAGAATGCCGACAGGATCGGCAGATAGAAGAACCGTGTGGACATGTCTACATAGAAGTCGACGAGAGTGAGCATAGGAGCATCAACTGAAGAGAGCTGGAGCAGTGAGGGCCAGAAGGGATTGTCGACGAGGAAAAGAATGCCTACTGGAACATTCGCGGGAAGGGAAGCCGCCGAGGTTGACGAAACTGCAAAGAGATGACGTCGTGTGGGAGAAGCTCGATTGGATCATCGGGATTGGTAGTCGGACAGGAATTAGCGGCGCACGTAGTCGTCGGAGCTGTCAAGGACATGGATTTCGCAGGTGAATGGGAGAAGGGTGATGGAGTGGGAGCAGAAGCCGACTCTTTAATTGGCAGCAGCGGGCAAGCGAAAGAGCATCCTGCGGGAGCAGCGATTCCCCCACAGAAATCCCTAAGGCTCATGTGAGCGGGGCAATCAGAGGAAACAATATCCTCTTTGATACCATGTTGGAATATAAGAAATAAAATGGATTTTTGGCGGAATGCACCTCCTAATTTCATGTGATTGACATAATGCACCCCAAATATTTAAATATGGTGGAATGCACCCCCAACACTTTTTAGGGGTATTTTGGTCTTGTTCTTATGGTTTGATTTGATTTGACCAAAAATAATACGGCGGAATGCACCCCCTATTTTGATTTCATTGGCAGAATGCACCCCGACTCTTTTTTGAAGATTTTTTTGGTCTTGGTCTTAGGTGTTGGTTTCATTATTTGACCGGATACTACAAGGGAAAATATATTTTTAGCGACAAAAATTTTTGGTCACTAGATATTACGGGTTGGTCACAGAGAACATTTAGTGACCAAATTTATTTTGTCACGAGATCGTTGCAAAAAGGCCGTCGCTAATGTATTTAGTGACCAAAATAATTTTTGTCACTAGTATATTTTTTAGTGACGGAACGAATGTTCGTTGCTAAATATTTTTAGCGACCAAACCATTTGTCACTAAAAAAGTACTTTTTGTGACCAAATTAATTTAGTCACTAATTGCGTACTGCAATTGTGACCAAATTTTGTCACTAAATGTTAATTTTATTTGTGACGAAATATTTGGGCATTAATATTTTTATAATTGTTCGCAAAATAGATTTTAATAAATTTATTTATTTGCTATTAAATCTAATAAAAATATATACAAGATAAGAGACAATAATATATATATATATATATATATATATATATATATCTATATATCTTATAAAAGAATTTCAATCAAAAAATATTTTTATTAATAGTAAAAAAGAAGGTGGGAGATAGCCCAAACCCCTCAATACAATCAATAGAGCACTTATCTTTATTAAACTCAAATACATGAAAAAAAAATCTATAATAAACAATCTGCTCAAGAAAATTAATCTGTTTCTTCTTCATGGGCTCGTCCTTCTTGTCTTCTTCCTTCTTCGGCGCCTCCTTTGGTGCCTCATTCTTGGGCTCTTTTTTTTTTCCGGCCACTTGGACTAGAGCCGGTATCCAATTCTCCTTTAATATAATATCTTGCACAAAACACCGCCAGATGCGCGTAGTACACCAGAAGAACTGTAATACCCTAAAACATTAATAACGATATCGAGCACCTAGTACAAAATTTTTGGCGAAATGCACCCCCAAGCTCTTTTTTTAGGGATATTTTGGTCTTGTTCTTATGTTTTGATTTGATTTGACCGAAAATAATATGGCGGAAATGCACCCCCTATTTTGATTTCATTGGCGGAATGCACCCCAACTCTTTTAAGATTTTTTTGGTCTTGGTCTTGTGTGTTGGCTTCATTATTTGACCGGATCGAATTAATTTTTAGACCCGCGAGAATTAGTTCATGAAACGTCTTTACATTGTCACAAAAGCAGTCCCCATAGAACAGTCAAAGCTGATGTTGGATTTCAAGGAAATGTTGTGAATGCACTTTCCTAAATTCAGATCTAACATGTCTAACAATGTTTGACACCGGGTGGAAGCACATGAGCGCCTACTGAAGATGCACCATGTAAGGTCGGTGACAAGGGAGATGCACCTCTTCGTTTCCGACACTAGGAGGAAGCAACAGAGGATCTGGGAAAAGGTTCGATCTGCGGTAATGGAGATGCGCCTCTCGGCGTTCGGGGGAGGGGAATATCTCGGCGATCCGCGCCTCTCGACGTATGTGGGAGGCGAAAAGCTAGATCGGGGAGAAGACAACGGCGTTCGGCGGAGGGATTCATCTGATCATGAGGTAAGTAGAAATGAGAAGACCTAAAATCCCCAAAAAGAGAAGAAATGACCAAAACACCCTTAATGAGGGTGCATTCCGCCAATAAAATGAAATTTTGGGGGTGTATTCCGCCATATTTAAATATCTAGGGTGCTGTCTGCCAATCACATGAAATTGGATGGTGCATTCCGCCAAAAAGCCAATAAAATATAAGGTGTAATTTATTCATCCCTCAAAGGGGGTATATAAAGGATTACATGGGGCGTACCAAACTTCGTTAGCCGATGTTAGACTAAAGGCACGACACACACCTAAGACAATAATACATAACCTTAAATGTAAAATACACTTAATGCGCAAACTCCAACATTTTTTTAATATAAAAGTGCAATTTATTCATACTTCAAAGAGGGTATATAAAGGATTACAAGGGGCATACCAAACATTGATAGTCGATGTGGGACTAAAGACATGACACACACCTAAGACACTAATACATAACCTGAAATATAAAATACACTTAATGCGCTCCAACAATAACAGTCTTGATTACTACAAGCAAATAATGGTTCGCATTAAAATGGGACAAGTTATGCCAAGGTAATTATCCCCCCAAAATCTTACATTTGTGGCAAAATTTGGCTGCACTAAATACCCCCTTGTCCATACCTTAGGCAAATTTGAAGAAAATTCGAACAAAAACAATTTCTCCTGTTCCAACCATCTAGCCAACGTCTTAGCCCTCTCAGCTCCTCTCTAGCTGACCTCCCCTCGTAACCCCTACAAATCATTCCTCAACCGCATTTACATCCCAACCCCTCCTCTCCCGGGTACAAAGCTCCACCTTTCACCAACTGAAACTTGGCCCCACCGGTAGAACCTCTCTTCTCATTCAATCGACACCCAGTCCGATGACAACAACCGACTCCGATCCCTTCCTCTTCCTCAATTCGCAAAAGCTAACCAACACAATCTTCCATTGCAAACTCTAGTGCATCCCTTATAGCTAATGTTAACCTAATTCCACCGGCACAGTTTGTATCTGTAACGGATTAAAATTTTGCAGTTTATTGGAGTGTAATCTCTTAGCTTGCACCTATTTTCACATTGCTTGTTTACAAATACTCGTTCCTATGATTACGATTTAGTTATCGATTTGACCGTACTTGCCTTGATACCATACTTAATATTCACCTACTTTCTTTTACATAAGTTGTGTTTGTGAGTTTATTCTGTTGACGAATCTGGTTCTCAGTTTCTACTTCTGCTATTAAGCACATCAATGAATTTTCCCGCTTAGGCTCCGTTTGGGGGGACTTATTTTCACACCATAATTTGTTTCTCTTTGTCGAGTTTGACACACAACTTTAAGTAAAAATTGGTATCAAGTGTCATAATATCAAATTATAGGCGGGATAACTCCTATGCGTCTTCGTGTTTTTTTGTATTCGTAGTAATATTTAATATTAGCTATTTTTATTCCTTGCACCTACACATAGAGTCAAATCGGAAGATTTGAAATTAATGCATGTGACATAACCCAACTAATGCCAAGTTCATGTAAGTGGGAAGTCATCGCTACAGTTCTATGACGCATCATGAGATGATAAGATACACCTTCCCTCACTACCGAAGACTTGTGAGTCTGAAAGGGTTTTTGAGTAAGTAATCCACGGAGGTCTTGACGATCTTCAAATCCTGGATAAATGTACATTAGGTGAAGAGGTGTGACCAGGAGAATGTGGTTGTTGTGATCGTTTTGTTGGGTATTATTACCGAACAGAGAGAATCCGGACAAGGGAGATCCAGCGGTAGCAGGGAGAGAAGGAGGATTAGGGTTAGAGGAAAAAGAGAGCATCCCTTTCTTAGATCACATCCAAGACAGAGAAATAACAAGGTTCATACAAGCCCTCTTTTAGCGGAGGGGTGCCAGTAACAAAACCAAAATAAAACATAAGACCAAAATAAAACATAAGACTGAATGTCAATTATCTTCCGCGCCCGCCGCAATCGGTTCATTCCTCGTCGGTCCGAGTCGCTTCCGCCGCACGCGGTTCCCGTCGCCTGTAGACCTGCCACGGGAGGCCCTCGTCGTGAATGTCTTGTATCAATATGCCTCCATCTGGAAAATTTCGCTTTGTCCTCAAGGACAGAAGTCGGGAAATTGACGGCGGAAATCATCCCGTAGTAGCCACGTGGCCTTGGAAGGGGGCGGTGGCGCCACGCCACAAGGAGCTCCTTCGGGGCCGCGTCTTCGGGTAGGCGGCGGCGGCGATCTAGTATGCTGTGTGGATATACGGGAGTGGCATCAGAGTAGTCAAGATCGCTCAGAATGTGGTCCAAAGTTGGGTGGTCGCCCGCGATGCGACGAAGTTGGGAGACGTGGAATACCGGGTGGATACGGCTCCCCTCAGGAAGTTGGATCTTGTAGGCGACAACTCCAATCCAAGCCATGACGGTGAATGGCCCAAAAAAATGCGGTGCGAGTTTGGGGCAAGGGCGTTTGGCGACCGAGAGTTGGCCGTAAGGATGGAGTTTGATGAAGACCTTCTCGCCGATTTGGAAGAAGAGATCCCGACGCTTGTGGTTGGAGAAGGACGCCATTTTTGCCCGGGCCTGATGTAGGTGATGCTTAAGACTGTCCAAAATGATATCCCGATCTTGGAGATAAATTGTCAAACTAGGCACGAGGCACTCGCCCGGAAGGTGGCGCACTACATCAGAAGGTGGGCGGCCATAGACATAATCAAATGGAGTCGTTCTCGCTGCATGGTGGTAGGCGGTGTTGTATGAGTACTCGGCCCAACCCAACCACTTGGCCCAAGTGCTCGGTCTCATGTCAATGAAGCAACGTAAGTAAGTCTCCAAACAACGGTTGAGAACCTCTGATTGACCGTCCGTTTGAGGATGGTAAGCGGAGCTCATGCGGGTGTGTGTGCCTTGAAGGCAGAAAAAGGACGTCCAGAAACTGCTCAGAAAGAGGGGATCACGATCTCTCACCATCGATCGCGGAAATCCATGGAGTCGCATGACTCCGGAGATGAAATTGCCGGCCATTCCCGCGACCGTGTACGAATGTCGGAGAGGAATAAAATGCGCTTACTTGGAGAGTCGGTCCACCACTATCAGGATGCAGTCGAGTCTGTTGGATCGAGGAAGGCATGTAATGAAATCCATGACAATGTCTTCCCAAATACGATCCAGAAGGGGCATGGGTTGGAGTAACCTGCCCAAAAACGTAGGCTCATACTTCGCGTTCTGGCATGGAAGGCAGACGACCACGTGAGCTTTGACTTGCTTGAACTTGTGTGGCCAATAAAGGGAAGCCGCCAAGCGCCGGTAGGTGCGGAAAGCTCCGGCATGGCCCCCAGATTGTGTAGCATGGAACTCGGCTAGGAGGCGCAGAATGTGAGGGGAGGCCTACGAATAGCACTAAGCGGCCTCGATAAAAGACTACCGCCGCCCACCAGAGAAGTATAAGGGGTGGCTCCTCGGGTCGGACGATGAGGGCCGTTCGAATGGAGGCCCGATGTGGGTCCTTTTCACCTCATGTTGAATATAGGCGATATCCTCCCAGACCGGACGGGAGATGACCCTGAGTTTCTGGGGACTGCACTTGTCGGGAGAGAGCGTCTGCCACTCGATTGGTGTGACCCGAGCAAAACTCGATGGAGAAGTCGTACCCCAGGAGCTTAGCCACCCAAAGCTGCTGCGCCGACATAGCGATCTTTTGTTGGAGGAGGTATCGCAGGCTATGGTGATCGGTGCGGATAATAAAAGGGCAGGTCAGGTGGTACGGTGTCCAGTGTTGAACTGCCAAGACAAGCGCCATGAGCTCGTTTTCATAAGCCGAACGACTACGAATGGTGCTGGAGAAGGGCTGACTGTAATAGGCGATGGGGCGACCGCCTTGCATGAGGACCTCACCCACGCCGGTTCTCGAAACATTCCACGATGAATGGCTGGTTGAAGTCGGGCATGGCCAAAACTGTGCCATTCACGAGACGCCTTGAGGGCGATGAATGCGGACATGGCCGCCGGGGTCCACGAGAAAGGTCCTTTTGAAGATTTGAGCAATTGTATCAGGGGGCGGGCCAAGGTGCCATACTCCCAAATGATGCACCGATAATACCCGGTCAGGTCCAAAAAAACCTCGGACATCCCGAAGGGAGGTGGGGGTCGACCAATGTAGAACTGTCATAATTTTGTCATTGTCCATGGCCACGCCTTGGACCGAGATCGTGTGGCCCAATTAGCTGACGGTGGTCGCACCGAACGAACAGTTCTTTCGGTGGAGGACAAGTTGATGCTGACGGTGGTCGCACCAAACAAACAGTTCTTGTGGTGGAGGACAAGATGATGCTGAGTAGTAAAAAGATATTGTTCATGTTGGCTTGAAAGATTGTCGTCGCGTTGGTTAGCCCGAAGGGCATGACCAGGAACTCGTAGTGCTTGTAATGCGTCCAAAATGCTGTCTTTGGTACATCTTCTGGCCGAACCTTGATTTGGTGGTACCCCGCCCGGAGGTTGAGCTTCCTGACGAAGGACACGCCGTGGAGCTCATCCAAAAGATCCTGAATGACAGGAATGAGATACTTTTCCGGAACAGTGGCTTTGTTTAACTCCTTGTAGTTCACACAGAAACGCCAACTCGCGTCCTTCTTGCTTACACGAGGAGGAACCAGGCTGAAAAAAGGGCTCGCACTGGGGCGGATAATCCCGCCCATGAGCATCTCCCGCACTAAGCGTTCGATCTCATCCTTCTGGACAAGCCCGTAATGATAGAGTCTGACTGATACGACTGAGGTGTGGGGCTGCAACGAAATGACATGGTCAGTGGCCCGTACCAGAGGTAAGCCCGCAGAATCTGTAAACACGTCGAAGAATTCGTCGAGGAGGCGACGGAGGTCGGGTGGAAGCACCGAGGACTCCGTTGGCTCGGCCTATAGCTGCCAAATCCAAGCAGAGAATTCCACATCTATAGTACGTTGGATGGTTAAGAAGGAAACCAGTGTGCGAAGAAGAGTGGAGTCGCCGACGAGGTGGCAAGGGAACCCCTCCCATGAGAACTGCATAGATATCTCGACCCAATTAACCCAAACGTCGCCCAACGTCGCCAACCATGCCACGCCCAAGATGATGTCAACGTCGCCCAGCTCGAATACATAGAAATCCGCCATCACGGAGCAAGGTCCCATGGCAACGCATATGGCGGTACAAGAGTCCGTGGTTGGGCGTCAGCGGTCGTCTCCCAAGCAGATGGTGAATTCCGGCGACAGTGTGCACGAAATGGAGAGTTGTCGCACCAGACGATGAGAAATGAAATTGTGGCCAGCGCCGCTATCGATCATAATGAGAATCAGATGCCCCTGGACGAGGCTGGCTAACTTCATTGTCCTTGGTCCGGTGAGGCCGCCCACCGAGAAGCAGAGGAGGTCTAAGCGGTGGAAGGTGGCCCCGTCGGTTTCCGGCGTAGTCGTCTTGTCGACGAGTTCGAGCGCTTCAAAATCCTCCAACGTGATCTCGGCGGAGAAATCCCCGATGATTGCGTGAATCTTCTTCACTGTGCACTCATGATTGAGAGAGTAGGGTTGGCGGCACCAGAAACATAATCCCTTCTTCCGTAGCTCGTTGTAGTCCCTATTGGAAAGGCGGTGTGGCACTGGCGGTTGGCCCGGGCGAGCCTTGCCCGTGGGCAATGGCCGCGGCCCGTAGTCACGCGGCTGGGGTGACCGAGTAGGAGGAGGCCCGCCGGCTGCCGGCGGTCGGGAAGAGATCCGCCTCCACGACACGCGCGATGTCGAGTGCTTCAGATACCATGTGCGGCTGATGAGTGCGGGGGAGAGAGCGGATCGACGGAAGTAGGCTTTGCATGAAGAAACCCAAATAGTGGTCAAGCGGAAGGCCGGGGACATGTGTCACCAAGGCGACGAACTCGTCGATGTAGGCATCCAGACCGGCCGAGTATCGGATGCTACAAAGGCGCTCGGCCGAAATCGATGTAGTGGGGATTGTACCGACGGACCATTTCTTGCTTCAGTTCACCCCACGAGATGAGGGGCTGAGATTGGCGCAACCATCATGCCCAATGGAGAGCCGATCCGTCAAGGTCAACTACGGCCATGCCGGCTTTGTCCGCCTCCGGAGTGAGGTGGAGATCGAAATATTGTTCCTCCTTTGCTATCCACCCCATGGGATCGTTGCTGGAGAAGTGTGGGACATCAAGGGCTAGGGTCGAGCGACCCGGAATGGGGACGGAGGTGGTGATCTGGGGGTGTGTGCCGAGCAACGAACCCTCGTCGGCAGAGGAGGCGCAACCTCCGTTGGCGGTGAGCACGGGCGAGGCGGGCCGGGCATCCAGGAGTGCGACGATCGCCTGCAACGTGGCCTGGATCGAAGCGAACTGGGCGTCATGAGCGTCCAGACGACGGTGGACAACATTGTAGACGACATCAGCGGCGGTGGTGTCAGGGTGGGCACGTGTCATTGGAGGAGCCATGCGGAAGTGCCAGGAACCCAATGCGGAGATCAGCGAGGGCGAGATACAATGCAAGAGAGACCAGATCTGCGAAGGTGAGATGGCAAAATCAGCGAAGGTGAGATGGCGAAGCCCGAGCAGCGAACCAGATGCGGAAGTTCCCGCGACGTCGAAGGCGTTCCGTACGGCGAATCGATGCAGCGTCCACGAGCCGCGCGAATGACACGTTGCGAAAATAGGGACAGAGAATCAAAACCGGCGGCTTCTAGGCGGGAGGAACGATAGTTCGGACACAATATTACCGAACGGAGAGAAGATCCGGGTAAGAGAGAGCCGACGGTAGGAGGAAGAGAAGAAGAAGACTATGCGGTTAGAGGAAAAAGGGAGCAGCCCTTTCTTAGATCACATCCAAAACAAAGAAATAACAAGGTTCATACAAGCCCTCTTATAGTGAAGAGGTGCCAATAACCAAACCAAAATAAAACATAAGACCAAGATAAAACATAAGATCAAGATAAAACATTAGATCAAGATAAAACATAAGATCAAGATTGTTGAAAGAGCTCAAAATCTTGTAGGTATTACTTGTGTGTCTACATATAAGGAGAGAATACAAATATATAGGAAGAAGAAGAGAAGAAAATCCTATACAAGATGTGGGATTAAAGGAGGAGAGAAGATAAAACAATAAATGGGCCCAATAATGGGCCCTTTACATGGGCTATTTTAACACTCCCCCGCAAGCTGGAGCGTACAAATCGTATGCGCCAAGCTTGGACAAGCATTGATAGAAGAGTGTCTTGGAAAGAGCCTTCGTGAAGACATCCGCAACTTGTTCCAATCCTGGGACATGCTTTAGGTCAAGCTTCTTCATTTGAACCTGTTCCCGTATGAAGTGACAATCGACCTCAATATGCTTCGTTCTTTCGTGAAAGACCGGGTTCTTTGCAATGTGTATGACGGCTTGACTGTCACAAAGGAGAAGAGCCGGTGATGGTAATTTTACACCCAGATCAGTAAGAAGACTCTCAAGCCATGTCAATTCTGATACAACTGATGTCATTGCCCGGTACTCTGCCTCGGCTGAAGATCGAGCAACGACCGCTTGTTTCTTACTTCGCCAAGTAACAAGATGTCCGTCAAGGTAAGTGCAAAAACCACTCGTAGATCGCCGGTCATCGAGAGAGCCAGCGTAATCGGCATCTGAATATGCCACCAATGTTGGAGCAGAAGAGGAGGTCCTGTAGACAAGTCCCTGTCCAGGAGCGGTTTTCAGATACCTGAGAATTCGTTCCACTGCTTGAAGATGAGATTTTCGAGGAGAGTGCATGTATCTGCTGACAAGACCAACAACAAAGGAAATATCCGGTCTGGTAACCGTGAGATATATCAGTTTTCCAACAAGACGTCGATAATATTCAGGATTCTGGAGAAGGAGATCGGAGTCAGATGCCTGGGCACACAGTTTGTGGTTCACATCCATAGGAGTATCACTTGGCTTGCAGCCGGACTGACCCGCATCATGAAGAAGGTCAAGACAATATTTCCGTTGAGAGAGAGTGAGCCCATCCGGCCTTCTGGCAATCTCAAGACCCAAAAAATAGCGAAGAGGTCCCAAATCCTTTGTCTGGAAGACTGAGTTTAGATGGACTTTGACTGCCCTTATCCCTTGAGAGTCATCTCCAGTAATGATAATATCGTCGACGTATACTAACAGAATAACCGTTCCTGTTGGTTGGTGACGAGTAAAGAGCGAGAAGTCGGCCGAGCTCCGTGTGAAGCCAATCTCACGGAGGACCTTGCTGAATTTTTCAAACCATGCCCGTGGAGATTGTTTGAGACCATATAGAGCCTTTTTAAGATGGCAGACCTGAGACTCCCCCGTGGTCTCAAACCCGGGTGGTTGTTGCATGTAGACAGTTTCCTGGAGATCCCCATTCAAGAAAGCATTTTTTATATCCAGCTGAAAGAGAGGCCACCGGCGATGGACAACAACAGAGATGAGGACGCGAACACTATTAAGTTTCGCAACCGGAGAGAACGTTTCCTCATAATCTAGCCCCTCCTGTTGAGTGAAACCTCTAGCCACAAGACGGGCCTTTAGACGGTCAATTGTCCCATCGGCAACATGTTTGATGACAAAGACCCACTTGCACCCAACTGGTTTCTGGCCCGGTGGAAGGGGAACAACAGACCATGTCTGGTTAGACCAGAGTACAGACATTTCTTCCTCCATGGCCGCTCGCCATCCTGGATGTTGAAGCGCCTCCTGCACAGAATTAGGAATAGCAACCGAAGAGAGAGAAGTAGCCAAAGTGTGTAAATGTGGAGAGAGACGATGAAGAGAGATGTAGTTTGCCAGCGGATGAGCAGTGGAAGGCGATACCTGATCATTTGGACGCGGAGTATCCATGGTAGAGACCGACGGCAGAGGGGCAACGAAAGTGGTAGAGCGACGAGTGTAGACGCGGATAACTTGTGGTTTGGAGGGAACGACAGTCTGTTTAGAGGGAACGACAGTCAGAGGAGTAGTTGCGGGAATGACCAGGCGGGGGATGGAGGGAGGAGTAGGTGTGGGTGGTAGATGGTCAGGTAAGGGAGCAGGAAAGAATGGTTGATCCTCGCGGAAAGTGACATCAGCAGAAACGGAGATCTTGCGTGTAGCAGGAGAATAACATACATACCCCTTTTGGGTGCGTGAATATCCAACAAAGATATGCTTGGCCGCTCGGGGATCCAAATTATCCGAGGAAGGCCCCAAACGGTGGACATAGCAGAGGCTACCGAATACACGAGGTGGGAGAGGAAAGACCGGAGTGGAGGGAAAGAGTATGCTAAACGGAGTAGCATAGTTGAGAATAGGAGAATGGAGACGGTTAATGAGAAAACAGGCAGTCGAGACCGCAAAGTTCCAATATGGTTTGGGCGGGGGCGGGTTGGGCGGTTAAAGATAATGAGACCGCACCGAAAAGACCGCTCCCTCTGATACCATGTTGAAAGAGCTCAAAATCTTGTATGTATTACTTGTGTGTCTAAATACAAGGAGAGAATACAAATATATAGGAAGAAGAAGAGAGAAGAAAATCTTATACAAGATGTGAGACTAAAGGAGGAGAGAAGATAAAACAATAAATGGGCCCAATAATGGGCCCTTTACATGAGCTATTTTAACAAAGATAAAACATAAGATCAAGATAAAACATAAGATTGAATGTCAATTATCTTCCACACCCGCCGCAAACGATTCGTCCTCATTGGTCCGTGCCGCTTCCGCCGCAACCGCCGCAACCGCCGCACACGGTTCCCGCCGCCTGTAGACCCGCCACGGGCGGCCCTCGTCGTGAATGTCCGTATTTGGTACCATGCTTATGATAGCAAGTAACATCAATATGTTTTGGATTCCCACATAATGAACAACTGCTATGAGCCAGCTTTGGACACCTTGATAATTACATCCTCTGTTTGCACCTGAGGACACCCATGAACAGTGCTGCGTAGGTGGTCAGGTTAAGTACAAGAGAGTCCTACTAAAGAAGAGCTTGAAGAGGAGATGTGAAAACATCAGAATAAGTAATTTTGAGGAGCATTAATGCAACTTGTGTCGCATCAGAATAAAATAATTTATTTATTCATATTGTTTTTTTCTATCAATAATATTTTGATTCCACATTTAACTTATTTTATTTCGCATAGTTGGATGTATTTTGTTTTGTTTTATTATCTTGATAGACCAATAAGATATTGAATAGATTTGTTTGGTAAATATTATAGTCTTGGTTTTTACAAGCAAATACTGTTCACATTAAAGTGGGACAAGTTATGGCAAGCAATTACTTTGAAAAATTCTTACATTTGTGGAAAAATTTCGTGCCTCTAAATACCTCTCTCGCGCATTTGATGCAGATTGGAAGAAAATTCAAACCAGAGAAATTTCTCATATTCGAATCACCCAGCCAACACCTTATCCCATCCACTTCTTTGGTCGTGCCGACCTCCCCCGACCTCCCTGCTCGTAGCCCCTACACTTGATGCCTCAACTGACCCTTCATCCCAACCACCTCCTCGTCCCTGGTCGAAGCTCCACCTCCCACCAGCCGAACCTCGCCTCTCTTTCAATCGAGATGCTAGCGACCTCCACCCTTTCAAGTGTCAACAATCCTGGATGGCTGGATCTGTCCACTTCTTACTAACTGCAAGTCTGCTATTCGCAAAAGCTAACCAACACTATCTTTTGTATATATGTAGGGTCATTTATCGGGACTGTAGAAAAAGTGAGTGAATCTTGTATATAGTTCTTGAATTACAAATTACAAGTATGAGTACAAATATATAGGGAGAAGAGAGAGAGAATCATCCCTTATACAAGATGTGAGACTAATACATGAGAAAGAAAAAAGACCTATAATGGGCCTCTAGATGAGCCTTTACAAACAATTTTCTAACACTCCCCGCAAGCTGGAGCGTGCAAATCGTAGGCGCCAAGCTTGGATAAGAACTGATAGTATAACGACCAAGAGAGGGCTTTGGTTAGGATGTCAGCAACTTGTCCTGTAGCGAGAACATGTTCCAATTCTATTTTCTTTGATTGAACTTTTTTTCGAATGAAATGACAGTCAACTTCAATATGCTTTGTTCGTTCATGAAAGACTGGATTCTTGGCAATATGTATCGCTCCTTGACTGTCACAAAATAAGGTTGTCGGAGATGAGAGTTTGAGTCCTAAATCATCAAGAAGACTTTCAAGCCAGGTTAAGTCAAATACAACAACAACCATAGCCCGGTACTCGGCCTCAGCAGAGGATCGTGCAACAACGGTCTACTTCTTGCTACGCCAGGTTATAAGGTGCCCATGTACAAAAACCAGTTGTGGAACGCCTATCATCCAGAGAACCTGCGTAGTCGGCATCAGAATACGCAACTAGAGATAGAGAGTTAGATGGTTTGTAAGTCCTTGTCCCGGAGCAGTCTTTAGATATCTGAGGATGCGCTCAACGACTTGGAGATGAGATGTCCGAGGAGCATGCATAAAACGACTCACAATTCCCACAACAAATGAAATGTCAGGTCGAGTAACTGTAAGATAAATCAGCTTCTCCACCATGTGTCGATAGTACTCTGGATTTGTAAGTAGTTGGTAAGAATCGGAACCATGTGCAGAGAGCTTGTGATTTACATCTATAGGGGTGTTCGCAAGTTTGCACCCTGAGTAGCCAGCATCTTGAAGGAGGTCAATACAATACTTTCGCTGGGATAAGACGAGTCCATCAGGTCGTCTGACGACCTCGAGCCCAAGGAAGTAGTGAAGATTTCCCAGGTCTTTTGTCTGAAATGTTGAGTTCGAATGTTGTTTGATTTGTTGTATTCCTGTAGAGTCGTCTCCAGTAATTAGGATATCATCAACATACACAAGGAGAATCACCGTGCCTGTTGGCTGATGACAAGTGAATAGAGAGAAGTCAGCCGAGCTTCGTGTAAAACCAACTTCACGAATAACCTTGCTGAATTGTTCAAACCAAGCACACGGGGACTGTTTGAGACCATATATAGACTTCCGGAGATGACATACATGAGACTCCCCCTTGGTCTCAAACCCGGGAGGTTGGTGCATATAGACAGTTTCCTGCAAATCACCATTGAGAAAGGCGTTTTTAATATCCAACTGATAGAGGGGCCACTGACGATGGACAACCAAGGAGATCAGGACCCGAACAGTATTTAACTTGGCAACCGAGGAGAAGGTTTCATCATAATCAAGGCCTTGCTGCTGAGTGAACCCCCGTGCCACAATGCGAGCTTTTAGGCGGTCAACAGTCTCATATGCAACATGTTTGATAACAAAAACCCACTTGCAGCTGACACAGGACTGACCAGGAGGAAGAGTAACCAAATCCCAGGTCTGGTTAGCCCAAAAAGCAGTCATTTCATCCTCCATGGCCGCCCGCCACCCCGGGTGTTGAAGTGCTTCCTACACAGAATTAGGAATAGAAATGGAGGAAAGAGAGACAACAAAATGGTGGAGTGGTGGAGAGAGGCGATGTAGAGACACATAATTCGCCAAGGGGTGAGTCATAGAGGTTGATGCAGGATCAACAAGCCGCGGGATGTCATCTGTAGAGGGAAGCTGCTGCAGGGAAGTAGTCTTGGACTTACGACGAGTATAGACATAGAGAGGTGGAGGTTGAGAAGGGACCAGGAGAGGTATAAGAGGAGGTGGTATAGGACGAACAGCAATGGTTGGTGCCGACGGGGTATAAGACGAGCAGTGGAATGGTTGATCCTCAAGGAAGGTTACATCAGCCGAGACAATCAGCTTGTTGTTGGTAGGTGAATAACAGACATAACCTTTTTGAGTGCGGGAGTAGTCAACGAACATTCATTTTGTGGCACGAACAACGAGCTTGTCAGTAGACGGACCAAGAAGGTGAACATAGCATGCACAACCAAAGACACGAGGTGTGAGAGAGAAGAGAGTCTTGGAAGGAAAGAGGAGACTAAATGGAGAAGTGAAGTCGAGGACGGATGAAGGCATGCTGTTGATGAGATGACAGGCAGTAGAGACCGCAAAGTTCTAATATTCTGTGGACACCTGCATTTGAAACATGTGAGATCAGACGACATCAAGGAGGTGACGATTTTTGCGCTTGGCCACACCGTTTTGCCAGGGAGTATAAGTACACGAGGTTTGATGTAGGATGCCACACTCAGTGCATAAATTGGAGAAGGTACGACCAGTATATTCACAAACATTATCAGTGCGGATGATTTTTAGCATGGTGGAGAGTTGCGTACCCGTCTCAGTTAGAAAAGTACGAAAAATAGATGTTAATTCAGTACGATCATGAAGTAAATATAACAAAGTGAGACGCGAGTAATCATCAATAAAGTGACAAAATATCGATAACCAAAAACACTTGGGACTTTATAGGGCCCCAGATATCAGAATGAACTAAAGAGAACAGAGTATCACCCCTGGTACATGTAAGAGGGAAAGAAATACGATGTTGTTTGTCATAGATACATGATTTACAAGTAAACTCTTGCAGAGAGACATCAGGAAAAGCCTTCTTGAGAATCAGGAGGAGAGCATGCTCAAGGCGGCGATGCCAGTCAACAGTGGAGACAACAGAGAGAATGGTGGGTGGAACATCCAAAAGATACAACCCATTTGACAGCCGCCCTTTACCAATGATACTCCGCGTGCGGCGATCCTGCACAACAAAAGAGGAAGGAGAAAACATTATACAACAGTCAAGTTCCTGTGTAAGACGACTAACTGATAACAAATTGAAGGTGGATCCCAGAACATGGAGAACTGAGGAGAGCGAGAGAGTGGGAGTAAACCGAAGATTAGCCGCGCCAGCAACCGGAATAGTGTCGCCATTGGCAACAATGATGAACTTGGGATAAGCAGACTGTATATACTGCAGTGGTCTCTAGGATGTAATGTGATGAGTAGCACCCGAATCCACGATCCAGTGTGGGCTATGGGAGAGACAAGATATACCTTCAGTAGAAAAAGATGCTACCGGGCCAGATGAGCGACTGATGACGCCTTGGAGCTATTTAAGCTGGGTGAGGAGAGCATTGATATCTTGCCGGGTAGAAGAATCAGAATCCTGTGGAGCACCCGTGGGAGTAGTAGCAACTGTAGTAGAAGCAACAAGGTGTGGAGGCAGACCATGTTTGTTGTAGCATGTAGCTTCAAGATGATCCTCTCGATCACAGTAAGTACATTTGAAACCGGAGCGCCCATCACGTCCTCGTCCCTGATACGTGTGGTGGCCTCCCTTAGTTGAAGAGCCACGGGCTAGAGCAGAGGTGTGTAAGAGTGGCTGCTGAAGGAGAGCCGGTGAAAAATTTGTAGGAGCCTCAGAAGGAAGTGTGACTTTGAGCAACATAGAGCAGACATCAGACATTGAGGGCGTGGTGGAGGAAAGAATCTGAGCCTAGACACTGTATAGGTGAGGAGGAACTCGGGCCATCATCATTGCAATCCCAACAACTTCTTTTTGCGCCCGTTGTGTAGCAAGATCCATGGAGAGAGGCTGATGTTGTATCCATGCCTCTACCAGAGTTTTGGCTTTGACAACGAAAGAGATCAAATCACCTGTTGTCCCGGGATCCAGAGTTTTAAGCGCAAAGATGATATCGAACAGATGTAACAAGCTGTCTTTGCCAGAGTAAAGATTGACGCAACCATTCGTTAGTAGGAGCAATGAGAACGTCCCGAGTAAGGTGATGAAAATGACCTTTAGTTTGTAGAACACGACGAACAGAATGTACCCATTCCACAAAGTTGTGCTTCCGAAGCTCATCGTGGACTTCAGGAGAGGGAGTCGCGACACGAGCGGGAAGAGAGGAAGCTGCCGTGGATTCCATGCCAACAAGAGGAGGGAGGCAAGGGCAAGCCGCAACACCTAGGGGAGTTGCGGGTAGAGCAGCAAGGGGAAAGCAGCAAGCCGCAGACGAGCGGTTAGAGGAGCAGAGGTCGGCGAACAACGGGCAAAGGCGACTAGGTCACACAAGCAAAGAGAGAAGACCATGCGGGAGCCGAAGTAGACTGCAGTGGTTAGAGAAGCAGACCGTGACGGTTAGAAAAGCAGGCCGCGAATCGCAATAGAGCAAGCAAACCGCAGAGAGCGGTCTTCTGCGGGAAGCAACACGGGATTGAGGAGCAAAGACGAGCTGAAGAGGCAGCAGACAGAGAAGATCCTGAGCCTAGAGAGCAAGGTCGCAGCGGCTAGAACAGAGGCAAGCCCGCAACGGGTAGAGAACAGGGACTACCCGCAACAGGTAGAAAAATAAGTCCGGAGCAGGCAGAGAACACGACCAAGTCCGCAACTAGAACAGGGTCAGAGGAGAGGCACAACGGGTAGGGAGCTGAAGACCAGTTCGTGTGATTAGAAGGGATAGGTCGACGACAGTTAGAAGAGAACCAGTCCGCGCAAGAGAAAGGCTGAAGAAGACCGCGCGAGTCCGCAGGAGGCCGCAACGGGTAGAACCCGTGAGAAGAGAAACTAGACCGGAGCTGTCAGAGTAGGAGTGGGGCCCAGACAAATCCCTATAAAAGGGATAGAGAAGAGGGGAAGAGACGGGAGGGAGTGGAAAAACGAGACCGGACCAAAGATTGCGGTTAAGTAAAACGAGACCACTCAAAGATTGCGGTTAAGAGAAAGAGGAGGCGGTTAGGAAAAAAATGGCATGCAAAAAGCGGATTGGAGACCAGGCCGGTGGTCAGAAAGAGGTTAACCTCCGGGAGGATCAGTTTGATGCTGATATCATGTAGAAAAAGTGAGTGAACCTTGTATATACTTCTTGAATTACAAATTACAAGTATGAGTACAAATATATAGGGAGAAGAGAGAGAGAATCATCCCTTATACAAGATGTGAGACTAATACATGAGAAAGAAAAAAAAGCTCTCATGAGCCTCTAGACGGGCCTTTACAAACATGGACCTCTCCTGTAAGTTTGCAAAATTACAGATTGCACCTATCTAACTTTTGATATTACAAAAACCTCCTCTGTGAGTTTACATCATATCTACTAAAGGGGGGGCCCTAGCTATTTGAGTAGATCGGCCGCAGATGATGTTTTTGATGTTCTTATATGAGGACCATAAACCCTTTTGATGAACTTATTTTAATGTAGTTTAGATATATACACATTTGTATATTCAATGGTTAGATGCAGATCTTACAATTGTGTGTTCTCCTTGCAGAGTGGACTCCATGGTTGTTGATGTGGGAGCTCCTGCTGATTGGGTGAAGATAAATGTGCGAAGAACGGTTAGTAGTAAGAGGACAATTTCACATTATTTAAAATAGAAGGATATTATTTTAATTAGAGGACAATTTCATATATCTATATACCTTGTGCAGAAAGATTGTTATGAGGTCTACGCTTTAGTTCCTGGACTGTTGCGAGAAGAGGTAAGGGGTATTATAAAGTTATACAATGAACTATATAACACAAGTTTAAAATGGATAATATCATCATCTTTATGTGGAAGATATTATTTTATACTTTAAAAATATTTTAGTTTATTTTTCCATCTAAAATTCCAATTAGAAAATAAATATCATATTTCTTAAATTTCACCATATAAATTAGTATGATACCAAATTCTATGAAATTAAAGATTATTTGATCAGTTAGTTGATCACACGGTAAGCATATGCATGTATTACTATGATGGACCGACGGTCTAGATTATAAGACAAATGATTTATGGACCGTCGAATCAATTCCATTCATTGCTAAGTAAATATTATACAGAGAGCTTAAAAACTCATGTGTTCATAATTTTAGGTACATGTTCAGTCAGATCCTGCAGGCCGTTTGATTATATCAGGTGAACCAGAACAGCCTGATAATCCTTGGGGTGTCACTTCTTTTAAAAAGGTAGGTTTTCCTGAAAGTATCCTTGGGTAAGTTTTGCTGAAAGTATATTATTATTATTATATATATTTATGTTTGAAGGGGAGCCTTGGCGCACCAGTAAAGGTGTCGCTGTGACCTTGAGGTCACGGGTTCAAATCCTGGAAGCAGCCTCTGGCAAAAATGCAGGGTAAGGTTTGCCTATATTTCACCATTGAGGTGGGACCCTTCCCCGTACCCTTGTTGCACGGAGATGCTTTGTGCACTGGGCTGCCTTTATATATATATATATATATATATATATATATATATATATATATATATATTGGAATGACATTCACTTACATTTTGTTGGTTGACCTAATTCCAGCGGGTCAATGCCAGGTGAGACCGCCCTATGTGCGGATTGGTTTGGCTATTAATTATTCTCGCATTGCCTGCTGCACATCACCTGTCTGTTCTTATAAGTCTCATCCCACTCCCGTCACTTTGTAGTTTTGGGATGAAAGTGCGGGGTTGTTGGGCATTTATTATGTTAGTTGTGGGGTGGAATTTAACACAAATATAGTGGGTTAATTATCGAGACCTCCTTGGATTTTGCATAATTACAAGGACTGACGTTTTGAAATTACAAAAAAATTTCCAGAGTTTACATTATTAATTTTTACTACAATAATCCTCCCCTCTGGGAGGGATTCACTCATAATGTATGTGATGTAGGAGGAATGTGTCTTGTAACGGCGAAATCTTTGCGTTCAAGTCCCGGTTATAACCGGGAGTCACTCTCCAAGCCATTCATTTATGTTTGAGATATTTTTTCTTGGACGTTGTAATTAGCAAACCACGCTATGCTATTAGCAAATCATTGTTATTAGCAAACCATCTATTTTGAATATCGCTATTAGCAAACTTTTTTTGTTATTAGCAAACAATCAAAAAAAATAATCATAAAAAAATTTCTAGCATTTTTGAAGTGTTTACAAGCATTGTTAAGCCTCCCATGAACTTGAAATACATTTTTCTAATTGTCTACACTTTCTTTTCATTGTCCCAAAGGCCAAAAATACAATTTTCGTAATGCCAAAACATTACAACCCTTCTTCATTATGCTAACATTAAAACCCTTCTCCATTCCAAAAAATTGTTGTATTTCCTACATAAAATTCATTCAAAATGTTATCAAAATTGAAGTAAATATTAAAATAATGAAATATTTGTTTAAGACTCTCCTTACTTTCTCTAGCATTGAAAACGTGGAGCGTAGGTGCTCTCCCATGGACTTGAAATTGGATGATGATATGTTCTTCGGGATGATAGATTTGAGTTAGTAGACATTCATCTTTCATGTATAGCCCGACAAAGTGATTGTTTTTAATAAATCCGATGAAGATTATCTTATGCATTGGAGGAACCGGTGAATCCAGTAGGAAGAAAGTTGTAGCATGATGATATAATCAAACCCATGTCCGGCATGGACATCCACTTTTCTAATGGTGTGGGTACGGTAACACAATCTAGGGAATGAAATAATTCTTTACACCTTGAGTTACCTAAAATGTGACCATAAAGGTCTTTCTTACTAATCTCATTAGCCAGATCTCTTTTTACTTTAATCTATCCTTCCAAAAAGTTCAAAGTTTCGACAATAACATGATATCCATAATGTCCATCAGGGGGCGCATTGAAAACATCTACCATATTAGTTGCTATTTGTGGTGGTAGTTGACGGCGTACCCGGTCAAAGATTTTGTTTGTTTGTGTTGTTTGACCTCTTGATGACTTCTTCAAGTTTTTCAACATATCTGGAGCATCCAACAAAACATGCTCAAAGTGTGAAGGCTCACGTTTTGTGCTCTTTAAATCTTCTTTAAACTTTTTTGTACTTCCTTTAGGTCTTCCCGTAGGCTTGCTCATCATATATGGCTCCAAAGTGAGACTTGAGCCCGGATCCATTATTTCGCGTAGTTTTCTCTTCAGCTCTAATTGTTGATGTTGAGAGGTGTTTTGATAACTTCTTATGATACCCCCAATTTCAATGTGTATGTCTCATTTCTCACTATTTGCATGTTCTTTTGCTTGTTTAACCTCAACTTCCATGTCTTCTATACTCAATTGCCTCCAATGTTTATGAATTAACCATAACGGATATGCCTTATTTTGAGTGATATAAATACCTACCTCATGAGCACAAGGTAATCCCAATGTGTTCCGATTATGTGTATGCATTCTTCTTCACGCGGATACTCTTTGCTAGAATATTTTTTTCCTCTTCCCTCATTAAAGACAATGCATTTATTGAGACACGCCCAACAAGATCTTAATATAATATACTCTTGAACTCAGTACTCAGCTGTACTGAATATTGTATATTGTAGTGTGATCATCTGATCAAAAGCCCTCCAAACAGTGTTCAAGCTGCCAATAGAAACTTCAAGAATTTTTTTCAAGGGATTATGCCCACCCTCTACGCGATTTGTTGTTGAGTTCCCCAAATATAAAAGACTCCTTATACGGTTCCACCCATGTACCACTAACATACGCCACTACTTTGGGTAATTTGCTGAATAAGATGATATAATAGCATTGTAGCGCATATATAATTCGTTCTCAGTTCTAGCATCCACCAACCGTTGCCATCAAGAAATTTTTCACTCTTTGCCTTCTTTAAAATGCTTCTTACAATTCGCCAAAATATTTCTATGAATGTGCACTTGGCATAAAATATGTTTAGAAGTAGGAAGCACAACGCCTTTATGACATTCAACAAAGCCAATTCCCTATCTGTTACAAGCACAAGTGGTAATGAGTTTTGATCTAAGATAGTTTTGAAATGTTCAAGTGCCCACTTATAATTGTGCTCAGTTTCATTTGACAGAAACACAAAGGCTGAGAAAAATGACTGATTAGTTGATGTCATACTAACAATGGATAACAACGGCATATTGTATATGTTTGTTTGTATGTGCAATCAAGTAATAAGACATTGAAAAATATTTTGCATAATTTAATAGCAGTCGGATGTGCAAAAAACAAGCTCTCCAAATTTTGTTTTTCTTCATTCATCCTACTGAAACTAACATATCCACTTTCAGTAATACATTTATATAGAAATTGTATGGGTGTACCACCTTTTAGTTCTTGTAAAATTTGAAGTTTTGAACCTCTCGTTGAATATAGTTCTCATGACCGTTTTGTTTCCAACATTTCTCTTTTTAAGGGTTGACAATATTTTCCTTGGTTTCACGTTAGAAGCATGCATATCTTAGACTATTTTTTGTTCTTCGCTATCTAATCTTCCAGCAAATGTATGTGCCTCTAAGTGTGCCATATCATGATTGTGGGTTCCACAATTTACTGCAAGTTTCCACTCATCGCTGAAGGCTTCTTTTTGGCCAATTAGTAAGAATGGACAACCATATCGTTTAGAGGTGGTCTTCCTTAAATTCTTTTTGACTCAGCCCTTTTTACATTGATTTTAATGATAAAATCTCGCTTTGTCGCAACTCAACATTACACGTGGTCTAGCTCTAGCACCACACAATTTATCAGAACCCTTTACAGCGACTGCAAAACTAAGACCTCTGGCCACATTGCGCACCCAATCAACTAACTCATCTTGAGATGAAAAGATGGTATCAGTTTGGAAGTGAATTCCAAAATTTACCTGTAAACTAATAACACGTGCAATATCTACTTAGGGACCAACTAAGCTACAACATTAAAAAAAAAGAATAACAATATACCTTAACTCGGTAGATTTTACGCATTCCGCCTCATCCACCATGATATTTTGTATGAAAATCTGAAATAACACACACAATATGTTTAAGAACTCGTTTTATTAGGCATAGATGACAGAATAACTCAATGCAACTCAAACAAACTCAATGCTTTGTTATAAAATTTCATTCAGTTGTCAGATTGAGAGCTAATCGTAATACTAAAGTTAAAACATTTGAAATGAATCTACAATTTGAGTTCTTCTACTGCTGCTAGGGTGTTTTTCAGAGGTGATGTGCCATGATGAATGTAGTGAACTGGTGAATCTAAAGTTAATTCACTCCGCTAAATCTGGGTGAACATGGTGTAAATTTCTGAGTTCTTCCACTAAATCTTTCACACCTCCTCAAGATGAGCATGGTGTAAATTTCTGAAAGGGCAAAAACGTGCAAAACCTACTTAGGGAATGGCGTAAATTTCTGAAGTTTCTTTCACCATGAAAGGATTTAGGGCATAAGAAATGAGTAGATGAGGTACACCATGGAAGGATTTAGGGCATGAGAAATGAGTACAAACCTTCGATCGGAAGACTGGAGGGGATGAAATGAAAACCCTAGGCTGAAAGGGGGAGCCGATCTTCCGCTGGGCTATCGAAGGAGGAGGCCAAGTCGGGTAGCCGATCTCGCCGACGGTGCTTGGAGGGTAGGAAACAAACGCCAAGTCGGGGAGAGACTATTCCGTCGGCTCTGTTCGCTAAAATTGGGAGCAACTATCGAAGGAGGAGGCGGAATACCTTGATTCGCCACTGGCAAGAGGGGGAATTGGGGTTTTGCTAATAGAGGGAGCCGCTGTGTCGAATAAATGACCTAAAAAAACTGAACCGGATTTTTTTAGATTTGCTAATAGCGAATCAATGTTTGCTTATAACAACGTCCTTTTTCTTTACTTGAGATACACCTCCTTTACACATGGCGCAATCTGGTTGGTCTCAGACGAACCGAGTCCCGAACACAAATATTTCGCCTTGTAACGTTATAAACTCAGATGAGAGATTTTCAAACTTCACAAAGTAGAGAGGAGATCCCTATAATTATGCGAAGTCCTAGATGAGATCCCAGTGATTGACTCTAAATTTATTTGCGCTTTTATTTCCAACACTTCAACTACGATTTTTTAACAATAGAGCTTAATTTCTTCTGTTAATCATAATATTTTTTATGTTAATGAAATTGTTATTAAGATGGATAATCTCATGATCAGGTGATCACATTGCCATCGCGGATCGACCCTCATCAGACATCAGCCGTAGTCACATTGCACGGCCAATTGTTTGTCCGCGCTCCTTACGAGCAATCGGATTTATAGTCTGATTCAATCGAAGAACAATGCCGCTTTTGTAGACCCAGGAGATTTGAGCTCCTTAGAAATTGTACAATTTTTTCCCTTTTTAAAGAAGAATATAGGATACTCTAATTAACTGGTGACCATTAATTACATAGTCTTTTCTGTAGTTTGATGTTCCTGGGAGGAGCTGCTGTAGAATTTTTTTTCTAGAAGTATGATTAGAGGCTTTAACGTTTGAGTAGGGACAGATTCGGCGGGCGCATATGCCGCGGCAGTAAAATTCTTCTGTTGTTTTTATTATGTGCTCGGGATTCTCCCGAGTTGTTGCTTATTTTGCAATTATTACCCGAGTCATGCTTTTCTTGGGATCTTAATAGTTCGCATGTTTTGTGAGTATGTTTTAAAGCTATGTTTGGCACGGTAGCATGGCAGTCATGAACAGAAAGATTACAAACTGTCGTTCTTGAACGCCCAATCTCACTTATGTTCACTTTTATGTTCTAATTGTTGTCATGCCAAACATAAATTCCAAGATGACGACGGTGTTTTTGTTCAAGCTCATCGGAGCAAAAACATCATGCCAAATGTAGCCCAATTCAGATGCATGTTTTGCTTCCATGCTTGTATGTTTTTTTTCTCTATTTTCTTATTAAGACTTCGTTTGTGGGGACTTATTTTCACCGGTCAAGCGGTTGCAACCGCATAATAAGGTCTGGTACATGCGGTTCCAACCGCTTGACCGGTGAAAATAAGTCCCCCCAAACGGAGCCTAAGACAAGGAATGTGTCACCGGATAGCTATTTTTTTGTTTGTAGAAATTGCCTTTTAACAAGGTGGTCAGACATTAAAAATTTCCTTTAACATTATGTTTAAAAAAAATTTAAACGCTTCTATCTTATCGGAGTTGTTTCTCCCACATAAAACTTGTCACTGTTTTGACGTATGAGTAGTCAAAAATCATTGCTTCGACGAGAGGGGTGGTTCAATCCAAATCCACTAATTATTTTGAAAATAAATGGGGGGGGGGGGGGGGAGTGTCCCTCGGGCGCTCCTCTACATCCTCCCCTGGGTGGTTCAATCATTTGGTTTCAAAAAGGGGATAGAATGCACAACCATTTTACAAGAGGAACATAGGCTCTGTTTGGGAGGGGCCAACTTATGCTGATCTATAATCTCTACTTAAAACGCAAGGCGAAGTTGTTTTATAGCAAAGGTGTTTGTTTGTGCACTCGCTTATATAAAAGGTGGGTCACTTATTTTAAAACAGATTATAGGCGAGTTGATTTTTTATAAGCTATCAAAGGTGGGTCCAGCTTACGATTACTCATAAGCGTTTATTTCTTAAAAAAAGTCATATGATTGATTTTTTCTCCGGATGTGATTTTTTCGTTCGGACGCGAATTTTTCGCCCGGGCTCTAATTTTTTGCCCGGACTCAAATTTTTCGCCCGGGCGCAAATTTTTCGCCCGGGCGCGAATTTTTCGTCCGGGTGCATTTTTTCGTCCGGGCGCATTTTTTCGTCCGGGCGCAATTTTTTCGCCCGGGCGCGTTATTTTTTCGCCCGGGCACATTATTTTTTCGTCCGGGCGCGTTCAACATTTTTTCGTCCGGGCGCGTTATTTTTTCGTCCGGGCACGTTATTTTTTCGCCCGGGCGCGTTATTTTTTCGCCCGGGCGCGTTACTTTTTTGCCCGGGCGCGTTATTTTTCGCCCGGGCGCGTATTTTTCGCCCGGGCGCGTATTTTTCGCCCGGGCGCGTATTTTTCGCCCGATCGCGTTTTTCGCCCGGACGCGTTTTTTCGCCCGGACGCGTTTTTTCGCCCGTGCGCGATTTTTTCGCCTGAGCGCGATTAATTTGCCCGGGCGTGATTTTTTCGCCCGGGCGCGAATTTTTCGCCCTGACGCGATTTTTTCGCCCGGGCGCGATTTTTTCGCCCGAACGCGAATTTTTCGCCCGGAGGCGATTTTTTCGCCTGGAAGCGATTTTTTCGCACGAAAATGATTTTTTCACCCAGGTGCGCTAAGAAGCGATTTTTTCGCTCAGACGCGTATTTTTTTGCATGAGCGTCTTTTTTCCCCTCGGGCATGATTTTTTCATCCGGACGCGTTTTTTCGTTTTTCTCAGCCGGCGAAAAAAGTGTTTCGGGTTGAAAAAATTTGCTGGGGAAAAAATCACACCTGTGAGGAAAATTGCGCCCGGGACAAAAAAACACGGTCGGTCGAAAAAATCGCGCTCGGGCGAAAAAAACGCGTCCCGACAAAAAAATGCGCCTCGGCGAAAAAAACGCGCCCGGACGAAAAAACTGCGACCGAGCGAAAAAAACCGCGATCGGACGGAAAAAAACGCGCTCGAGCGAAAAAAACGCGCCCGGGCGAAAAAAACCGCGGTCGGGCGAAAAAATTGCGCCCGCATAAAAAAAATGCACCCGGTTGAAAAAAATCGAGCGGGCGAAAGAACGAGATCGAGCGAAAAAACGCAACCTGGCGAAAAAATCACGTTCGGGCGAAAAAAACCAGCTTGGGCGAAAACAATTTTGACAGGACGAAAAAAATCGTGATGGGCGAAAAAACACGTCCGAGCGAAAAATCGCCCCCAGGCAAAAAAATCGTGCACGGATAAAAAAAACGCGTACAAACAAACATATCTTTATGAATGAATGAAATTTTAGATAAGCATTTTTGGACAAACTATCCAAACAGTTGACTGCTTATTCATCATTGATTATATAAAATCTCTATTCAACCATCAATTTTTAATTAGCGGCTTATTCATCATCCTAAGCTGTCCCAAACAGAGCCATAATCTATTATATATTGTCAACAACAATGCAAAGTGCTTAGACAAAGTTCAATCAATCAATTTGTATTTCGCTCTCCCAAATGAAATTTTAGGCTAGATTTGGGCTGGTGGTCTGCCTCTGCTAAGGGCGGGAAAGGGAGAGGGTCCTCTGTTGTGAGGAAGGGAGCCATGCCACTATTTTTGGCCTTTCTCATCAGACGTGGACTGATACTCTACCCCTAGAAAAGTTGCTTGAGGTTCCTACCGTTCCCGCTGCTTCTATGGGGAAAGGGAGCCCCAACACCTACCCAAATAGTGAAACAGAGGCTTTGGCTTCATTTGGCGTGGTTTTTTTTGCTTCTATAAGTTTAGAACAAAAACGCAACCGTCATAGAAAGCATGTTTGGCAAGACTGAAAGATTGATGCTGTTGTTAGACTATATCACCTAGATTTTTTGGATTTAGCAGATATAGATAAATGTAAGAACCACAATCAGAACAATCACAACATACACTATTTTATAGTGGTTCTCCAAAGTATGAGTATATCCACTGTTCCTTTGAACCTATCTAGCAGTGTGTTAGACTCAAAAATCTCCTCCAAAACTCAGCTCCAAGAGCTTACAACTCAGGTTCCTTAGAATCTCTCAGGTCTACTTCCAAACCTTACCTCAAGCTTTATGGCCCTACCTCATGCTCATCAGCCCTACCTCAGGCTCACCAGCCCTACCTCAAAGTACTTCAACTCCTAATGCTCAGAGACCCACCTGGTCTCCTATCTCAGATCCTCACAAAGATCATGCCTCAAACACACAGAACTTACCTCAGGCACAAGCCCTACAGCTCAGACAAAACCCTTACAAAAAAGAGGAAATAAAGATTACAACTAAAGACTACAGATTTGACCTTTATATATCAAAGTTTTCAGTTGGCTTTGCTATATGAGCAATATCTTGAAGCAGCCCTTGAAAAGATAATCTTCAGGTAGTACAAATTTAAGGCTCTTCTACTTGATCTTCTTTAACAGTAGTAAGAAGATTTAACTGGAGTCTTGAAGCTTGAATACTCCTTGCTCTTTCTGAACTTCTTCACAGAGAGCTTACTCAGTGAAAGCGCACCGTTGCTTGTTCGATAGGATTTAGCAAAAGTCAGCACCTGTTCCATTGCCCTAACTTTTCTTTAAATACTTTTGACATTTCTAATGGTCAGATTAGAAAATATCACGTCAAAGGATGAGCAAGAGTAGAAAGATCTGACAGGACTTTCGATGCCACCGCCACTTTTGAAATCCCTCCCCTGCGCATGCTCAACGATAATAAAACCATGACAACACAATATCGTTGAGAAGATTATTCCTTCGTAACAGTATATACCTTAGCGCTGAATTCTGCTTCTTCTTGCGCCTTCTCTACGATACTGACTCGAAGTTTTCCATGATTACGCCGATGTCACAGAGAACTATATACCGATCTTAACGATATTCAACTTAGAGCTTGAAGTTGCTTCTGTTGTTGCTTTAGGACAATACCGTCTTGAAGCACTCCACGTTCAAGACGATACTGTCAAGAATCCTTCATGTTTCACAACTATACAACTCCATTTGCACTAACTATTCTCTAAACCTATTTTTAGAGATAATAGATAATACCTGCATAATCATAAAACATCTATGCTATCAAATACATTATGCTCTTAATATTATAAGTGACGTTTCTTCAAATTTTGGAAGATTGAGAGCAATATTCTCAACAATCTCCCTTATTTGAAAAAGACAAAACACTTATCAATGTTAGGAAGCATTAACCAAACAATCATATTATGACAATAATATAACAAAAAAATAGCAGTTAATAAAATCATGAACATTAAAGCATATGACCCAACAATCCAGATATATAGATGTATATTTATATATAACCAGAGGTTTAATTGAAAGAACATAATTCCATTACAATTAATCATAAAATACATTATAAGAAAAGTTTAGGGCACTAGATACTTGTCCACTTGTTGGTTTGGGACATCAGCATTATCTAAACTCTTCCTCTTGTGAGCAGCACTTGAGGCTTCATCTTGTCCAACAACCCTTCTTTCAACACTCTTTGTTTTATTTTTTTGTCTCTTAAAGTACATGAAAGGCTTGGGAAGGTACTTGGAGGGCATCCTCTTTGGATTATTCCTCCTTACTAGATTTTCTTTGTAAGTCCTTTCTCTTAAAAACTTCCTTTCCAGATGCTTTATCCATTCCTCACTAGGATACACACTGTCAATATTTTTCAGTATCTAACCATGATTGATCCAGACATTGATGATGATATTCTTGGAATCATCACTCCAATACTCATAGTCTGGATCTTCTGTTTGTTCAGCTCTCCTCTGGCCATGAATTCTTCATGTAGCATAATCCCTTCTCTCTTCCTTCTCTTTGCAAGTTGTACATCTCGTGCAACTCTTTCTTGGGCTGAAAAATAAAAATCTGAAGGTCTATTTTTGTCCAGCAGGAGTAGGTTAAGAGCAATCCTTATGCCTTGAAGGACCCTTAGGGTTTGCTCAACATTGATCTTCTCACTCTTTCTTGCTCACATTGATCTTCTGTTTGTCCAGATGAGAAGTGTTGGTCTCAAATCTGCTAGACAAAGTTTGAAAATATTCTCATTACATTCCCACCTCTTGATTCTTCAGCTAGGTGCATAGCCTGAAGTTGAGTGGAATACACATATCCCTCAATATGATCCACATCTTGTCTGATAACCTCATTAGTTTGGTTAACATAATTCTTTACACTGATAATATCTTATGTAGTCAGCCTCAAGCTATCTTCCATTTAGGTTAGAATCTTAACATTCTGGTGCACAGTGCTAGCTGCTTTATCAAACCACTTGGTGATTTGAGCATTGATGTGAGCTGTACCACCCTTCAAGAAGTCCAGATCTTCCATAATATCTTCTTTAACTTTCTAATTTTTTGACTGAATTTCATCTTTCACTCCTTGAACTTTCTTATCAATGTATGACTTTAAGGTTGAAGATTGCTCATCCAATAGAGCTTCCAATGAGGTGAGGATGGAAATTTCTGAAGTGTTGGTGGATGGTTGAGATTTTGTAACAGGAGGTGGCATTTCAGCAGTACCTTATACCAAACTTATTCCTAGGTCCTCTTGACCAGCTAACTCAGTGTGAGTAGCTGTCTCAGCCTCTTGGGATATGGGAACACTTTTTTTTTTTGAGCAGGGACCTTAGATTGAGGCTCCCCCTCACTATGATCATCAACATCTTCACCTAGAAAATGTTCCAATGAATCATCTTTCTCCTCTACAGCAGACTCCCCCTCAGTTGGGGCACCAATCATTTCTTGAACAATTGTCTCCCCCTCAACACCATCAACCTCTTTCTTAGGTGAGCTTGCATCAACTACATCAAGATTCACTTGAATGCTTGAGTCTTGAAGATTTTCTTATTCTCCAGTTGAGGGTGATAGGTAGGGGTTGTGGATGAGTTTACTACTCTCTTAGTCACCAACATCTTTGCTCCCTGAATCAAAATCAGAATCATCTTCCATAACCACTTTCTTTCCTTTCCTTTTGCTTTGCCCCTTCTTCTCAGTTTGACTTTTAGGCATCACCCTGATATATCTTTTCAATGTCTTTATATCCATTTTTTCATGTAATGAATCTTCACTCCTTGTTTTTTTTAAAGTGCTCTCGATAAGCATTAATCATGTATAAGGAAAGAATTCTACCCAGTGAAGGTACTTGAAGACTGCTCAGAAGTTTCTGGAAAATCACTAATGCCCAGTTAGTTTTCTTCTGAAGAATGACCTTAGTAACCAATTCAAACATGGGCTTGGAGATTCTATCATGAGATCTAGTCTTGCAAAGAATGGCCTTCCCAATGATATTAGCAAGGAGTTTACATCTCTGATTAAAATATTTTCTCTCTAGAAATCCATATTTTTCACCAGTAAACTCACACCAGTCCAATACATTTACTATTTCTTGTGGTGAAATCTCCTGGTACTCTTCTATGTCAGTAGACAGAAGGTGTACTGACTGTGCAATCCTTTGAGGGCTAATCTTAACCTTTACATCTCCTATCTTACTTTTAATAGATTTTCATGATGAAGAAACCTTGATATGAGAGTAGAATTCTAATACCTCTTCCTTCAGAATCAGGCTTGGTTCAGATAGAAGAAATTCTAAATCTGCGGCTTACAACATTCTTATCACTTTTTTGATCTCTTCTGGAGCATCGTTGAATCCTAATCTTACTATCTCATATCCTTCATGCAATATTTTCACAAGCTTTGGCGCCATTGGACTGAAGACTTAGTCGCTGAGAATGTAGAGAAAGACGGAACGATGCCGACGGTCTTCTAGGGTTAGAGGTATTATGTACTTAACTAAACCCTTGGCTTATATATATATCTTAATATATCTCTAATTCAAATAAAAACGAAGCGCCACACACATTGGGTGATCATGTATAAATGATTTAACAGCTGAAAATGATTTGAGATTAAAGAATTAAGCCCGTCATAACGGTATCGTTGAAACCGAGAGGTATCGTTGAGCATCTTCTATATTCCAAACGACAGTGTCGTTGAGCATCTTCTTAATGATCTTAGCGATATAGCTGAGAGTGACTCAACTCATCTACCCTTCAAGGCCTTTCTGTCGATCAAAACGACATAATAACTCTTGAAATTTAGTCAATTGACTCATAGTCAAATGTTCCTGTATCATGGTTAGCACAACCTAATATACTGCCAGAGTATACTATCTAGCAATTTTCTGATAATACATATAAAGTTAATAATAAAATGCAAATGACACAAGAAAGATTGAATACTATCTAGAGAGTTTGAATAGAATGCATATAAAATTATTCCAAATTAAGCATACCTAATTCAATCTTAAAGGAAATAAACTTAGCCTCATTCAGTGGCTTGGTAAAGATATCAGGCACTTGTTTGTCTGTGGTGACAAACTCAAGACAGATATCCTTCTTCTCAACATACTCTTTAATAAAATGATATATAATCTCTATATTCTTAGTCCTGCTATGTAACAATGGATTCTTAGCTATAGAGATTGCACTGGATGAATGACAAAACATGAGAGTGTTACTTACCTAAAGGTTGTAATTCTGCAATTGATGTTGAATCCACAGAAGTTGTGCACAACAACTCCAAACTGAAATGCATTCTGACTCACCTGTGGAAATTGTTTCACTAGTCTGCTTCTTACTACTCCATGAGATCAACCTTCTCCCAAGGAGCTGACATGTTCCAAGGGTGCTCTTTCTATTCTCTTTGCAACCTGCAAAGTCTGCATCTGAATAGTCAATTAGATCAAAATAATTATTTCTAGGGTATCACAGGGCAAGAAGTTGGCTCCCCTTAAGATATCTCAAAATCCTCTTTAAAGCTGAGTAATGATATTCCTTAGGGCATGCTTGATACCTAACACAAACATATGTAACATATATAATATCTGGTCTACTTGCAGTCAAATAAAGTAGGGAACCAATGATACACATGTACATGAATTCATCAAAAAGTTTCCATTTCTCATCCTTGTCCAGAGATATATTTGATCTCATAGGAGTTTTCATCATGGAGGCTAACTCCATATCAAATTTCCTAATTAGTTCTCTAGTGTACTTAGTTTGAGAGATGAAAATTCTCTCATCAGACTGTTTCACTTGAAGACCTAAGAGTACTTTAGTTCTCTCATACTGCACATCTCAAACTCCCTCTGCATAAAATTGACAAACCTCTTGCAAAGATTGACATCAATAGACCCAAATATTGTGTCATCAACATAAATTTGAATTATGAGACTCTTTCCCTTTGTTTTCCTTAGAAATAATATGATATCTATCTTTCCCCTTAAGAACTTATTCTTAATGAGAAAGATAGACATAGTATCATACCAAGCTTTTGGGGATTGCTTTAACCTATATAAAGCTTTCTTAAGAAAGTAAACGTGTCTAGAAAGAGTTTAATGCATAAAACCTGAGGGTTGCTCTATATATACCTCCTCCTTGAGATTGACATTCAGAAATGCTTATTTCACATCCATTTAGTATACTTTGAAACCCTTGTATGCAACATAGGCCAGGAATATCCTTATTGCCTCCAATCTTGTAACTAGGGAAAATATCTGGTCAAAATCTATCTCTTTTTCCTGCATATACCCCTTGGATACCAGTCTGGCTTTGTTCTTCAAAATAACTTCATTTTCATCCATTTTATTTTTGAATTTCCATTTGGTGTCAATGATGTTATGTTCTTGAGGTCTTGGCACCAGCTTCCAGACCTTGTATCTCTTAAATTGGTGTAGCTCTTCTTGCATGACATTGATCAAGAAAGGGTCCTTGTTAACTTCTTCAAACTTCTTTGGCTCCGCCTGAGATAAGAAGCTCGGGAATAAAGCCTCATTGTGGATCATGTTCCTGGTGGTGATTCCTTAGCTAGCATCCCAAATAATGAGATTACTGGGGTGATCTCTCAGGCGCCTGGTTGCTGTAGGCAGCATGCTAATAACTGGTTGTATTCCAGCAATAGCTACTGCATCTTCAACAACCTAATCTTCCTTAGTTGGCTCAATATCTCCACTGAAATCATCATGAGGAAGAGAGACTTAGCTTGAGATGAGCTTGGCTTGGATAGATAGCTCTTGCAATCTTTGTTCTATACCTGCAATGTTAGTAGCACTAAACCTGCCCTTATATATAAAGCTAGTCTAATAAAAAACAACATGCATAGATTCTTCTACAATATAGATTTTCTTGTTGAATACCTCTATAGGTCTCTGGCTATGGTGAGCTATACTCCTAACTAAGAATACCACTCACAACACCAACAAGAATCTCAACTTCTCAAACATAGTCAGTTGAGATCTTCCATTATTTAAAATGTAACATTTGCAACCAAAGATCCTGAAATATGAAATATTTGGTTTTTTGCCCTTTAGAAGTTCATAGGGATTTTTCTCATGCGACTTGTTGATAGAGGTCCAGTTCAGAACATAACAAGCTGTATTGATTGGCTCAGCCCAGAAATACTCTAGCAGTGAGGAATCACTAAGCAACGTTCTGCTAGCCTCTATTAAAATCATGTTCTTTCTCTCAGCCACTCCATTTTGTTGTGGAGTTCTGGGAGATGAGAACTCTTTCGGAAGATATCTTGATCTTAACAAAATTTTGTCATAGCCCCATATTGAAATTATGTGTCATGGTCACTTCTCAATTTGACCACAGTACAATCAAGTTCATTCTGGATGAACTTAACAAAAGTCATAAAGACATCCAAGGTATTCTGATTTCTTCATAAGGAAGAATACCCGTGTAAACCTAGAGTGATCATCTACAATCACAAAGGAGTACAAATTTCCCTCCTAAACTCTTAATGGGTATATGACCAAATAGATCCAATATGCAACAGATAAAGACATCTTACAGAGTCTTTAGAGTCAATGCTCTTAAAGGTGACCCTAGTTTGCTTGCTCATTTGACATGCAGGATAGGGGCCCTCTTTAACACATTTGAGATTAAGACTATCTCTAACTAAGTTTTCAGAAAAGAGTTTGTTCAATGTTTTGTAGTTAATGTAGAGCAAGTCTCTTGTGCTATTGAACACAAAAAGACTCTTTCTCATTAGTTACTAGACATACTGGAGTGGAAGAATTATGATAAAATAAAATATATGCAATAGACAGTGCCACTCCTAGTGCCTGCGAGAATAATCTGTAAGTCAATTGACTTTTTGATCAGACACTTAATCATTGTGGAACTCAATGACATAGCCAAAGTCATATAATTGACTTATGCTTATGAGGTTGTGTTGCAACCCCTCCATATAAGCTAGCCTTGTAATTGAGACGATATCATTGGAAATCATACCATAGCCTTTGGTGACTCCCCTATTAGAGCCTCAAAAAATGACCTTTGATCCATTCTTCACAGGAGTGTAATCTTTTAGGAGACTTCTAGTCTCAGTCATGTGCCTGGAACAACCATTGTCCAAGTACCAAATTTGCTTCAAGTTGATACTTGAACTATCCTGCAAGATGAAATTTATTTTACCTTAGGATCCCAATAAACTTTGGGTCCTAAGGTTCTTGTTAGCAGAAACGACAATATTCTTACTGGGAACTACCCTTGCAGCAAAGTTATTCCTTGTATTAGGCATAGAGGGATTGTGCCAACAGTCAATTGACAAAGTGACTCACTTTACCACAACACTAGTACTCAAAGATATTATACCTTCTCTTCCGAACATTCCTGGAAATTGAGGGTGCTTCTGGATGTCCATGTTCAACAGAGAAGGCTGCTACATTCTTCTATTCCTCTCATCAAGCACTTGACAGTGCGCACGACAATAACTTGTCTTACTCGACGATATCAGCTTGACAGCAACAAGTGTCAGCTTGGTAGCTGACATTGTGTTGATGACATCTGATATGGCCTTGTGAGAGTAGGTTACTGTTTTGCCAACAACCTGCTTGTTACTTTGAGTGGCCTGGGAAGAAGCAACACTCTTACTTTTGAGTGTATGGGATGGAGTACCAAATACAAATGATTTATACTTACCCATTTGAATTTCTTCATGGGGAGATTTCAAAGCACTCAACCACATGCCCTTTCTCTCTCCACAATTAGGTGCATTATTGCCCATACTGTAGGAATTTCCATTCTTCCAGTGACCATACATACAGTCATGATCATACTTGTTAGAAGGAAGCAGAACCTTTTGAAAGGTGGTTTGAGGCTTAATAGCAATTGCCTTTGCCTTGGCCTTGGTTGTTGTTGTTGTTGTTGCCTTCCTATTGAAGCATACTCCCCTCTTATTGTTTTGGGAAGTGAAAGAGTCAATAATAGACAGCATAGACTATGACTTTGAGAACTGAGCCACTAACTTCCTCTCCTCGGGAGATCATTCTAAAACTTCTTAATAATTTTTTTTTTGAATTCTTATTTCAGTATGCCTGTCAATGATCCCCTTGAGCTCAATTGAATTAAAGGTCATTTAATTGAACATGTCCATCTTTTCCTCTAACCTAGCCTTAAGAGGTCTAAGAACCTTAAGCTCTTCAGCTTGCTTCTTAGCAAGCTTCTTGCTTTTACCTAAGGCCTCATGGGGGGCACTATACTTGTCAATCAATTGATTGACATCAAACTCAGAGTCTGATCCATCCTCATCACCAGATGGAGAGGATGCTTCAGATTTTGGGTCCGTCTCATAATATGAATATGAAGAAGACATGTCAAGAATTATTATCTCATCAGGATCATATTCATCCTGATTGTCTTCATCTGTTATGGTCATCAAGTCATAACTTTCTTCTTCCTCATTGTCATTATCAGAGTATGACAAAGGAGCCCTGATCCCTATCTTTGCAGCAGGATAGCCATCCTCTTCAGCAAATAGTCCAATATAGGCTTTTTCTTCATCTACCTCATACCTCAGATCTTCACAAAGATCCTACCTTAGACACACATGCCCTACCTCAGGCAAAAGCCCTACAACTCAGGCAAAAGCCTTACAAAAGAGAGTAAATAAAGATTACAAGTAAAGACTCTACATGTTTAACCTTTATAAATCAGAGTCTTCAGTTGACTTTGCTATGGAAGAAATATCTTGAAGCAGTCCCTGAAAAGATGATCTTCAGGTAGTACAGATTCATGGCTCTTCTTCTTGATCTTCTTCAGCATCAGTAAGAAGATCTAACTGGAGTATTGAAGTTAACTCCTGCTTGCTCTTTATGAACTTCTTTACAGAGAGCTTATTCAGTGAAAGTGCGCAGCTGCTTGTTCAGCAGGATTTAGCAAAAGTCAGCACATGTTCCATTGCCCTAACTTTTCTTTAAATATATTTGACATTTCTAGCGGTACTTAGATTAGAAAATGTCTCGTCAAAGGATGGGCAAGAGTAGAAAGATCTAACAGGACTATCGGTGCCACCACCACTTTTGAAATCCCGCCCATGCGCGTGCTCAACAATAATAAAACCCTGACAACACGATATCGTTGAGAAGATTCTTTCTTCTCAATGGTATATACCTTAGCGCTGAATTCTGTTGCTGCTTTGGGACGATACCGTCTTGAAGCACTCAACGTTGAAGACGATACCGTCGAGAATCCTTCATATATCTCAACTATACAGCTTCATTTGCACAAACTCTTCTCTAAACCTGTTTTAGAGATAATAGATAATACCTGCATAATCATAAAATATTTATGCTATCAAATACATTATGCTCTTAGGAGCATTGTAAGTGATGTTTCTTCAAATCTTGAAAAATTGAGAGCAATATTCCCAACAAAGACAATGGTTATGACCGTTACCAAGAAAAGATAACTAGTTTTGAACGTAAAAATGGATGGAGTTCCTTAGGTGTGATAGGATGTTCACAAACGACAATTCATAACCACCGCGTTCACGCCACCATGCCAAAAGGACCCTTAGTCTAACAAAGAAACACATGTAGTCAGTAGCATTTAACATAAATTTTGAGAGATAGAAGGAGTTGGTCCCTGTAATTATACAAAATTAGAGGGGAGTTTTTCGTAATTATAGACGGAGATCAGTGCAGAAAACATGCCTAGTTCCGAGAAATCATAGAGAATGAACCTCCTTTTAATAAGTTTGAATTGAAAAAAACTGCTTTTACAGTCGGACGGAGATCCTCTCCATTTGGGACTTGGTCCATTTCACCGTGAGGATGAATTCTCATTTATCTACATGTGCAAATAAATATGATTAACCCGTCGGATTAGAGAAGAATCAATCTGAGCAGTGAAATATATAGTATACATTTAGCTCAAATGAAGAGGAGCTTAAGGCTTCGTTTGGGAGGACTTATTTTCACCGATCAAGTGGTTACGACCGCATGAACCGGGCCTTAATTAAGGTCCGGTTCATGCGGTCATAACGGCTTGACCGGTGATAATAAGTCCCCCCAAACACAGCCTAAATCATCTCAGTCCCCAGTTCTTCTAATCTATCTTCCATGTGAATCAGCAATCCCTCCAAACATTCAAAAATCCAGTGTATGTGTGTATGGGAGAAATCCTCAGCAAAGAAATGGTGAACTTGCTTGTCTATTTCGGTCCAGCTGCATCCAGGGTTCTTCCTCAACCCCCTCTCCCTCATTCTCTCCCTCACCTTCTTCACCCCATCCCATCTTCCAGCTGAAGCATACATATTCGACAGACCCACATACGCGGAATGATCATCCGGATCCTTCTCCAGAAGAAGCCTGGCGGCTTCCTCTCCCAACTCCAAGTTCCCGTGTAAACAGCAGGCCGAGAAGAACGAACCCACCGCACCGGCGTCCGTTTTCAACGCCGGCAATCTCTGAAGAACTCCGTGAGCTTCTCGGAGCCTCCCCAGGCGCCCCAGAAGGTCTATCAGGCAAGAGTAATGCTCCAATCCGGGTTCGATTTCGTATTTCGTTGTCATCTCGTGGAAATAGCGCACGCCCGCATCGGCCAGCCCTCCGTGACAGCAAGCGGATATCAACGCAAGAAATGTCACGCAGTCGGGTCTCGCCTTCATTCTCCGCATCTCTTCGAAAAGCGCCAGAGCTTCGGAAACCCGGCCATTAGAGCCATATGCGGCGATCATAGAGGTCCACGACACGGCATCCTTGAGCGGCAGCCTGTCAAAAACCTCGCGTGCATCGCCGAGCGCGCCGCATTTAGCGTACAATTCGACGAGGGCGCACGCAACGATCTCATTAGAATCAAAATTATGGCTGCGGATTTGCTCGTGGATTTCTCTCCCTTGTTGGAGAGCAGTTAGCTGAGTGCAAGCAGACAGACAGCTGGTGAAAGTGATGGCATCTGGCTTGACATCATAGAGCTTCATGCTGTGAAAAACATCAATGGATTCCCTGCAAAGGCCTGATGCTACATGACCTGAAATCATAACATTCCACACAACGACATTATTTTTCGGAGATTTTTGGAAGATGAAGTCAGACTGCCTGATGCCGCCGCATTTCAAATAAAAGTCAATCAGAGAAGTGGTGACGAAAATGTCAATCTCGATCCGGTTTCGGAGCGAGTATCCGTGAATGAATTTTCCGCTGCGTATGCTTGAAATCCTTGAACAAACCATCAGCAAGCTGCTGATAGTAGTTGAAGTCGGCCTGATTCCTTCTTCATTCATCGCAGAGAAGAGCTGAAAACACGAATTTGAATCCCCTTTCAAGCTGTATCCATTTATCATCGAGTTCCACGCGACAACAGTTTTCACCGAAATCTGATCGAAAACTTCTCTGGCCTTTGCCAAGCACCCGCATTTTCCATACATGTCAACAATGGCGGCGCTCACAAACCCGTCCATCTCGTGCCCGCTTCTCGAAAATCCCTCGTGAATTCTCTTCCCTCTCTCCAAATCCGAGAGTCTGGCGCAGGCCGAGAAAATGGTGGAGAAGGTGACGGAATCCGGCTTAAATCCACATCCTGTCATTGCGTCGAACATCTCCAGCGCTTTCGAAGCTTGGCCGTCTTGATAATAGCAGGATATGACAGTGTTCCAACAAGCGACATCCCTCTCAGGCATTTCAGCAAACAGCTTGATGGCAGAGTTGAAATGCCCACATTTGGCGTACATCCCGACGAGAGAGCTGGAGACGACGACGTCGCCATTGAAACCTGATTTCAACAAACGGGCGTGAATGGCACGACCCTTCCTCGCGTCATTCAATCCGCTGCAGGACTTGAGCGCACTTGGATAAGTGAAAGCATCGGGTTTAACGAAGGGAAAGAGATGGCACCTGTCGTAGAGCCGGAGGGCTTCTCCGTGCATTTGATTCTTGGAGAAGGCTGCAATTAGGGTATTCCATAACGAAATCTCGGATGGGTTGTCGATGGATTTGAGGACCAGTAGAGCGGAATCAAGGAGACGGAAGAAGACGTAGAAATTGATGAGAGATTTGCAGATATCAATGCTGTTCTGCAGCCCCAGGCAGATCGCCTTGGCGTGGAGAAGCTTGCCCTTCGCCAATGTATTGGAAAGTGTGGATGAAATTAGCAGAGCTACGAGATTGTGAACATCCATTCTTGATCAAGTGCGAATGGAGATGAAGAAGTTTGCGGTTTCTGTGGTAAAAAGATTTCTGTTGAAGAAGGAAACAATGGAGATCGTAAAGGTGTTACACAAATCAGGCGTTTTCATGTTCGGAGAATGTAGAGAGTTGAGGGGTGGGAGAGGGCTTCTCTGTGCATTTGATTTCTTCCCCTTCCTGCTTCGTTTTTCTGCTTGTTGTTGCAGGTTCGTGAAAAGAGTCCAGTGAAGGCTGGTTCATGAAAAACGATGGTGCAGGCTGGTTCTAAAATCATAATTAAAAAGAGTGCAGTGAAGCTGGTTCTAGCCTTCTAGGGAGAAGACCACGCCAACTCATAGCTGCAAGCTCAGGCGAACACGGACAAGTTGGAGCTCGGAGAAAAAGTTTGCATGTTTATTTTTATACATTTTGATCTCAGGGGTACTTTTCGTGTTGCATTCCGATCGTCTCGTGGTTTTCATCATATTGAGTTTTCACGTTAAATCCACATGTCACTTTTTTGCTGCTATTATTGTGTTGTGTTTTTGTTGTGTATCGACACACCGCTATGCGGTCATAAATATATTTGCTCGAACAAATTTGCAATTGCTCTGATCGGACTTGCATGTTGTCACGTTTTGGGGTTAGATCCAGGAGGTTTCCAGAGAAATCTAAGAACTTGGAGAATAGTTGTACATAGAATTCTAGAAATGTGTAAAAGCACTCTAAATGATCTTTTGGGAACATTCTAAAGAACTCATGAAAGATGTACATACTCAATAATGATAGAATAATCTAGAAAGATAGTAGTATAGATCCTTTCATACTTTAGAGGGAAAAGCTTTTGGCGCCTATATAAGGAGGAAGGCCCCTCAATTGTAAATCATCCAAGAAATTCAAGCAATCAAGCTCTCTTGCTCCCTTGTTCTCTTAGGTTCCGTTTGGGGGGACTTATTTTCACCGGTCAAGCGGTTACGACCGCATGTACCGAGCCTTAATTTAGGGTACATGCGGTCGTAACCGCTTGATAGGTAAAAATAAATCCTCCCAAACGGAGCCTTACTCTCTCTTTCAAAGTGCTCACTTACTCATCTTGTCATGATCAATGTTGAAGAATGCCGACTTAGCTAGCTGCGAAGGGGCGCGAAAAAACCCTAAACCACACACAATACTATCAAGGGAACAAGTCTGTGATAGTGCGCTCTTGCCCAATAGTGCCCACTTACACATCAAACAACCGAGGAGAGGATTGGGGGGGGGGGGGGGGGGGTTCTAAGCCTGCATTTTCATGATTTGGTAGAAGTCAGCCCTACTTACCTCCTATGTTTTTCTCAGCATTTAGGTGTGCCCACAGCTTGTTGGTGTGCCAATAGTGAAATTGAGTTGTAAGTTTATGCAATATTTTTTCGAATCCTCCTAACTCGAAAATTCGGGCATCCATTGCCTAGCGATGGCAGAAGAGGCGGCGGCGAATCAAGAGCCTGCCGTCTTCGACATCACCGAGCTCGACGGTCTCTTGCTGGGATTTGATGACAATCCTTTCTTCAACTTCGACATCGATTTCTCGCCGGACCCGTCATTGCCAGAATCCGGTGTGCTCCCGCATGTAATTCAGGCCCCTCTTTCGGCATCGCCACCGCTTACAAATCCACCGGCGTTGGGTAGCGGCTCTCCGAACAGCGTCCCTACCTCTGTTTTCTCCGGCGAGAGATTTCAACTGGAGGAGGCTGGCGGTGGGCACACGGATGAAGCCGATGATTTCTTCTCCGAAGTGCTTGTTGAAGGGTCGGATATAGAGACGATGGTTTCAGAGTCTCCTAAAGCGTATGATGGCGAGGGCAAGGAAGAGAAGGATATGCGAATGCCAGTTGTGACAAGAGAGGAGGAGAATGATCCGCTTAGCAAAAAACTAATAAGGTATAATTAATTTACACATTATTTTTTTCCTTCATAAATTCGATTTTCTAATTGGTTCATTATTTGTTAGCTTATAGATTTGTTGTTTCAGTGATATGTGCACCATTATTTATCACCCTTTACACAAATATTTAGCTTATTATAGATTTTGTTGGTTCAGTTTGCACAAATTTTTTTTTATCTAGATGATGTATGCCTCATTCAGTAAATAGTGCTATCTATCATTATTGAAGATAAGAGTTATTTACAGGGACCTCCCCTCGTAGTTTGCGTAATTAAAGCTTGCACCCTTCTAACTTTCAATATTAAAGCTTGCACCCTTCTAACTTTCCATGCACAAAAAGACCACCCCTCCTGAAGATTTACTCCAAGGGGCTGCTTTTGTGCATGGATGCTATAAAATGTAAACATTGAGGGGAGGTTTTTGTAACTCCAAAAGTTAGAGGGGTGCAAGCTGTAATTATGCAAACTAGATAATGATGATATTTCTATTCATTTTCCTTTGCTTTAAAAATCTGCTAGTTTGAGATTTAGATGTATATTTGAATGAAATGCAAGTCTAGCAAAATAATAATAAATATCATTTACGCAACTCTCATTTAAAGATGATGGTGAACCAAAAAATTATTATTTATTAATTGTTATATTTAATATATATTTACAAAACAATGTATTTTTTTTTGTTTTAAAGAAATTATTATAATGTAAGACATATAACATATAGTAGAGAAATGTTCTAAATAAAGAGTTTAAAAAACTGAGCATGATTAAGTTGTGTGATAGCTGCCCTAAAGAAGTTGCACTATTCTTCAACAGAGCTTTCGGCCGATGCTCACTTCCTAAGGTACAACGCTCGACTAGATTCAAAAACTTCATTGTTCACGGACACTTAAGAAGCACAAAAAACACCTGAACTTTCACTTGATGAAGTAAATGCAAAGTGAAAGCAAGGTCACAAGAACAGAATGCAAAGAATTGTAAGCGTGTATATTCGTTCTCAGAAAAAACCTCCTATAGGAGTCTCGAAAAACCGCAAGCATTAACACGTAATTTATTGATAACAATTATACAAATTTATCGTAGAAGAAAATTGATATTTCCAATGTTAAAATATTCATTGGAAATATCATTTAAAAGAAATCTCAATGAATATAAAATTTAATGGTAATCTGCAGAAAATGCGCACAGTAAAATGATATAATCAAAGCACGAGTGAACGTCGAGTTCAAATCGACCCATGACATATGAGTCTCGTGCGCAGAGTAGAATTCGACGCATGGAAATTGGTGTATGTCAATTTCAAGGCTCTAGGTAAAAAGGAGGGAGCTGACTCGATGCTCATGTGTAAGACTAACATTCGACGTACATCGAATTGTGATAAATAAAACTTTTGCAAAGTGGCAATTTTTTTACAAAATAAACAATTTAATTATATTATTTCCCAAATCCCAAATCCAAATGTATATCCAAATTCAGTCCGGTGTGAACGAGCGCGTACACGCGTGTGTGATTTATGAATTCTCCTTATGTTCATTTCAACATAATAAGAATGATAGAAATGATAAATATATGCACATAGAAATTGAAGTATGACAATGTGGGACTTAAATACTCCATCCTTTCATGAAAGGACTTCCCTCCAAGTTTTGAGTTCCGTCCTAAGGTTAGTTTTCCCATCAATTGATGTGGAGCTCAAGCACCAAGTACCTTGAAAGCTCCAAGAAATTTTAATGAAAAAATTATTTACTAACATTCTATGATTTCAATGAGCTATTATCAAAATATTTTCCAAACTCCGCGGGACTTTCATTGATGTTCAATTTATTTATTTTCATCTCCTACTGCTTATGTAGTTATTATCATCTCAAAACAAGCCTTAAATCTAATTATTCCATCAGTTTAGTTTGAGTATTTTATCTGGATCTATAATTGTTCGAGTTTAATTGAATTGAGTTAGATATAAATTACTTGCTTGAAATAAGTTTTATTCAACGAGAAATTGACTCTATGCGCACACACTCACACATTTATATAGGGATTGTTGCAAAAAATACTTCTATTGATAAAAAGAAACTATACAACCCATGAAAATGTACAACCCACTATGTACATTGTTACGGTCGTGCATGCGGAAATCATAGAGGTCGTGCAATAGAAAGCCCAGCAATTGGCAAGCCTCCAAATCGATCCTGACCGTCCATTCTATACTATGCAGAAAAAAAAGCCTGGTCCGAGCAATAGAAAGCCCAGCAACTGGCACATAAAACAAGCCTTTTGGCCCAATAGAAGGCCCGCCAAAGCCTTAGTTTAAGCCAGCCCGCCAACAAAACAAATAGAAGAGAACTATGCATTACCGGAGCTTTTGTAAGAGGTCGTGCATAGTATATTGAAATATCTCATTGTGAATTAAAAGAAAAATATTCTTCAAGTTAAATAGGCTTGCCTCAAAGTTACCTCAGAGTAGGCACAAAATCACTAACTTTTTTACTTGACTTAACAAATGGGAATTGAGACTGATATGCTCTCATTCAACACTGTATAACTCTCCCAAAATACCAGTTTATTTCATAATTTTATATGAAAGGAGCAGGAATGCAGTACAATCACATGCTGTTGTAAAGTTCCTTATATCAGTTACGATATTCTTTTATTCTTGTCTTTTTGTTAAACCAAATTTATTATCCATTACATGCAATTCTCAGGAAAATGAGAAATAGAGAATCAGCTATAAAGTCTAGGGAGAGGAAGAAGATGTATACAAAGGATCTTGAGATGAAAAGCAAGTACTTGGAGTCAGAGTGCCGCCGCCTTGACAACCTCCTTCGGTGCTACATGGTGGAGAATTCGGTACTTCGTCAGAGTTTGCAGTTTCAAAAGGAGAGGATATGTGGTGCTTCAATGGCCAAACAGGAGTCTGCTGTGCTCTTTGTGGGTAAGACATTTGGCTTTCTATTGTTTTTGTAAATTTTTAATACATTATTGCACCATGTTGAAATTAGACCCTAAATCCTTGAAATTAATCTAGTGTTAAATGGATCTTGCATTTGTAATTGTCTATCCCTGTGTATATTTTTCTACGGGCAAGTTGCCACATAGATCTTCTATTAGTATCATTAATATCTTGGTTCAGTGTGACATCAAAGAGAAGCTTAAGATGAAATGTGGTGAAATTATGAAAAACAAGTCTAGTATTTTTTATATTGGAAGAATATTTTAATATAATGTAATTTCCACTATATGGTTAGGTGGTTTGAAAAAGCACCGTTAAGTGTAGAAAATTCACCAACAAGTAGATAAAAATTATGGTTGAAGAATTTAGAACGAGAAGGGATGAAAAAGTTGTTCAAATGATCTGCAAATAAATAATTAACATCTTTTGGACAAAAGCCAATGCCTCATAGTTGGATAAGGAAAAAACTAATGATGTTAATGTGTATTTTTTTTTCAATTGTTTGCAAGTCTTAAAAATGTAGAATCAAAATCAGAAAATAACATCAACAATAATAAAGGCACACTCAAAATAATTGATCCTTCTCATTTCGCCATTTTGCGAGCCTTCCATAAGCACACCAATTGCCCGTGACATTACACATGTCTTGATGTGGCTCCTTTTCAGTGATCAATGTGGTCGACTCCTCCATGACAATATTGTTGTATAGAGAATTTGCTTTGTCCTCAAGAAAGTAAGTTGGAAACTGTTGTCGAAAATCCTCATGGTTCATCCATGTGTTCTAGCAAGCTAGTCCTTACTTCCACGATACAAGAACCTATGAAACATTAGTGCCCCAATGCGGAGTCCCATGATTTCCCAACACAGCCTTTGGCTTGATGCTAGGAATACCCTTTATGGCCAATTCTTGAGGAATGGCCTCTGGCTAATGTTCTCCAACAACTTTCTTTATTTGACAGACATAAAACACTAGGTAAATTTTCTCCCACAATCTTCTTTGTTATCATACGTAAAACTCTGAGTTGGTTTAACTTTTTTTTATATGTATGCGCGCACCCCCGCGCGTGTGTGTGTTGGGGGTAGGGGGCAATCTTATCAACCTCGCCGATGTGTATCCACTTTGAAAGATTGATAATAGCGTTCAATGAGCTTTTGGTGCGCTCTCTATGCCACAAAAACTTGCCTCTGCGGGCCTTACTTTAAAAATAATGATTTATTCGCGAACGGAATAGAATGACATTTCTGATTTGTGTGATATGCCATCCACTATTGGGCACGATGCAAGTTGTATATCTGTTGTGCAGAATCTCGTCGTGATGAGGGATTCCACCTGACATTCCATAAAGAAATGTCACATCATTGTGCAAGCAAGTTGATTTTAAACCGCCTGAAAGGAATAATGCTTGCTGATGTATGGAAAGAGGTGTTGCAGGAGTACTCAACCCAACTCAACCATTTATTCCCAATTCAAGGCAGCTCGGATATGAAACAACAAAGGTAGCTAATAGGTCTCCAAACAATTGTTTGACACCTCCGTATGTCCATCAGTGGGTGAGTGCTATGTTATACAAAAATGGGCACTCTAGAGCCTGAAGTGGATCTACCAAATATTTCTCATGAATATGAATATTTGTTGCTAATGATGGATCATGAGAACCCATGGAGTCGCACGATCCTATATGAATGCCTCTTTGAATATCTCAGATATGAAAGGGCGCCATAAAGGAATTAAGTGCTCTTAGTGGGACAACCTGTCCTTAACTACTAGAATGCAGTCTTGGCCCTGCGACTTGGGCAGTCAGGGAATGAAATACATTATGTTGTCATATTGTCATCCCATATGAGCTCTGGTAATGAATTGAGTTAATGCGTACCTCTTACAAAAGCTGTCTTTTATATCACTCACCGACACACAACATGTGATAATGAGCTGCTCCACCTAGCGCAACATATCATGCCAATATAGGGATTCCTCCTCCAAGCAGTGACATGTGTGGAAGAAACTTACATGACCACCGATAATGTCGAGTGGAAATCAACAAGAAATTTGGAAATGCATGTAGCAGAAGTAGATAGTACGAGTCATCCTCGGTAGAAGAGCTGTTCACCTCGCAAGGTGAACTAGGGATGTGATGACGCTTCAACCTGAATTTCTGTCACTGCGGAGTGAAGATATGGATCTGTGAATGCCTCCTCCCATATGGGACGTGAAATGACCATGAGATTAGGCGGCCCCACTTCCCGCGAAAGAGCACTTGCGACCAAGTTACACCTCCGGGATCTGAATCCCACTGAAGTTGTAGCCTAATAGTTTTGCAATCTATAACTATTGCATGAAAGTGGATTTCTTCTGGCTCAAGATGTTATGGATGATGTGGTGGTTGATTTGCATGATATAATGTCGCCCATAAAGGTAAGGTCGCCATCCAGAATGGTCAGCACAAGAGCCATGTGTTCGTTCTCGTAGGATGAACAAGATTGAGTCGTGTAAAAAATGTTTGATTGAAGTGCATAATGAGACAATGCTACTGGATGAAGATAGCCCCACTTCCCAAGCTTGAAGCATCGCCCTCGATGATGAACGACCTAAAGAATTTAGACATGGTCAGAACTTGGGCTACAATTAGGGCCTATTGCAACTACCTGAAGATTGAATCTGCCCATGTTATCCAAGTAAATCTCACACTCTCCTTCGTAAGGAGGGCGATCAAATGACCTATTATTCTTCAGTAGCGGTGAATAGATTGTTGGTAATACCCTATCAATCCCAGGAAACCATGCACTATTCGCAAAGGTCGTGGTATCAACTGAAATATGACAACCACCTTCTCAGGATCCCAAGAAACCATGTAATTTTTCTATGTTATCAACATAGCTAAAAGATGATCTAAGTAATCTTGATAAGTTCGTCTGCAGACAATGATGCCATAAATAATTGTGAAGTTCAAGGAACTCATCAATGTATGCATTGATCAATCCCTTCAGGCATACTTCACAAAGCTGTCCTACCACATTGCAAGTAATCATAATCGTAACCATATGAATAATATATGCCCTTTAGGACAAGTCAAAAAAAGGGACACGCGGACACCATGTCAAGTTTAAATGTCATCTTGACCTCATACTGCGTGAATGCTTTACTCACCTCAAAGGAATAGCCACTCTATGCGACTACTTTCTCTCCCCCCAATGGGGATTCTTTGCGACTGCCATTCCCCCCATAGCCGGTAGTTGCTACGCGAGTGCTATCTCTCACATAATTATACTAAAATGCAAAACTCTGACTCAGAGTCGTGCTGCTTGGTGCACCCCCACTATAGGACAATCTTTCTGACCCCCAGGAATTATATGTCGCCCATGAGAAATCTCAAAAGAATCCAATTCAATATGAGCAATTAGAATTCGATGCCACTTGGAATCAATCTTTCTTGTAGGTTGCTACGTGGGTCCTTAGATTGACTCCTCTTCACATGATATTTAAATAATTATTGCTGTAGAGAAAGACCTCAAAGCTTGTATATACTTCTTGAATGAATAGTTACAAGTATGAATACACTTATATAGGAAAAGAAGGAGAAGAGAAAACCTAAATACAAGATGTGGGACTAATACAAGGAGAGAGAAAAGAGAGAAAACATGGGCCCTTAATTGGGCTTTTCTAACAATTGCAATAGAGAAAAAGAGAAAACAATAGAACATAAGAGATTCATTTTCCGAAGAGAGTTCGAACATATGTTGGGAGGAAGAGCGATCATCATTCTCGGGTAAGAAGCGAGTCCTTCATAGTTTTATGTTATCATCTTCTTTAAGTAAGTTTTGTGTTATCATCTTCTTTAAGTAAGTTTTGTGTTATCATCTTCTCTAAGTAAGTTTATGCCATCACTCTCCATTAACAATTTTCGATTCAACACTTTAGAAATAGAGAGAAGGGGGAACAACATGAGAGAAGAAATTCATTTTTGAACAGACTTCGAACATTTATTGGGAGGGAGTGCGATTCTTGTTCTACGGTAAGATATGGGTCTTCGAGAGTGCTCTGACATCATCTTGTCTAAGGTAATAACAATAGTATCCATAGCTAATTTTGCGTTCAATAGTAGCGCCGAATCAACCTCGAGTGTGAATATCTTATGTGATGAATGATGATTTGTCTAATACAACAATCCCAATCCATTTATAGGAGGGCCATTAATGTAACCCAAAATGACAATTTGATTTTAAATAATGAATTTGAGATCGTTTTAGATCCATTCCTAGTAGGCGAAGAATTTGTAGGGTTTCAGGATAGGAGAAAGGTGGCTTAGAGGGTTGTGGGGCCAATGTATTTTCTGTTTGACGATGGAGGGGGAGGGGATTCAAATGTTGTCGTCGAACTCCTATAGGCAGGTTGACGGGTTCTGACAAAAGATTCACTGAAGCCGACGGGAACAAAAGGGAATATGTCGTCGGCGCACGAATGGTGTTGGGTTGTGGAGGTGGAACATTGGGCGGCTAGGAGGAGCGAAGCTTGCACATATGGAGATCGGGCTAGACTTCCGAAACAGATAGAGATTTCTCAGTTTCGATTTGTCCAAGTTCTTTGGGGGAGGGGGGGGGGGGGGCGAGGGTCGGTCTTTTTAATAGGGGAAAAGATATTTATGAAGGAGATTCTTTTAAAGAGAAAATCAAAGAGATTTCTTTGTTTTTTGTTAGGAAATTTCTTATGATCAAAATATGACCAATTTCAATGAATTTGCTTCCTTAATATTTCACACAATAAAAGAGATTTCTTTTATTTTTTGTAGGAAATTTCTAATGATCAAAATAGGAGGGATTTCAAAGAATTTACTTAATATTTCACACAATATATTATTTCCAAAATTAGAACTTAATTCTTATTCAATATTAATTATGAAATTGCTTCATTTTAGTTTTTCCTTTTTTGGTGTGCTTGCCTTAATGATTATATTACCTAATTTGACGGATCATTTTATTCAGGGTTTTATTGGGCGATCACTCCAATAATTCGTAACAATGAGCGCGAAGTAAAATAAAGATGTGCCGAAAGCATGCACAATACACATGTGAATAACATAAAATTAAGATGTGACACAGATTGCATCATACAATCTCTAAAAAAGTATTGAATTTTAAATTTGTGGTTGGGAAACCATCATTTTTTATCCCAATGAAGAGTGGGGAGGGGGAATGATCATTTTGTATTTAATATTTAGATTAAGAGCCCATTTTTATATCGTATACCCTTGGAGTTATTCATAACTGACTGACTGTCCGACATATAATTGGTAATGATGATCTAAATAGATATAATTTTAGTTATGAATTTAGACTATTAAATTTGTTATGTTGGAATTTCTTATGTTTTTCTCATTTTCTTATGAAGATTACAATCCAATTAACCCTAGAAATAATTTATACTTCTGATTACAAATAGTCTTTTATTTATTGTAAAAATATGACTCTTAGTTAAAGATACTTAATATTCATTGCAACATAAAAGTAGACACACCACATAATATCAATGGTGGGTTGTTACAGCACTTGAGGTTTGAGAATCTAATTTTATTTTGTATTCTTGACAGTTAATCATTGTTAATTTCATAACAGAATCCCTGCCGTTGGTTTCCCTGTTTTGGATCATAAGCATTGCCTGCCCATTCCTTGTTCTCAACCTGCAATATCCAAATCTGAAGACCATCTTAAGCAGAGAGGTAAGAAGAGATCTCTCTCCAACTATTGCGGAAGTAAAAAGCTCTCCCAAGATTGTGGAGGTCATAAGCAGCCCAGGGGTTGAAAAATTGAGGAGAAGATACAGAGGTTTGAGAGCTAGGATGAAGCAGTTTTTTTATTCTCTCTTCATGTCTTTGGAAGGCCCTGAAACAACAACATAACATATTTTGTTCTTTATTGGTGTGGCTTCACTATATAACGCACACACTTGTGAACAACCTTTATTAATGTCTTATTCTATATGCTGCAAACTTTTTTTTTTGCGTAAATTATACTTTTGATATTCCTATCGATTGAGATTAGAGGAAGAAGGAAAAAGATGGTTTGAGCTTCACTCTTCATAGATTTTTTTATAAACAGCATCCGTTATGACCTCCCTTATACCCTGCTGTATGTTCCGTCAGCATTACTATTCATAGATCAAAATTTATATTTGTTTGGGGTATAAGACTAAGTTTTGTATAAATTCTTTGTGATAGTATTAAGTCATCTCCTTAAAGTCGTTGAAGTTTGTTGGCCTTGAAAACTCGTAATGTAATTTTGTTAAACATACTTAATCTCATGAGTTAGACAGAAAGACAAACCACAATTTCTGACTAGATATGATACAAAGTGCTTGCTCTATTTTATGCACCTTAAGTTGATGCTTCCATGATTGCATGCAATTGAACTGTGTAATATGACTGATCATGCTCATACCAGTAAGGATATTAGAACATGTTGCTAGAGAAAGCATTATTGTTTTTACAAGCAAATTGTACTTTAGATCTAAGAATTCCATGCACTTAGGGTGCATTTGGGCAGTGTATTTACCGCAACACTGATCTGATGAAACCCTGATACCGCGGCTCCATGGTTGTTTGGCTGCGCTGTGATTGTCTGTTCCTCCAACAATAGGCGTGAACATCCTGCTGATTTTGACAACGACATTTACAAATTTGGGGCGGTTGCCTCTACTGCCCCGAAACAGGACATTATTTAGATTAACAATTGTCAACATCTTTTGTTTAATAGCTTGTTATTCAAGCCTACTGGTTATTATGAGCCCAGGAAAACTTGCAGAGATTCAACATCCAACTGGCTCCATTTTGTTGGTCTATGCATAAGACCGAACTCATTCATTTTAAAAAAAGGATTACTAATCCTTAAAATGGTTCTTAGTGGTTCAACTTTTCAATCCTTTTAAGCTTGGTTCCATAGGAGCAGGTCAGGAAGATAGAAAAATAGAACCTGATAGTTTGGCTAGTTCTCAGTGACTAAAGAGAATAGTTTTGGGTGACCTTGTTGTCAACGGATGCTTATATTATAAAAGGATGAGTATCAACAGTATAGCATTTCAACTAGAGATACTTCATAATTAATTGAAGGGTAGGGGTACATCATAACTAACAGAATGATGACATGTGTTTTAAAATTATGCTGAAAACCCAACACAACGCACTCATTTCGACTTCAATTCTCTACTTGTTTCATGTTTTCAACATATATTGATCCCAGACCTTATCACTAGCAAATCTAATGTCTATCTCATACTCCAGTCAATCCTTACAACCTTTTTAGGTTTTTTTTAATGAACCATCAGAACTGACTCTCTATTCTTTTACGGACTTCGCTCCTAATTATCGAGTTGTCTTTTATCCCCGAGTCATTACATGTTTTCTTTTATTAATTATCCTTATTAAATGTTGTTAGTTGTTAAGAGTAGGTCATTGAGAGTCTTGTCTTTTAATGCCTATTTAAAGGAATATGATGTTGGAATCAAAACATGCATGAATTAGAGTCTCTTTTCTTGCCATTGTAAAGAGATTGTGATATCTCTCTCTAAGCACACCCCGTTTAGGCAACCACGGTTCTGGATCCGTAGTATCCCCTCCTTTTCTCTATCATTGGTCACTCCTTCGACGTCACCATCAACATTCTACGGTGAGCCTGTAACGACAATTGAGATAACTAATATTATACTGTGTGTATGGGATTTAGTCCACCATTGTCTGTCTGTGTCTAAGAGTCTATTGTAATGTTATATATAGCCCCCTATGTGGATGAATAAGATCACTAAAATACTTTCCCTCTTACTTTCTACTTGATATCAGAGCCACTCTCGATCTGAAATCCTAAAAACAAAAATGTTTCCCGTGAGCCGGTCCGCCTCTCCCTCCCCTTGGTCGGGCTCATCCCGTCCTTCTGCTCCCGCACCTGTCGACGAAGTCGATTGCTGGTTCCATCGACAGGAGCGGCTCCGATCCTGGCTTTTGTTCTCCACGGTGCTGCTTCTCCCACCAGCGACATCGACACCAGATCCCGCTTGCGTCACCGCCGCCTGATCTCGCATGCTTCACCGTCGCCAGATCGTTGCAGCTTCTTCAGCCATCATCGACTGCTCCGGGCCAGTCGTTGCAGCCTCCTGACTTCTCCCATGCTGCTACCTCCTGACACCGATCCCGCCTGCTTTCCCGGCCGTTGATTGCATCGTTCGGCTGGCTTCTTCTTTCGACGCCTCCTCCGGCGCCTCCATCTGCTCCAGATCTGTCGTGTCGTGCTTCCTCCAGCTCTGCTGTTGTTCCGCCTCCCTGTTCTGTCGCTGCTTCTCAGCACAGGTGTTGTACTTGCTCTGCTTTGTTGCTTGCTGTTGCTGTCGGACTGTCGATGGTTTCCACTATTGTTCCTGCCACAGATATTGTTCCCGCTGCTAGCTTCTCTCGATTATGGAGATGATGGAGTGTTTTTTGCTATTTTTTTGCAGTTTTATTTGTGTCTTCCTCGGTGTTTCATGTGTTTTTTATTCCTATTTGCACGTGAGTTTCACATGAGGGGGAGTGTTTGGGATGAGGGCGACCCAACTGATTTTTCCCGTTGTTCGCCTTCGACCTCAGCCCTCTAGCGAGCCATCCTAACTTCAGGGCCAGAGCCCACACCCATGCCCTTCAAGCTCTCAGTCGGCCACTTTCATTGTCGCTCCCCTACTGCTGATGAAAGCCAGCGCACACCATCAACCAAGTACTTCCTGCAACACGTGATCCTCCTGCCCCCAACATTGTTGCATCCTTACAGCAATGTGCTTCCTGCAACCATATAGTTTGGCTCCTTCTCAATGACTAAGAGATAATAGTTTTTGGGTTACCTCGTTGTCAACGAATGCTCATATTATAGTCATATTGTCTGAGGGATGAGTTTCTATAGTATAGCATTTCAATTCGGCCCGTTAGTTTGGGCGGAATTGGAGAAAAGAATTAAAATTGACAATTCCAATTCCATTGTTTGGCTCTCCTAAATTTCAGTAAGAATTGGAATCGGAACCAATTCCTTGAGAATTCCTCATGCTCAAACCCCTGCATTTTAGATTTTTCTTTTTGTTATGTGTTCTTAATTCATGCAATATGATTTCTTCAGATTCTCAGAAGCTCCTTTCCCCTAGTTCACAGTGTTCCTGAACTAAAGTTTTCGAACAATGAGTTATTTGAAATTTATATGCTATAGATTAATATTGTAAGGATTTTCCCATGATAATGAAGGAACAATTTTTTTTATCTCAATGGCAGTATGTGCTTCTCCCAAAAGTTGTAAATATTATATACCTTTTCCATAACTTGCCAAACATGTCTTTTTAAATCTTAAATTGGAGTTCTTTGAATCAAGTAAACCAGTTACTTTTCTGCAAAATCACACATGAGTTGTATGTAAATGGATGGAGTTCATAATGCAGGGCTTGCACATAGCTTACATATCAATGGAGTATCAGACATAATGATGCAGGAAGGCCCAATGTGAAACTGAATGTGCCGACACGGTAATGCATTCCTACGTGGATGTGCGGAATGAATGCAATCTAGCCAGACCTAAATGATGCATGCATATTTTCAAGTTATCCGGAATTAAACAACTGCAACTATAATTATACAATTTGAGCAGTGCTACACAAAGTGAATCATTAATTTTCAAGCATGTAAGCAATTTACGTTCGTACTCACACAAGTGGTGGTTTCCACTATAACTTGCACGAATAGATATTATAGATTTTAAAGAAATGAAAACAAAATCACCAACAATCTCAATAACCAAACATGTATAGCGTGTCTATCCAATATTCAATACAAAATAAAACAACACAAAACATAAGTGATACCTCACGAAGCAACAAATCCGGCAACGGTGGCAGGCATGGATTTGGACGATCCTGGATTTACTGGATGAGAGATCAGAAGATGGGGTGTTTGCTGGGTGTGAGATTTGAAGGGGAATGTTCTTTGGATTGGAAGTGGGAAGAGATGGAGTTGGTCTGAGACTTAGATACGACAATAGATGTGCTCGATTAGGGATGATGAAGGATTGGGAGTGAGGGAGGAATGTGGTTTACTTGCTGTAGGGAAGTGAACGGGCGGTCGAATGGCTTCAGAAGCAGAATTTGCTAGAGGGATGTTGGTGTGGGGAAGAACGGCAGGTAGCATGAGGATCGAGTATCAGGATGGTTTCAGGAGGATTCATGGAGGGTGGAAAGAAGTTACTGTGGAGAAAGGGGACTCACGGTAGAGAGGAAATGGCGTGAGCGGCGAAGCAGGGAGGCGGTATAGGGAAGCCTGATGCAATCAACAGAGGTACGTGGGAAGGTTGTCGAGTGGTTAAAGTTATATCGAGGACAGAGATGAAGGTTGCAGGAGATTCTATTGGAGGAACCGTGAAAATCGTAGTGCAGGAGACGAACAGTGGTCGGTTTTCTCTTTCACAAGATGTGGAAATCGTGGTTTAGGGATACAAAAATAGTGAGAGTAAATTAAGATTTAAAAGAGCTGATAAATGAATAGGAAAGTCGGAACGTCGCACCCTGGGCTCGCGATGTCGCACCCTGGGCTCGCGGCGTCGCACCATGAACGATTGCCAGATCTGGATTCTCTCACAAACTCAGTAATGACTGAAAACCTGGATATCCACCCTTATTTATAACAAGAGGGGGCAGTTGGGCACCCAGCGTGAACGACTACGATCTCCCGTTACGCCCGGTGTCCTAAAAATATAAATACAACTCCAAAAATTATAAAAATACTTATAGAATGAAAAAGGACACTCCGGACGCGCTCGCGGTCTCAGATCGCCAATCCGATCAATGAATCTACGAGAAATCTAGAAAAGCGGGTCCCGCCACGTGGTGGGCCGATCTCCTCCGATCACGAACATGCAGTCGATCCCCATCAATTCCCCCCGACTGAAAAACATTCATCTCCGAGGAATGAAGATTAATATGTTGTAGTCGAAGATCGGGGGTAAGTCCAACAAGCTTTCGCCAATATCGAAGCATCATCAAAGGTGTAGTGCACCATATAACGACAAGAAGAACTATCTGTAGTGGTGGTACACTCGTCCATCCCAATATCACAAATGCTCTCAACTCTCATGTTGGTGGAAAGCTGAAAATCCGGTAGAATCATAGGAGGTGCGGGAAAATCCGCGGCTGTTCGTCCAAGGTAAACATGGGAAGTGAGAAGTTGTAATTGGAAGGGTGTCAAAATAAACTCAAGGGTCCTTGGGGGTGTCAAAGAAGCTCGAGGTATGGGTTCTTATGCTCGAGAGGCTCAAAGTAATGTGCCAAATTTTCATATTAAATACAGGATGAATACTCATATCTGCAGGAAAATCGATCTCGTAGGCATTTGTCCCAATTTTCTTTATAACCCTATAAGGACTCATTCGCCTAAGTTGTAGTTTAGTAACGGCTCCTTTTGGGAGCCCCTCCTTGCAAAGTCCGACCATGACATGCTCGCACACCCAAAAATGTTGCTCACGCTTGTGCATATCTGCCCATACCCTATATAATTTAATATTGCTAGCAACGTTTAATTCCAGAGTAATTTCATGCATTTCATGCAAATGATGCAAAACAAACATGTGTGATTCACACAGCACAGATGAATCATGCACTAAATGTAAATGAACAAACAACAAATGTAAAATATTAACTACTAACATGACCAACTCTATAAACAAGGAGTTTTAGGTACTAATAGAAACTCGTAAAATAAGGACGTGATTAGGAGGTTCAGAAGGTGGGTCATAGAAAAATTCATCGCGGGGGCGATGAACACGCAAATGAACATTCGAGACATCAGTGATAATATGTGTCAATGTAGTGTGCGAACTGCCTCTGCAAGTGTGGGTGATAAGATATAAAATCAACGAATCAATGAGTGTACCTTCAAACTCGACTGTGCTACTAAGGATATATACATCCCGGATGAGTAGGGATCCACTATGTGGCTCATCAGGTGATTCACCAGGAGGGATATAATAATATTCATCGCAAATGCGACGAACACCTAAGTGAAAGCCATAATCACCGACAATAGGAGACGACTTTAGAGTGAGGTGAGTGCTCATCATAAGAAAGAACGCATCTGGTGGGTCAGCAGATGATACGTCTCAAAACTCATCTAGAGTGTGAGTGACCAGATGACTACGATCAAGCCCCACTATATGGATGTCATACTCAAAATTCTCTCTCTGGAGCACTATCGACATCAGGGGCGATAATGGAAGAGATGTCAATATCTTAAAACTCATAAGTGTGTCACTCACATGAATCTCATTCACACAAGGACGAGGTGACTCATCAGGAGGCTCAATAGGGGGGTCGTCAAAGAACCCGTCAATAGAGTTATGGTTCTCTAGAAGCAATCCATCAGAAGGGGTTGTGTTCCCCGAAAGCGGAGAAGTGGCTACCTTGAGATCACTACTAGGCTCTCAGCTCTTGATCGTGATGTGACTCGGTGCGCCATCGAGTGAAACGTGTGAAAAGTCCACACTAAATAGAGAGCTAATAGATATAGAATCGTGGACATACTTTCTAAGTTGAGCACTCTCGCGGGGATTGACTTCACACATCCTGTGTTGGAAGGGCAACCCGCTCTACCTCAAATAAAATATCAGATGTAGTGGGTGAAGTTTTCCTGCTTTGGGAAGTGGAATGACTTAACTGAACCTCAATGACAACAACGCGGGTGCGAATGTCGTCAAATTGTGCATCCAATTGATCAAACATCCTAAGGACCCATTGTTGAAATTCGTCCACCGTCATGTTCGTTTTCGGAACACTAGGAAGATTACTATGTGTGATGCAATCTTGACAAGAGTGACCTCTAAAGGATTCTAGAGGGTCATCGTGACGATCGTCCACAATATAATCACGTCATACTCGTGGGTGGACGTGGATCCTACGAACGTGCGGTGGTGGTTGTGCATTTATAGACTCAAGTTCCTTAAATAGAGGAGATGTGCAGCGTCGATGACTTGGACCGAGCGATACCGAACTCTATCATCATAATATTGTGTCGAAGGATCAATAAAATCCACTCGAGTACGGAGATAATGATGATGATAATCATTATACTGATCGTATCTAATATAGTGAGATCGTGTCGGTGGATCAACACAATCGTTGGAAGTGGTGTATTGCGATCGAGGATAGTCATCGAGTAAACGTAAGGTGGTTTCTCATCTCCCTGAAGAGGCTCCACGGGGTCGAGCGTAAACGGATGGTGGTTTCTCATATCGAGGATTAATAAAATGGGTGGACTCGTGTTCATCAAATAAAGGATTTGAGTAACAAGTGTTACTATGATACGACATGGTGCAATATATAGGTTCTAGTCTCGCGTATTTTAAAGTAAGCCCGAACCTGACCCTCTGATACCAATCTGACGCAGGATGGCTCGATGTGAAACTGAATGTGCCGACACGCTAATTCATTCCTACGTGTATGTGTAGAATGAATGCGATTTAGCTGGACTTAAATGATGCATGCATATTTTCAAGTTATCCGGAATTAAACAACAACTATAATTATACAATTTGAGCAGTGCTACAAAAAGTGAATCATTAATTTTCAAGCATGTAAGCAATTTACGTTCGTACTCGCACAAGTGGTGCTTTCCACTATAACTTGCACGAATAAATATTATTGACTCAAAAGAAATGAAAACAAAATCACCAACAATCTCATTAACCAAACATGTATAACGTGTCCATCCAATATTCAAAACAAAATAAAACAACACAAAACATAAGCGATACCCTCATGAAGCAACGAATCTGACAACGGCGGCAGGCGGGGCTTTGGACGATCCTGTATTTACTGGATGAGAGGTCAGAAGATGGGGGTGTTTGCTGGGTGCGAGATTTGAAGGGGAATGTTCTCTGGATTGGAAGTGGGAAGAGATGGAGGTGGTCTGAGACTTAGATGTGACAGTAGACGTGCTTGATTAGGGATGAGGAAGGATCGGGAGTGAGGGAGGAATGCGGTTTACTTTCTGGAGGGAAGGGGAACTGGTGGTTGACTGACTTCAGAAGCAGAATTTGCTGGAGGGATGTTGGTGTGGGGAAGAACGGCAAGAGGATCGAGTATTAGGATGGTTTCAGGAGGATTCATGAAGTGTGGAAAGAAGTTACTGTGGAGGAAGGGGACTCACGGTGGAGAGGGAATGGCGCTAGCGTCGGAGCAGGGGGGAAAGAGGCGTGAGCGGCGAAGTAGGGAGGCGGTATCGGGAAGCCTGATGCAATCAGAGGAGGTACGTGGGAAGGTTGTCGAGCAGTTAAAGTTGTATCGAGGACAGGGATGAAGGTTGTGGGAGATTCTATTGGAGGAACCGTGAAAATTGTGGAGCAGGAGATGAACAGTGGGCAGTTTTATCCTTCACGGACGCTGCTCGCGGTCTCGGATCGCCGATTCGATCAATGAATCTACTGACAAATCTGCAAAAGCGGGTCCCGCCATGTGGTGGCCCGATCTCCTCCCATCACGAACATACAGTGGATCCCCATCACATACCTACTTGTCAAGGATTACCTGCTAGCTGATGCGATTGTTCCACAGTTCTATGTCTGTGGCATTTTTATGTGCAAGATGGTATGAACCAATTTTTGCTCTGTTACACTGTAAAGAATAGGTTTAGGCGCATCATAATATTTGCTCAGAATTATAAATTCCAGTAGGCGTTTAGGTGCTAGAGAAACAAATGCCATGACTATGCTCTTCATTGTTAAAATTATTGTTATTTGATGATCTGAAATCTTCACAAGCTTTAAGCATAAGGTGCAGATTAAAAGCCTTATGCGAGGTTAATTAAAGTCTTATGAGAGCTTATTATGAGAGGTTAGATGTTAATCGTATTCACGTTGATGTTCTCATGAATAAGGTCGATTGTGATTCCAATTGTCAATTTAATTTTAAACAACATAATTGTCAAATTCAATTCCTGTGATTGAATTCTTGACTGCAGCCGAACGAACGGAGCCCTAGAGATATTTCATAAATAATAGAACGATAGAGGTGCAAGATATATTGATCCAGACCTTATCACTAGCAAATCTAATATGCCTATCCCAATCTCCATTCAGCCCAACCTTTTCCGGTATCTTTACTAATCACCAGAACTACTCAATACATGACATAGATCACACTATTCTGTTACAGGCTTCACTCCCAGTTATCGAGTTGTTTTTTATTGTCGAGTCATTACATGTTGTCTTTTATTAATTATCCTTTATTAAATGTTGTTGGATGTCAGGAGTAGGTCATTCAGAGTCTTGTCTTGTAAAGCCTATTTAAAGGCATATGATGTTGAAATGAAAGACATGCACCTATTAAGGGCTCAAATAGGCTCATTAATGGAGAAGATGAACCAAATGTATAGGACACAGGATTCAATAATGCATGCATATATGTTTACATACTTCATATCTACTTGGTCCTCAGTTGAATCAAGTAATATCTAGTGTGCCATCTTATGACAATGTATATATCATTAATTTTAGAGAAAATAAACATTTTGCAATGCAAAAATGTTGGACAGAATTTAAACAAAAAAATGTTGAGTCCGGTTCTCCGCACTCTCTCTTCTCTTCTGGAGTTTCCGCTTTACTGTTTTCGGAGTAGTGATTATCACCGGCATTCAACTAAAACAGAATTCAGAACACCATGAATTCTTATTTCCTTCACTAAAAAGTATAAACTGTAGTGTTTACAAAACACAAAAAGGTTTGGAAACTACACGAACTTTAAATAGAAATTTCGACATTTATGAAACAAGCCATAAAAAGAGCATGGACCAAAGTGTAATCCCTCCTAGAGCTGCAACGTATGACCAAAGAAATATGACAGATAGCTCACCTTCACCAGCATCAAACATTTGTATCATAGAAGCTGCACAGATGAATCAGAGGTCTTATACATCATTTTCATCTCTCAACTTATGATCATATAAAGAAAACTAAACTTGTATTTATCTAAATTCTTTACTTATAAAACAGGAAGTTCAGGAATATATTACCAATATTCATTGCAGGTGGAACAGCATTTTGAAGGTATAAAACCAAGTGATATAGTGGATCAAAATGCACTAAACCAACATGAACTGCCAATTGAATGAAAACTGTGCCTATGGTTGGCAAGACAATGAATCGAATGATGATGACACCTGTGATTATCGAGAATTTGATGCCTGGACCATTAAAACCTAGAATTTGAAATGTATAAATGAGTAGATAGTAAGATTTTCTAATCATAATAAATCAAAATTATGATTTAAATATTTTCACCTTTCATGAGATTTCCTCCTGTTATAAGTAGGAGGCTTGGGATGGTACCCTTTCTGCGAGAATTTATCAATTTACTTTTTGCAACTTGTCAAGAAATATTAGAAATATGCATATTGTCTGTACACAGAATGAAAATTATACCCTAGTAATGTGATTGCATCTTGAATCATGCGAAGTGGAGCACCTTCATCTATCATTGCCTTTTTTATTTGGGGAGTCGCTCCAATTCCAAAACCGACAATCTGCAAAAAAAAACTACATTTTAGACATCAAGAAAATGTAATATATGGAGCAAGATAATTCAAGTGCTACTAACTTGTGCGTGTGTGTGTGTCAAAAGTAGGTTTTAGGATCTGTAGTTTTCCCCTTTTCAAAATGTTACAAATAAGGGTAGTTAACTGTACTTATCATGCTTTGATTTTTTAAGAAATATGCTGATGATGGCAATGCCTTTATTGATTATGTTTGTCTGAGTCTGGTGATATTTGGTTCTGTTGCGGAGAGATGCTCCATGCATGTGCGCTTGAAGGTGGAAGACACCTTGTAATTAATCCTTACACTTAATGACCTTCCCCGACTTCCCCTTGTTATTATCCATTGCACTGGCAGTTCCCGCCCACGACATAGCTGCCGTCGTTGCTTTTTCTGGGAAGAGGACGTCCAATGTAGCCACCGCATACTCAATGATGTATCAAGGTACTTACCTTCAATGATACTTATCCATGGAGAACAATTTTTTGATCTCCATTGCACCATCACGCTCAAAAAGTCCCCATCGCCCTCTTTGGAATGGAGAGTTCGACCCTCCATTAGATCTAGTGGCTCCGCCAAACAACTCTTTACTCACATGGCCATCCTTCATATCCATTAATCCAACTCCACAACCATCACTATTTTGTTAATGCAGTCAGATGCTTTTTAGAGGTGTGCTAGTTCGGCTCCATCGATGCCTATGTGGATGAAGTCATCATGCTCGTTACTTTGGTCCTCGGGCCTCATCGGATCAATACTTGGAGTATTTCTTGCACGAGTTACAATCTCACATCCGACTTGCCTTCATACTCACCATCCTACCACCATGACACCATCACTCGTCACACACATTACTTTCCTTGTGGAGGCCAAGTTTTTCATCTTGAACTTCGAGTCCATGTTCCCATCCCCCCATATTCACCTTCATGGCTCAAACTCCACATCCAAACCTAATCTCCCTTAAACCGCCCATCCCAACCCACCACCCTTCCTCCACAATCCCACACCCCTTCCATTAAATCATGTTTGACCTATAAGTGACTTTAACAAACACTACGAAAACCCTACTAGGCTTGATCTAACCCTTTGAATAGGTCTGATCCATATTTGAAGGGGAATGCCATGAGGGCTTGCCAAGGGACACATGAATCTACTAGAAACTAGGGTATTGTGTTTGTACTAGGACACTCTTATTGTGTTTGCCTGACTTATTATGAGTGTTTGGACTCTATATAGTGGGTGAAAGCTATGGGGGCCCCACACGGAGATCTTATGGACTCACTAGGATGCTTAGGAACCCATCCTTGACCTTTGTGGTCGTTGAATTGACCACCCAAAGTGCTAATGGGACAAGGTGACCCATTAAGCTTTGTCCTTAGGAAAATTGGTGAAATTGACCATGATGGACTTTAAAGGGCCCACCATTGATCATTAGTCTTATCTTGGGTAGCTAGGCACTATTGAGTTTATTTGGTTGATGGTTTGACACTTTGACATAAAATAGGGTAGCATACGAGATGTTCAAAAGTCGTGTTGGTGGATATATTTTATAAAGGACAATATTGTTTTGCCCTCAAAAAGGACATGTCAGCGGACATGTCAGACATGTCGGAGAACATTTAAAACAATGGTACTATTGTAGTACTTCAGTCCCTTCGCCTATTAATAAAAATGTTATTGTAGAACCTTCTCTGACCAAGCCTTATACCAGAGTTGCACCACATATGTAGGACAGAGGACTCTATAATCATTTAATTGGGAAACCAACTTTGGTGGTATAATCTTCAAATAATTTAGATAAATTCTATTTCTGCTTGAAGTTTCTTTAATTTATTTACTTCAAATAATTGTTGTCTTAATTTCTGTATGTAATTAGCTAAATTATTTTTCTTATGATTAAAAAGAAATGTGTAAAATAAGTAATAGGCATACCACTCCGATTGTTGAAGGAGCAAAAAGCTTCTTTGTATCAACGACTCCCGCGAGCTTTTGTAGTAAATAATTTACCTTATTTGGTACAATAATCTGTAAAATGTTATAGAAAATTAGTGACATATTACTCTATTCTATAACAACTTGAACATGAAACATAAAGTTCAGAAAATGGACAATTTCCATGATGTTTTCTCACCTTTGTACTACCATTTAGGAGAACCCATCAATGGCAAATATAAATATATAAACACACACACACTGTTAAGCCCTAACTAGGAGAGAAACTAAGAGAAGATGTAGAGGAAGCTAGAGAAAGAGATTAGGGTTAGGGTTGAGAGAAGAGGAAGTACCTGAATATATTCTTGCATGCCATCCAAAGAGAGGGGTCCGGATATTTATACCCCCGAACCCAAGACCGGCCGGCCAAGGGGGCCGGCCGGCCCAATGGGGCTGAACCCGGCGTGGTTCAGCCCCCCCCGAGCCATATATTTAAGAAGAGGGGGCTGAACCCATTGGTTCAGCCCCAATAACGCCACGTCCGTGCCGCCGCCGCTTGTAATGTTGTCCAAGCAACCGAGCCTCGTCCGGGGGCGTAACATTCCCTGCCCCATCAAAAGTCAACTTGTCCCCAAGGTGATAGTCCGGGTAAAGCTCCTGGAACTCCAGTAAATCGACCCAAGTATTGTGCTCTGCCGAGAGATCCTTCCACTTAACCAATAGCTCTGGACAGTACGCCGTGCCACGGCGTTTCCACTTAACCAACAGAACATCCTCCGGAAGCGGGCGAAGCTCGCCACCACTAGTAGCCTCGGGCAACACGGGGAAGACCGGAACAGCAGGCCCCAACTTCCGCTTCAGCAAGGAGACATGAAAGGTAGGATGAATACGGGAGCTCGCCGGTAAGGCTAAGGTATACGCCACCGGCCCGACACGCCGCGTGATCCGAAATGGTCCATAGTAGCGGGGTGCCAGTTTCTGATTTGTCCGCTGGGCCACCGACAACTGGCGATAAGGACGAAGTTTGAGGAAAACTTCATCCCCCACCTGAAACTCCCGCTCGGTACGATGACGATCGGCCTGAATCTTCATACGATCCTGTGCTGCTCGAAGGTTCTCCCGTAGGGTGGTGAGAGTCCGATCACGATCACGGAGCGCCCGATCAACTGCTGCCACGGCCGTACTCCCGGGCTCATAACTGCTCAAGGTAGGAGGTGGACGCCCATAGACGACCTCAAACGGCGTGAGTTTACTGGCCGAGTGATAAGAAGTGTTGAAACAGTACTCCGCCCAATGTAGCCAACTAGTCCAGGTCCGCGGCTCATCCATGACAAAACAGCGAAGGTAAGTCTCGACGCCCCGATTTAAGACCTCGGTCTGGCCGTCAGTCTGGGGATGATGAGCCGTGCTGAAACGTAAGGAAGTCCCCTGCAAGCGGAATAGCTCTGTCCAAAATCGGCCTACGAAGGTCGGATCACGGTCGGAAATGATCGCGCGGGGAACACCATGCAAACGAACAACCTCCCGCACAAATAAGGTCGCAACAGACTCCGCGGTGTAGGGATGGCTCAGAGCAAGGAAGTGCCCATACTTGGACAACTTGTCCACCACTACCAAGATCACTGTTTTCCCCTGCGACTTAGGTAGCCCATCGATGAAGTCCATAGAAACCGTGTCCCAGATCTGATGTGGAATCTCCAAGGGAATGAGGAGGCCGGCCGGAGAAGTAGTCTCATATTTTTGTCGTTGGCACACCTCACACGTCTGTACGAACTCCTGAATGTCGCGGCGCATGCCCTTCCAAAACACGTTGGCCCGAGCCCGCTGAAGGGTGCGAAGAACGCCGGCGTGGCCGCCTGTCGGTGACGAGTGAAACTCATGCATCATCACCGTGCGCCAAGCAGAATGAGCAGGAATGACCACCCGCCCGTGATAGAAGAGTCGGTCATTCTGTAAATGGTAGCCTGGAGCTGTCGCATGACCTTGCTGCAAGTCCTCCACAATAGCCCGTAACTCGGGGTCGCGCTGCACCGCGTCTTGAATTTCATCCATCGATTCCAACTGCGGCCCGGAAATGTGTGCCAAACCCCCTTCGGGTAAGCGAGAGAGGGCGTCAGCCACCCGATTATCCTTCCCCGGTCGATATTCGATCGCATAATCATAGCCCAACAGCTTGGTGACCCACTTTTGTTGCAGGGGGGAAGAGATCCTTTGCTCCAAGAAATGCTTCAAACTCTGGTGATCGGTCCGGATCGTAAAATGACGCCCAAGTAGGTAGGGCCGCCAGAGAGCCACCGCATGAATCACCGCCAGCATCTCCTTTTCATACACTGAGAGACCCAGAGTCCGGGGAGCCAAAGCCTTACTGTAAAAGGCGATCGGCCGCCCCTCCTGCATCAAAACCGCCCCCACACCCACGCCAGAAGCATCTGTCTCGACCACGAACCGTTTGGTAAAGTCCGGGAGTGCCAACACTGGAGTCGTCGTCATAGCTCGCTTGAGCGCCTGGAAGGCGGTCTCGGCCTCAGCGTGCCACTCAAAAGCATCCTTCTGTAGCAGCTGTGTAAGTGGCCTAGCAATCTTCCCGTAGTCCCGTACAAAGCGTCGGTAGTATCCAGTGAGGCCTAAGAACCCCCGCAGTGCCCGAATGGTCAACGGTCGGGGCCACGACAGCATATTCTCGATCTTCCGTGGGTCTGCCTTCACCCCTTCAACAGAAACTAGATGCCCCAAATATTCCACCTCAGGTTGTCCGAAAGAACACTTAGACCGCTTAGCATATAACTGGTGTTGCCGAAGAGTAGAGAAGACCTGAGCCACATGAAGTAGATGATCCTCCCAAGTAGCACTGTAAATCAGGATGTCGTCGAAAAAAATCAGGACGAAGCGTCGCAGGAAGGAACGGAAAATCTCATTCATATTGGCCTGAAAGGTAGACGCCCCCCCAGTCAATCCATTGGCCATCACTAAGAACTCATAGTGACCGTCATGAGTTCTGAAGGCAGTCTTATGCACATCCTCCTCTTTCATCAGGATCTGATAGTAGCCGGACCGCAGATCCAGCTTGGTGAACAGGGTCGCCCCATGCAACTCATCCAAGAGCTCCTCGATCACGGGAATCGGAAACTTGTCCTTCACAGTTACACTGTTCAAGGCCCGGTAGTCCACGCAAAAACGCCATGATCCGTCTTTCTTCTTAACCAAAATAATCGGTGCGGAAAAAGAACTGGTACTAGGCCGTATGATACCTGCATCAAGCATTTCCTTCACACTGCGTTCAATCTCGGCCTTCTGGATGTAGGGATACCTGTACGGGCGGATGTTGGGCGGTTCCGCCCCAGTCTGTAACACAATCTGATGATCACGGAAACGTGACGGTGGAAGGGTACTCGGCTCCTGGAAGATGTCATCATACTCCTCTACAAGCGGCCGCAACTGATCTGGCACCTGTGTTAATCCCTCCTCGTCCGACCGCACCCCCAGCAGGATTGCCATCAAGCTACTAGACTCCTCCAGCTGCTGCAAACTGCGAAGGGAAATCTCCTTAACGGGAGACGATCTGAGCCCCGTCAAACAGAACTGTCGTCCGCCTTGCATGAATTCCATCGTCATCTGATCCCAATCAAAAGTAACCCGCCTCAGCTGCTGTAACCACTGCACTCCCAAAACCATGTCTGAGCCTCGGATCGGTAAGAGGTAGACGTCCGTGCACCCCACATATTCCTGCATCCGAAGCTCTACCGCCTTCAACATCCCTTGGCACTGTAACTTGCTGCCGTCTGCAACCATGACCTGAAAGGCTGCACCCGTGTCGATCTGTTGCCCCACCTTCCTTGCTACATCAGGATGAATAAAGTTGTGGGTGCTCCCACTGTCGACCAAAATCGTCACCCTCTCACGCCGAACCCGTCCAACCAACCACATCGTAAGCGGGGGGGGGGGGGGGGGGGGGGACTGCATCCCTCCATGGCATGTAGGGAAACACCCAACTCCGTCAGGTCTAGGTCTCCCCCAAACTCCACCTCCTCCTCTGGTAATACGTCCTCCTCGAGCTGCTCCTCCTGCTGCAACATGAAAACCTGGACCTTCTGGCACTTGTGACCGGGGACGAACTTCTCATCACAATTAAAGCATAAACCCTTCTCCTTCCGAGCCGCCAACTCGCTCCAAGATAACCGAGTCACCGTTGGCTTGGTACCCGTGGGGGGCTCCCGTCGTGCTGCCATCGTCGGGCCCAAAGCTGGTCTACTCGTGTTACGTGCCCGTTGCCTGTTGAACCTCTCCTCCTGAATACGTGCCAACGTAATGGCATGGTTCAAGGAACGGGGCATGAGTGCCTGAACCTCATCCCGAATATGCTCCTTAAGACCGGATATAAAACAGCTGTAAAGCGTCCTCTCTGGCCACTGAACCCGATTCGCCAACTTCTCGAACTCGGTCCGATACTCCATAACCGACCCCTTCTGACGAAGCTTCTGAAGGAGTGCCTCAAAGTTCTCATACTCCAGTGGCCCAAACCGGGCCGTAAATCCATCCACGAACTCCCCCCAAGGCACGTACTCCCGTCCCCGCAAGAACCACTGTGTCCATTAGAAGGCATCATCCTTCAGATGGAAGGACGCTAGCTGCACCCACTGGCCTTCAGGCACCTCCTGGTACTGGAAGAATAATTCGGCCTTGTGAATCCATTCCAGGGCGTCGCCGCCCTCGAACTCTGGAAAGTACATACGCGTTAACCCGGGGGTCAACCGTTGTGCTCCTGGACCTCCGTCCCTCCTTGCGTGTTCCCCATGCTCAAAACCCCCGTACCCGTGCGGCTGTCCCGCTCCCCAAGGCGGAGGCTGCGGGTGCTGCGGCTGGCCGCCCCACCCTGGGCCAAATCCGACCCCTCCTGGTGGCCCAAACCCGCGTGGAGGAGGAAGGAGCCCCCCCCTTTGCTGTCCCACCATGTCGGGTGGCCGCCGGAGCCCCAAAAGCTCCTCCCCGCCTCGGCGCCACTCTTCCGGGGCCGATCCCAGTCCTCCGAAGCCTGCTGCAGTGAATCCGGGCGGAAACAGCCCCGTCGGACCCCCGTAACCCGCTCCCGAAGCCGCAGGAGCCCCGTATCCCGCCGATCCCGTGCCGCCGACCCCTCCGTGCCACGCCGCGCCGGCCGGAGCCCCTCCCGCAGGCCGCACGCCCCCGACGCCTTCCGCAGCCCGCGCAGAGACGGAGCCGGCTGGATCGGCTCCCGATCCGGCCGAATCTTCGTTGGCCGGGCCTTTCCCCTTCAGTAGGGTCTTCAACTCCTCCAAACGGGTCTCCAGACGCACTTCCAACGCCGCCATGGAATCGGTGAGGCCAACAACATTCTCCTCTAGGGTTTCAATCCGCGAGGATTCCTCTTGATTGCGAGTATTCACCATTGCCGCGAGAATCGACTCCTCTGATACCAATTGTTAAGCCCTAACTAGGAGAGAAACTAAGAGAAGATGTAGAGGAAGCTAGAGAAAGAGATTAGGGTTAGGGTTGAGAGAAGAGGAAGTACATGAATATATTCTTGCATGCCATCCAAAGAGAGGGGTCCGGATATTTATACCCCCGGACCCAAGACCGGCCGGCCAAGGGGGCCGGCCGGCCCAATGGGGCTGAACCCGGCGTGGTTCAGCCCCCCCCCCGAGCCATATATTTAAGAAGAGGGGGCTGAACCCATTGGTTCAACCCCAATAACGCCACGTCCGTGCCGCCGCCGCTTGTAATGTTGTCCAAACAACCGAGCCTCGTCCGGGGGCGTAACACACACACACACACATGTACATGTAAGAAAATGTCATTCAAAATTTTATTAATATTGAATATTAATGAAAAATGGAATTGGCTAGCGCTTTTTTGTTCACAAGTTTCAATCTATGAAATAAAATTGTTTGTGATGATTTCATGAGTCAGCTGTGGTCATGCCTATACTAGTTTTCTTATCCACGAGATTTGTTTGCACAGTCCAAAATAAGTTTTGCTGCCGATCTTCAAATTCTCCACTATATTAGGTAGTACCAAAATTTCACTAGTTTTGTGATGCCTTTCTAGGTATAAAGAAATGACTGCAATGAATAATCGTAAATAAATTTTAAAAGCAGTGAAGTCAAGAAAAATATATTTTTTGGCAAAGGAAATAAAATGATTGTTTAAATTTCAATGCGAAATTGGTTATGATGTAAAGAATGTGAAATACTGCAACACAATACATCAAACCAAACTCAACCGAAAAATGTCATAATAAACCAAATCTACTCAATATAAGCCATATTTTTCTGGTTTTTATCTTGGGACCTTAAACTGAACCACAACCAAAACGAATAGTTTAGTGTCTACCTTTGATTGTGATGCTGGATAGGCATCAACACTTGCCTGCCACCCTGGCGCTAGGAGTCATCACCTGCCCAGGGGTCCCACCGGAAGTCCACCTCATAGGATTTTTCAGGTCCGCGGACCGTACACCCCAACCCATCCCACCGTCCCACCACAGGGCCGGTAGTTTGTTGCGGTCGGAGCTCGATCCTCCGAGCTCCTTGGTAAATAAAATGCTGACCGACTCTCATCACTAACTGATCTGCGAATCAGTTGGTTATGAGAGTCCGCCTGAGGACTATTTATCAAGGAGGTCGGGGGATCGAGCCCCGGCCTCAACAATCTACCTGCCCTGTGGTGGGACCGCGGGATGGGTTGGGGCGTACGGTCTGCGGACCTGAAAACGGCTATCGGGTGGACTCCCAGTGGGATCCCCAGACAGGTGCTAAATCCTGGCTCCAGGGTGGTGGGCAGGTGCTGATGCCAGCCCTGCATATAGTTTATTTCATTCAGTGTCAAACTGCAATCAGTTTGAAAGTGAACAAAACCATGCCAAACCATAGATTACAGGAATGCATTTTTTTTTGTAGTTTTATGTACAAATCCTATATCTAATATTATTAACAAGAGTTTAAAAGTGGCAACACACTACCTTCATCTTTTTAGTAGACGGGTCATATTCTTTGAGCACAGGTGGGTCTTCAATTGATGAGCAACAAAGTACCATCCCCTCATCTGTAGATGCAATCTCACTTGTGTAAATTTTCATGGTAAGCCTTCCATTGTTATCTGGATGGTTCACATCTATAGTATAATTGTTTTCCTTATCTTTTTTATAGCTTGAGGACATTCTCACAATATTATAGACATATGACCATTGTAAAATTGTACCAATCTGCATAGATGATACAAACAAACAAATGAAAAATATATTTATGTATATATTTTGATTTATAATTTAAATGATTATACCGCCATAGAAAGAGAAGCATATGCCATTGCATATGTTTCACAGACATTTGGGTTGTGAAGGGGGCTTGACTTCTCTTTGCACATTGCTGGGACTAGGACAAGAAATAAATTTCCAGTATTTCCTATAATGTGAATATTTAGTTAATATAAACTCGAATTACTAAAAATTTATATATATAATAACATTTCACTCATAGAAATGTGTAATTACTTCTACAACTAGTTAATGCTACTATGTCTATGAGAAGCAAATAATGTAAATTGTGATTCTATGAGAGGTTTTTTTGGATGGATGCAAAAAACCCTCAATACATTTGATAAGGAACACACTTACTATTTTGCATGTTCAACAATCTATTTTCTTACAGGGTCAGAGTATTAAGTAGACCTGCATCCAAAATTAAGCTACTTCAGCTGCTTGTAAGTGATAGTCTTCCCAAATTTTATCGTAAGATCCATGATTTTTGACTTGAGCATAGTGATGCTTTATTCTATGTGAGGTCTATTTCAAAATTTCAAGGCATTTTAATACTCTTGGGTTCCACAGACCACATGATTGGTATGTCTTTCCCTTATTATTCATCCACCCACACTCACACAGGACAAGGTGGGTGGTGTAATTGCGCTCTAGGGAAACTGATGCGGAGCGGAGACGCGGACCTGCAGCAAAGGACGAGTTTTGGGCCCGTTCAGGACCGATTGGCTACTTACCATACATGGCGTACCCAGATCGATGATCCGACTCCACGGATGTGTCCGGCCCGTTGTTCCGACACGATTTCATATATTACATTACCATTTTTGCTTTATTTTTTATATAATCGGGTTACTCCATCTCCGATCAATCATAATTGTCGATGGTGGGATGCCCTAATATCTCTTTATTATAAATAAGAGTGTGTGAGAGCTGCTATAGTTCATTGCAGATTTTGGAGAAGAGAAATCCCGAAATCCCGCGATCCCTCCTCGGTGCCGATTTCGTGGAACCCTAGGTGACGACTCTTAGGCGCTATCCTTCCTCCCAAAGGTATTACCCAACCCTAGCCTTCATTTTCCACCATCAAATCCCTCCACCGCCACCTCCACAGCCCTCCAAACAGCCAGCCCCCTTCCCTTTACGTTTGTCCAAAAACTGCAGCCAGATCCCCCTGTTGCTGCCGCCCATCCAGCTCCCTTCTCCCCTAGCCGCCTCCCACACCAGCCCCCTTTAACCCTGTTGCCACTACCCAATACAACCCAGAAATCCAGTCGCTGCCCCTCCTCTACCGCCCCAGCCGCTGCGGCCCAGATCCAGTCCATCTCCCTCAATTTTCCCCACCAAAACTTGCCCAAATTTTCCAACCAGTCCCACACCTTCCAAAACAGCCACCCCCAATCAGATCCAGCCGCCGACACTCAAATTTCAGCCGCCGCATCGTCGCACCTCGCCGAATCTCCTGTCCTACAGCAGCCCTGCAACTTTGAGAGTTTTGTTTGTTGTATTGACGTTTATTTTAGCACTATTATATGGTTATAATTTGTGCTTAATTGGATCTATAACTTAATAGTGTTTTGCTTTGGATTATTCTTATGCTTTGCAGAATTTATTTGCCGCATGCTCTCTTTGGCCCTCCACGCGGAGGAAAGTCGAAGCTTGTTTTGCCCTAGAGAATTATTTTGCGTTTGCTAAAATTATCTAAGTGTGATTTAATAATTTATTGCTTAATTTGAATTCGCCATCGGATTTGCATCGCATGTAGGGTTAGGTCATCGTTCATCCGTCGCATATAAATTCGTCCTGCGTCAGAAACCCTACTGATGAGTATTAGTGTGGTAATATGGTGAATCCTAAAATGATGCGATGCACATGCGATTATGTAACATTTAATTACAAAAAACTCCAAAATTAATATTAAGGTCCGCAAATATGCACAATAAAGATTAGACATTAGAAAGACAAGCAAGATCGAGTTGAATATTAGTGGAGAATGCTTTGATTAATTGTTCGGCAATTGAATCTTTCTGTTAGAAAAGCCCAATTAAGGGCTCATGTTTTCTCTCTTTTCTCTCTCCATGTATTAGTCCCACATCTTGTATTTAGGATTTCTCTTCTCATTCTTCTCTTATATAAGTGTATTCATACTTGTAACTATTCATTCAAGAAGTATATACAAGGTTTGAGGTCTCTCTTTACATGGTATCAGAGGGAACCGGTCTCCTCCTTGGGTTTCCGGCCTAGCGATTTTCTAGCCGCCTCTCTTCCTTCCCAGTCCGCGCGGCTTCCCTTAGCCGCGGACTCTTGCGGCCTCTCTTCTTCTACCCACCTCAAGTTCTGCCTCTCTCGTGGCTTCCACCAACTCCTCTTCCCCCCTCCTTTTATAATCCTCTCTCACGTGGGTTCACCTTCTCCTTTCCTTCTCTACCCGCGCGGGCTCATTCTGTCCGCTGCGACCTCTCCTTTCTGCTGTTCGCTGCGGGCTCTCTCTTTCCTACTCGCGGCTTCCTCTCTCCGCCTAATCCGCTCGAGTTCTCTAACTCGCGGATTCTTCTTCTGACCGCTCAAGTTCTCTACTCGCGGTCTCTTCCTGCTCGCTGATCTCAGCTCGCCGCGCTCTGCTCTCCTACTCGCCGCGACCTGCCTCCTGTTCGCCGCGACCTGCTCGCAGCGACCTGCCTCCTGCTCGTCGCGACCTGCCCTTCTTTTCTTCTCGGTGCTATCTCGCCTTCTCCGCTGCGGCTAGCGGCAACTTCCGCGCGGTCTCTCTCTCCGCCGCGGTCTCTCCCTGCTCGCTAACCGCTGCTCGCGACCTCTTACCTCTTCTGTTCACCGCGACCTGCTTCTCGCTCGCTGCGGCCTCGCCTATCCGTTGCTGTCCTCCACTCTTGCTACTCGCCTGCGGCCTGCCTTGTCGCCTGGAATCTACCTTTGCTAGTCGTTTTGGTCGCGATCTCCTGGTCGCTGGAGTGTCCGCCGAGACCGTGCGACTACCTCTTCTCACCCTTCTAACCGCCCGACTCTTCTGCTGGCCGCGCATGGCTTCCGATACTTCTGTTGCTACTTCTGCTCCGCCAGCCCGTGCGGCTGTCTCGGCTTCCGAACTTTGTGACGAATTACGGATTACGACTATCTCCCTCACTGGAAAAAGGAACTTTGTTGAATGGGTTCACTCGGTTCGCCATGTTCTGCAGACGAAGGGTCTTCTTCACCACTTGACCCGGGCCCCTCCGACTGCTCCCTCCGATGATTGGATTCGCGACGATGGTCGGGTCCAGTCCTGGCTTTTCAACTCCATGGACACCGAGCCCTACCGAATGGCCATGTATCATGACACGGCCAAGACCATGTGGGAGGAGCTTCACTCCTTTTACTCTGGGCATGATAGCCTACAACACCTCTATGATATCATTTCTGATCTTCAGAATCTTGCCCCCGGTGCTCCTGGCGATATGCTCTCCTTTGTGGCTAAAGCAAAGAGTTTGGCCGAGGCTTGGATTCAACATCAGCCTCCTCCTACTGATCTCGTCATTCAACGGAATCAGAAAGAAGCTGTCGCCATCGCCATGATGATGTCTCGTGTTCCTCCCCACTTGCATAGTGTTCGAGCACAGATCCTATCATCCGCCACAACTCCGCCCCTATCCGATGTTTGTTCCATGATGCTCAAGGTCACGCCTCCTTCCGAGGCTCCTCATTATTTTGCCCCCGCTCTTCTTCAGCAGCCTCTCCTTCCGAACCCTCCTACTCGTGGATCTTCCACTCGGGGGGCCGGCCGCCGTCTCGGGGACGAGGACGTGGTGGTCGTTCTTCTATGAAATGCACTTACTGTGGCCGCGATAATCATCTCGAAGCTACTTGTTACCGCAAGCACGGTCTGCCTCCTCACCTTACTGCTACTACCTCTGCTGCCCCTACTCCCACTGGGCCTTCTGCCCCCGATCTGTCTTCCACTACCCGCCAAGATATCGATGAGCTTCGTACCCAAGTCCAACAGCTTCAAGGTGCCCTCAGCCGCTCCTCCGGCTCCGTCGCGTCCTTTTCTGCGGAAGGTATAACCTGTCTCTCTCATAGTCCCTGTTGGATCGTTGATTCCGGGGCTACTCACCATATTACCTCCCAGAAGCCCACCAAGTACCAACGGACGCCTCATCCCCTTTACATCACTGTGGCCAACGGTGATACACTTCCTGTCTCTGGCACCGCTGCTCTTCAGCTTACTCCGACTCTCTCTCTTTCCTCGGTTCTTCATGTTCTGGGATCCCCTTTCAATTTACTTTCTGTTAGTCGTCTCACCCACGACCTTGACTGTTGCATAACTTTTTCACCTTCTTCTTTTCTTATGCAGGATCGTCGCATCCGGAGTACCATTGGTAAGGGGCAGTTGTTAAACGGGCTTTATCTCTTGGACATCCCACCTACTACTCTATCTGCTATCTCCACGGTTGATTGGCATCGCCGCCTTGGGCATGCCCCCCTACCGATTCTCAAGCGGGCTCTTCCTGATGTACCTCTGCAGGAGTTCTCTTGTGAATCCTGTATCTATGACAAACAACATCGCTCTTCCTTTCCTCCTGCTTGTACCAGGAGTAGTACTCCTCTCTCGTTAGTTCACTCTGATGTATGGGGTCCTTATCGTGTCCCCAGTATTTTTGGTTATCGTTATTTTCTTACATTTATTGATGACTACTCGCGTACTGTATGACTTTATTTATTGCATGATCGTACTGAACTTCCTTCTGTGTTTCGTGCCTTTTTGACTGAGATGCGTACGCAATTCGCCACCCCCCTCCAAGTCATCCGCACCGATAATGCTCGCGAATATACCGGGCGTGCCTTCTCTACTCTTTGCACCGAGTTCAGTATCATCCATCAAACTTCCTGTGCCTATACCCCTCAGCAAAACGGGGTCGCCGAACGGAAAAATCGCCATCTTCTCGACGTTGCCCGCTCCATTATGTTCCAAATGCAGGTTCCGGTCGAATATTGGAATTTTGCCGTCTCCACCGCCTGTCATCTTATTAACCGCCTCCCCTCATTTGTGCTAAATTTTGCCTCACCGCTCCAACTTCTCCAACCCTCCTCCAACCCCACCTCTCTCCCACCCCGAGTCTTCGGGTGTGTGTGCTATGTCCACCATCTTGGCCCTCCTTCCGACAAGCTTGCTCCTCGGGCTGCCAAGTATATGTTTGTTGGCTACTCCCGGACTCAAAAGGGATATGTTTGCTACTCTCCTTCTGATGGTCGGCTAGTTGTTTCTGCAGATGTCACCTTCTGCGAAAACCAGCCCTTCCACGTACCTTGCCCCACCTCGTCTTCTGCTCCACTTCTTCCCCGGCCTGCCGTACCAGTCATGCCATCGTATCTACCCTCTTCTTCCTCCTCTCAACCAGCTCTTTCTCGGGTTCCTCCACCACTCATTCGGGTCTACTCTCGACGTCCATCCAGGGATACTCCCGTGAACCAGCTCCCCAGTACCAGCGATACCTCGGCTACAGCAGATCCGGCTCCCATCTCTACTGCTCATCCCTTGGCCAACTACGTCTCTCTCCATCGGCTGACACCACCTCTCTACGCCTTTGCCACCTCTATTTCCTCTATTTCTATTCCTAACTCTGTGCAGGAGGCGCTTACACATCCAGAGTGGCGGGCGGACATGGAAGATGAAATGCGGGCTCTTTGGGCTAACCAGACCTGGGTCTGGTCCCTCTTCCTACTGGTCATACCTCTGTGAGCTGCAAATGAGTCTTTGTTGTCAAGCATGCGGCGGGTGGCACTGTTGACCGTCTGAAGGCTCGCCTCGTGGCACGGGGCTTTACTCAGCAACATGGCCTTGATTATGAGGAAACTTTCTCTCCAGTGGTCAAATTGAACACGATCCGCGTTCTTTTTTCCTTGGCCGTTCATCGTCACTGGCCGCTTTATCAGTTGGACATTAAGAATGCCTTCCTCAACGACGATTTGCAGGAGACAGTTTATATGCAGCAACCTCCCTGGTTTTAGACCACGGGGGAGTCTTTGGTATGTCACCTTCGGAAATCCATTTATGGTCTCAAACAGTCTCCGCGTGCGTGGTTTGAAAAATTCAGTAAGGTGGTCTGTGCTAGTGGCTTCACTCGGAGCTCGGCTGATTTTTCTCTCTTCACCCGCCACCGGTCAACCGGGACTGTGATTCTTCTTGTTTACGTTGACGATATCCTGATTACTGGCAACGACACGGCAGGAATACAACAGATCAAGGAACAGTTAAATTCCGCCTTCCAAACCAAAGATCTGGGCAACCTTCGGTACTTTCTTGGGCTCGAGGTTGCACGACGCTTTGATGGTCTTGTGTTATCTCAAAGAAAGTACTGTATGGACCTCCTTCATGATGCAGGTTATTCTTGGTGCAAACCTACGAAGACCCCTATGGACGCAAATTACAAGCTCTCGGCCCATAGTTTTGACTCTGACAAGCTGCTTACAAATCCGGAATATTATAGACGCTTGGTTGGAAAGCTGATCTACCTTACGGTGACTCGACCAGATATCTCGTTTGCTATAGGAGTTGTAAGTCGGTTCATGCACGCTCCTCGGACATCTCATCTTCAAGCAGTCGAGCGCATCCTTCGATATCTCAAGATCGCCCCCGGACAAGGACTTGTGTATAAGCCATCCACATCTCTATCACTCGTCGCTTACTCTGACGCTGACTACGCAGGATCTATCGATGATAGGCGCTCCACTACGGGGTTCTGCACTTACTTTGGTGGACATCTCATAACATGGCGTAGCAAGAAACAATCTGTGGTTGCACGCTCTTCTGCTGAAGCCGAGTACCGAGCTATGGCTGCGGTTGCTTCCGAGCTAACCTGGCTTGAGAGCCTTCTGGGAGACTTGGGTGTTCGCCTCTCATCACCGGCTACCTTATTTTGTGATAGTCAGGCAGCAATACATATTGCCAAGAATCTGGTGTTTCACGAACACACAAAGCATATCGAAGTTGATTGTCACTTTATCCGAGAAAAAGTACAGTCAAAGAAGATAGATTTGGAGCATGTTCCTGTTAAAGACCAAGTTGTGGATATCCTGACAAAAGCTCTCTCCAGGCCTCTATACTATCAGTTTTTATCCAAGCTTGGTGCCTACGACTTGTACGCTCCAGCTTGCGGGGGAGTGTTAGAAAAGCCCAATTAAGGGCCCATGTTTTCTCTCTTTTCTCTCTCCATGTATTAGTCCCACATCTTGTATTTAGGATTTCTCTTCTCATTCTTCTGCTATATAAATGTATTCATACTTGTAACTATTCATTCAAGAAGTATATACAAGGTTTGAGGCCTCTTTTTACACTTTCAAATATAATTAAAATTAGGCAATTTTTTTACAAATAAGATTCCAAATTGTATGTTCTTCAACAAGTAATTAATGCAAAACAATAAAGACTTCAAATAAGAACTAGAACTCACACAAGTAATTGAGGTCCGGAGAGGTGGCAAGTGGCTGATTTGGAAGGCTCAAAAACAAAAACAACAAAAACAACAACACTCAAGCCTTTATCCCACTATAGTATGGTTGGCTATATGGATCCTTTATCGCCATTGTGCCCTATCTTTTATCATAATCTCAATAATGCTTAAGTACATCATGTCTTTCCTTATAGTTTCATTCCAAGTATTTATTGGTCTACCCCTCCCTCATTTAACATGCCTAGTGACTAGACTCTCACAACGCCTAATAGGTGCCTCTAATGGTCTCCTTTGTATGTGTCCAAAACATCTTAGTCGAGCTTCTCGCTTCTTCTTTGCAATTGGTGCCACTCCTGTCTAATCCCTGATACATTCATTCCTAATTTTATCCAGTCTCGTGTGTCCACACATCCACCTAAGCATTTTCATCTCCGCAACTCTCATTTTTTGCTCATGTACACAATTCACTGCCCAACACTTAGAACCATAGAACCTCGCTGGTTTAACTGCAGTACGGTAAAACTTGCCCTTAAGTTTTAATGGTACTTTACGATCACATAAGATCCCTGATGCGTCTATCCACTTCAACCAACCCGCTTGGATTCTATCTGTCATATCTTTATCAATACCTCTGTCTTTTTGAACTATCGATCTAAGATATTTAAAACACTCACTACGGGAAATATCTTGATCATCCAACTTAATAACAAAGTCATCCGTCATTCTTGCACTGCTAAATTTAAGCTCCATATACTATGTCTTTGCCCTGCCTAACCTAAAACACTTTTTTTTTCTAAAGTGTCCCGCCAAGATTCAAGTTTTGCGTTTACACCCTCGCGCGTCTCATCGACCAAAACAATATCATTTGCAAACAATAAACACCAAGGTATTGCTTGCTGGATATATACGGTGAGCTCATCTAAGATAAGGGTAAAGAGATAAGGGCTTAAAGTTGAACCTTGATATGAGCCAACAATGATAGAGAATTCCTGTGTTAATCCTCCAGATGTCCTCACCCTTTTCACTGAATTTGTATGCATATCTTTGATTATGTCAATTTATGATATATTTACACATTTCTTTTCTAAGACTTTCCATAAGATCTCCCTTGGAACTTTATCATAAGCCTTCTCTAGTTCGAGAAAAGCATATGCAAATCTTGTTTTCTTTCTCGGTAGTTGTCAATAAGTCTCCTCAAGAGATGTATAGTTTCCATGGTCGACCGCCCTGACATGAATCCAAATTGATTATCCGAGATGTTAGTCTCCCGTCTTACTCTTCTTTCTATTACTCGTTCACATAGTTTCATGGTATGACTCATCATTTTAATTCCTCTGTAATTAACACAATTTTATATACCTTCTTTGTTCTTATACCGGGATACTAAGATACTTTTTCTTCATTGGTTTGACATCCTCTTTGACTTCAGTATCTTATTGAATATGAATCATTTGAGAAATTATGTAAAGTTTCAAAAAGCAAATGAGCCCAAAATCCTGCGCTTTTAAGGCTTCCTAGACAAAAATCCTGCACGGTTTGGGTGTTTTCCAGAGTGACTTGTTTTAATTGGGGAGGTGTGGAGCTTGGTGGAGGGGTTTATGGATGTTGGTGGTGGAGTATGGGAAGAAGTGGAATTGGGATTTGTGGAGGATTGAATGCAGAAATGTTGGGAGAAAATTTTCAAACCTATATCTGGAGTTCTGGACTTGTGACGAGAGTTATTTGTAATACTCCAACCTAGTTTAACAATAAATTAGCAGTCCGGCCGGTCCCCACGATAACATGTAAACTACAAAACGGTACTAAAACTGATACATAGTTGTTGGGTATTGTATCCACAATAACCCGGATTTGAAGAATGGTCCAGTTAAGCTAAGATGAATTGTGACTGTATTTGATGCTGCTATTTTAGTTATGTACTTGCAGGTTTACATTGCTAAGTACACACCAATGTCAGGTTACAGTGGGTCAGTAAACACATGACTATTCAATGTAATCTTTCATTGTATAGGCCAATGTGTTGACTCACATGTAATCTCTCTATTGTGGTGTACTTCTATCCCAAGTACAGGAAAAAGGATCAAGGACAAAGGCTTGGAATCAGAAGGACAAGAATTTACCTAAGTAAAATTCGTCGAGTATGGTTAGGAATACTCGTCGAATTCGTCGAGTATACTCGTTGATACTCGTCGAATTCGTCATATATCCCTTCCAACACTCGTCGAATTCATCATTTGTACTTAGGGCAATTCTCTGAGAATTGGAAAATCCGCCAGGTTAAGTTCGCCGAGTATCATCGTGTATACTCGTCGAATTCGTCGAATGTATCTAACGATACTCGCCGAATTCGTCGAATATACTAGACGATACACGCCGAATTCGTTGAGTCCATTCGACGCTACTTCTCTGGATTTTTCTAAGTCTCATTCGTCGTATATCACTTGGCCAGGCGTCGAGTGTGTCGAGTGAGCTAGTCGATACTCGACGAATTCATCGAGTATACCAACCGATACTCGTCGAATTCGTCGAGTATGGTCTCCGCCTTGGCGTTGAGTGATTTGCCGGCCTGAGCTGATTTTTCTAAGTCTCATTCGTCGTATACCAAGAACCATTCAGCGAGTATACTAGTGCTACTCGGCGATACTCGGCGAATTTGACTTAGGTCATTTTCCGACTTTTTCAAAAATCTGGTTCGGGTTCAGTCGGCCATGCACAGTGCTTTTTAGGTTTTGTTTTTGGAAAGTTTCTTGATACCGTTCGCAAAGAGATCTCTATAAATACCTATGAGATATTTCCTTTCCATCTAATGGTGCTATTGCTCTCAATTCGAAATCGCTAAACCTTCCAAATCGAAAATCTGTCGGCTCGGCTCCCGTATGCATCGCGACATTCCGATCAGCCGTCGACGATCTGTTGTGCATAATTCATCTTCTTCGACATACGCGACTGGATTGTTACTCTCTCTACAGTTCTATACTCCTCTAGATCGAGTCGATCGAAGATTCAAGTCAAGATTCAAGATCTTTCAAGTTTTCATATTCCGTGTTCTCCAAGCGATTTCAAGATCTACTATTCTCAAAGAACTACGGATTGAAGATTTCAAATCTTGTCTAAGTTGGGTGTAATATTATTGTATAATATTCATTTACTTTTGTAGGAGATTTTTCTCCGAGTGGTAGATCCGTTTGTGGATCGAGTCGTAGATCCGGTTGTGGATCAAGTGGTAGGAGCGTCGTTTCCGAGTTGTAGGAGTTGCGGCTTCGAGGTGTAAGATTTGTGGAAATCTGAGTTTGGTGAAGTAGTCGAATCCAGCCCTTCGTGGTAGATAGACGAGGCGGGAAAGTGAACGTACCTAACTCGGGGAACCACTATAAATCTCGGTGTTTGTGTGTTTAATTTTTAAGTAATTTTTATTCCGTGAAAAGACACAAACATCATTTATTCACTCCCTCTAGGTGTTTTAGGTAGACGCTAGACACTTTCAATAGCAGACATAAATAAAAGTACAAAATGAAAACTCACAGTGAGAGTAAAATATGCAGCTATGGGTAAACATGGGTACCTCAAAACTAATTCACAGAGCTAACTAATAAAGGAGAGAACCATAAATTTGAATTATTAAAATCTTAAACATAGTCTGATACATTGAAAACTTTTGATATTTCTAATACATCAACTCCAAAGTAAAAGTACAATAACTAAAATGAAAGACGACTGAAATGAAAGACAAACAAAAATGAAGAACCGCGACGCTTATCCTAAACGCAACTCCCCACTGATGACCCCTGAAAATAAATGTCCAAAGACGGGTCAGCCCAACTATTGAGTAAGATAGACTTCTCCCAGTAACACTAAAATAAATAGTTTGTTTGAATATAAAAATCTGAGTTTTTGGCTTATTAAATCATGTTTCTGAATAATCTGTTTGTAGGTTTATAAGTCATTTTTTGTATAGATTCATTATAAATTTTGTCATATTATCTGAATTCTTGTTTGTAATGATTTTTTTTACTCTGGATTCTTTCTAAAGATTGAGTAATTAGATTTCATATTTTATAATTTATTAAACTTAATCTATTTAGGGGGCCCAAATGACGACCCGAAGATGCCCTAAAGTGAAATATTCCTTGGGTGGAATACATATTCACATTTGAAAATTACTAAGTCTGGAGATGTGGCTGACGACCCCACATATAAGGATCATATGAACTACTGACCATATGAGAATGAGGTCACTGATCTGAAGCTTATTACGTGATCTGAGTTTTTGCGCTTAGCCTAGTTGTAATTAACCTTTTTAATTAATCATACTTGTGCTTTAACATTTTTTTAATGCTCTGATTTGAATGACAATTTACATTAAATTAATTATCAATTAATACTTAACTATAGGTTATGCGTGACGTGATCTAATTTGTATCTTGTATTTATATATTTTATTGTTGACATGCATTTAAAAGTGTAGAAAAAGGAAGCAATGAACCTTGTAGGCTGTATTTCTTGTATAAACTTGAAGTATGAGTACAAATATATAGGTAGAAAGGAAGAGAGAAATCCCAAGAATACAATGTGAGACTAAACCTAAGACAAACTTGGGCTCATAAATGGACCACAATTACAATGGGCTTTTACATAATTTTCTACTATCTTCTAACACTCCCCCGCAAGCTGAAGCATACAAATCGTAAGCACCAAGCTTGGATAGAAACTGCTGATACAATGGCCGAGGTAGAGCCTTGGTAAAGATGTCTGCAACTTGCTCGGAGGCTGGAACATGTTCCAATTCAAGTTTCTTCAGTTGGACCTTCTCCCGGACAAAGTGACAATCAACCTCAATGTATTTTGTTCGCTCATGGAACACAGGATTCTTCGCAATATGTATAGCAGCCTGACTGTCACAGAATAAAGTAGCAGGTGAGGAGAGTTTGACACCCAAATCACAAAGAAGGCTCTCTTACCAGGTAAGTTCAGACACGACAACAGCCATAACACGATACTCGGCTTCAGCAGAAGAGCGAGCAACAACCGATTGCTTCTTGCTGCGCCATATGATGAGATTTCCTTCAAAGTAGGTACAAAAACCAGTGGTGGATCGTCGATCGTCAAGCGAGCCCGCATAATCAGCATCAGTGTACGCAACAAGGGATAAAAAGGAGGATGGCTTGTATACCAACCCTCGTCCGGGTGCAGCTTTCAAGTACCTGAGGATGCGTTCGACAGCCTGTAGATGAGATATTCTTGGTGAATGCATAAAGCGACTAACCACTCCAACAACAAAAGAGATATCAGGCCTCTTAACTGTTAGGTATATCAGTTTTCCTACAAGACGCCGATAATATTCAGGATTTGTAAGTAGAGACTCTGATTCGGTTCCATGAGCACTTAGCTTGTGGTTGACATCCATAGGTGTTTCCGCGGGTTTACATCCGGAATAACCAACATCCTGTAGAAGGTCAAGACAATATTTCCGTTGAGATAGGATCAAACCATCAGGTATTTGAGCAACCTCAAGTCCAAGGAAGTACCGAAGGTTTCCCAGATCTTTTGTTTGAAAGACAGAGTTTAAGTGTTTTTTGATCCGTTGTATCCCGGTAGAGTCATCGCCAGTTATCAAAATATCATCCACATAGACTAAGAAAATTACCGTCCCTGTTGATCGATGACAGGTAAAAAGAGAGAAGTCAATCGAGCTTAGCTAAAAACCAATATCACGAATAACCTTGCTAAATTTTTCAAACCAAGCTCGAGGGAACTGTTTTAGACCATAGATAGTTTTACGCAGTCGACACACCCTAGACTCCCCCGTGGTCTCAAACCAGAGAGGTTGGTTCATGAAAACGTTTCTTGAAGATCACCATTAAGAAAGACATTTTTAATGTCCAGCAGCGGCGAACAACAAGTGAGATAAGAACCCAAACATAATTTTGTTTGGCGACAGGGGAGAAAGTCTCCTCAAGCCCTGCTGCTGAGTGAACACACAAGCCACAAGACGAGCTTTGAGGCGATCGATAGTCCCATCTGGAGCATGTTTAATGACAAAGATCCATTTACAGCTAACGCATGACTGGGCAGATGGAAGAGGTACCAAATCCCAAGTATGATTAGCTCAAAAGGCTGACATCTCAGCTTTCATTGCCGCACGCCACCCAAGGTGTTGGAGAGCCTCCTGCATAGTGTTAGGCAGAGAAATAGAGGAAAAAACAAGAGCAAATTTGAGCAGAGGAGGAGAGAGCCGATGTAGGGAAATATAATTGGGTGAGGATGAGCCGTAGAGGCGAGGGCAGGGTCAGCTGGCCGCGAGATAGTACTGGTAGACGGTAGCAGTGGCTGGGCTCAGGAGTTCAGACTACGACGAGTGTAGACACGGATGAGATGGGGTTTGGGTGCTGATGGTGTGGGTGCTGGTGGTTTGGGGGCTGGTGGTTCCACGTGGGGTGTTGGAAGAAGAGGAGGTAGAGAAGTCATGACTGGGATAGCAGGACGAGGCACAAGGTGTACACAAGGAGGTACTGAAGTGGATGACAGAAAGGGTTGGTCTTACAGAAAAGTAACATCAGCGGACACAACCACTTTCCGGTCGACAGGAGAGTAACACACATACCCTTTTTGAGTGCAAGAGTACCCTACGAACATACATTTTGTTGCACGGGGGGCAAATTTATCCGTAGGTGGACCAAGGTTATGGACATAGCAAGCACACCCAAACACCCGAGGTGGGAGAGGAAACAGAGATTAAGAAGGAAAGAGGAGGCCATACGGAGTGACGAAGTTGAGAACAAAGGAAGGAAGACGATTGATGAGATGACACGCATCCAAAACTGCAAAGTTCCAGTATTCAATGGGTACTTGCATCTGGAGCATTAAGGAGCGGGCAACGTCAAGAAGATGCCGATTTTTGCGCTCAGCAACACCATTTTGCTGAGGAGTGCAAACACAAGATGTTTGATGTGTAATGCCAAATTCAGCACAAAGTGAGGCGAACGTTCGGCTTGTATATTCGCGCGCATTATCAGTGCAAATAATTTTAAGCGGGGAAGAAAACTGAGTACGAAGTTCAATAATGAATGTACGAAATATAAAAGTGAGTTCGGTACGATCCCGTAGTAAATATAATCATGTCACTCGAGAGTAATCGTCAATAAAAGTAACAAAGTAGCGGTACCCAAATACACTAGGGACTTTATAAGGGCCCCAAATATCAGAATGAACAATGGATAAAAGAGTACTACTCTGATTACAGACAGGACTAAAAGAAACTCGATGTTATTTACCAAAGATAAATGACTCACAAGTAAACTCATTCAAGGAGACATTCAGAAGAGCTTGCTTTAGAATCTGGAGGGGAGCATGTCCAAGCCGACGATGTCACTCAACTGAGGAGACAACAGAAAGGGTAGATGGAAGGACATCAAGAAGATAGAGCCCATGAGACAGCCGTCCGCTATCAATAATATTCTGCGTTTGCCGATCCTGCACAACAAAAGAAGATGATGAGAATGTAACATGACAATCAAGATCCTGTGTAAGGCGGCTAATAGAAAGCAAGTTGAAAGGGAAGTCTGGAATATGAGGAACCGATGTTAAGGAGAGTTTGGGTGTGAGATGGATATCATCAGCTCCTGAGATAGGGGTGGAGTCACCATTAGCAACAATAATGAACTTGAGATGAGGAGCGGCCAAGTATTGCGGCAGCTTCTGGCAAGTAATGTGGTGGGTGGCACCAGAGTCCACAATCCAGTGGGAACTCTGAGATAGACAGGTTATACTTTCATTGGCGATGGAAGCCACGGAGCCCGAGGAGCGAGCAATCACCCCTTGGAGTTGCTGGAGCTGAGTGCGGATAACATCAATGTCAGACTGAGCATTTGAGGAAGTCGAAGGAGAAGCCAAGGGCGGAGACTCGGCCTTCGTAATAGCAGCAAGGTGGGGTGGCAGACCATGCTTACGATAGCAGGTAGCCTCCAAATGATTTTCTTGACCGCAATAAGTGCATTTAAGGGGGGGTTTTCCAGTACATCCTCGTCCCCGAGACGAATGGCGACCCCCGCGGGTCGAGGTATCACGAGTGGAGGGATGTGGTGAAGGTAACTGGAGAAGAGCTGGAGAGGGAGGCATATGAGCCTCGGGTGGCTGAGTGACCTTCAGAAGCATGAAGCAGACATCAGAGAGAGAGGGAGTAGTGACAGAAGAGAGTATCTGAGCTCGAACATTGTGCAGATGCGGAGGAACCCTTGCCATCATCATGACAATCCCTACAGCTTCTTTTTGTGCCCGTTGAGCAACCAAATTAGTAGTAGGAGGCTGGTGTTGTATCCATGCCTCAACAAGTATCTTGACCTTGACAACGAAGGAAGTCATATCGCCAGGTATCCCAGGATCAAGGGATTGAAGATCAGTGATGATGTCAAACAAATGTTGGAGGATGTTTTGGCCAGAATAGAAGGAGTGGAGTTCCTCCCACATGGACTTAGCCGTGTCATGATACATGTCCATCCTGTATGGCTCAGTATCCATGAAGTTGAGAAGCCAGGATTGCACACGGCCGTCATCACGAAGCCACTCGTCAGTAGGAAGGGTAGGAGTAGCCCAGGTCAAGTGATGAAACAGTCCTTTTGTCTGGAGCACCCGACGAACTGAATGAATCCATTCCACAAAGTTCCTTTTGCCAGAGAGAGATATAGTGGTAATCCTGAGCATTCTTGTCACGGCGTCAAGGCGAACCAAGGCGAGCGCTGGGCGCCTTGACGCTTAGGCTACAAGGCGGACGCCTAGGTGACACTAAGGCGAGCAAGTCGCAAGGCGCCAATTATTATTATTTTTTTAAAAGGCAGTATATAGACTGCGTTTATTATAATAACCGCAGTCTATAGTCTGAAGGATATAGACTGCGGTTATTGTAAAAACCGCAGTTTAAAGTATAGATGTTATAGACTGCGGTTTTATAATAACGGTAGTATTTAGTCTTCAGGCTTTATACTGCGGTTAATAGAATAACTGCAGCTTATATCCTTAAGACTATAGACTGCGGTTAGTATAATAACCGCAGTCTATATCCGTCTATACACCGCAGTCTATTTGAGAATAAACTGCGGTTTATATATAAACCACAGTCTATTCTACACTGAACCTAGAATAGACTGCGGTTTATATATAAACTGCAGTCTATTCCTTGGTTCAAGGAATAAACTGCGGTTTTAAAATAACCGCAGTATATGCTCGGGTTCATAGAATAGACTGTGGTTTATATATAATCCGCAGTCTATTCCCATATTTTTATAAAAAAAAGGCGCCAAACGCCTTGTTTACAATTGGGCGCCGTGACGCCTAGGCGATGCCTAGGCGACGCCATGACAAGAATGATCCTGAGTTCATCCCGAGATTCAGTAGCAGAGGAAGCAGCCCGAGGTGGCAGAGATGAAGCACCAGCGGACTCGCCGGAGGAAGTGGTAGGATCCATGAAGTCGCAGGAAGAAGCTAGCCGCACCGGACTGAAGACAGCAGCAGACGGAAACCGCAACGGACAAAACTAGCCGCGCACGAAGAGGTAGCCGAGCGAGAAGAGGTAACCCACAACCTGAAGAAAGCGGAACGGAAAAGAAGAGAGGCCGCACGGTCTCGGTGTCACTACACCAGCGACAAGAGGCCGCGACCAAGATTCGGAGCCTGCAGCGGGTAGAGAGGCCGCAGCGGATAAGAGATGCAACCCGCAACCTGAATGAAGCAGTCAGAGGAGAGGAAGAGAAGCCGCACGGTCTCGGTGTCAACACACCAGCGGCAAGAGACCGCGACCAAAATGCAGAGCCCGCAGCGGGTTGAGAAGCCTCAGCAGCTAAGAGAAGGTCGTGCGGGAAGCCCGCAGAGACCAGGAAAAACAACAGCGAGTAGGAAAGCAGCAAAGACTTAAGCAAGGGAGGGAAGCCGCAATGGGAGGGAAGGAAAGCCGCAACGACTGAAGCAAGGGAGACCGCACGGTCTCGGCGAGAACACCAGCGGCACAGAAAGGTGCCGCGACCAAGATGCGGTGCTCGCAGCGGTTCGGAGAGCCGCATCGAGAAGAAGAGGTCTCATGCGCGAGAAACAACAACAGGGAGAGGAGCCGGGGCGACTTAAGCTAAGCAGACCGCACGATCACGATGAGCACACCAGCGGCACAGGAGAATGCCGCAACCAAGATGCGGTGCGAGAAGGAGGGAAGAAAAGGCGGATAGGGAAGCCGCAAGAAGACAGGAGGAGACCGCCCGGTTAGGGGGAACAAGAGGGCCCACTGACCGAGAGGTTTATAAAAGGGAATGGGGGGGAGAGGTGGAAACCCCGAGAGAGAGCAAGAGAAGCGGATAGAAAAACTAACCGCGCGGGAAGCCGCTGTTAGAAACAAGAGGAGGCCGCAAGACAGCGGTTAAGCCAGAGAACATGCCGCCCGGTTAATAAGGAGGACCTGGCGGACAGAAACGGATAGGCCGGACTGTATCCCTCTGATACCATGTAGAAAAAGGAAGCAAGGAATCTTGTAGGCTGTATTTCTTAAATAAACTTTAAGTATGAGTACAAATATATAGGTAGAGAGGAAGAGAGAAATCCCAAGAATGCAATGTGAGACTAAACCTAAGACAAACTTGAGCTTATAAATGGGCTAAAATTACAATAGGCTTTTACATAATTTTTTACTATCTTCTAACAAAAAGGAATACAAGTTCTACTGTTTTACATGATTTTCTTAAGTGAACTAAGCAATTATTTCATAAAAGTGATATATCTAGCCAAGATGAGTCAAAATTCTTACTTCAGTGTTGCAGCGCTCATAGACGCGGTGCGGTGACATGATTCCATCTAGATTATTGTGAAGCACCAAGTGTTCTTCTTCAGATAACAAAGGGTCTCTCCTACCCTGACACTCTCCAAAAATCCTAGGAGGAAAACCAATTAAATTCCTAGGATTAAAATTGATTTTACACAATCACGATTCAGGAGAAAGAGAGATCATGGAAGGTTTGCCTTTACACAAAAGTGGAATTTCATAGAGGGGTCAAAGAATTTTGATGTGCCTGTCCATTAGGGTTGAGGAAAAGCCCCATCTGCACACTAGGAAGAGGAAATCCACGGGGTCTCGGGTATTGAAGGGAAGTTTGAAAATAACCACAAAAGAACATACAGTGATCCTTCAGCTACCTGGAAGAGAAGGATTGGCCTACTCCAAACGGTCGAAAAAAGAACCTCCACAACTAAGAAGGTCGGTCGTCGAAGGCTCTCAGCAAGAGAAGAGAGGTCGACGATGCTTACTGAAATGGTAGAGGGGGAATCGCTATCTGCGAGAGAGAAGGGAACCAGCAGTATTGTCGATCGACTGGGAGGAGAGAGCGACCATGACCAAATCGGCTGCATTTTACGGAGGGAATCGAGCGGTTTACTGGGAAGAATTTAAAGAAACCTTAGGGCGTCGATTCTTAGGTGTCGAAAGAAAATAGGTTTAGGTTTTAATCTAATTATGAAATCGCCACCGCACACTAATTACTTAGATATTTCGACAACCATTGCTCCCGCAAACCACTAAATTGCGCCGAATTAAAATCCAATAACTCCATTTAATTGTCCTTTTTAATTTATTGATTAACATGCACACAATTTACCAAAATAAATTCATACCTCGACATGGTGATGGCTCGATCAAATTTGCTCGTGATCAGATTTTGCAAATAAGAAAATGAGACGTAATTTTTTGGATGTTACATGATTTGGGGGCATCAAGGAGTGGGACTGGGTGAGTTCAAGAATGCGAGTTCTGTGGGAATCTAAGTCTTGGAAGTGTGGGAGTTTGCAGGGGATTCATGATTCAGTCAAAGAACCCCTGGACCGATGAAGAAAACTGCCTAGTATATGGCAGTTTTCCCTTGGAATGTAGTGAGAATGAAAGGTAATTAAATGGTTATGGTGGTAGTTATGTGGAATGGAGAGTGGGAAGGTAGTTATTAGGTAATTATGTGGAATTGTAGGTAGTTATATGAGAAGTTGCCGATCAGAAATGTGCGAGATGGCTGGTGGGACCTTGGGATGGCGGTTGCCAGCGGCTCGGATTGGTGGTATTTGGGATTTGTGCAGATACAACAACAAATGGTAGCGGTTAGTGTTGGTTGTGGATAGTTTTAGGCAGTTATGTGTGGGATGGTAGTTATGGGTAGTGGGAACTTAGCTTTGCCACCAAGGATCCGCAGAATCAGCACCGTGGATAGACCACTAGATCCAAGAAAATCTCTTCAAATTCTTGGATTCCTGAAAATCAGCCCATACACCCTTATTTATAGACTTAGAACCTATTATGGATCTCCTTGATTGTCTGAAACAGAAAGCCACTAAATTTACATGAAATTAAATTTCCAAAATGCATTAGGCATTCTGAACATGACTACCGGCTCAGTCCATCCATGGATCGTAACTCCACCTCCAGTGCAAGTAGACTCAGGCGAGTTCTGATAAGGGTTAACCTACATGTCGATTTGTAGATGTCGACCATCACATTCATTTTTATACTTATAATCAATTTTGTAGATGTCGACCTACATGTCGATTTGGGTGGGAAAATGCATCCACGTTGCTTTGGCTCATTTTTAAATACTAAATCTATTCTTACTAAGGCTCTGTTTGGGGGGACTTATTTTCACCGGTCAAGCGGTTACGACCGCATGAACCCGACCTTAATTAAGGTCCGGTTCATGATGTCGTAACCGCTTGACCGGTAAAAATAAGTCCCCCCAAACGGAGCCTAAGTCAATTTGAATAACTGATGTCAATGTTAGCCTTTTGTCTTCCCCTTCCTAAACCTCCCACAACTTTATCTACTTAAATGGGTGCAATTTCTACCCGCCATTATACATATATAGATTTATCTTTAATTTTTATCATTTTAATTCAGTAAATGTCTTCTTAGCTATTCATTTAATATAGTATTCCTTAATTTGTATTTTCTAGTTTTTGACTAAATATCTCTAAAAAAATTTAGACCCTATATACATGTCAAACTTGAGTGTATATGCAAGAACGCAAATGTGATGCAAAACTAGATTATGATTAGCAAAACATATTTCAAATATTCCAACAACATAAAGCAAGTATAATTTCTTACATTATCAATTAGTGAATATTTACCTGCTGAACAAGATGCTAGGATGACAGCTCTCAATCGCGTAGGTGCTTTTGTAATCCGGATAAGGATCCATCCAAGAGCAGAACCAACTAGAGAATTGAAAACTAAATTGACAGGCATAAACCACCTGCACTTGATAGAAAATATAAGTTTATATGTCAAAGCTTCAACATTTTAACTCAGAACATAAACCTTCATCTTACCAGCCTTCATAATACTAAAATCTATTAATATGCCAAGAAAATGAGGGGATGTAAGGAAGACATAAATGTTATTTTGTGGATTAACATTTTGATGTTGTTCTAAGTTGAAGTTGTATCAGTCTTTTCTTGCCCTTTAGATGTAGAGATCAGTTTTCAGCTCCAGTAAAATCGAATGGGCCGAGCCACGGGCAACTACTCCTTGTGTCCATTCTTCAAGCCAATTTCGAGTTGGGTTTGGCCCAAGTCAGTATGATAGAGCAAAAACACCTTGTGGTCCGTTCTTCAAGCCAATTTCGAGTTGGGTTTGACCAAGTCAAGTATAGACACACACACACACACACAGGTTTGACCAAGTCAAGTATAGACACACACACACATACACAGAGAGAGTTATATATCTTGAGTTGGACTTTTCTTCTCCCAGAGGAGAGTGACTAATCCTCTTCTAATTTTTTATTTTACATCTCTACTACTTTACACAGTCCTTAAAACTTAAGATGTCGCCATTGATTTTATATATGCATTTTATTCACGTAGACATTAATATTATTTTTTGTCTTATTTGATGGATATGTTTATGAATTTTTTTTTTGGGGGGGGGGGGGGGGGGGGGATTTGAAATGAAAGATGCATATTTAAGGAGTTTTTACTCGTGAATTCCTTCACGAAGCCTATTTTCAGAGATGCTTTTGACACCAAAGGCTAATGGGTCATATTGGAAACTCACGATCATGTAATATTTTGGAATAAACTGGACCCTCTACATATATTAGAAGGCATTACAAACAAAAAACTATACACATTACATAATAAATCACTAATTACTTCTGACACTCCCCCTCAAGTTGGCCATGTAATGTTCTTCTACCCAACTTGCTAATAAGAGACAAATATTTTTTTCACTCAATGTCTTAGTGAGAAAATCTGCAAGTTATCCCTCCGAGTATACGAAAGGGGAACCATACAATCTCTTTCATAATATTTTCTTTGATGAAGTGCCGGTCAACTTCAACGTGCTTGATGCGGTCATGATGGACAGAGTTATGAGCAATGTTGATTGTAACCTTGTTGTCACAATACAGGTTGAAGGGGCCAATTTCCCGTAATCCAAAATCATTCATGAGAAAACGAAGCAACATCCCCTCACATATACCCTGAGCCATAGTTCTAAACTCAGCCTCAGCGCTAGAGCGAGCCACTACATGTTTCTTTCTTCTCCTTGTGACCAGATTAGCCTCTACAAAGAAATATTATTCTATAATAGATCTTCTATCACAAATTAATCCAGCCCAGTCTGCATAAGTATTTACTTCAATTTTTAAGTTATCACTGAGTGAGAATAGAATGCCCCTACCAGGTGAGGTCTTCAAATACCTCAGTATTCTGTGCACGACATCAAGATGTATGACCTTGGGAGAATGCATGTATTGAATTACCACTCCCACTACATATGAAATGTCAGGATGAGTATGAGATAGGTAGACTCATTTTCCTACCAGTTTCTGATAACTCAAAATATCTTTCACCGACTCCTCATCATCTCGGCCAAGTTTGTGGTTGATTTCAACAGGGGTATCAGATGACTTACAACCACTCATTCATGTATATTTTAATAAATCAAGAACATACTTCCGCTGTGAAATATGAATCTCATATTTTGATCTTGCTACCTAAGTCCCTAAAAAATATGTCAACTTGCCCAATATTTCACTTCAAATGCACTGGCAAGTTTTTGTTTCGAAGCACGGATCTCATCCATGTCATCTCCTGTAATAACCATATCATCAACATACACAATCAAGAGAGTCACCTTCATCTTTTTTCGTCTGATAAATATAGTGTGATCGCATGACTTTGGGTATAACCTCACAAGGTCATGACCTTGTGAAGTCTCCCAAACCAAGCTCTGGGAAATTGTTTTAACCCATAAAAAGCCTTCTTCAATTTACAAGCCTTCCCTTCTGAGCTGATAGGACAAGATGGAGGGACATTGACATATAGACTAGGGGTGCAAGTTGAGTTGAGCCGGCTCGAAAGCTCGATGAGCCGGCTCGAAAAAAACTCGACTCAAGCTCGAGCATGTAGAGCTCGAGCTCGAGCTTCATTTCGAGCTCGAGCTCATCTAGTGTTGTTCATGAGCTTGCAAGCTTTTTATTTATACATTTAAAAAAAAGAAATTAAAGCTCATGAGCTAAAAAACTCGCGAGAAGCTCGAGCTCGAAACTCGAGCTCGATAAGTTGGCATTGAGCTCGAGCTTGAGCTGGGATAAATGAGCTCGTCGAGCTCGAGCTTGGAAATTTTGCCAAGCTCGACTCGAGCTCGACTCGTTTGCACCCATAATATAGACTTCCTCTTCTAACTCACCGTGAAGAAAAATATTTTTTTACATCCGGCTGTTGAAGATCCCACCCTTTATAGGAGGTACGAGATAACAAGATCCAGATTGAATTCATTTTTGCCACCAGAGCAAATGTCTCTTGGTAGTCGATACCATGAGGTTGAGTGTAGCCTTTTCCCACAAACCGTGCCTCGAACCTCTCCACAATACCTTCAGAGTTCTGCTTTATCGTAAAAATCCACCAACATCCAACTATTTTCTTATCAGGAGGGAAATCGACCAGGTTCCATGTATGGTTCTTTTCTAGTGCCTGCATTTACTCTGTCATTGTCTTTGTCCATTTGAGTGGTCAAGTGCCTCCTACCATGTATCAGGAACAGAAATAGAGGATAAAGAAATTTTCAATTTGTTAAAGTTCCTATCAACTTCATTGTGCATTATATGATCATGTTGAATAGGATCAATATTATTGTCGTAATATAACTTAATGAGATCAGTACCTCGAGTTGTAAATCCCTTATGGGAGTCCTTGTCCATAGTCCCTTACAAATGTCTTGTGCTATGGTTATGTACTCGGCAATTTTCGTTGAACCATGCAAGAATTTTCCACTTCTGTCTTCTTCGTTCTTCACTTGGTTACAAGATTGCTGTTAGGAAGGTGGGAGAGAGATAAATCTACAAAGCTAAGGGGGAAACTAGGGTTCAAAGCAGGGAAGGAGGAGAATACCTGATAATCTTGCATAATCCCTCCAATAGAGGATCCAAGTACATTTATACCCGGACCAAGGCCGGCCGGCCCCAAATTGGGGCTGAACCAGGTGGGTTCAGCCCCCGAGGGCTGTCCTTTAGAAAGTGGGTGCTGAACCAGTTGGTTCAGCCCCGTTGTCGCCTTCGGATCCGTCCGGGGGCGTAACATTCCCCGCCCCATCAAGACCCAGCTTGTCCTCAAGGTGGGAATCTGGTGGCTCCGTCCGCGCCCTCAGGCCTATCAAAGCCACGTCACGCCCTTGTCCCCGCAGCCTCTCCAAACAGTAAAGAGAGCCCCCTGGCACTGGTGAGATTCTGATTCCCTGCAGACAGTACTCTCTCTCATCTTTAGCAAACTCCATAGTCAACTTCTCCCAATCCAGGGTCACCCTACCCAGCTGTCGCAACCACTGGGCCCCCATAATGATATCTGACCCCCGGATGGGCAATAAGTAGACATTCACGTTGTCGGTGTATCCTTGCACACTGATTTCCACGTCCCGAAGCACTCCTTCGCAGTGCAGCTCGTGTCCACCTGCCACAACAACCGGGGAAGCGGCATCCATGCTGATCGCTAGCCCCAGCTTCTGTGCCACCGTCAGCCTAATGAAGTTATATGTACTCCCACTGTCAAGCAGAATGGTCACCTGCTGTTGGCCAATCCACCCCGCAATACTCATAGTGGGCGGAGCGGAGTCTCCCGCCATGGTCAGGGAGGATAGCCCGTACTCGATTGTATCCAGAATGTGCTCCTGTTCCCCTCCTTCTACATCCGACATCGGACTTTCCTGCAACATGTAAACCTAGATCCTCTGACATTTGTGGTCGGGGGTAAATTTCTCATCGCAGTTGAAGCACAATCCATGTTCCTTCCTAGCTTGTAGCTTTGTCCAAGTCAATTTCTTCATCGTCGCCCGTGCTGTAGCTGCTTGATCTTTTTTTGTGTCGGGAAGGTGTGTAGCGTTCCTCTGGGTGTCCCCCCTGGACTTCTGTCGATTGATACCTTCTTCTTGAATCCGGGCCAAGCTGATAGCGTGTGTCAAGCTGCACGGCATATAGGCATGCACTTCATCTCTGATGTCCTCCTTCAAGCCGGAAATAAAACAACTTGTTAATGTCCTCTCGCTCCACTGCACCCTGTTGGCCAACCGTTCAAACTCGGTTCGGTACTCCATCACCGTCCCTTTCTGACGCAATTTCTAAAGAAGAGCCTCGAAGTATTCATACTCAAGTGGACCAAAACGGGCGGTGAATCCGTCGACAAACTCGTGCCATGGCGCGTGATCCCGTCCCCGGAGGAACCATTGGGTCCACTGGTATGCGTCCTCTTCAAGGTGGAAGGACGCCAACTTTATCCACTGTGCCTCTGGTATCTCCTGATAACTGTAAAATAACTCTGCCTTTTGGACCCATTTGAGTGCATCTCCTCCTTTGAACTTGGGGTAGTTCATGCGGGTAACCTTTGGCGGCATATAAGCGCATGGTAGTTGTTGCCCGGGTCCTCCGTACTCTTGCCCGTGTCCAAGCGGTAGCCGTCGATCAGCGGCCACGTGTGGGTACCCCCAATCCCCTCCATAGGGGTTCCCCAAGACTGGCGGCCTAAATTCCCATCCGCCTCCTCCCCTTCCGCCTGCGGCGTGTCCTGGTGCTCCTGGAATAGGGAGGAGCCCATTACGAGGTGGGCACCCCATCCCGTTGGGTCGTTGGTCCTCCTGGCGGTCTTCACGGTAAGGAGGAAAATCCAAGGCAGACGCGACGATGCCGCCAAACTGGGTTGCCTCGGACCATACTTTTTGTCGTCGTGAGCCTCCTACCCTTCCATTGTCAATTCCAAGGCCCCCATTGAGGCTAGAGGCTCGATCATCATGCCCCGATGCTGGAGTAGGAAGGGGAAGTTGGACTGCGTTGGTCTCGCCCACAACGGCTTTTCCTTTAAGTTGTTGAGTTAAAATATTTTTAAGCTCGTCCATGCGGGCATCCAATTTCTCTTCGAGACGGTTTTCCAATGTTGTTAACTTATCGGCGAGGGCTGCCACAGTGTCAGTCAGCCCGGTGTAGTTTTCTTCGAGATGTGCGAGCCGATTGGAGTCTTCTTGGGTGCGAGCCACCATGGTGGGACCCCGGGGGTGTGTGAAATGGCAACAATTGGAGGCGGTGGCCGCTGGATGCCGCAATCGAATGCAGCAACTGGAAGCAGCAGCTGGCGGTCGCCGGGAGTCGTCGCTGCGATGCAGCAAGATCGCGATGCAGCAGGATCGCGGAGGCAGCAGGATCGCGGTCGCCGGGATCGGCGATGCGATGTAGCAGGATCGCGATGCAGCAGGATGCGGTCGCGATGCGAGCGGCAGGAGGCGAGCGGGATGCGAGCAGCAGCTGGCAGCGAGATACGAGCGGGAACGGCGCCGGGAGTCGTCGAGGAAGACGACCGAGGGATTGGTCGGCGCGGAGTCGTCGACGCGGGAGCGATGCAGGTGTCGTCGGGTGGAAACGAAGCCGGGCAGAGCGTGTATGAGAGCGGAACGAAAAAAAATTTGGGAGGAAGAATCCTCTGATACCAATTGTTAGGAAGAAGGTGGGAGAGAGAGATAAATCTACAGAGCTAAGGGGAAAACTAGGGTTCAGAGCAGGGAAGGAGGAGAATACCTGATAATCTTGCATAATCCCTCCAATAAAGGATCCGAGTACATTTATACCCGAACCAAGGCTGGCCGGCCAAGGGGGCCGGCCGGCCCCAAATTGGGGCTGAACCGGTTGGGTTCAGCCCCCGAGGGCCGTCCTTTAGAAAGTGGGGGCTGAACCAGTTGGTTCAGCCCCGTTGTCGCCTTCGAATCCGTCCGGGGGCGTAACAATTGCTATCTACACATGAGCAATATTCAATGACGCTCTTGTTGGCAAGTCAATGTGGGAAAACATAATTCCATTTGTGGATAAAACTTCACGTATTGAAGGATCCTACGACCAACTTCTTGATGATGAGTCTTTGGGGCATAGAGCCCTTATCGCTCCGACTACAAAATCGACTCGAGCTCAAATGGATTCAATCTGGCACAATTTTTTTGATTTGGTGCTAGCTCAAAATGATTTTGTGCGACTCAAAACTTCTATGAGAAGTAGTACTCGAGAAGTTGAATGTGAGAGAACTTTGCATGAGTGAGATACAGTGCAAAGAGGAAGAAGTGAGAAACAATCTAATTTCAATAGAAGCAACCATAGCACTATAATGTAGAGCAGTGGCAAGGAGGAGAGAAATGAAGGGTGTTTGGAAATGTAAGTCTTTGAAGAACGGTCTATACCTCCAGCTGATATTTACCATGTCCCGTGTCCATTTGATGTTATGTCTTTGCAGCATATCAGCTGATAGTATTTGCATTTTCTTTGCTTGGTGTTGTTGTTTTTGTAGCATTAATTTTTTGTTTTATCTAAAACTATATTTTGGATGACTCTTTTGACTTCTTTTTACTTATAATAAGCAGGAAATAGTTTATACCTTTTTTTGTATTTCTAAATTCGGTTCCATTCATGATTATAAAGAGGGAATAATAATGATGAAAAATGTCGAGGTAATTTGATGAAATGAATTGAGTCAACAAGGTTAGAACAACGCACAGTAAAATCATGCTCTCCAGTGAGAATGTACTGGCTAAGTTGCTTGCTACCAGAGCTGGATTGAATATATAAAACACAACCTGCTTATGAACAGAGTAATAACCTTAGAATGCAAGGGTTTAGAAGCATAATAAATATTCAGAAGCATGGAATGATATACATGTGAAGTTATTTTACTATACTGAACCTGCATGTTTACAATTCAAAGACCAAGATTCTCTGTTTGGAGGCAAATTGATACCATCCATTTCACGGATCAGATATGTTCTTTTCTTATTCTGGCAGGTTAAGTAATCTCATCTTTTTTATTTTTCATATAGACAACACTGTGCACCCTTATATAAATAAGAATCAATGAGGACTGTGAAATGAACCCTTTCATTTGGTCCCAAATTTTGGATTTCCATCCATATAAAATTAGATGAAATGTGTACCCTAGTATATGACGAAAATCAATACAAATTCATCAAGAGTGTTTCATTACCTAATTTACGTAAAGTCAAGGAATAATACTAGAGGGCATATTTTGATGGCACGACTTCTAGAACTGAGGCTGTTACGGATGTACACGACAACGATCCTCTTTGGAAAGTTTACACGCGTCGAGCGCGTATATCGGAGGGGACCGCCATTACCGCAAGAGATAATTAATCAATTACGAGACGTTATTTGTTTCTCTATTTGTTTGTGTCAATTATGGGTGTTATTTGTTGCTTTATTTGCTTGCGTCATTTTTAGTTATTTGTATTTCCTAAATTAAGTTGTTTCCTTTTGTATTCTCTCCTCATCACTATAAGAGGACGTGTAAGCCTTGTATTAGAACCATCTCGGATGAATGTTATGTTTTCTCTTCTCTATCCCTAATTCTCTCTCTCTCTCTCTACCTCCCCTCTCTACCTCTTGTCTCTTATCCCTCTGCTCCCCTCCCTCTTACTCGGCTCTGCAATAAAGTGGTCCGACCTGCCCTCTCCGGCCGCCTCCGGCCACCGGAGAACCAGCCCCACCTTGTCCCGTACCGCCACAGCCGTTCGCCGCTGCATTCCACGGACGCCCTCATGGCCCCCAACACTCGTTCAACTGTGGATCTTCAGCAGGAGGACCCCGCCGCTGAGGCCCTCCGCCGCGTCGAAGCCCAGGAAGCCCTAGTCGCCTCCATGCACGCCTCCCTCCTCGCCCTTCATGCCAAGTTGGATGCAATCCAACCGCCCGCCGCCTCGTCCACCAGCGGATCTGCGGGCTCGGGCCCCGACGGATCCCTCCTCGGGGCGCCACCATTTCCGCCCATCGGGGAGACCCCGGCCCCGCCGCCCCCTGGCCATCCGACCCTTTCCTTGGACCTCCCTAGCTTCGCCGGCGTAGATCCGATGGGGTGGATCGCCAAAGCGGAACAGTATTTCGACCTCAATCACACTCCCGACCACAACAAGGTGTCTACCGCCGTCGTGGGACTCGACGGCTCCGCCCTACATTGGGCCCGATGGCTCCGCCAGACCAACCCGTCCATCTCATGGTCGGCACTCAAGCAAGAAATGATAGGCCGCTACGACACCCGCTACTCGGGCTCCGCTATCGAACGACTGTGTGGGGTACGCCAACTCGGTACACTGGATGACTACATTGATGAGTTCGTGACCCTCGTCACCTATGTTCCAGGCTTACCACCGGATCACTACCTCGGCTTCTTTATGCAGGGCCTCTTGCCCCACATCCGCTCCCGGCTTCGCACGCATCACCCCCGGACGGTGTCCGAAGCCCTGGACATGGCCCGCCTCGTAGAGGCGGATTTGGCTCCTCAACACACACCACCTCCGGGCAGACACCCGCCGGGGGGACGACCTTGGTAGACCACCACCCCAGAGCCGCCAGCCCCTCTGGTTGCCCCAGCTGCTCGGCCAGCTCGTCCGGCCGCCCCTCAACGGTTCTCCAACCATGAGTTCGATGAGCTCCGTCGCAAAGGGTTGTGTTTCCGTTGTCGGCAACCCTACTCCCCGACCCACGTCTGTACGGTCAAGGAATTCCGGGCCATCATCGGCATGTCGAACCAGAGATCACCTTGGCCGATTTCGAGGACCTAGAGACCACAGAGGAGGACGCCACCGACGGCACAGGCGTCGCGACTTTCCATCAGTTGGAGCTTCCTTGTTTTTCCGTGGGTGGCATTTCTGGGCCGCAAACAATGAAATTGGTCGGCAAACTGGGCGATCGCCACATTATCATCATGGTGGACAGCGGGGCGAGCCATAATTTCCTCTCTGCTCATCTGGCACACCAGCTCCGACTACCGATGGAACCCGCGCCAGACTTCATGGTCAGTTTGGGCGATGGCCGCCGGCGAGCGGTCCAGGGCCGTTGCCCCTCCGTTCCCCTTTTAGTTGGCTCTCACTCGGTGACGGCGGATTTCTACATCTTCGGCCTCGGCGGAATTGACGCTATCCTAGGAGTGGCGTGGCTCTGCACACTGGGGGACGTACGGGTCAATTGGAAAACTATGACGATGCGGTTTCTCCAGGACAGTCGGGAGTGCTGCCTGGTGGGGGATGCAGCCCTACTCCGTGCTCCTGTCTCCTCCCGCACGATTCAGAGGACAACGGACGTCGAGTTTTCAGCATGGCTCTGGTCTATCACGGACGTGGTCCCACCAACCCAGGCACCACCTCTGGATATGCAGGACCTCCTGTCGGAGTTTGCTGACCTCTTCACGGCACCATCAGGATTACCCCCAGCCCGACCACACGACCATGCCATCCCTCTTCAACATGGCGTGTCGGCGGTATCAGTCCGCCCTTATCGTTATGGGCACGTGCAGAAGGACAAGATAGAAAGGCTCGTCCATGACATGCTGATAGGGGGCCTCATTCGCCCCAGTGCGAGCCCCTTTTCTAGCCCGGTACTCTTGGTCAGAAAGAAGGATGGCAGCTGACGCTTCTCTGTGGACTATCGGGAGCTCAACAAAGCAACTATTCCAGATAAATACCCGATACCGGTGATCCAGGAGCTTCTGGATGAGCTCCACGGCGCCACCGTTTTCACCAAGTTGGACCTCCGTGCTGGATACCACCAGATTCGAGTTCGGCCGGCCGACGTCGCAAAGACGGCCTTCCGGACACATGACGGCCACTACGAGTTCCTGGTTATGCCTTTCGGCCTGACCAACGCACCAGCAACCTTCCAGGCCACGATGAACGACATATTCCGGCCGGTACTGCGCCACCATGTACTTATTTTTTTCGATGACATCCTACAGTTCTTCGTGGCAGGAGCACCTACAACACGTCCGACAAACATTGGCGACTCTCCAGCATCACCACCTCAAACTCCACCCGACGAAGTGCTCTTTCGGGGTTCCATAGGTGTGTTACTTGGGGCATACCATCTCCGCTGCAGGAGTTGCGATGGATAGCGACAAGATCGAGGCGGTCATCCGGTGGCCAACCCCGTCGTCTCTCCGTGATGTGCGAGGATTCCTGGGCCTGACGGGATACTATCGGCGATTCATTCAGGGATACGGCACGATAGCCCGGCTGTAGAGACCCAAATCCTGGGCTCTTCACAATTAAGGATCAGACAACAGTTTTGAATAAAAGGGTCACAGTACAAAGTACAAAGAACATCCACCAAGGCTTTTATTTTATTTGTTACGATATTACAGGCAAACTACAACATACTATATAGGTTTTGTACAATAAATACACGTAGGTCCAGTACAACTAGCTCTGTGCCAATCCCGCGCTTCGATTAATGCTTTTGCCAGTTCAGTTGCTAGACTCCTGGATATTCCCCTTGAAGTTGGTTCCACTGTCTAAAAAAAATGAGTCCCAAAAAGGGTTAGTCATAAAATTATGACTAAGTGAGAAAAGTATTTCGTGAAACGTTGTACATACAAATAAGGGGAATGATAACAATATGCATACAGTACAAGAACATAATCACTTAAGTATTCTCAACAACTAATTCTTAAATTACCCCTTAATTTTAGTTACATAAGATGAGAAATGCTCCGGTGATGCATACGTGAATTGGGCCCCACCCCCGAAGGACATAATTGTAGGCCCACCCCTACTGGTGAATCCATCCGTAGATTCCTCTACCTCATAGGATTCAAAACCATCACATTTCCCCATGCAGAGTTTTAATTGAATTTTATCTTGACGCGTAATTAAGAGTTTGAATAAAATAGATCCCCTCAGAAATATACCTATATCGCTTTTATGTTTTTCCCTCGCCCACATTTATTTCTTAGCGATATTTCATTAAGGCGAAATCCATATGCACAGGCACTTGGTAATCTCATAAAAATGCAGTGTAATAGAAAAGTAAGTGAATAACTAAATCAAGAAATAAGATACTCACAACAGTTTTGCCTTTATTTGCGTTTCCATCACGATTTTCTTGTGACGCCATCTTCTGTCGTTGACGTTGAAGTCATGGAAATCACTGAAATTGGGTTGCGTCACAATTTATATGTGACATAGAGCATAGAAGGCTTAGCAAACATCGGAAAGCTAAAATGATAACTAACCAGGCCAAAACTAATGTTATACTTTGCCGGACAACTATAATAATGCCTCAAAATGGCTAAAACCAGCCCCCAACCGAACTTCCTGTCCGTTTACACAAATTTGTCCAGCAAGGTATAAAAGAAGCTTGGCTTTATAGGAAACTACCAAAAATCAGCATTTATACGGTCAAAATGTAAAATAAATAAGCAAGTAGAGAGGTAGTAACCAAATCCACCAAAAAGAAGAAGAGAACAGTGGCTCAGCAGTAGGAAAACAGCAGCTCGGGAGTAGCTGCAAGGAGCAGCAGTAGCTTCACAGCGACGGCGGCTATACAGGAGCAGCTCAGAAGCAGCAGAAATCCTAAACCAGTAAAAATGGCAGCTGAAGAACAGAAGGCAAGAGGAGCCTAGAAGAATTAGGGCAGTACCACAATAGCAAAATAAGAAGAGTAGTGAGGTAATCGGTCAGAGAAGAAGAAAAAGAAGGAGAAACCTTGGAGAGGAAGGCAATAATAGCAGAAATTCGGTACAACAGTAGGAGAAAATAAGGTGCAACAGCCCCAATCAGCACAACAAAGTCCACCAGCAGCAACTGTACAACAACAAGACGGAAGAGAGCAGCGGTAGCCCTAATCGGCCTAGCAGAGCCGTCGTCCTAGAAGAATCGGCGGCACAGAGGCAAGGCAGCGTCGGCACGGGCACACGACAACGCCAGCACTAAAAGCTCAGCACAGAGAAGGGGGTAAAGTAGAAGAAAGTTCTCGGTCGACTGGAGCAGCCAGAGGGAGAAGGCGACGGAGAAGAAACACTCGCAGGAGCAGGAGATCGACGAAAGCAGTGCGGGAAAAGAATGCGAACGGCTCGACTTATAACAGTAAAATCAGCGGTTTAGCGGCAACATCGGGCCAAAGCACCGCTCCAGGTGTCCATTAACCGAACCAAATTTTCTTTCCAGCAAACACTTAATCAATACAGCCAGCACCTAACTCATCCAGCACTTCCAAAATAAAGCCCAGCACAATAATACACAGCCAGCACATCTCTCCAAATCCAGTACAACCAGCCTTAGTTATTAAAGGCGCAAGGCGCACCGAGGCGCAAAGGGGTCTTGGAGCCTAGGCGCAAGGCTCAAGGCGCAGGCGCGCGCCTGACGAATGCAAGGCGCAACCACATTCATTTTAAAAAATCAACATCAAACATCATTTTCGTTTCTCGATCAAATTCTTCATCTAGTCTACTAATTAATCATTCATTATTATCGTTAATATCACTTAAAAAATAGAATTAATGTGATCTTTTGCATCATAGCTATGTCTTAATGCACAATTATCTTTCACAAACACTAAATCAATTAAAAATAATTGAGTTCTTACATTATTATTTTCTTAATTTTTGAAGAAAAAATTTACAAACAAAATTTCACTCAGGCTCACCTTTTATATTCTAAAGGCGCAAATAAGGCTCACGGAGGCGCAAACCTCTGAGCCTGGTGAGCCTGGAGCCTTAGGCGCGCCCGAGGCGCGCCTTTAATAACATAGCAACCAGCACACCTTTTTACACAGCCAACAATCACTTAAGCAAAGCCCACTTCCAAAGGCCCAAAAGCAAGCCCAAAAATACAATAATCAAACCAGCCAATACATTAATAAGCCCACTAGACCAGTAAAGACAGCACACTCAAGTTCAGCCTACTAAACCAGCAAGACAGTAAACCCAAAAGCAACATATGCCAATCAAAATCAAACGATGTCGAAAATTAAATGTGCCTTTTTCATTATAGGGGAAAAATAAGAGCGCGAAAAATAAATAGTTTGTTTTACGAATTTTGGGCCGTCACACCGGCCCCTCACCCAACTTCTCAAGAAAGCGGCCGAAGGCCCCTTCGAATGGCCGGCAACGGCCGCCACCGCCTTCACCGCTCTCCAACAGGCCTTGGTTCGGGCCCCAGTGCTAGCTATGCCTGACTTTTCCCAACCCTTCCTCGTGGAGTGCGATGCGTCGGGCGTCGGCGTGGGGGATGTCCTCATGCAAGTCGGCCGCCCGGTGGCCTATTTCAGCCGCGCATTCTCAGACACCATTCACAGTCGATCAGCATACGAGAACAGGCTCATGGGCCTCGTCCTCGCGGTACAACATTGGCGGTCCTACCTACTAGGCCGACGATTCGTGGTTCACACCGACCACCATAGCCTTCGCTACCTCCTCCAGCAGAAGATTGTCACGCCCGCTCAGCAGGTGTGGGTGGCCAAGCTATTGGGCTATGACTTCAGCATCGAGTTCCGGCCAGGGAAGGAGAACCGCGCAGCCGACGCTCTCTCACGCAACCCCATGCTTGCAGCCATCTCCCGGCTGGTGTGGGAGGACGCGGACACCCTTCAAAAGGAAGTGGAGGCAGATCAGGCACTGAACAAGATTCGGACGGCCCTCATCATAGATGACACCGCCCACCCACCGTTCTCCTTGGTAGATGGTCGCCTACTCTTCAAAGGCCGCCTCGTCCTCGCCCCCTCTTCCCCGAGCATTCCTCGATTACTTGCTGAGTTCCATGCATCCCCGACAGGAGGACATGCCGGGGCGTACCAGACGTATCGACGGCTGGCGGCCTCACTTTATTGGCCTCACATGTTTTGATAGGTCAAAGCCTTCGTGGCTGTCTGCCTCATTTGCCAGAAGGCCAAGTACGAAGCTGTTTTTCCGGGGGGTCTACTCCAGCCACTGCCTATTCCCAACCGTATTTGGGACGACGTTGTCATGGACTTCATCACTCGGCTGCCCCGCTCTCAGGGATTCGACTGCATCTTAGTCGTAGTAGACCGGCTCTCGAAGTATGCGCGCTTCATTCCCCTCCGTCATCCTTACACGGCAGCCACAGTCGCCGACAGATTCATTCAGGGGGTCGTACGCCTTCACGGGTTTCCCCGATCGATCGTCAGCGACCGAGACCCGCTCTTCTTGAGCTCCTTTTGGACTACACTATTTCGCCTGCAGGGCACCCGTCTCCGCATGAGCACGACATACCATCCCCAGACTGACGTCCAGTCAGAGGTGCTCAATCTGTGTTTGGAGACATATCTCCGCTGCTTCGTGGGAGAGCAGCCGCGTAGCTGGGCCAAGTGGCTTGGGTGGGCCGAGTACTCATACAACACCGCCCACCACCAGGCGGCCGACATCACCCCATTTGAGGTTGTTTACGGTCGTTCTCCTCCGTCCATCGTTCGCCACCTTCCAGGGGAGTGCCAAGTGGAGAGCCTGGCATCAGCTCTGCCCGACCGGGATACTATTTTGGATCACTTGAAGCACCACCTCCGACGGGCCCAACAGAAGATGGTCTCTTTCGCCAACAAGAAACGACGGGATCTCTCTTTTGAAGTAGGGGACAAGGTCTTCATCAAACTCCACCCATACCGCCAGCTTTCGGTGGCCCGACGACCATGCCCAAAATTGGCCGCCCGCTTCTTCGGGCCATTCGAGGTCCTTGCACGCATCGGAGCAGTAGCCTACCACATTCGCCTTCCGGACGGGAGCCGCATCCACCCGGTCTTCCATGTTTCGCAGCTGCGGCGCGCGGTGGGCGAGCACGCCACTGCGGATCGCCTTCCGGCCGACCTCAACCTTTCCGGAGACGCGCCTTACTACCCCGCCTCGATCCTCAATCGTCGATGTCGCGCCCCAGGGGACCCTACGACTGACGAAGTTCTGGTGGCTTGGACTGGGCGCCCTGACTCAGACGCAACGTGGCTCCCCATGGATGATTTCCGCCGTCAGTTCCCTGACTACTGCCTTGAGGACAAGGCACATTTTCCAGACGGTGGCATTGTTACGGATCTACACGACGACGAGCCTCTTTGGAAAGTTTACACGTATCGAGCGCGTATATCGGAGGAGACCGCCATTACCGCAAGAGATAATTAATCAATTACGAGACGTTATTTGTTTCTCTATTTGTTTGTGTCAATTATGGGTGTTATTTGTTGCTTTATTTGCTTGCGTCATTTTTAGTAATTTGTATTTCCTAAATTAAGTTGTTTCCTTTTGTATTCTCTCCTCATCACTATAAGAGGACGTGTAAGCCTTGTATTAGAACCATCTCGGATGAATGTTATGTTTTTTCTTCTCTATCCCTAATTCCCTCTCTCTCTCTACCTCCCCTCTCTACCTCTTGTCCCTTATCCCTCTGCTCCCCTCCCTCTTACTCGACTCTGCAATAGAGGCCCTGAGGTGGAGTAACTAATATGATGATGTGCGTATTTTGAAATAATTAGGTCAGCTATGTTATTTGTGTTTGAATATTGCACGATAAGGAAGTTCTTGGACATCAAGTTAAATGTGGTGGAAATGAGAAAATTGTATTGGATGTTTGAGGACTAATACTTGATTGGACTAGGAAGGGCAGATCAAAAAATATTTTATATTAAGTTAGATATTTGGTAAAACTCGCGGAGGTATTCCCTTCAAAATGTTTATCCAATCATCAATATTTTGAAGAAATAAAATATATGAAGACACAGAGAGATTTCATTTTGCAAGCAAAATAAATTAGGCCTCATGTGTCTGTCATCATGTTAGTGAGTATCAACCAATGGGCTCAAAGTTGCTTTTGGTGCACAAGTGGTCAATCTTATAACCCAAAATCTTGAAGGGAAGAAGTTTCCTTCAAGCAAAGCTCAGAAGTTTTTCTTGAGATGAGCTCAATGATTGTCCTTTCGATGTGGGCTCTTATACGGGTCCATTTTTTGCAAAGGGGTTTAATACTAGACAAAATACTAATTTTAGGTTAAAACTTTATAGTGACTCTCAGGTGGAAAACTGAAGATTGAAGATGGTTGTTAAACATTTCTTGACTAACATACTTTACACCAATCTGATATGAAATTAAACGTAATATTGGCACATGCCTTAAAACACTATTTTAAGCATGCCCAATTACAATCTGCCCTGCAAAATTTCAACTATCATCTCTCTCTCTAATCTAGGTGACATTGAATTTGTTTTGATGATCACTATGTTTATCAACAACTATGGTATTAAGAAAGAAGGAAAAAAAACTCAGGCTATTGTAGAATTATAAAGCCAACTGGCACTTTATAACATAATATATATGTTTATATCTAAGTCTGTGCATGTAGATATCTTGCATAAGAAAATCCATATTGAGGAGGATAAAACTTTTTAGTATCCCTATATTGTAAATAAATAAATGGGAATAACAAAGACTTACACTATTCAAATATTTTCTTGCATCTTGACCAAGAATTCCAACACGGCTCGTGGCATAAATTGATCCAACGGCAGTCAGCAAAAGCACATTCAGGACAGGCACAGATGCAGTAACAAAAAGATCCCATAGACCCATAGATTCTCTATAGTTGAGTTCTTTCTCTGAATAGAATGAAAAAAAACAGGTTTTTTTTCTATAAAACCATTTAAATAGATTTCATTGTCAAAATAAGCTTTGGGATTGTTAGTACGACATTTCTCATTTGTAATGTTTAGATCTGCTAACGTTTCATAATAGGCAGAATGTATGAACTTAGGTTTTGTATCTGATCCTCATGATCACTTTTTATTGAATTATTCTGTACAAGAACTACCCCCTCAATCTATTGAAAGTACAAACATTTCATAGTTCCTCTTTAACAGATCAACTCGTCCTATAACAAGACTTAACTGGGCTCGAGATCCGATCGAATGACTTCCATGTCGATCATGGGCCGCAAGATTTGAATGTTAACAGTTGTAGTTGCCCCCAGTACATCTTTGGGTCAAATCCATTTTCAACCCAACAGCTCAAGTCTATTGAAGCGGATCAACCGTCAGGTATTTCTACACCGACATATATATTTTTTCAATTATCAGAAGTGTTATCAGTAACAAGTAATGCTGCAAGTATTGCAATCGTTCCGACTTTGGCTCCGTTTGAGGGGACTTATTTTCACCGGTCAAGCGGTTATGACCGCATGAATCAGACCATAATTAACGTCCGATTCACGGGGTCGTAACCGCTTGACCGGTGAAAATAAGGCGAGGTTGCACTAATTAATTGCGGTTTGTTTTAGTGGATCACTCTGATTACTAGCAACTTGATTACTGATGATTATATAATTGATTATGGATTTTCTAAGATCTCTTTTTACTTCTTTTAATTTGATATAAAGGAGATGAAAAAGATGTCCACTTTTCATTTTTTTGTCTTCCAGCAGTTACAAGAAATTCTGATTCGTTGGACTCCACTGCAGAAAATAGTATTATAAATCTGATTAGAAGGGGGCCGGGTAAAAGGTCAAATTCCCAAATTAATGACTAAATCCAACACAAGAGAGGATTTTTTTGGGTTTAATTTCATCAAAGCATATCACTTGCAGCATCATATACATATGTTCTTCCTACATTTCTACAGGAGTCTAAGAATCGCAATCCCTCTTTCTGCCTACATGCATCAATTCCAGAAAAATTTTACATAATAAATATCTGGCATTTATTTTTTAGCCTTGAAAAATCAAAATGTTCAATAAAATGAGAAGAAGACTTGCCTCTCAGAAGGATATCACAGTGTTGCAGCTTCTGAAGGCGCCCAGAATTGAAGAGAGAAGCAGTGGGATAAATGAAGGTAAAAAGACAAGGCTACTTGCTTCAGATAGGGTCTGTTATTGGCAAGGTACGTGAATGTACTAATAATTTGATGCTCAGTTGATTGTTTGGGCGTTTTTTCGCAGTTGAATGCTATTTTTCTGCATGTTTGAATAGCCTCAAATTGAAACCACTGATCCCCCTAAACGCCATTTTATGCCTGATATGATTTCAACCGCATGGAAGAACACTGTTTTATCTTCATCCTCAACCGCTCCACCTCCAACCACAGCCGCCCACCGAAAGAGACCCGAGTCGAACCGCAGGTAGCTGAAAAGTCCGTTGTTCGAGTAGAAATACTCTAGTTTTTTGTTCTGTTCGGTTTGGTAACTAATGAGTTAACACGAACCAACTAAAATTCGTTCACAAGTTGAAACAAACTGTTCTTCTTCGGCCCGTCTTTTATCAAGATTAACACGAACACTTCTGCGCCGCCATGCTCAGGGTGACCTATTTCGAATTTCGGGAAGCACCTGATTGAAAATTAGCTATATATGGGTCGGGCCGGGTTCAGTCAACTTAGGCTCACAGAATCTACTGGCCGGTGAAGAAATAATTGTGGCGGATGTGATTTATCTATTTATTTAGAACTTCATCCACAGCATCCAATCCAAAAATAACGACGTACAAATAGGATCCAAAGACTTTCACAAGAAAAAAATAATTAAAAAAAAAATACTTGATAATCGAAATGAAAATCTATTTAGAGCTCCATCTGATGGTCTGAAAAATAATAAATATCATCAAATGCTATTAACCGTAGTAGTATATACAACCTTAGGCTCAGTTCGGCGAAAAAAATTTAGGCGAGTTACGCTTACCTATTTCTAGGTGCAGAAGGAAATGTTGAATGTTGATCTGATATCCTACAATCCATACGGTATTAAATACTGAATGTTGATCAGTATTTGGATTAGTCATGCTATTTCTGTAGAAAATCAACGTCCAATATTTACTCTTGCACCTATTTCTAGGTGAGCCCGTGAGTAACGCCCGCAGTATTTTTTCCAATTTGGCGAGGCATTTTTTACTTTGGTGAGTTTGGGCAAAAGTTCTGCCGTCATAGAATTCACGTAACGATTATGTCAGCCACCGAGAAAAGAAAATTAATTTTGAACATAAAAATGGATGAAGTTCCTTAGGCGATGGTTCATAACCACCGTGTTCATGATCGCCGTCGTGTTCATAATTGAAGCATCCTGCTTCTCCCAACTAATTTCCCTACAAACTGGATTCTAATATTTAGGCTCCGTTTTATATGGCGGTGGTAGTGAACGTCGTGATTATGAATTATCACTCGTGAACGTGTCTGATCTTGCCGGAGGAACTTTATTCATTTTTATGTGTAAAACTAGATTTATTTTCTTGGCGATAGACCGTAACCGTTGTCATGTCAAACATACATTCTATGACGTTCGCATTTTTGTCCAAACTCACCGGTGTAAAAACGGAGCTCTAGCGCTTGTTTGGGAGAGCTGCGGCGGTTGGAAAATGACTGACAGTTTTTGCCGCAGGTAGACACTCGAAACGGTTTGAAGATGGGGGCGGAGTTTCTAGAAAACACAATAGAGCTTAAAAGCTCTCCCAAACGGGCCCTCAATTGAGAAAAATCTTCTAGGAAGAATGCTGTGGTGAATTGGTAATGTCTAATTCCAATTGGGCCCTCAAAGATGTGGGTCGATCTGGTGCTATGATGGGCTTTAGTTCGGAGACTGTCAAAGCCCATTTATATCAAACCTCCAACATAACTTATCTAAACTCCAACCTACTGTGATGAGATAAATGCTAGAGTGTTGTTGTTGCACCCCAATAAATTGGGACCCCGACCCTCTCCAGTTGCAATGAACTGGATAGTATTCAGTTCGCCAACTCAGCAAATCCAACGGCCATAATAAAAAGATCTCAAAAGTAAGATCGGCAACTCAACAAATCAGCTCGCCCAGCCATCTCGCATTTTCAGCTCGCCGTCTCCTGCTCGCCGTTGGATTTGGGAGATGAAATCGGGGCCATGAACTGAATACTATCCAGTTCATCGGTACTAGAGAGGGTCCTGTTCCAATAAATTGCCCAAATGTTAAAAGTTGAGATTAAAAGTTTATAAGATATGAGCATTTAATACAAATGAAAAATTTATAAGATATGTTAACAATATTATTATCTACCACAGAGAACCTTTTCACCAAATTATAATATATTTTAAAGGCAAAATATTCAAATTGATCCTGAACTTTGGACCTAGTTTCAAATCGATTGTTTAACTTTTTTTACTTTATTTCACTCACATGTCCATAAATTAAATAACTACTTAACGGCTAAGTGTTGACAAAGTGTTGAGGAGAATAAAAATAAATAGTAGGAAAATAAGGATTATAAAAGTCAGCATGTATCGACCATAAAGGAGAGGACTTAGGTTCCGTTTGAGAGGACTTATTTTCATCGGTTAAGCGGTCATGATCGCATGAATCGGACTATAATTAAATCCTGATTCATGCGGTCATGACCGCTTGACCGGTGAAAATATATCCCCCCAAACGAAGTCAAGTCTTTAACGATAAAGGAGAGGATTTAGCGCTTATAAAAGTCAGCATTTAACGGTTTTATTCTTTTAAATTTCAGTGCACATTCCGTTGAAGGTTTTTTATTTGGTTTTGTTGTTTTTCGTTTTTACAAGTACTTGTGCTTCTGTTATGATAAATTCCAAGCTTATGTTTGGACATTCGTTAATTATTAGTATTTTTTTGACACATTTTTCTTATATCAAATTATTTAACATATTATTTTCATATGATAAAAAACTTTTTTATAAACATTGCAAAAATTGAGCTTTTAGATAAATATATTAGTAAATGATTGAAGGATTTAAGGTTTAGGATTTAAATTTTAGATTGTTCCCTAACTTGTTATATTTTGCCCAAATTTTGCTCCAAATCATTTAGTTTTTCAATTTTTTTGTTGTTGCAGATTTCTATCTAATTTTGTTCTAGGAGATCTTCTCTTCTTTAAAATTTCAGTCTGCATTTCATTGAAGGCATTTTATTTGATTTTTTTTGTTTTGTAAGTGCTTGTGCTTTGGGTTTGCATATTCATTGACCATTAGTGTTTTTTGACACAATTTTCTTCTATTTAACTTATTATTTTCACATGTAAAATTTCATTTTGAATATTTTATTTTTCTTCCCAAACAGCCTCTTTTTTATTATTGATGTCCGCATAGCATAGCTTATGGCTGCGTTTGAGAAATCGGCAAAACATCGTTCCCGAGGGCCTAATCCAGAGGCAAAAAATCTAGAAAACCAGAGTGAGAGCCTAATCCAGAGGCAATCCATCTAGAAAATCAGAGTGAGTTCCCTTTAAGGACGGCCGGCATGAAAAGGAACAAATCGGGCATTTTATGGCAGGCTCTGGGAGCACCAATCAACTGTTGCCACCAGCCGTTTTCTCTATGCTTCCAGCCTGGTTTCTCAAACATAGCGTATTAGTAGGTTTAGGAGCCCTACAAAAAATGGAGAGATGGGTGCGTTTGATCAGACGGCTGCCGAATAATGCATTCAGATCGAACGGCCAAAATCACTCCAATGAATTTTTATTTCAAGAGTTTGATATTTTTATTATAGTGATAGAGATATTGTAGTAGTAGTAGTAGTAATTGATTGAAGGGGAGGGGGCATTTCGGAACCGGGGGAGTTAAAGTGCAAAAATGCACTTTACCGTGAAGTGCAGGCATGCAACGGTCTGCGTTGGATGCCCGCACACGTCTCAAAGCAAGATTAGATATACTCACATTGAGATATGTGCGGGCATCCCCACGAGCCATTGAATGCCCGCACTTTACCCTAAAGTGCATCCCTACACTTTACTCCACCTTCAAGGGTCCGGGCATTTCTCCAAGGATCCGGGCATTTCTCCAAGTTTCTCCTCCTCCTACTACTTTTTGGCTTTTGGAGGGTCGCGGAGGCAAGAATCTTATCCTTTCTTCTCCAGTACGCACACTGTCATTTCCCCACTTCTCCCTCAAACTCTCCTTTTTTTCAAAATTTCCATCTTTCCCCCATTTTCTATTTTTGGGCAAAAGCAAAAAAAATTTATGGCAATCTCTACAAACTTGTTATTCCTTTTCTTTGATCCTTCATTGCCTTTTTAAATTTCTCAGTTTAATTTGTTTGCAAAACCCCTGTTCTAGGGTTTTTGGTGTTCTGTCCCAACAAATCCTTTTTGCACGGAATACTCTTCGGATACATGGAAGTGAGATCGGAACCCTCCGGCGTGCAGAACTCGCCTTCGTCTTGTCGGTTTCCGGCAGTCCAAACCATGCAAGCGGCGTACTTTTCCGGCGGCGAGGAATCTCCGCCGTCGCATGAACTCACCGCAAATGCCGGGGACCGGCCGAAGCGTAAGCGCGGGCGGCCGAGGAAGTATTCCCCCCCGGACGGACAGATGCCTTTCGGCATGTTGTCGGCGTCATCTCAGTCGGCGGCGCAGCAGCCATTGCCGGAGTCTGGATTTTCAACTGGGTTTGCTCTTTCACAGGCTCCGAAGAAGAAGAAGGAGAAGCCTCTGGGTTTTGGGAAGAAGCGTCAGATGAATGCCTTGGGTAAGATTATGTAACCCTTTCCTACTTACTGCTAGTATAGATTTCTCTGTTTCAAATTTTGTTTGCTTCAAACAGCAATTTTTTGTTGTTGTAATAAAATAGAACCCCTCATCAGCACATAAACACTTTCCTCTCAGTAAAATTATATATATATAAATACACTTTTGTCATTTATTGACTACATTCAATATTTTGTAGGAAAATGTTTATCTGTTTTTCTTGATTTAATGGGTCAAAGTTTGTATATTTTGTAAATATCTATTTATTTAGAGTTGCAGTGTGATCTTCAGGTCAAGGGTTCCGAGTCTTGAGAGCAGCCTCTTGTAAGAGGAAGATTTTTGAGTCTGGGGAGCGGAATTAGTTTTTTTTAGGTCCGAGACATCTCAGATGTCATTTTGCCATGCGACATCTGAGATGTATTTTCTCAGGCAAAATGACATTTGAGATGTCATTGAGATGTCCTAGATGCAGCTCCGGAGCTCAGACTCAATAAAAATGCCTTGCAAAAATACAGGATAAGCTTTGCCTACATTTCGCCCTTGTTGTGGGACTCTTCCTCAGACCCTCGCTGGGATGCTGTAATGCTTTGTGCCCTTGCCCTTTTTCATAAATGATTCTTTTTTATATCATTTTCTTATAGATATCATTACCCAACTCTTTTTTCCCCAAATTTGTCTCTATTCGAATAAACCAATAAATTTACAACCATCGAGCAGAAATAATTTCAGTAATCTTTAGTAATTGCTTAGATGCAGAAGATAGTGTTACAAATTTGATAATGTCAGTATTACTTCAAAATGATTCATTTTTTTAAAAGAAATCACACCATAAAATGATTTACAAAATTGTATTGATTAGTGAATAGTTCTTAAATCCTATAAATTGAGAGAAAGATTAAGGCTTCGTTTGGCCCGGCGGCGGCGGTCATGAATGCGGTGGTCATGAACCGTCGTTCGTAAACGCCCGGCCTCACCTAAAAAAATTCGCAAGCGCCTTGCGACGAGACGCGGACATAACCTTAATCTTGCCAAACATACATTCCATGATAATGAAGTATGTGTTTTGCTAACAACATTTTTCTAATATCTGACACATTTACTTTCATAACGATGGTGATATTGTGCGGAGGACAGAGGATTTTGAAGTTGTACAAAGAAAGAGCATTTTTTTTTGGAATTTTAATGGGGTTTTAGTGGTTTTACTAATTATTATCAATCTGCGTTATTACAAAATAAAAGGATGTGTTTTGCTCTTGCGACGAGACGCGGACATAACCTTAATCTTGCCAAACATACATTCCATGATAATGAAGTATGTGTTTTGCTAACAACATTTTTCTAATATCTGACACATTTACTTTCATAACGATGGTGATATTGTGCGGAGGGCAGAGGATTTTGAAGTTGTACAAAGAAAGAGCATATTTTTTTGGAATTTTAATGGGGTTTTAGTGGTTTTACTAATTATTATCAATCTGCGTTATTACAAAATAAAAGGATGCATAAGTGGGATATGTTTATGTACCTTGGATCGATTATTCAAGAGAATGTGGATACATATAAGGATATAACATATAAAATTAAGGGTTGAGGTGCGTGCTTAAAATAGAGAAGTCCCGAACTAAATCAGATAGCGCTTCAATCGAATCCAATTTTGTCAAAGAATGCAAAGATTCAGATTTGTATTTGTTCAAATATTTGAATTTGGATTCAAATTCAGATTCGTCCTGGAATCCTGTATTCAAATTTGAATTCGGGCTTGTATTCAAATTCAAATTTGCTTCAAATGAAAGATCAAGTAGACTTTGATTGGACGGTGGGGATCATAGAAAGAAGAGTAAGGCGGGAGACTAGCATCTCGGAGAATCAATTTGGATTCATGCCAAGGGGGTCGACCATGAAAGCTATACATTTCTTGTGGAAACTCGTTATTTGTTGTTTATCGATCTTGAGAAGGCTTATAATAGGGTTCCAAGAGAGATCTTTTGGACTCTTAGAAAAGAAAGGTGTAAATGTTCCATACATCTGGAGGATAAGGGTGAGGACATCTGGAGGATTAACACAGGAATTTCCTATCACTGTTGGCTTACATCAAAGTTCAGCTTTAAGCCCTTATCTCTTTATCCTTATCTTAGATGAGCTCACTTGACATATCCAGCAATCAATACCTGCAGATGATATTGTTTTGGTCGATGAGACGCGCGATGGTGTAAACACAAAACTTGAATTTTGGCGAGACACTTTAGAAAAGAAGGCTTTTAGGTAGAACAGGGCAAATACGGAGTATATGGAGCTTAAATTTAGCAGTGCAAGAAAGACGGATGGCTTTGTTATTAAGTTGGCTGATCAAGATATTTCCCGTAGTGAGTGTTTTAAATATCTTGGATTGATTGTTCTAAAAGATGAAGGTATTGATAAAGATGTGCCACTTAGAATCCAAGCAGGTTGGTTGTCGTGGAGAGGCGTGTCAGGGATCTTATGTGATTTTAAAGTTCCATTAAAAGTTAAAGGCAAGTTTTACTGTACTACAACTAGACCAGCGATGCTCTATGGTTTTGAGTCTTGGGCAGTAAATTGTGTGCATAAGCAAAAAATGGGAGTTGTGGAGATGAGAATGCTTAGGTGGATGTCTGGTCACGCGAGACTAGATAAAATTAGGAATGAATGTATCATGGATAAGACAAGAGTAGCACCAATTGCAGAGAAGATACGAGAAGCTTGACTAAAATAGTTTGGACACTTACAAAGGAGACCCTTAGAGGCACCTGTTAGGCGTTGTGAGAGTCTAGTCACTAGGCATGTTAAACGGGAAGGGGTAGAACAATAAAGACTTGGAATGATACTATAAGAAAAGACATGATGTACTTGGGCATTACTGAGATTATGACTAAAGATAGGTCACAAGGCGACAAAGGATTCATATAGCCGACCCCAGGCTTGAGTGATGTTGTAGGATTAGGCTAATGATGATGTATGAATCTCCAATTCTCCATGTATTTTGTATTATTATTATTGGATGTGTGACATTTTGAATGAAAAATATGGATTCATAAATCGGTCCCCAATAGTTGTTTGAAAAGTTGAATGTGTCTGGTGTGTGTGTGTGTGCGGGGGGGGGGGGGGGGGGGGGGGGGGGGGGGGGGGGGGGGTTAAAATAACCCATTTACCCTTATTATATTGTTGCATAATTTAGATTTATGATAGTTATAATAGTTTTATTTCTTACAGGTTCATCTGGGATTGGGTTTACTCCTCATGTCATTGCAGTTAAAGCTGGGGAGGTATAATCTTTGTTTTTTTTTCTTTGTGCTTGTAGATTAATGGACTATATGTATTTTTTTAAAAAATGATGTTGTGCGGCTTCATTTTGAATAGCTAATGTTGCATCGCAGTATTATTAGAAATTATCATGCACCTTGAGCTCTAAAAGCATCTTCAAAATCCCTCAAGCACAATGAATGAAAATGATCAGCCGCCCATGTGAAAAACTTGAGTGCCGCGCGAATTCGGGCTCACGGCTCCCGCCCCGCCAAAAATAGCCATAATGTTTTAAAAAATTGTTCTTTTTGAACTACTTTTGATATATAAAGTTCTGATTTTTATGTAATGTTTTCTGAAAAGTGTTTTTTTTTTCTTCTGCTAATCTGTTCCTAGTTGATTATTTTGGTACTATGTGTGCAGCTAGCTCCTCTTACAGTTTCGATACTTTCTCCTCCAGGATGTTTCAGCTAAGATCATGTCATTCTCGAACAGCAGTCCTCGTGCAATTTGCGTTCTTTCAGCAAACGGCGCGATATCTACGGTCCAAGTTCGTCATCCGGTGGCTCCCGACGGAACATCCACTTATGAAGTTAGTGATTCTCAAGTCTTTACTAGTCCCCGAAAATGTAAATGATGTTTCTGATTTGAGATTGGTTTCTTTACGTATAATTTGTGCATGGTTAGGGGCGATACGAGATCCTGTCGCTTTCGGGCTCGATTTTGCCAGCGGATGGTTCCACGCAGCACAGCCGAACCGGTGGACTGAGCGTGTCGCTGGCCGGTCCCGACGGGCATGTGTTGGGCGGAGGAGTGGCCGGACTTCTCATTGCTGCAACCCCTGTTCAGGTCTCTACTTCTCTTCTCCTCCTTGGGCAGCACTTTCAATATCATATTTTCATGTGTATGTATTTTGCGAGATTAGCATACCAGTTTGAACCATTTAACATGGAAATTAGGAATATTATGCCCCATGAGAAATATAGCAAATGTATTCCATTCAGAGTTGAATGAAGGGATGAGAGCAGAAGCTAGAGCTCTGTTTGGCCGCGCGGCGGCAGTCATGAACGCGATGGTGATAAATCGTTGTTCGTGAACACCCGACCTCACCTGAGGAAATTCATTCACTTTTATGTTCAAAACTAGTTTTTTTTCTTGGCGGAGGTTATAGCAGTTGTCATGCCAAACATACATTCTATAATGATGACTTTTTTGTCCGAATTCACCTGAGCAAAAATGTCACGCCAAACGGAGCCTAGGATAATTGGGAGAAGAAACACAGGCTAGAAGGGACTCGTTATTCCATATATGTTATTATTATTATTATTATTATTATATGTGCAATGAGCCTGGATGGTCTAATAATCTGAAGTAATTAATTGAAATTGACCGATCTGGCCTAATTGGGTCAGACCCTGGCTAACCTAGACCTAGTTTGTTGGACTCGACCTAAATATGTTCTTATTGGATTATAAAATGTTGACCATGTACCCGGCCCACTTGCTCCAGTTTTAGGGTTCATTTGGACTCGGCCTAAGGCTGCGTTTGTCGCGGTGGTGGCGGTCATGAACGCATGGGTTAAACCGTCATTCGTTAACGACCACCTAAATAACTTCATCCGTTTGAACATAAAAGTGGATGAAATTCCTTAGGTGGGCGTTAGCAAATGATAGTTTAACCCTCATGTTCGTGACCGCCACCACCGTGTCAAACGGAGCCTAAATATGTGCTTATTGGATTATTAAGAGTGTTGACCCGTACCCGGACCGATTCTTGCTCCAATTTTAGGGTTCACTTGGAGGTGTTTTTTTTCTCGGGTGAGTGGACAAAAATGCAAGTGATAAAATTTCCCGGAAAATGTGCTTGATATGGTGACAACTATAACCCCTACTACGAAAAAAAAATTAATTTTGAGCATAAAAGTGAATGGAATTCCTTAGGTGAGATCGGGCGAACAACGTTTCAAAATTACCTCGTTTGTGAATGACGATTCAAAATCACCGCGTTCACGAACGACGATTCAAAATCACCGCGGTCAGATTCAAAATCACAGCAGTCAAGAACGATTCAGATGATGATGATGATGTGCTTTTGTCTTTGTGCAGGTGATTGTTGGAAGCTTCATCTCCGACGGCGGGCGTAAAGATGGACAACTGATTAGCCCCCCGGCGTTTGAACTGGCTCCTGAAAAGCTGACTGAAGATGCGCTGCCGGAGCCGCCAATCCCGAACTCTCGAGGGTTGATGAGCGAATCGGAGGCAGGACATGGGAACCCTTATAACCACCGGCCCAATGGACGCAATCCCCGCGATGGAAACGGAGATCAAGGTTTTCCCTTCATGCCGTGGAAGTGAAATTCAGGTGATGAGTTGTTATTATTATTATAAATTAGAACAATTAGCCTTACCTAAGTGAACTGGTGTTAACTTAGTTTTGCCCTTTTGTTTCAGAGAGGTTTTTGTTGCTCTTCCATTTCATCTTACCCAACTGATTTGGGCCTCACGCTCAGGGCCTCCGTAGGCAGTGGCCCTCCCGGAGCCCCGTCGGAAGGCTCCCGGCGAGTTCGCCGGAGTCGGGCATCCTCGACGGTGGGCTCCGGGCAGGCTGCCGGCGGCGGAGCCTTGCCCCGTGAAGTTTTTTAGTTATGTTTTTTTAAAATTTGTTTATTTTCCTATTTTTTCTAATTAATAGATATAGATATATATCTATATATATGTATATGTACATCTATATCTATATATAAATATGTGTGGGTCTGTGTGTGTAGGACATGGTTCAAATGCGAAGAGATCTGCTCTGTTGGATCACTCGTGATCTGCTACAGTACCACGATGCCGAACCCAGGGCGGCTGGTGGTCGGCGAACCCGCAGCTGCCGACCGCCGCGCTATTGAAGTTTCTTCACAGTGCCCCGGCCGGCGGCTGTGGGCTCATCGGGCACCGGCCGCTCTGTGTTCGTCGGCGGTCACGCACACACACACGAGTGACAACCACGAGGCTCCTCGCCTACAGGCCTACTGCCAACAACGACAGTACCTCTGTTCGACATTATTCTGACCACGACATTGCCCCGACGTAATAGTGCTCCGGTCGCTCGCAAACCCCTCGGCGTTATACTATGCTCGTCGCTCATTTTTGTGGTGTACCAGGGGTTTGTGAGCGATTGTGAAAATATATTTTTTATTGTAATTAGAAGGTTTTATCTATGAGAGCATATTTTTAAATAAAAAAAAACACAAATTTTAAAAATAGGAAATTTTTTATTAAGGGGCAAAATTGGAAAGTCAACCTTTAACCAAAAGGTGATTTTCCCTTCTATGAGATATAAAGTTGCCCGGAGCAACAAGCACGAGCGAAGCCCATGCGAAGGCGGGCGAAGCCATTCGTGTGTGTCTATTTTAAATATGCATATTTCGAAAGCTATAGTAGCTGTCCGTCAATATGATGCAAAAGCTTGTACGATGAGGGAGTGAGAACCACGTTCATATGTGGACTGTTCGAGTAGCTAGATGATGCGAACCAGAATGGCTGCCAGCGGCTTCGAGCTCGTCACCTACCGGCCGCTCTGAGTTCGTCAGCGTATTTTGTTGAGTATAGGCCCCGTAGATTTCAATACCCATGTCAATTTGCCCCTAATAATATACTTGGGAGATAACCTTTTTGCTTATCTTAGGCTCTGTTATCTGACTCTGTTTGAGGCGTAATTATTCAGTCCGGACTTGAGAGAGTGGTGCTTATAGCTCTATTGAGAATTGATGAAAAATGAAGCTCAATACCAAGTTTTTACGCTTTTCAAACGCACCAGAGTTTCAAAATTGAGGTTTGCCGAACACATCAATATCTTCGGCGGTGTTTTTGTCTCTTCTGAATGGAGTTAAAATCGCTCAAACAAACAGAGTCTAAGCTTCATTGCGTGTTTCAATAAATTGAGCCTAAGCTTCATTTAGTGTTTGTCTATCAATAATTAGTGTGGTGTATACCCATCAACTGTCAGTGGACTGCTTGAGCTGCATTCATGGCGAGAGTCGGTCGTCGCGTGGAGGCTTGGGGGCAGATTGGGAATAGCACCTTTGGGGCCTTCCCTGGGCATCGAACAATCGACTCAAAACTGGTATTGCCAAGGGGACTCCTAATGTTTAATTAAAACAAAGTATTGCAATGATCCCTGCGGATGCTCGAGCAATGTGATTTCTGCTCAATGTTCTCAATGTCAAAGTGAAGAAAATAACAAAGCGCGGGTAGGCAGGAAGAATGAAAGAGATCTTAAAAAGAGAGTTAAAGAGTGCCTGAACTTGTCAAGAGGGAAGCGGGTGGGGGACCAGCGGTGCACCTCAACTTGAACCGGCACGACATGCACACATCTGTTGCTTGGCTCAAGGTGTGGATCATTGCTGCAAGACTTATCGCCGTGTATTTGAAGTTACAAAAGTTCTCTATAATTTTAGGGTTACATTACATGCATGCACCATTAATGTTGATGGTGAAGAACTCTAATGCATGCATTCCATCAAACCTCCTATAAATCAAATTAAATGGAAATGTTTGCATGTAGATGACATAATGTTTCTAAACCGTAAACCCCAAAGAAAACCTCCAAATAAATCAAACTATTTGTATGTTATTATGGACAAACATTGCCAAACATTAAGAGTCTATTTGGGGCAGCCGGTATGTCAAGACAAAAAACAATTAATCCATTTATTTGTGAAGACAATTAATGACTGAAACTAAAAAAATGTATACACGGAAATGAATACAGTTTATACCTTTATTCAGATTCAGAAAACAAAATAGATTTCTAACGAAAAAAAAAATCTTAAAAGAAAGCTCCATTAAATAAAAGATTGCAACTTTAAAAAAGAAAACACCATTAAATGAAATATTGTAACTTAAAAAGAAAACGCCATTAAGTGAATGGTTGTAACTTTAAAATTAAACGCTGAAACCTTTTTGAAACTTCATGCAGGAATTGAATCCATCAACTTAATGCCATGTAACTCCATAGTTTCGGCTCTCTGCCACAAAATGTATATAAAACTCCCTCTGCACACAAAATGTATATAAAACTCCCTCTGCAATTCAAGGATCCCAACAACAGCAATGGCAAAACAGGGAGGAACAGCTTACGCCATTCTCTTCCTCCTCATTGTCGCCGGCACGATGACGCCGCAAGTGGCGTCATTCGATCTCTTTCCCGGCATATTCCGATGCTGGAAAGCGGTGGTCGAGGTCGAGAACTGCGTGGTGAAGCTAGTTCCTTCCTTCCTGAACCTGCACATAGGGCTGTCGCAGGATTGCTGCAAGGCAATCATCCACATCGAAGAGAGTTGCATTCTGGCAGTCTTCCCCTCCCCTGTGTTTGGCGCTGCCATGTCCAACATCACCTCCAGCCTCTGCGGCATGCTCGCCCAACCCTCGTCGCAGCCGATAGCCCCATAAGACACTTTTTATTATATTTCATCAAATAATGATCAGACGGAGTTGTAGTTCATTTGGTTTAAACTTATCAATTTGGCTTCTTCTACTTTTCACCTGATAAATGTCATTAATACCCAGTGTTTGATGATTTTATTTTTTTACTATTTAACACAAACAGGGCCTGTGCACTACTGCTTTGGGATCTTTTTGTGCAACGCATGGCAGTATTAACATGGTTGATGGGTGATATACATTAAAGAAAAAATAATTGCAGATAAAATTAATGCCTGAGAATTAGGAGAGCATGTTTAAAGGATAACGCGCTTAAAAAATATGCAAAATTGGAAGAACACAATGAGACAGAAGGAAAAAAAATAAAAACTCAAGGCTTCAATCAAAACAATTGTGAGAGTTTTAATGAACCTGATAGGCATTCAGATTATTAAGCAGCCACAGAATGATAATCATAGTCGCAGTTTCGTCCCAGGAAATCAGAATGTGAGCGAAGGTTAAGAAAGAGTCCGCTGTGAAAGATTTGGAAGCCTTTTTTGACAGCAGAATGGAAACCATAACGCATTCCGTCTCCCGCCACAAAGTCATTCTGGTTTTCCAGCAGCCACAACATGATTTTGAACTCCAATGAGAATATTGTTGGAATGACCTGAAAATCATGAAACAACACTTCTGATTTACATCGAGGAAGCGGATTATTTCTGTAAGTTCGCATCACCAAGCTTGAAATGTTTCCTTATTTAGTTTATAAATAGATCCCAACATGAACTATTTACAAATCTGAAATCTGCTTGAAAGGTTTTCTAAATTGGATATGATTGCTTGTTAATTCACTAATTAACTGATTCACAATTACAGTAAAGGAAGACTTAAATTGGGAAGCCCAAATGTTGTATATATATACACATATATGTGTGTGTATATATATACAGATATGTGTGTGTGTATATATATACAGATATGTGTGTGTGTATATATATACAGATATGTGTGTGTATATATATACTAGCATCTTCGGACGGGCGAAGCCCGTTCTCGATGCGTCGTTGCGGGCTTCGCAACTAAGCGGCTTCACCCGCTTGGCATTCAAGCGGGCTTCGGCCGCCCCCGACAGTTATTTAAAATTTTATAATTTAAAAGTATTTAAAATTTTATTTATTAGAAACTTTAATAAATTTATTAATTATTTATTAAATAAAAGTTTATTTAATTATTAACTTAAAAATGAAATTAAAAAAAAATCCCCTGTTCCGGATCCGCCTTCCGCATGCCTCCCTGCCAGCTGATGATGCCAGCGGTGGCCTGCCCGGTGCCTACCGGGGGGTTCGCCGGCCTCCGGCGAACCCGCCTGGGGTTGTCCGCGGAGAGCGGGCAGGGCCACCGCCGGTGGTGGCCCTGCCCGTGAACCCTAAAATTGGAGCTTACGGGCAGGGCCACTGCTGGCGGTGGCCCTGCCCGTTTGCCGCCGGACAACCGGCGTCAAGCTCGACTGGGGCCAGCAAATCCCCACGTGGGGTTCGGTCAGGCCGGCGGCGGCGTGGTGAAGTTGTGAAGGCACAGGTGGGCGGAAACGCAATATCGGGATTTCTGGATTTCAGAAGTTCTTGGTTTTGGAGGAATGAATATTTGCAGTCCAGATCCTCTAAATCTGACGGCCAGTTTTTGAAGGAGCTTAATTGGACAGTTCAGATTAGATCCTTGGTATGCTCCAAATATACATATTGTTTTTAATTATAAAGATATATATAGAGAGAGAGAAATGTACAAGTGACAGGCATGGGGCTCCACCCCTACGACCAATCGTGACAGTATCCCGATCGCGACAGTGCACAACAAAAATAATGTGAATTAACTGTTAAAGTTGTTCTACCGTTTAGGGTTGTGAAAGACATTCCAGTATTATTTAACAAACTCATAGAAATTAAATTTTTAGTTAAATTTGGTACTATTTTAACATATTCTAAAATTAAAGTTTTACCTGAAGAGAGGACCAGCTCCGCTGTCCCAGCATGAGTCACCTCACTCTCTCCCTCATTGCAGTTCTCCACCTTTTTTTGATTGTCGTGACCCCAGTCAGAAGATCTTTTTCATTAGTCACATGACAGATAACACTGATGTCCATCCATCACTCAGAACGCATTGCAGTGATTACTCTTGATCACAGCCACAAAGGACTTGGGTTCGGAGTTGTCGATAACCATATTTGCAGTATTTTGTGGGACTTCCTCCTTGGGAGCCTTACATTCAGCGGCCCAAGTGATCTCACTTGCCACAGTTGTGGTACTTACCTTTCTTCCTTTTAAAAGAAGTCTTTTGGCAGCCAACTGTGCGGAAACTTTACCTTTAGGTGCCGGTGGCTTCCGATGAGGCTTGTCGGATCGAGAAACAAAGTTGACAGCCTATGAGGGCTGAGCAATCTGCTCCAAGTTTTTCCTGACAATATTTTGATTCTCAATGTGGATGAACCTTTGAGTTCATCCAATGCAATCTTCTCCTTCAGTCGGTGCATTTCAGTCTTGGAGGTGATCCACTCAAGAGACATCTTGCTCAGAATCAGGTACACAAAGAGACTGTTAGACATATCATAATGATCATCCTCCAGCTTGAGACGCAGATTTTTCAGCTCTATGACTTGAGAGATGACTGACATATTAGTACTGAACTTGTAGCCGAAAAACTTCTCCCCAAGGAGAGTTTTTGATAGTCCCTCCTCTTTTTAAAAATGCGTGTTCAAGCATTCACGCATCTCTTTAGCAAACTTATACGCATTGTAAGTTGATGCGCAAAAGGCAAGTGCATCAGTCGCTTAAGTAACATAAAATGAGAATTTGTCCTCAAGTATCGATCTCACGTGGAATACGACAAGGTAGAGTTATCATTCGATGAAGGACTTGAGATTGAAGTACTTTAGGTCGGTTGATTACAGAGGTTGATTTGGGTGAATGCAACGAAAATAAACTAAACTAAATTAACTATGCAGGTCGCCGACACTGCTACATAATGTGGGGAATTATACGAGTCGTTAGCATCTCTTCGTTTGGCGAGTGGAAGAGTAGGCACGCGAAATGAAAGAGCAGGCACGTGGAATGGAAGAGTAGGTGATGGCGAAATGGGCGAACCTCATGCATAATATAAACATACATAGGATTTCATAACAATGAAATAGAAATACAAATCACATGTTTAGAAAGGCATACATCATCATAAAATGAAGAACACATTCAACAACATCAAATAGAGCTGAGAAAAATGCAAGAGATACAACCAAATCCGGATACTTGTTGTAGATTCTCGATAGGAATCACCGAGTTGTCAATCCGTGTCCTAACTTGGTCCCAATTATCGTCCGGGGTACAAAAGGGCTGTCACTTCTCCCAATTTACCCAACTTCTCCAGTAAACTACAATCTGGCCACATCCGATGTGAAGAACTCCTTGTTTGACGATGATGTTGAGTGAAGATTCTCCTCCTTGAGGTCCTTAGATGATGTGAGGCAGCCTAGGGCAATGCCATAGGTGGAGGGGGAGAAGAACGGAACTAAATCAACTCTACTTAGGATTCGGCGGAATAGAATCGGGATCCAGAAAATGGCGTAAATCTGCGCTTAAATAGAGAAACTGTTAAAAAATGATCAAGCACGGTCGAATGCATCAACACACGGCCGTGAGTGTGAAACATGCGATATTAATCCGTCAAAATTCCAAACAGGCCAGCAATCAGTCCATGCGATTTTATTCACACACGGTTGAAATAACCGTGCGCGAACAAAAATGCATGGGCCGGGAGAGAAATCTTTTAAACATGTGAAGTAGATTATAATTTTCTAAATTGTGTTTCTACTCGTAATCAGAATTTCAGTGAATCATCGGGTCACGCGTAAGGAGAAAGTAGCTCAACCACTAAGAAGAGTATTGCCAAAGATTGGGGATGAGACAACCTCCAAAGAAATTCATCAATGACAACGGCCATAATCTCATGCGTTCACACTCTCCACGACACTAGTTACGTTAAAGGTGCGAATCAATAGGACTTCAAGTTATGACATAGGCTTAGGTTTCGGTGGGGTAAACAACGATAAACACGGGGGCTTAGCACACTTAACCCAAATGAGCTTGCAATAAAAATACTATCCAAGCAAAAATGAGAACGAGCACGCCACACCCCCAAGCATAAACATGAAACTATGGGGTGTGTACACACATTGTTTTCACTTTGTATCATATTTTTTATATCATATTTTTTTCACTTTGTTCTTTTTCTATCTTATTTTTTCCATATTTGCATTTTCTTTTTCTTTTTATCAACAACCAATTTCAGCTATATCTTCAATAAAGCTTTGTCACAACATTCACAACATTACACCGAACTTTTAAATTCAAAAATAGAAATAATTACCCAAACCTCCCCTGTAAACTAGCATAATTAGTGAGAGCACCCCTCTTATTTTCGAAATTACAAAAAACTCTCCTTAAGTTTTCATTTCATTACCAAAACCTCCCCTGGTCATTTCATTTCATTGCATCCATGAAGAAAAATACCCCCCTGGACACTGTTTACCGAGGGAGGTGTTTTTGTGCATGAATGTTATGCAATTAAAACTTCAGGGGAGGTTTTTGTAATGAAATGAAAACTTTAGGGGAAGTTTTTGTAATTTCGAAAATAAGAGGGGTGTTGTCAGTAATTTAGCAAAGTTAGAGGGGAGGTCCCGGTAAATGGCCCTTCAAAAATATCTTAAGTTCAAATTTTGGCGTGCGATTAGGATGGTCATTTTGGCTTTTGGTGAAATGATGGTGGAACTGAATCAAACAGTAGGGATTAGGCACAAAGGGGCTAAGCAAAAATAGAACATTAAGGATCGGTGCAAAGGCTCAATCGGGCCAAAAAATGACTACAACACATTCGCACAAAAGAACTAACCATACCCATGCTTTGAGAGTCGCTAGGGGTAAGTTCTTAGCCACCGAGAAAGACTATACTTCCTCCCGACTCGAGCAATATGATTCTAGCGATAGTCTAAACACATCGCTTTTGCTACCGTCGGATCTCACTGGATTCACAAATTACGAGTAAAATAAACAGTATTCACGCAAATATAAAATTATAAAACTAAATGCATGAGAAAAAACAAATTCTCACAAATTTCTATGCGAGACGCGAGCACTCGACTAGGAGCAGTGCATAAGTCAACATGTTACTACGCCACTCAATCATATGGCAACATCATGATTTTCCAATCACACACAAGAAATAAAATTCATCCAAGACACATCGACAAATAAGTGCGCGATCAAGCGGGTGTTGTGGTGTGCGTGGCAAGTGCAAAATACAAAATTTAAAAACTGAACGAAAATGTGCTTCTGGTGTGATCATGACAAAGTGCACGTGGAGTGGGTAACGAACGCGCTCGCTCTCCCCCAGACTCATGACATGTTATGCGTGCAAATAATATAAATATTAAAATCTAAAACAAGTAGTGGGGAAGAGGTTACCCAATGGTCAAGAATTGAGCATACCAGTAGATGCGTGAAAATCATGAAAATGAGTAGACTCCGCCATCCCAAAATAACGCAGGCACCTGCATGAAAGAGAGTACCAAGCAAAACAAATATAAATACTAAACTATTAGCGGATTAGAGAAACAAAAACAACCAAATCTGTGTTGTCTTTCAATAGCGTTTTTATTTACCATTCTTAAGCTGAATTAAATACATGTATTAACAGTTTTTATAAATGTCTTAGCATAAGAGCAAAAGTTAAGAAATCCTAATTGTTATTATATTTTCATCAAAATGATCAACCATAAGCAGATTTAAAGTAGTAACTAGAAATGAATGAAATGGGTCCGGGTAATAGCGGTGGATGGGAGGATTGGTGTCCTATAATCCTCAAGTCTCTTCTTTCTTCATCTTCTTCATCTCCTCCAATCGTTTGTCATCAATGAAGTACCTCTTACCCTTAGATGTCAAGGCGCGCCTGAGGCGTCAGGCGCACCGGGCGCAGCCCGCCGCGCCTCAGCATGACTGAGGCAGGCGATGTGGCCCAGGCGCGCCTGGGCCTTTTAAGGTGTTTTTTAAAAAAATTTATATAGACAAAAACATGATCTCAGACGCACCCGAGGCACCCCTAGGCACATTTGGGCGCCCAATTCGCACAATTTCAGCGAATTGGGCGCCCAATTAGCACAATTTCAGCGAATTGGGCGCCCAATTCGCACAATTTCAGCGAATTGGGCGCCTAATTCGCTCAATTTCCTTTTTCCCCCATTTGTGCGCCTCACGTGCCTCAGGCGCGCGCCCGCGCCTTGCGCCTAGGCTCCATGGGCCCTTTTGCGCCTCGGTGCGCCTTGCGCCTTTGATAACTTAGGTCGAGATGTGGCTCAACTCCAGTAGCTCACTATAAAGCTTCTCCTTTATAAAAAATATGTCAATCTCTATATGCTTGGTGCGGTCGTGTTGGACTAGATTATTTGCAATACTGATGGCTGACTGACTGTCATACCACAATTTCATCATATCTCCTTGATCCAACTTCAACTCCACAAGCATCCTTTTCGGCCACAGGAGCTCTGCAACCCCTATTGCTATGGCTCTGTACTCTGTCCATGTTGTCGATCTAGCCACTATTGACTGTTTCTTGCTCCTCCAGGAGATCAGATTGTCTCCCATAAATATGCAATAGTCTGAAGTAGACCTCCTATCATCCGCACAGCTTGCCCAGTCAGAGTCACAATAACCCTCAATTTTCACGTGCTCATTCCTTCTGAAAGTCAGTCTCTTTCCAGGAGCACTATTTAAGTATCGCAAAATCTGGAATACTGCATCCATATGACCCTTCTTTGGGTCATGCATGTAGCGGCTCACTACGCTCATAGAAAAAGAGATATTCGGGCGAGTGTGGCTCAAGTAAATCAACTTCCCAACTAGTCTTTGAAACATCTCACGATCTACTGGTTCCCCGACCTCTGCACCCAGCTTACACCTCTGATCGATTGGCATCGCAGCAGGTTTGCACCCCCAACATCCCATTTTCAGGGAGGAGATCTAACGCGTATTTCCTTTTGTAAAGGACTATCCCCCCTGCCTCGTAAGAAATCTCAATCCCAAGAAAGTACCTAAGAAGGTCCAGATCTTTCACCTCAAACTCCTTGCCCAGAGCCCCCTTGAGGCGGCCAATCTCCTGCTCATCATCCCCGGTAATGATCATGTCATCCACATACACTGTAAGCATGGTGATGTGACCTTCATACTGCTTAGAAAAAACTGTATGATCTGCATCGATCTGGTGATACGCCATCTAAATCATCGCTTTTCTGAACCTGTCGAACCACGCGCGAGGTGACTGCTTAAGCCCATAGAGAGATTTCTTCAACCTGCAGACTCTGCCTTCTGTCTTGGTCATACCAAACTCTGGTGGTATCTCCATGCACACCTCCTCGGCTTAGATCTCCGTGAAGGAACACATTCTTCACATCTAGTTGGTGCAACATACATCTACCATTCACCGTCAGGCTGATGAGAGTCCTAACAGTGTTCATCTTTGCAACAAGAGCAAATGTCTCGCCGCAGTCGCTGTCATAGGTCTGGTTGTACCCCTTGGCAACCAATCGAGCTTTGTAGGCTTGTAGTGCTCGACCTGTCCATCTGGTTTTTGCTTCATATTGAACACCCACTTGCACCCAACAGACTTCTTGTTCTTTGGCAGCTGTGCCAACTCCCAGGTCTTGTTCTTCTCGAGATCCCTCATCTCTTCTTTCATCACTGCCTTCCATTTCAGATCGTCTTTGGCAACCTACTAATTGTTAGGTACAATAATATTATCCAAAGAAGTAATGAATACTCTATGAGGAGGAGATATGATCGTAAGAGACAAAGGACGCAAGATCCCAATCATATCTATCCAGAGGATTTCCTGCATTGCTGCGAGTAGTCCTTCGTAACGTAAAAGAAGTAGGGGGAGGGGAAAAGATATCACCTGAGGCTTGTGGTGGTGTAGGTGTTTCAGGAGTAGGGAGCGACGTAGCCAAGGGACTAGGAGCTAGACTGGGCACAGACATTGGATCTGGTACTACAGGCAGTTTCCTCCTACTGTATGTCAGCAGCTCCCCATGAGCCGTAGGTCTCACATCTCGCCTCTCCTCCTAAATCTCCCCCTTCTCCTCAACACTCTCTTGCTCCTCCACAGATCCTCTCTGTCATACTCTCAGATCAATCATCAACTTTTCTCTCTCTAGCCTCATACTTTTGGTATTTGATGAGTCAGCTGTGGGTGGGGATCCCTCTTGTCGGTAGTACCATTCTAGCTCTCTAAAGTGAACGTCCATTTTCACAGAACATCTTTTCTCTACTGGGCTCCAACACATGTACCCCTTCTGAGTACGAGAGTAGCCCACAAACATACACTTGACTGCCCTTGCATCAAGCTTACCAACACCTGACTTGTTGTCCTTCATGAAGCACACACACCCAAATACCTTCAAAAGAAGTATCCCCCTATTATGTCCCTACAACTGCTGACACGGGGACTTTCACCCCAGAACTTGTGATGACATCCTGTTGATCAACTGTGTCGTTGTTAGCATCGCATATCCCCATAGACTCTGAGGAACCTTCATGTTGAGCATCATACTCCTTGCCACCTCCAGAAGATGTCTGTTCTTCCTTTCCGCCACTCCGTTCTGTGCAGGTATGTAGGCACAGGTGGTCTGGGCACAATCCCATGAGACGATAAGTATTCCTCCATTGCCTTGTTAATGTATTTTGTTTCATTATCCGATCTTAGTACCTTAATCACTGCAGTGTATGGTATATGAACAAGCTTATGGAAATCTCGGAAACGCGTAAGTACTTCACTCTTAGTTTTCATCAAATATAGCCAAGTCACATAAGAAGCACAATCAATAAAGTTACAAAGTACTTATAACCATTCAAAAAGCTTACAGTACAAGGTTATCATACATCGGAATGAATAACATCAAAAACAGAAGAATTTCTTCAGCCCGTACTAGCATACGAACTCCTAGTAAGTTTGCCTAAATCACAAGCATCACACACTGATTTTGTTTTATTTGTTGTTTCAAAAATAACAGAAAATAATCTAGCTACAGTACTAAAGGAGGGGTGCCCCAACCGTCGGTGATGGAGTATCAGTATATCCTCTACACTCATCTCCCGCCCTCTAACTCCCGTCTTCTCTACCACAGATACAAGAGCCGCATCCAATCCTTCCCGATTCAGATACCACAGTCTGTCATGCGAAGTCTCAGTCCCAGGTATCCGCCTCGTCCTTTTCTCCTGGAAAATCACCTTGAAAATATCAAAAGAAACAATACATCTCAGTTGAATAATCATGAAACTAATAGATAAGAGATCAACTGAAAAAGAAGGAGCATCCAGAACATTGGATAGTTTTACTAAACCTAAAAAAATAACAGTATCTTTACCAACCACTGACCGAAACGTACCGTCTGCCGTCTGGATGTTGTTTGCGATAGCTAGACGAGTGTAGGAGAACTCGTCTGTATTTCCTGTCACATGACGTGATGCGCCCGAGTCGATGATCCAATTCGATGCCCTGAAGGTAGATATGGATGCAAGAGCGAGAGATCCATCAGTTGGGTGAGCGTACATAGCGACCCCCCCCCCAGCTCCATCTCTGCTCCCCTCGCCTGTCTGTTTCATCTTGATGCCCTCCATCATGATAAGTAGGGTCTGCTCCTCCTCTGTATAGATAACGCCAACTTCCTCCTCACTCTCAGTCATGCCCAAATTGGCTTGATAGCCTCCTCTGCCACCACGAGCACAGCCACGTCCCTGTCCACAACCCAAATCTCTCTCCTTGGGCGGCTTGGGGCATATTTGCCTCAGATGGCCCATCTCGCCACAGTTGAAGTACCGTCGGGTTTCTTCCCTCTATCATGTAACACCGTAGCAACAACCGCTAGAGCTAACTTCACAGTTGTCTGTCCCTGCCTAAAGTTTGAGACGTGTCTCCTTTTGAATCATAACAGAGATGGCCTCGCTGAGTGTAAAAATCGTCGTACCAGAAAGAAATAGGGCTCTCCGCTGATCGACCTTTTCATCTAACCCCTTTAGGAATTTCATCATCCTCTCCTCCACGATGATCTTGGAAGCCCGACACCGCGAGTTGCTGCAACACATCCCGCCAGAAGCATGGTCATAATCCACCCATAGTCGTTCCAACTCGGAGGCATACTCCTGCATTGTTTTATCTCCCTGAGCCGTGTCATCAATTTCTCCCTTCACCTGGAAGACCCGCAGAGTGTTCCCACGCCATCATGTGTTCTTCAGCTTCTCCTAAACCTCCATGACTGTCTCGAGTCCATCTACCGTGGCGGCAATCGATGAGACAACCGAGCTGAGAAGCCATATGAACATTGTCATATGGGCCGACTCCCACTCATCTCCAGTCGAGTTCTTTGGTTTCCTCAACGTCCCTGTCAGTAATCCCCCAACCAGCTTCGCTGCAGGGATTTTCTTCACACAGCGTGACCAACTCAGGTAGATCGTCGGTCCGTCAAGCTTCAAATCAATCGGTGGAAGTTCAAACTTCATCGACCGTTGTGATGAACCCAACACCCTCAATAATGTAGTCAACTCATTCGGGCCTAACATCTTGAAGACATCTTCCATCGTTCCTTCCTTCGACGTCATGGATCAACTTCCTCACTGATCACCACATCCCGTTTGCTACCAATCAATGCCTCCTCCTGCCCTGGATCCGATCACCGCATCCTCAAATTTGCTAGGATGCGGAAATGTTGCAAGGGACCCACCGAAGCCCCGCTGGATGCGGCTGGAAGAGAAAATTTGCCCATTGGATGCGGCGGCGACAACCGCTAGATGGAGCGGAGACGGAGGCAACCGCTGGATCACAGCAACCAGAGACGGCGGCAGGCGCTGGATGCGGCGGCGGGAGGGGCGTTCCCGCATCCCTAGAGGCAGAGGTCCTCCGTCGAGCGCAGATTTAGAAGACCTAGAGGCGGAGGTCCTCCGTCGAACGTAGAGGCGACAGCCGCTAGAGGGGGTGGCAAAAGGAGGGTTCCCGCAGCCCTAGAGACGGAGGTCCTACGTCGAACTTGTCAGAGTCGCCCAAGGCTCCGGCGGTCGAGGAAGCCGTGGCGGAGAAGAAGACCAAGGCGGAGAAGAAGCGAGCCCTGACGAGCGCGGAAGTCGTCGAGCGCGGAAGTCCCCGAGCAGGCTTTTTTCCCACCCCTCTGATACCAAGTTGAAAAAAAATGAATCTTATTCTCAATTAGAGCTAACACAATGACTATTTATAGCCTACAAGATATGCTAAATATTACAACATTACAACAATATATATGAGTGTGTGTGTGTGTATAGATATGTATGTATATAGATATGCATGCATATATATGTATGTATCTATATATGTATCTATATATGTGTGTTGTGTGTGTGTATTACAAAATTCATTATACCTGACTTCTCGAATTTTATCAATCGCATTTCCTCCTAATTACACATTTATCTATAACTTTTTTTATAATATGATATGGTTATAAATAAACCATATCAAATAAATTTCATAATTGATTTTAGATGATTGATATATTATATTATAAACTAGTGATCGTGCATGGGTGGTTCCCCTTGTGGAGGGAATGACGGTGAAAGTAATAGGAACTCTACTAGATATCTGTCATAATGTGCCGTAAAAATAATTTTACAGCAGGTATGAGCGGTAGTGAAGTACTATCAGCACTGCACATTGCGCAAGGGGAAGCCTTCCACGGCCGCGAGCGTGTGTAGGTGTGTGCACATATAGTTATACAAGAATTCAAGTAAAAAAACATAGATATGATTGATTTTATGCATGTTTTTTGTTATCTAAATCAAGCTACTATGGAGATGAACATAATCTGATTAGGTCATCTTCATGTTCGCCGTGCTAAGCAGACGAGCTTATAGAAACAAGCAGACCCCAAGTTACTAATGGTGCCTAACACAAACACTGAGCTTTTCTGAGCACTTTCAATGTCGCTATGTATTGATAGAAGAAAAGACAAATCGAAACCAAAATCAGATCTTACGAAAAGGGTATACCTTATGCCTGACGGGCCCTCTTCAAGAAGAGTTTCATCGAGGGGAAGCCGAGAAGAAATGTTTGCCAGAACCAACCTGTAGCATTCAAAGGATCTACTCTCCTTGAGCGGAACCAAACATAGATAGCCTCACCTACATGCAGTAACACTGATACATAGAAAACCAATCTGAGGTTCCAAACTGAGCGAAAAATGAGCAGACCAAGAGTGTTCAACCATTTTAGAAGCCCGATAGTGGGCAGGAAGGCTGTGTAGAACAATGACATCATTCCACCGATAACATAGATCCATAGAAAAATATTTGGTCGATCAATTTCTCTTCGCTTCCTCTCCTTCCAGTATGAGATTGTTTTTTCCAAGCCTTCGCGAGGACTTACCATTGGAATGTATCCAAGCTCTTCCTTTGCTTTCAGATAAGAGAAGTAGTGGGTTACTCCAATCTGTATGAAGCTTTTTAGGTTGTCAAAAATGCAGACATTGTACGATATGTACATGGAGTAATGTTCTTGTTCACAGTATAAGAATAAACATCATCATTATTGTACGAAACCAGAAGAGAGAGAAAAGACTTAAATATTAAAAAAAAAATCACACTCACTTGAATATTACATGTACAATGGGCTCTTTTATATAGAACAAGGAAGAATGAGCATAAATGAAAGAGTAATGTGGGGCTAAAGAAGCTCAAGAGAGAGAGACCAATGGGCCATTTATACATGAACTATCTAATATTTTAACACTCCCCCGCAAGTTGGAGCATATAAGTCATAGGCACCAAGCATGGAATGTGATGTAATCCAAAGTTCTCGATTCCAATTTTAAAATAATAAACTTAAGTTTGTTTTTAAATATGCATCAAAAGAGAAATTTTCACGAATAAATATAAGCGATAATTAACTACAATCTCGTAAACACGCATATGAGCCACACAATCGAATGCAATTAACAATTTGAAATAATTCTCTCACAAGAATACACGAGAGAAAAAATGCGAGAATGTGAAAATTAACGACAAACATGTAATGAGATAATTAAGGCAAGCATGTTCTAACTTTAAAGATCAAAAATAAACAAACGACATAAATTTGACTATTTAGAAAAGAGCTAGATAGTTTTGGGAATATACCTCAATTCATGAAGCAAACAAGTAAAAGAGCCATATGATAAGGGACGGTAAGAGGATTCAGAACAGAAAAGGCTCGGGCGGCTCATGAGGAGGTCAGAATGGACTCGGGTGGAGGAGCGGTGGTGGTAGAGGGTCAGACGGAGGTGGAATTAGGTAGCTGGAAGACAAATGGTGCACTTGAGACATTCTACGGTTTCTGGCGAAGACCGGAGTGATGGAATGAGCAGCAACACCATCGACTTTGTCGTAAGATGACTAAGGAAGGTTTGTCGGAGACCACAAAGGCCGGCGGTGGCGGAGATGAGGTTCGACGAGGCAAGGATTCAAGTTGAGTCGGCGAGCCTGTGTGATGTGAGTCGGATCCGCTCGAAGAGGCGTCGAAGCCAAAGGGGACTGGAAGGGGGAAGTTCGTCGGAGCCCATGTAGGCTATCAGCGGCGATGGTGAGGATAGGCAAGGCAGCGTTGGTGGCTGGGAGTAGAAGGAACGAGGGTGATAGGGCGTCGGGCTGGAATATCGAGAAACAGAGATAGTATTTTGTTTCCTAATTGTTTCCAAGTTGTCCTCCGAGTGAAAAAAAGTTTCATTTTATAAAGCATGAGAGGTTAATTCCCTAATAGGGGAGGGGCTGCCTTTAAACTAATTTGTTTAGAGGATAATGTAGTGAAACCTCCTCAAGAGCCCCCTGAGCCTAATGTTTAATTTTAATAAATCATTTTTAGTGCTTGTCTTAATTAACATATCACCTAATTTGACAGATCTTTTATTCAAGGACTTATTGGACAATCACCCCAATAAGTCATACAATATGGGCAAAGTAAAATGCATGTGTTAATGCATGCTCTACAAAATACCAAATAAAAATGCATGAGATAAAATAAGACACGGGTGCGACTCAGATTGCATCAATTCTCCCAGGTTGAAAGAGCCCGACCCCGACAAGACTGTGACGTGACCTGCTACTAGAATATACAAACGTCGATCTGGAACAACTCAGCTCTTGTCATGTTGTGGATGGCGGTGGGTAGTGAGGCAAAGGAAGGATCCTTCGCTACAGCTAATGACCTGCAGGCAAACTCCATTTCCTGAAAAATGCAGGAAACCAATCTCTTTCGAAAAAATATAAGACCTGATGATAAAATCAACAATGAAATTATAATTTTTCGAAGATGCTCGCAAACTATTAGTCATAATTATATGCATATTATTTAAATGATCAGTAAAAAATTAGAGCATAAAAAAATGATATCACAAAGTGAGGGAGAGCGGGGATCAAAGAAACGGAGTGGGAAGCAAGTAGGCTCGACTTGTAAAATCATTAAATCACATTGCATCATACACTCTCTTGTTAGACACATACGAGAGTCTACAAAACCAAAATCAACTATCCCAAACATGTCACCAGATCGAATCTGACTAACGTTACAAAATTTATAATTAATCAAAAATTTACTGTTTAAAATTTTCCAGAAAAATCCTTTAAATCATGTATCTTTGTTTAGTGTGAATATCTTAGGCATCCACTCTATCTTTATGACAATAATTTTGGTAAAAATATCGACAAGTTGAAAAATAAAGTTCATCGGATGCGTTTATGTATAGAGGATAATGTAGTGATTTAAAATGAGGATCTCCAAATATAAAATCAATATTGTGATGACTCTAATGTCAAGGGCAAGTGTTCATCAAACATAGTAGTTGTACTCTCAAAGATTGGTGGTTGCAGTGGGCTAGGAGACTCAGGACCATGGTTGTCAAGATCGCGATCCAGATCATAGGATCTTACGATCATACGATCTAGATTTTATAAATCGATCCAGATTTTGTAAAACGATCCTCGATCCAATCCTACCATCTGATCTGTTCCAACCTCAAAATGATCTTATCCAGGATCTCGATCCTGACAACCTTGCTCAGGACATACGGAGACCGAGTCAATGTCTTTTAGGATAAGGGGCTCATCACCAGCCAACTCCTTCTCCGGGAGAAGTGAGATCGAAGTTATGACATCCAAGGTGAGTGACACACCACTAGTAAGTTCTTTCTGAAGCGGGGCCTCAAGACTAAACTTGGCGACTAAAGGTTGCGATTAAGTGTGAGCAAGTGGAAACACTACTTCAATCGGAATGAGGGGATGAGGAAGATGAAACTTTTCTTCTTGGAGTTGGGGCTCAAAAAGAAACTCCTCAACTAAAGGGAGAGTTATAGTGGAGACAAGTGAGGTCAATGTGCTTGTGGGGGAAACAACGAGACTAGAAAGAGAAATATTTAGTGGTCCTAAACCCGATTTCCACTGGTTGATATGTGGTTGGTAGGTATTCAGGAAAAACATATTACTTGTGCATTGTCACTTCAAGGTTGTGAACAGCAGTGCTCAACCGATTCAAATTCTTCCTGAAGTTTACAGTGACGAATTCAACGTTTTTCAATAAAGCTTTAATGCGCTCGTCAATATCCTCCTTTTTTTTGTTCTTTTAAGACTAAAAATTTTAAAAGTAGCACAAAGATTTTTTTTTAAAAAAAGATCTAAAATTGCAATGAATAATGATTATTATAAGATTCAAGCAGTCCAGTATATGGGGGTTCCGATTTTTGAAATTGGAGAGCAGGTAATGATTCACATACGACTTGAATGGTTCCTGCACGGAACAACAAGAAACATCAGCGTTCGCCGAGTGAGTCCTCATACATTCATGTGATGGATCGGTATAAATGCATATGATCTTGACATCCTCCAAAGTGTGGGGATAGACTGAGTATTTAGGAACTCGATGTCTTATTATGACGAGCTTGTGCACGTGGACCTTTTACTCCCTCCTATGTGTGAGCCACAACTTTTGTTATTGCCTGCCCCCTCGCCCCAGCCTCATCCTGACCCCTCCCATTCTAAGCCTATGGAGTCTCATCCTGTGGACCACCTGACACCTATACCGCTGACGGCTGCGCCAGTTTCATCACTTTAGCTTTCTGACGGAGATACATCTTATTCAGTGCCACCAGCAACCACCGGAGACTTACTTTTGATTGGAGCATATAACTTCACCGTCATGGGCAGGTAAGATACACATCGATATCTTGTCCACTGGAGTTGTTACCCCTGTGGGCCTGTCTAGATGTTGCTTGGAACTTCCCAAAGGAGTTTGCTTGGTTTATCCCATGGCAACGTCGAGAGCATGTTCATCTTCACTCACCGGAGATGAGTGCTTTCAAGCCGGGGGGATTGATGGAGATCGTCATGATCTGTTCCTCGTTCGGGAAATCTGAGTCCGCAGATGTGTCTGAATGATCGTTTTGAGTCTTTTTGATATATTATTTTATGTATTTTGAGTTGTATATGACACTCGATCGGCCCGGACAATATGAGACGTCAAATTTGGGTGTCCTAAGTCATTTATGGGTTTTTTTCTCTTATTTATACGCATGCAGGGGGTCGGTTTAGGGGATCGTGGGTTTACTTCTTGCAATTGTCGGTCTTTCTTGGTGGACTCCAAGACGCGCTTCTCCCTTGTGCGCCATTTCTTCCTTCAGCCACCTCCCACCGAGCATCCTACAATCACGTTGCCGCCTCCCTTCCTCTTCGCTGACCCAATCAGGCCTCCTACAGCCAGGCGTAGCCTTTCCACCTTATCCTACCCCAGTCGACCACTCCCAGCCTTCCCCCTTGCCATTCTGGCCTCTCCCAGTCGTTTCCCCTGCCATCTCGCCGCTCGCGTCCTGATTTCCCAGCCTCGACGAAACTCCAGCCAGCCCACCGACTACCCTTGCCTAAACCTCCAGCCCGGCCCCAACCTTCCTCCAACAGATTCTTTCATTCCCCAGTCCGGCCACCCTCCCCACCCCAGCCGCCACCTCCCACAAAACCTCCAGCCCCACCCGGCCATACAGCAACCCTCATCCAACACCTACAACCCGAAGCCCCCAGTTAACTTTAAATCCTCAGATCCACACCCATCCCTGTCCAACCACCACCCCTAACCCCGCCGCCACTAGCACGCACAAGTCTTTAGTCTGGAGTTTGTCTATTTCCTAATGCTGTGTTCTCGAACTATGTTTTGTTGGATATGAGATCATATGCTTTTATTATTGTGAAACCACGTGATTTGCATGCTTATTCGGCGCGCGCTTAAATTATTTGCAACTCAATTGTTGTGGATTAAAATCTGATTTTCCAATCCAACTATCTTGTAATCGTTTGTACACAAACTACGTTTTTTTTCTAATCAATTAATTATTGTCAATTCAAATCGGATTGTGGTTTACATCAGTACTTGTGTTACACAAACACACTAATGGATTGCATGTATGCATACATGTCATTTCAGAGTTGGTCTTAGGGGCACAACATTTATTCGTGGTTGCTCGCATACACTTAAGGTTAGGGTATTCGCCCTCGGTCACCTGTTGACTTGTGTTGCATCACTTGATCTGCAGCTGGAAGCCTGCAACAAGCAGTAAACTCAATTTTCGAAGTTGAACCTTTTTCTGGACAGAGTGACAGTCAACTTCGATGTGTTGGTGCGCCCATGAAACACAAGATTTTCAGCAATATGGATAGCTGTTTGACTATCACAAAAGAGAATGACCGGAGATGGAAGATGGATTCATAAATCAATAAGTAGACTCTCTAGCTAGGTGATTTCAGAAATTACAACAGCCATGGAACGAAATTCGGCTTCAACGAAAGAGCGAGAGCCACAGATTGCTTCTTGCTTCTCTAAGTAATCATATTTCCTCCAAAATATGTGCAGTAACCGTTGGTTGATCAACGATCATCGAGGGATACAACATAATCAGCACCACAGTATGCAACGTGAGATAGAGAAGTGGAAGGCTTGTACACCAGGCCTTGTTTTGGAGCATTCTTCAAATATCTAAGAATACATTCGACTCCCTGAAGATGAGAGGTCCGAAAAGTATGCATGATACGACTGACCACACCCACCGCAAAAGATATGTTAGGTTGTGTGACAGTAAGATAGATAAGCTTGCCAACGAGGCATCAATAATACTTTGGATTAAGCAGAAGTTGATCTGAATCCGAGCAATGAGCACACGGTTGATGATTTGCATCCATAGGGGTATCCACAAGTTTACACCCAGAGTAGCCGACATCATGAAGAAGATCAAGACAGTATTTTTGCTAAGATAGAACAAGACCATCAGGTCATCGGGCGACCTCAATCCCTAAGAAGTACCAGAGTCGACCCAGATCTTTAGTATGAAATTGAGAGGAGAGATGTTTCTTGATCTGAGAAATGACAGATAGTTCATCACCAGTGACAAGAATATCATCAACATAACCAAAAGGATAACAGTGACAGAAGGACGGTGATGGGTAAACAAGGAGAAATGTACTGAGCAAACCACACTCACGAACCACCAGGCTAAACTTATCAAACCATGCATGTGGAGACTGTTTGAGGCCATATAGGAATTTCTTCAGGTGACAGACTAGGGACTCCCCCGTAGTTGTATAACCAGAAGGTTGTTGCATATAAACAGTCTCCATAAGGTCGCCATTAAGGAAGGCGTTCTTGATGTTGAGCTGGTGCAGCGGCCACTGACGATGGACAACAAGAGAGATTAGGAGGAGAACGGTGTTGAGCTTAGCAACATGAGAATATCTCCTCAGAATCAAGTTCATGTTGTTGAGTGGAGCCGCACGCAACAAGGCGTGTTTTGAGGTCGTCTATTTGCCTATCTGGATGATGCTTTACGGAGAAGATCCACTTACAGCTAACCACAAATTGGTTAAGGGGGAGGGGAACAAGGTCCCATATGTTATTTGGCCAAAGTGCAGCCATTTTCTCATCCATGGCTGCCCACCAATCAGGGTGTTGAAGAGCTTCCCACACAAAAGAGAGGGGAAATAGAAGACAAGGAAACCGCAAACCTACGTAGACCAAAGGAGAGACGGTGCAAGGAGGTGTAGTTGGAGAGAGGATGCGCGGTAGAGGGTGTGATCGGATCAGCAGTCGGTGGAGGATCAATGGTAGACAGGGGATGTTGTGAGGCACCGGATCGAGGAAAGCAGCGATAGTAGACACGGAGGGGAGGAATCGGGGTAGATAATGGTGTTGGGAGTAACGGTGGTAGAGTGGAGGTGGTAGGAACATGAGGACGTGGGAGATCCGTAAAGGGTGTCATCGTGAAGACAGTGGGATGGAAAAACTGTTGTTATAGGAAAGTAACATCTGCGGACGTCAGCATCTTGAGAGTAGAGGGAAAATAACAAACATAGCCCTTTTGGGTGTGGGAATGATCAACAAACATGTAGCGAGTGAAGCGAGGGGCTAGTTTGTTAATGGGGGGGCCCAGATGATGAACGAGGCAGACACAACCAAAGATCCATGGTGTCAAGGGAAATGGTTCGCTCTCAAGAAATAAGAGAGAGAATGTGGTGGTAAAGTTGAGGACCGAGGAGGGTATGCGGTTGATGAGATAACACGCAGTAGAGACAACAAAATTACAATACGATGTAGGGACATGCATCTGTAAGATAAGAGACTGAGCCACTTCGAGAAGGTGATGATTCTTCCGCTCAGCAACATTGTTTTGCAGAAGTGTATATGCACAAGAAATTTGGTGGATAATGCCCAAGGAGTTGCAGAATTGTTGAAAAGCATTAAGCATGGTTGGTGTATTAACGCGCATTATCAGTGCGAAGAATTTTGATTGTGCGGGTAAACTGTGTTTGGGTTTTGGCTGTAAAGGAGAGGGAAATGGACAGAAGCTCAGAGCAATCACGCATCATATATAGCCAAATCATGCGAGAGTAATCATCAATAAAAGTAACGAAATAGTGATAGCTAGAGATACTCACAGTTTTGTAGCCTTGTAGGGTTGCCAAATATCAAAATGAACTAAATCAAATAGAGCAATACTCCGATTACAACTAGGAGGAAAAAGAGAACGATGATGTTTTTCATAGATGCATGATTCACAATCAAAAGAAGAAAAATAGAAATCCGAAAGAGCCTTTTGGAAGACTGGAATAGGAGCATGAACAAGATGTCGATGCCAGTCAACAGAGCTGATGGAGGAGAGGGCAGAGGCGGGTAGATCCAAGATGTAGAGCCCATTAGACAATCGTCCACTACAATAATATTTTGTGTCTGCCGATCCTGCACAACAAAAGTAAAAGAGAAGAACGTAATAAGACAATCATGATTGTGGGTTAGACGGCTAACAGAAAGTAGATTAAAGTGAGAGCCAAGAATATGAAGAACAAATCTCAGCAAGAGAAATCAAGTGAACATCATATGGCCAAAGCCAGTAACATGAGTAGTGTCTCCATTGGCCACAATGATGAACTTTGGACAAGGAGAATCTGAATATTGAGCGGGGTTTTGTGGAGTGATGTGGTTGGTGGTACCAGAATCCAGAATCCAAGAGGGATTATGGAAGAGATAAAAGATACCTTCATGGGAGACGGGAGCACCAAAGGTAAAAGGACGGGAGAGTAGCCCGCGAAGATGTTGGAGTTCATCCCATAAGGTGTCGATGTCAGAGCGGGCAGTGGGAGGGGGAGGGGTTCAATGGCAGGGGAAGCATACAACATAGAAGAAGTATGCAGCGGAGGAAAGCCATGTTTCCTAAAGCAGGCCGCTTTTGTGTGTCCGACCCACCCACAGAAAATGCAGGGTCAGGAGTTTTGTCCCATAGGGCGATGGCGGCCATAACGCCCACTGCCACAAGAACTGGAGCGGACACCACGTGGGTGGAACGGTGGTGGCTTGGTATCCGAGCCGTGATGGAGCAATATTGAGAAGGGAGTGGAAGTACAGGAGGCGGTGTCACCTAGTGCAACATTGAGCATACATCGGAGAGAGTAGGAATAGTAAAAGATGAGAGGATGTTGGCCCGGGCACTGTGGAGATGAGGAGAAACCTGAGCCATCATTAAGGCGATAACAACAGCTTCCTTCTGAGCCCGTTGAACAGTGCAAAGTGCCTCTCTTCATGAGCCATATGAAGTGCTCGTCTCTCCATTGGTTGCATTGGTTACACAAAACAAAAGCACTTTTGACTTAGCCAATGTTGAAGGAGGAACACATTTTTCACTATCACACCTAAAAGTCTGACAATGTGTTCAAACTCTTATATGTTGTCCATGAAGATACGTGATCAACACATACATCACAACTTTGTGGAGTTGTTTAACAATATTATTGTTCTTCCCAACACCATCCGCACCACAACGACCCAAAGATCATCATTCACCTTCCACAACCCGCCACTTATAACCCCACAAAAACTTCTTATCAATGTACCCACCCTTCAATGCACTCGAGATGCACCTGCCCCAAAACTGAACCACCAACCCAAACAACTATCCCCATCAGAAATACCTTGAAATCAACCAACAAGACTTATGTCATCACTGCAGGAAGTCCTGTTCTTCTGAGAATCAATGTATGAATAAAGAACATCGCATGCACTTCGATGAATACATTACCATAGCTAACTTGATGCACTAGCGTTGGACAATGGCTGCCGATAATCTCAGTTCGGTCTCTTATCCGCATCCTTCGGAGAAAGGTTGTTTTTTCTGTAGGGATGTGATATTTCTTATAACAACGCAACATATATTTGTCATAACCACAATAAAGTGTGCATTAACCTAGTCGGGCCCTTAAGAACCAGTAGGGACGCTTAGTAATGTGTGAGGCGTATCTCTATATAAAGGAGATGTGTGTTCGATTGTTTCTCATCTCATGCTCCATGTTTTGGAATCAGGCACTACCTAGGCAATGAAACCAACAATCAATTATATCTCAAAAGGAGCACACCTCTTGATTTTCTTTGATGCAAGTGTCATTCACTCCATATTCTCGTGTACTAACATAATTACAGAAACTCATATGAGAGGTCGGCATAATTACCCTTTAGTTTTATGTCCCTATCTTCTCTCCTTTATTGTGAAAGCACGCAAGTGTTTTCAACTGCTTTACTTGAATAGATGATGCTCATGTTCACATCCGTCTATTTGGGTATAAATGAGTTTTTACCACCCTATTTTTGTAGACTTTATCTAAACTTATCACACCTAAATATAACTTATCAATTTTGGTAAAAGGACATTACAACTAAATTTATATACTATAATATGACAAGCCATTTATAATATATAAATATCTCTATCAATAATTTTAACATTTTACTTACTGCAGAAGAGGTCTCATTGATTAAAATTACAATATGTTAAAATGTACAGTGTTAAGATACCTCATTATGAATGTCCTCTTTAAACATCGCTACTGTAATAAAAAAATATCTATTGTTGATCTATAAGATGTAATTCTGTTATGACTAAGAACTCATTTCATCATTAGATAAGAACTTTTAATATAAGTAAATGCACAAACACGTCCACAATAATTTGAATATTTCATTGACATGCATCCTTTCCCCTTATTTTAAATGTTTTCTCAAAATCAATAAAAAATCACATGAAGCTCCACTGTTTGGTATCTATACTTTTCATTAATAACATCTAACAAAAACCATTCCATAGTCTGAGCTTACCAGAAACCAAATTAGTTAACTCAAACTACTATAATTTTTCCAAATCAATATTCTAGTTTGCTCCTCCAAAATATCTCAGTTGTTACATCTCATTTACTCCTAAATATTGTATTATGCGCATATTTATGGATTTCTTCAGAGGTGGCGATGGAGGCAGAGATACAAGGGAAGTCGGGCTCAACCGGCGGAGAATGCAAGGAGAGAGGAAGAAGGGGAGCTATGCTAAACCATAGAAGTGGAGAAGAGAGACTAAAGAGAGAGAAGAAGAACTTGAGAGAGAAAGAGAAATTGATTTCATTCTTTGATATCTCATGCAAGACCTAAGAGGGCATATATATAGGACCCTGATGGCATGGACAAAAATACCCCATATAGAGAAAATGCGTGAAACATTAAACCACTAAGACTCTAATAACTCGTAACCACAACTCGACTCATACAATTCGACTCATATAATTCGACTTGATACAACTCGACTCAATACATAAAGACACATACAACGGTCAGATAGCAGGCTTTTTCAAATCGAGCTTGCCGTCAAGATCGAACGGTATTGGATGACCTGAGCATCTGGCTCTTTGATTTACCGTAAGAACAACTCTAGATGGCATGTCGTCGTAGCGGAGGAGGCATTGAGCGGCGGGGCATCAACATGCTCACAAGTGTTATAAAAAACTATAAGAAGCTGGCATGACAGAGACACTTGTGGAGGGGAGACTGTCGGGTAGAAATGGAGTCGTAGCAAGTGTGCCCGGTAGACGGTCGATGACGACGAAAGACCGGAACGTTGGCGAACTGTGGCAATGAGAAGCGATGGCGCCGACTGGGGAACGGTCGGCGAAAGTAATGAATCTAGAGGGGCGGGTAGAGCGGGTGGCCGGAGCAAAGACTATGAGATGGAGACCGAGGGTACTAGTGGCGGTGACCCAAACTGGGATGACACCACCACGAGACTTGGAGGCGACGATGTCGATGGTGCAAACTACGGGGCGAGAACCATTTGCGGCGATGGTGGAGTAACAAGAACTACGGAGAGCGATGGAGTTTCTGCGATTGTCAGTGGGAGCGGAGACTGCTCTAGTGGAATTGGCAGGAGTGTTGAAAGCGGCGTCTGGAGGAGGCTTGAAGGATTCGACAATGGCAGGGGTTGTGACGACGTAACTGACAGTCTTGGTGGAGGAGTCGTCGACATCGATCCATTTGTGAAGTCGGCGAGGAATTGCGACATGGAGTTCTGATATGAAGTCAGCATCAAACGGAGGATGCCACATCGGCGGTGCTTATTTTCATGTCCAATTAAAATCAATTAATTAATTCACGGGTAGGAGAAGTGTGTTCGATGTGCTGCTGTTTGGGGGCTCGAGAAAGGAGAAGTACAGGCGAATCAAGCAAAACACGTGCAGGGCTCGAGGAGACGAGGGTTGCGTAACTCCAATGGGAAAGATGGAGCGTTTTTTGAGGAAGGAGGTTGTTTTCTCTGTGTGAGATCAGTGGGGAAGGAGCAGGCGGCTCGATTCGTTGGAGAAAGACTTAGAAGATGCTAGAAGAGGTGCTTACGGTTCGAGTCTGCAGAGCTCATCGAGGACGAAGGCGCGGAGGGGGCAGGTGTCGACGATGGAAGGAGTATTCGGCTTGCTCCTTTGCAGCTGTCTGGCGAAGGAGCATGCGTCGTCGTTGTCGGTGGATGACGAGGGAGGGGAGTCAGTTCTGTGGCAGGGGGAGCCCCACAAAAACCAGAGGGCGAAACTTGCATCGGCTCCTAATTTTGTCATTGGTCGTTGTCGTAACGTCATCCCGTGAATATCCAAAAGGAAGAGGATGTGGTCCTGTGGTGGCAACATAATGTGCGTCAGATGAAGGATTAGCTTTATACCAAATTTGTGGTGTGCCTATTTTGGAACTTCATCGAAGATGGTGGTGGAGGTGGAGATATAAGGGGAGCCAAGTTCAACCCGCGAAGAATGCGAAGGGAGAGGAAGAAGAAAGTGGTGCTTAACCCTAACCTAAAAATGGGGAAGAAGAGAGATTAGAGAGAGGGAAGAACTTGAGAGATAAAGAGAAATTGATTTCATTCTTTGATATTCATACAAGACCAAAGGGGGCCTATATATAGGACCCCGATGGCATTGGCATAAATACGCAAATGAAGAAAATGTGTGAAACATTAAAACATTAAGATTTAAGACGCTAATAACCAATAATCACAACTCGACTCGATATGACTCGACTCATAAACTCGACTAATACAACTTGACTTGATACAACTCGACTCAATACCTAAAGACTCATAATAATATAACTGCTAGATATCTGAAGACGTGGGATCCCGAAAATAATGTTATTAAAATACTTCACCAATGTATCCTCTTGTACTTTAATTGTTAGTTGGAAAAATATGTTGTCCAAAATCATGGACTTCACCTATTCTCCTTTCAGTCTCAATCCAAACTCGTTTGGAACTACATATTTGCACTGACACGTCTTTTCAAGAGCAAACTCTTCTTCACTCTTTTAGATAATTCCTTAATATACAACATTATTCTATCATTTAATTGTGCGCTTCCATAACTAAGTCCATAAAAGTATATATCTAACCTTGTAAACTTCAGCTGGGAGAAGAAGAGGACCAATAACCCATGGATGATTGAGCCAAGGGGAAAGGAACATCCATATGAACCAGAATATTCGTGACAAAAGGAGAGCATGCTTGACATCAATAGTAAATCTTGGTACATCATAGTCCAGGTTCTTAAGCAGGGGATTGATGATAGAATTGAAAGTGTTAAGCGGCGATCCTACAAATAGCAAGCCACCAAATTGAAAATGGGAAGTTACTCTGACATGAAAATGCTATAATGCCTAATTCACATAATGATATGAATCTAAAACAAGCAGACTATCGTCAAGTCTGTTAAGTGCTAACAAGAGAAGGATTTTGTATATTTGTTGTGAATGAATTCTAAAAACCATTAAAAACTTGTTAATAAGCTCATAACAAGGAACGATCACTAGCTCGTTCCATAACTGGCCAATCCACCAAAAACCTGCCACAAAAATACATCAGCATCATATACATAAACAATAGTGGATCATCCATAGATGCCGTAGTTTTTTTTTTATTTTACTGTCAGACCCCCACACGGTTTAAATATACAGCTAGTCTGGCTGACTGAGATTGTTTTGTTAGTAATATAATTGAGGATTGTGACCAATGGCTGAGATTGTTTTGATGGTTCCAAATTTTTCTTTATAATTTAGTATAGATACGCATACATACACTCTTAAAGACATTATGGGCCCATTAAATGTTCTGGGTCCAACACACCCATCATAATTAATCCTAATGATCCTTCTGGGCTTAGTTTTTTTTCCTTCAGGGCTTCGTTACACACTTATAACGTCAAACACTCTATTCAGAATAAATAGTTAAATTATTAGATTAAACTTAACACCCCCACCCCACCCCTTACACCTCCTCCCAAAGCTATTATCAAATGCGTTAAGTATTTTCTCAAAAAGTCTTCACTGGTAACCACTTCATGAACATATTTGCCACTGTAAAAGTCTTCAAAAGGTCTTCACTAGTAACGAGGAACGTCATGTGGTTCGCCTTTGTGTATCAGAAAATCACCCGGAAACTTGTGCGGAGGTTTGTCGTAAGGAAACCGGGGGTCTTAATGCTTTCCTGCTGCTGGATTTGGGCACCGGAGGTTTATCTAGTTGTTCATCTACGGGTTCTTCTATTAGTTTATCTAGGGGTTCTTCCATTAGTTTATCTAGGGGTTCTTCCGCAGTTTAGAATGGGGTTCATCCAGGGGTTAATTTAGGGGTTCATCTACGGGTTTATCTAATCTAGGGGTTCATCTAGAAGTTTATCCAGGTGTTCATCTAGGGGTTTATTTAGTGGTCCATCTAGGGGTTTATCTAGGATTTCATCTAGGTGTTCATCTAGGATTTCATCTAGGGGTTCATACAGGGGTTTATCTAAGGGTTCATCTAGGAATTTATCTAGGGGTTCATCTACGGTTTCATCTATAGGTTAATCTATGGTTTAATCTAGGGGTTCATCTACGATTTCATCTAGGGGTTCATCTACAATTTCATCTAGGGGTTCATCTACAATTTCATTTAGAGGTTCATGCAACGACCATCGTGGATTATCTTGTATTTGCAGTTTATGATGCATTATTATTTTTTTTTCATGTAGTGGGGAGCTTCATCTATATAAGGAGCTCTTAGATTGTGAGTGAGGTATCTTTGAAGTGTTAAGTCATTTGGCTCTCTTAGAGATGAGAGTGTCTTGGAGTACCCATCCTCGGGTGCTTGGCGGGAGCTTGTCTCCCAATTGTATCTGTGTTTACTTTTATACAATGCAAGTTCTTGTTCTTTGTTCTCGTTCTTGATACTGATACAACGTATCAATTGGTCCGACCCACCGCTCATTTAGGGGAACAATACCCTAATTGGATCTACATCCTCTTCCGGCCGCACCGAAAGGATCCTGCTTCTCCATGCGTACAACCTTTTGTCGTTCAACCAAACCCGCTCCAACGTCGCTTCCCTCGCAAATGACACGACGTCAACCCTCCCTGTGTGCTCGACCCTCCTCGACGACACCTCTACAAACCACACCCCCACGTGCTTGATTTTCCCCGTGCGTTTGTCTCTCCTCTTGTGTTTTTCCTTAACACTGCTCGATCTTGATCAACTGCAATCATTGCACATGGCCCCATGCGTCGTCTTCCGCTCGCATGCCTCCTCGTGTCCAATCTGCATCTCGTGCCTTGTCCGACTTCTTCCACAGCTCGTGCACCTACCTGTTGTCACCTTTGGGCTCTACTTCTCCAGCCTTGTCCATCCACACCACCAGTGGCTCCAACCGCCTTCTCCAGCCACCTTCCAGCGCTCCACCAGCCGTCTTTTGCCATTGTCGTGTCCATCCTCCCCTCCTGCGGCTCCTGCAGCATTCCGGCACCCCTCCAACGGCTCCTGCAGTATTCTGGCTCCCCTCATGCGGCTGCTGCAACATTTTGGTGGCCCTCTGGAGCTTCATGCCACCCAGGCCCTCCTTCCGAACTCGGTGCATGTTTGATGCAATCAAATTGAAGCTACCATGGATAAACTTCCTTGCCAGGGTGCTTGTGCTTCGTTCCTGCCTTCCACATGCTCCCTTAAAGCCCATGCTCGCCTCTCTGCTTCCCGTCGAGGTTCCTTCTCCCTCTATCCCACCGCCACCCAGATGCAGGACGGTCATATATGACAAGGAATAATGGGTGAACTCCTACATACAACATCACATGAATCCGACAATTTACTTGCAACAATTGATATTTATAAAACAATATTGAGTTTGATTTGCCACAAAATAAAAACTTTTAAATAAGGAAACACGTGAGATGATACAAATGCAAGAGTGATCAAAAATCAAATAACTAGGCAATGAGAACAAATAATGTCTCAAACAATTGGATTCAAAGTTTACAAACCCTAAACAAATAATATCCCTTTAGTAGGGATTTAACACAATATTCGACAAAAAAAAGTAGCAAACAAACCTTGAACTCGTACGATACTGAAGGGGGAGGGATGGCGTGATTTCAGAGAGCTGTGTAGTGGCAGAGATAGCCTCCCGGGGCTGAATTCAGTCCTCTATGAAGTGATAACTGGCTGTTCGAGCAGCTGGGGGTGGCTGGTAGCAGTTTTGAGGCCGGGGCAGTTACTGGGAGGGGTGAAGAGTTAAAAACTTTTGCAGGAAATTTTATACAGCAAGAGTAACTGGTTAGGAGGTGGTCCACATGGGGTGAGGGGGTGGAAGGAGGGAGGGATGACTGGGAGAGGGAGGGAGTTGGCAGAGGTGGTTGGGAGTCGGTTGGGAGGTGGTTCAACGTAAAGTAGACGGGAGGTAACAAGGGGGATGCGCTGAGAAGTTGGAGTGAATAGTGAGCTGGAATTTAGGAGAGGGGGTAGCGATGGAGGTCGTTATGAGTGGTTATGGGTTGCAGACTTGCAGTGAAGGTGGTTGGCCAGAGGGTGGCCAGAGGTGGTTGCCAGTGGTGGTGGAGGTGGCCAGGGAATTTTCTAGTGATCATCGTAAAACAAAAATGATGGAAAATGAAGGTGAAATGGTGGTGGGTTACCGGGGATGTTCTATGGTGATCACCGGATGTGGATATGAGGGGAAAAATGAGGCTGTTTTTGGAGGTTTGGTGGGGGAAGAGGGGAAGGTGGGCTTGGGGGTGTCGGTTGTGTGATGGAGAGAGGTCCTAGAGGGGCGATAGAGGGGCTGTTGTAAGAAATGTGGGGGGAATGAAGCTTGGAAGGGGGGAGGAACTTGACAGTGGATTGGAGGGGGGGAGATGATGACCGGCTGCTATGGGGTGGAGGTCAGGATGGAATTGGAGGTGGTTGGCAGGGGATTGGGAGAGGAATAGAAGGGGTTCAGCTGTTTTGTGGGAAGAGGAGAGGGGAGGGGATGGTGGACACCAAGGGCAGGGGGAGGGAGATGGCTCACGACTACAGAGGGAGGAGGGATCCCGGGCTTCACACCCCGAAGGGGGCACCGAATTGACCAAAGGATGGGCTTCAACACTCAATTTTTCAATGCCTCTAAATGTGAGCCCTCACCCGCGATACACGTACACTAGAGGTCATCATAAGCGGTCATGATTCTCCGATCATGACAGCCCTTAAAATACATGAAAATAAAAAACACAAAAAATAACTAAAATTCTAGGATCGTCGATCCACATAAAATGGATGGCTACAATCATCGTGCAAGTTGATGAGTGTCGCTTACTCCTTTCCCAACACCACCTTCGTTCTCCCATTGCCAATCACGGCACACGCCTCCTAATACCTTCTAACACCCTGGTTTGTTGTGGGCGTGGTACAGGTTTGCAAACCAGTGACCCCAACCCATCTCCACGGATCAAATTGGCCTCAACCGCTAATTCTAATGGTGGGTTGTTGAGGCTGGGGCTTGAACCCTAAACCTCCTAGATAAGGGAGCTCTAAATTGGTCTCCATCACCAACTGAATTGCACTTTTTATGTAACACCCCGGTTTGCTGCGGGCATGGTACAGGTTTACATACCAGTGACCCCAACCCATTTCCATGGATCTGATTGGCCACAATCGCTAATTCCAATGGCGGGTTGTTGAAGCTAGGGCTTGAACCCTATACCTCCTAGATAAGGGAGCTCTACAAAACATTCATACAACACAATCTTCTGATTTGCATCAACTGCCCTCCAATCCGCTCGCCTTTAGACAAATCCGTGACAGAGGCTCCACTTGGTAGTTTGCTAGCTTTTCACACAGCGCAATAAACTTTTTCTGCTCCGCACCATTTCTGGGAGACCCTCGTCCTCCCATCATCTCTCTCATATCCCAGCTTCTCTTTTCCAACATGTCTCGAGCCCAATATTACCCTACCCTCACACTTTATCACTCTACCAATTTGACTAGGACTCCCAGTGGGTTTCATTCCAAATCAACATTATCTACTTCTCATCAGCCTAATGTTTGGCCCCACAACACTCGTTAAAGATCTGGATGGGTTTTCGCCATCAGTCTTCATAGCATTCGGCCTCCGAACGAGGCCCTGGCCCAACTGGTGTGCTCCTCGCTCGACCTTGAGAATAAGATCTTTTGTGGGTATGATATTGCTTCACTTCTCGAGCAGTCCCATGCCAAGCTCTATGCCAGTTTCGATCACCTGTACCACAGATATGTAGCAACCAAGCTGACACAACGCCTCTAAGCTTCTAATGTTTCACCTGATAAGACACCAGAGGAGCCACCTGAGTCTCACCGACGCCTTCTCGGCTCATTCTTGGGGACAAGGTCGTTTTTCATGTCTGGTGTGGTGATACGTATACGTCTGGCGAGCAGAGACGCAACATCCGTCATGAATTATCTTGTATTAGCAATTTATCATGCATTATTATGTATTTATCTTGTAGTGGGGGCTCCATCTATATAAGGAATCCATAGATTGCGAGTGATATATCTTTTGAAGTGTTAGTCATTTGGATCTCTTGGAGAGGGGAGTGCGTTGGAGGACCCAACCTCTGGGTGCTCGGCAGAAACTTGTCTCCCGATTATATTCGTGTTTTCTTTTATGGAATGCAAGTTTGTGTTCTGTGTTCTCGTCTTGATAAGGCTACCGCTTATAAGAAGTTCTATTAGAGGGCGGTGCAACTTCTTTAAAATAGTGATCGTACGTCTTACACAATCTCTATTTCTAACTAAAATCTCATTCCATTATTCTTAATTCAGTGTTAATTTATATCTGATATTCTACAACTTGTTTTCATAATTTTTAAAATCGAACAAGTATATCATTTAATAGTGAATATATTGTAAATATTCCAACAGAAATTTAGTTTGGAACTCCTAGGCTTTGTCCAAAACTTCAGATGAAGTCAATTTTGATGGAACTGTGAAACAAGCCCAAAGTGAAAATAGTAAAACATTAATGAGTTTGGATCAGTTTAGACCTAAACCAATTTGAAACTACAGAAAAAACTGAAACAAATAGATTTACAAATTCACGATAAAGAAACAAATTGAGTATGAGCAGTACCATCAGATATGAAATATGCTTGTCCAGCAGCAACTGGAAGTCCTTTCCTACCCGGAATGTCATCTAGAAGGCCCATGCTTGCCAATATAAGGGCTAGTACAAGGTTGTCCATATAAACCCAATCTGTCTTCACACTATCATCGCCAACTTTAAAAAATGCAAGACCCATCTGTGCAAGTGAGAGTATCCTTGGAAAGTGTCTCTGCTCCCCGGGTCCATAAATAGCAGCAGGACGGATCACACAAGTATAAAGAGAAACACCACTTCTTTTCCTAAATAAAACAACAATCTTCATAAACTATTAAGAATCCCACTGAATGCTAATTAAAAAGGGAAGGGTGTATGAATCACATTTATGCAATAAATGAACTGCTGGGGATATAGCTTGACAGCAGTGCTAAAATAATGCAAAACCTTACAAAGATGGATTAACTTGAGAAATCTACTATTAAAATTACAAATGCATTTAGGTTTGTACTTTGACATAGTGATGCGGAGCAGAGACGAGAACTTACAGTGGAGGACGAATTTTGGGCATGTTCGGGACTGATTGGTGACTTTCCATATATGGCGTGCCCAAATTGACGATCGGACTCTGCAAATGTGCCCGGATTCGCGTTGCGAATCGATTTGATATATTATTTCATTATTATGCGTTGTATTTTGATATATTTGAGTGGTCTCACCTCCGTCCAATCATAGTCGTCGATGGTGGGATGTCATAATCCTCCTTTTATTATAAATAGATGGTTTGTAGACTGATTTGAGGCATTGCAGAATTTGGAGAAGAGAATTCCTGGATTCCCGCGATCATCCCACGGTGCCAACTCCGTGGAACCCTAGGTGTGTATCTCCTTCCTCAAGATTTTCCCTAACCCTAGGCTTCATTTTCCCCTCCCAAACTCGCTCCCGCAGCCCCCTACAACCCCCAAAACCAGCCACATTCTTCCTGTCCAGAGAAATCTTCTATTCATTTCTACTGTGCAAAAATGAAATTCACTGTGCATTTCTAAAAAAAATTCCTCTGACACTGAAGCCGCAGGTTTTCCCTAGTTCAGCCCCTCCAGCAGTTACTCCTACCGCCGCCCCTTTTTCTCCCAGCAAACTCATTGTCACCAGGCCCCCCCCCCTACAGCCACCACCCACCGCTCCTCCTTTTCGGCGCCCTGTTTACAGCCGCTACTCAGATCCCCTTACCCCACCGCCACCCCGATCCACAACCCTAAGCCGCACCCCACTTTCCTTCCTCTTCGTGGAACCACCTCCAAACAACCCTTATATCCAGATCAGTACAGATCTGGATGATTGCAAAACCAATCCGTCATTTCCTTGCACCCTCCCCTCCTCCCCTAGCTCGAATCTGCTCCTAAACATCGGATCCATCCTTCCCCGCCGGAATCTACCCATACATCGTCGGATCTACTCATTTTTGGTCTGTTTCCACCTCCCACCGCCGAGGACAGCCACTTACGTTATCTCTACACCGCCGGTTCCACATTAGATTGTCGTCGAATTGCATCCGGCTCCGGAATATTCAGTGTCCTGGTCAGCCCATTATTTGGTGAGATTTCGTTGTATTGGATTATTATTTTCAGCATATTAATATTGGATTGGATCTTGTACTTGTTTTGAATATCTTGCATGATAGTTGTTTGTTAGATTATTATTTTGGTTTGCAGGATTTATTCGTCGCACGCTTTAACTTTGACCCTCCACGTGGAGGAAAGCCTAAACTTGTCTGTCCCAATAAACTATTTGTGTCTTGTTGTGAACTTATCTGTGTGGGATGATATTATTTATTATTCAATTGTGATTTAACCGTCAAACTTTTGCATAGCATGTAGAGTTAGGTCACCGTTAATCCGCCACCTATAGATTCGTCCTGCGTCACATAGCTAACAGCTTGATTACTCTATTTTCAATATATGAAATGTGGCCAAGTTATTATATTATCTCCGAAAATTAACAATGGGAATTTTTTGACATTGCAAGAGCTCCTTTACAATGCAGCAAGGACATGACGGGGAGGGCTCGGGACTGTGACTCTCTATGAAGCAGCTTCCAACACTCTAAAGAAGACCAATAAGACATTTTACAGTTTGGAAATCCTCTTCATGCTGATGAGATTCAGATTATGGAAACGCATGGACATTGCCAGAATGACTGAACCCTCGTGAAGATGTGGGCCATTCTCATCCAGCAGAACCTATGGATGGGGTGTCAAACTTCTCAATTTTTCCATGAGCATCAAAGATGACCTCCAATGAAGAATGATTGTTCCCACCACACCGAAACACACACCTGATTCAATAAGCTTCTAAATTTTGCATTCATCAATGTGCTACATTGAATGTCACGTGTCATGATGTTGTTATAAAGGCACGATTAGGCGGTTAAGGAGATTCAAACGCATTAATTAAAGCATGCAAAATGTAGTAACAATAATCTTACAAGAGCAGAGTATAGAAAAACTAGCAAAGAAACTAACTTGGCTGGACGACCATTGCTCTTCAAGACCAACTGTTCCGCAATGGATTTGCTACGCCCATATGGATCAACATGTTCATCAATAGGATAGTACGGAAGGAACTCATTGCCATTAACAATTTCCTTTCCTCCAAACACTACATTGTATGTACTGACATAGACAAGTCTCTTGATACCAATTTCATGACACACATCCAATACATTGCAGGTTCCAATTAAGTTCACTTCATCGATACGACTTGACTGAAGCATCTCTTTACCTGACATTCCATATGAGGCAAGGTGAAAAACACAATTTACTCCCCTAAGAGCTTCCTTAAGATCCTCTTTTTGAGATACATCACCTGAAGAATATAGAAAAGTAGTTCTTCAAAGTCTTGAATCCTATGATAATGTAAAAAAGAGTTAATCAAATATAAGCTCCAGCACTGATCTGAGGAAGGGTTGATATAAGAGAGATGATGTGCATCTCATAATCCAAGAAAAGAGAACCTGAAATTTTAACATAAATTGCCCATACCTACAATAAATTTTAACACTGCAACTCTTCCAATCCCACACCAGGATGGTGACAGTAATGGAGGAAAAATCATACCATCCACTGTGGGAAGTGGAAAGTTTAAAATATATTCTTGAAGTTTACTGGAATCTGAAAAAGATAATGAAACTCGAAACAAAAACATCAGTGGAAGTAACATGCATTGTTTTTTCGTAGGAAAACAAAATAGCCCTTTAAAAGCCCCAAGACAAGTCCAACATGTTGCGCAGACATGATTGGTTTCTTGATGGAAGGTGGATAATTTAGTTTCTCTAGTGTATCTATCGCCAGGGGATGCACAATCATAAACTCATAAAGTATAACCTCGTCCACAGTTACACCACATATACAAGAATGATCATTGAGGTTCATGATCGATAATACGTAGCCATATTAGTGAAGACAACGGAGAAATTTCATAAAAAATGCTCCGTAAAGGAAGAAGGCTCTGCTCTGCGATGCTCTCAAAGGAACAGCGTTGCTCTATAGAAGGAAGCGGTGCGCTCTGTATGTCAAAGGAAGTGCGGACTGCGGCCGTGAGGATTGTTCAGTCTGATATATAAGCATAGATATGCACCCTACGAGGGAAGAAGTGATCCGCTTTACGAGAGAAGGAACAATATGCCTAGTGATGGAAGTAATAATTAGACTTTGTCGAAGTAGGTGCAGCGAGTAAAAGAAGCACAAAGAGACTATTTTGTGAATGTTGTTATGTAAAGAAAATGAAGAACGCGGTGAGTTGAGAGCAGTCCAGTGAGACTAGAGTCGACTGGAGAGGACTTTGATGGCTGGAGAAGAGAAGAGAAAAGAGTGCATGAATGCATGGAGGACGTTGACTGAAACTTTGCCGGGAAATACTTGGAAACATAAATAGAAAGAAGAGGCGCTAGGGTTGGATGTTGTGAAAGAGCTTAGCCATCTCTGATACCATATGGAATATGGAACAAAGACGAAAGAACTAAGAGCTTTGCACACAATCAACTAGAGACAATATATTATACATGAAAACAACTGAAATGACACCAACAGCAGTGGTGTTCACCCACAGGGAGACAACCATCGAACAAAACAAACTCCTAATGAACTTGTTTACTGCAAATAGTTTCCAATCAGACAACATCTAACCAAGGGCAAACATATGTAGTCATCTATGAAGCACCGATACTTCCCCGAAGGCAGCGTTCCCGTACCGGATACGTTTCCGGTACCGGTACGTACCCGATACTCGACGGATACACCTATGTGGACACACTTGGACTTAGCACATCATTTTGCATATTGTGATAGGAGTCTCTTTTTTTAGAGTAAACAAAAGTTGGTTCTATGCTAGGAAGTGTTGGTACGTCCAATTAAGTAGTATGTTTGTACCAAGTATGTTCCTAGTACTGGTATGCTTTTGTTACAAGTGCGTGTATTGAACGTGTTGAAACGACACAAGTTATTAACAGAACGGCTAACTTGTCTCTAGACTAACCAGAGGTTGAAGATGTTGATCTCCAACAATGAAGAAGAAGAAAAAAAAGACTGATGTGTAGATTTAAGTTTAATTTTATCTCTTTTGGTTAAACATATAAGATGTTAAATTTTGTAATATTTATGAATGCTTAATGTTTGAAAACTTCATGTTATTTAGCATTGATTTGCGGTCTTGTACTTCAAGTTATGATTTATGTTTGATGTTTCGATGTTTTGAGAACTATTTATTGCACTTGTAATTTATGTAAATTATATTTGTTATAATATATCATGTCGTACCCGTATCCTTATTTTTTAAATTTTGGCGTACCGCTGTATCGGATACGTATCGTACCCGGTACCCGTACCCGTACTGGTGTTTCCTAGGTAGTCATTAAAAACAAAAATAAAAAATGGTATTTTTCCATCTGGCATATCTTAGTTGAGGGATAAATTAGCATGAGTATATTCTTTTCTATAATGTCTCTATGAAATTGAATGACAATCATATAGAAACATATGCGAAACAAAAACATGGAAGAGTGAAAGCAAGTCAAGGAATGGCTAGAATAAAAGTTGTGAAGCTTCTAAAGACTAGGATCAAATCTTTTGATCAATATAAGAAGCATAGCTACATAAGGACCCTAATATGGATATAAAAAAATGTTGTATTTTCTCCTAATTAATTCAACAAATTATAAATCTCATCATGGAGCTCAAGTTGTTCCTCATCATCCATATGTTGTAATTTTCTCCTAAATATGGATGTGTCCAATCAGTTAAACTCTATCTAAAAGCAAGAAGAGATCTTTTGGAGACAAAAGGCTAGGGACAAGGTTATGATGGGGGAGAGGAGGGGATACAAAGTTCGTCTATGATTCGGTTATAGAGAAGCTGAGAATACAAAATTAACTATAATTTAAATGTTAGTTAATTGATTAATTAACTATGCCATGTAAACTTGCCCTTACAACAACAACAACACAACAATCAAGCCATTCCACTATAGTGGGGTCAGCATGTAAACTTACCCTAACTATTAAAAAAATTTAATGATCATAATAGAAAGCTTAATCTATCACTAATTATCCTATATGAATATCAAGTAATTGATACCTACCAGTATTATGAAGTAATTATTAATCCTTGCCTTAACAAAAGGGAAAAAAAACAACGTTTTAACAAAAAAAACATAATTAATCTTTATTTATTCTAAATAATTTTCATATTTCCAATTAATCAGATCAATCATTTTACCAAATAATTATTTTACCCTTAATTATCATTGTTAAGTATTAAAATATTAATGACTTTATTACAATTTTAACAAGTCCTTAATTAGCTTTATTGAATAGTTAAGTATCAATCACTCTAATCAGCTAATCAATTAATTAAATATATTAAGTTCAAAAGTGTTGATTAACTCATGTAAGAATCATAATTAACACTCGAATTACTCTATATTAACTTTAAAATATGTACTAATTATTATTTAATAATTAATAATTTATTTAATTATTTGGCATTTAAATTATAAACATTAAATGACCAAAAACCTTGGTGAACAGAATTATAGTAAAGTTAACCATTAATCAATCTGCTAATACCTAATTAGCACAATATCCAATTGATCTATCAACTCAATTTAATAAAAAAATTTCACTTCTGCATGTTTTCAGAACATGTGAAGAAGAAGAAGAAGCAACCGCTTTTGATTTCGAAGACAAGAAATGAGAAACAGGATTGCCAACGCACATATTTTTTTCCAGTTAAGAAGAACGTGCTCATGAAAATAGAAAACGAGATATGAAAGTGGATCCAAAAATGACCAAAAGGCTAAAGCATTCTCAAACATGCTATACTATATATTCTCAATTCAAATGTAATCGCGAAAAATTAAAACAAAATTCAAATAAGCAGACAGTTCGGAGCCCTAATTCTTCGTGATAATTGATGGTTGGAGGCCAAATATTTCTTATTTTTGGCGATAAACTTGAAGAACTCAGAAAAGTACGAAAAGAAAACACGGGAAGCTCGGATCGAACCTCTGATGCAGCGGACACCAGATTTTTGGAGATCGGGGGACCAGGGAGAGGAGATGCGAGTGTCGAGGGTTCGCACCTCCTCCGCCCCCCTCCTCACAAGCTCGAGACAGAGCGCCGATCCGACGAACCCTAGGCCGCCTGTCACCACGAACCTATTTCCCTCGATCCCTTCGTTCTCGCTTAGATGCATCTCAATCCCCAATACCACCTCTCAAGGCGCTGAGGAAGACGAAAGTCGAGCTCACGAAGACGGGGGTTCGGCGGCAGGGTCGTCGTAACAGAAATTTTTTTAGAATTTTTTTACATTTTATTCACCTTTATTTTAAGTTAATCATCATCAATCATGCAATGTTTTTAAAACCGATCAGCCGGCTCAACCGGTTGGAGCCGGACCGCAAATCGTTTCACAGGACGGTCGGTCTGCTTTTTAAAATTGCTCATTTATAAATCATTTTTCTTCAAATTTACTATAAAAAATTGGAACAAATTTTAAACATAAATGATGTTGAAATCAAAATTGACCTCAACGAATGTTCAAAATCAGGGTGCAGCCAACACCTACTTCTCTCAGGCCCTGCCCCTCGACTGGTAGCTAACGACTTAGGACTGACCCAAAGCCTCAGCAGGGAGATCCCACCTCACACCCGGAAGATCTCTGAGAGCTTCCCCTCCAAAGCCAAAAGCTGGGCTAGGAGTTCCTCAGAAAGCACTAGAGACTTGTAGAGAAATGAGAGAGTGCTTTCTAAGGAGCCCTTATGAGTCTATTTATAACCTTTTGCTGACCTGAAGTTACTGAAATACCCCTGGTTGGTCTGTCAATAGCCAAATCCCGCTATCTGAGAAGTACTAAACGCAGCCCCTGAGGGTATATGGGTAATTTTACCCGAGGGTAATTAAGACATTTTACCCCGAGCCTGGCCCCACTCGGCGAGTGCTTTATGCCGAGAACCCTCTCGCCTTCCTTTGGCGGGAGCTAAAAAGAAGTGTCAAAAGTCTCACGCCGAGCCAGCCCCTGCTTCCTCGCAGGTTCGATCCTTCTCACCGACCATGCCGAGAGCGGGTCCTGGCTGACCGATGGTGAACGCTTTCGCCCCTCCCTAGCGGGAGCTCCTCTAACCTTGGTGTTGTCCCTGGACGCGGCGTTGGGTGAGTGGAGCCCACTCAACGCCCTCGCTGTCGACCCCGGCGCTGAGCGAGTGGAGCTCACTCAATGCCCTTGCTGCTGACCACGGTGTTGAGTGAGTGGAGCTCACTCAATGCCCTTTCCGCTGGCCACGACGTTGAGTGAGTGGAGCTCACTCAACGCCCTTTCCGCTGGCCACGACGTTGAGTGAGTGGAGCTCACTCAACGCCCTTTCCGCTGGCCACGGCGTTGAGTGAGTGGAGCTCACTCAATGCCCTTTTCGCTGGCCACGGCGTTGAGTGAGTGGAGCTCACTCAACGCCCTTTTCGCTGGCCACGACGTTGAGTGAGTGGAGCTCACTCAACTGTTGGGTTTCTCTATAAGGATGGCACAACACTTGTGCACGCAGCGGAAGTAATAAAAATCAAGAACAACCCAAAAAAATTGGATCGAGCCATGAATGTTGAATCAAGAAGTTAACAAACAACTAGGCAAAAATTATCTTAGCGGCGTTGAGTCACAACTCAACGGAGATGCTCCAAGCTTTGAGTCCTTGTCGGTGGCGAGTTTCACGTAGAATAACGTCTACGTCTCTGCAGAAATCCACACGAGCGGGAGAACACCGAGCTTTTCGTCGCACGAAAGATCGGGGAAGGAAATCGTCTGCACCTTGCACTTCCACGGACTGCTAGGTCTGCGCTAGGAATAGCAACACCGGCGACTATCGCCGGAAAGTAGGTCGGCGGAGCGAACAATCGGCGGAAGCAGAACTCTTCCGTCCGGCGGGGTACGGGATGCGGCGGATCGGCACGGCGGAACGCTTCCGTCGGGTTCTATCCGGCCGCAGGAGAAAAACACACATTCACATATCCTCCCAAAACCCTAAGTCCTTATTTATACCAAAGGTATAAACAGACCTAAAAGAATCGCTATCCTCAGACCACACAGCATAGGATTTCAGAGTCATTCGCCGGGAATGAACTCCAGGTTCGGTGAGAATCAGATCCAGATTCGGCGAGAATCAGATCCAGATTCGGCGAGAATCAGCAGACAGATTCGGCGAGAATCATCTGCAGAATCGTCGAGAATCAAGAATAGAATCGTCGAGTATCACCAATCGTCGGGAATCAAACATTTCGATTCTCGATGAATTCGTCGAGAGTCGTCGAGTCATACTCGACGATTCTCGACGAATCATTCGCGACGAATGATTCTCGACGAACTCGTCGAGAGTCGTCGAGTCATACTCGACGATTCTCGACGAATCTCCTTGGCAACATTTGCCTGACCCCCCCCCCCATTCTGTATGGTGATTGTTAACCTTTACCAACACAGTCAATCTTCCAACTTCTCCACATGCTCTTATGTGCGACCCTGCAGGCTCATATCGCGTTGACAGTGAGATTACATGTTTGACTACTTCTAGATCACCATGGTAACTCCAACATCAACGCCTTTTGCTACTGGCCACGGTGTTGAGTGAGTGGAGCTCACTCAACGCCCTTTCCGTTGGCCACGACGTTGAGTGAGTGGAGCTCACTCAACGCCCTTTGTTGCTGGCCAGGGCGCTGAGTGAGTGAAGCTCACTCAGCGCCCTTGATGATTACGGCGCTGAGAGAGTGAAGCTCACTCAGCGCCGTGCCTTCTCGCCCGCCTCTGGCCAAGGGCGGGATCTCGCCTGCTCCCAAGCGGGAGCTCCTCCGATGCGAGTGCTCTTATGACCTTCAAACCCGAGCTAACTTGTGTGCGTGTCCAACCCCAACCGTAATGCATCTAAGTCCCATCCAGCGAATATGGGATTGTACAAATGACTTATTAAATGGTCCAGCTAAATGGCCTATTTTAATAAATAATTGTCAATTAGAAACTCTAATGTCTAAAGACTTTAATGGTAATATGGTATATAATTATATATTGAATATCACTTATTGCTTATTAATAATATTTATGGTCAAAGCACAGTAATTAGTACAAAATGCCAGAAAAGTCCTATGTAATAACCATTAATTACTATATGTTGCGGAGTAACTCGATGCTCCGATCGGATCAGATTAATTTGGACCGTCTTAGCTCGCGGAGTGGTCGAGCGTGCATACAGTCAATTGGAAATGAGAGGTTGACACAAGATGTGATGACGTGGAAAAACCCTCAAATGGGTAAAAAATCACGTGACCGGGTCTGTGCTCCCGGTCATCTTTTTCTTCAAGAGAGAGCTCTGTCGATCTCCTCCCTCAAGTTACCTTCCAGCCACCACGAGCCACCAGCGCGCCACCAACACTCCACCAGGAGAGAAACGCCCAGGTCCCGGAGCTAGCGGAAGGAGGAAGACGACCCCTGCAAGCAAGTGCGCTCCGCTCCCAACATCGGAGCTTTATTACCATCCCACACATTTCAACATCCAAGTCATTCCTGCGGCGCAGTCTGTTGCCCGCGAGGAATCGCAGTCTTACTCTCTCACCCCCGAGCTGTAATGAGAGCGGTATGTCGCCCCGATTTACCAACACACTGTAATCACCAGAAGCTAGTGGACTTTGATCGGCACAGACCCGGTCACGTGATTTTTTACTCATTTGAGGGGTTTTTCCACGTCAGCACATCTTGTGTCAACCTCTCATTTCCAATTGACTGTGTGCACGCTCGACCGCTCCGCGAGCTAAGACGGTTCAAGTTAATCCGGTCTGACCGGGGCATCGAGTTAGTCCGCAACACTACATATTGACCTTTAATATTTAGAATTAATAATAGAAAATCATAGGATACTATTAACTCAATATCATTTTATTATTTTCTCGTTTTATCTCATATTTCTTCGAAGGTATTAACGAATCAAATCAAATCGAATAACTCTAAAATTAAATTCAAATTTGACATAGAATGCAGATGTTGGGATTAAGATTTGAATTCGATCGAATATTCGGTGTCGGACTCGTCATGAAATATTGGATTTGAATTTTAGTTCGAATTCAGATTTGAACATCAATTCAAATTCAAATTTTATAATATTTAATATAATATGCAAATGGATTAATTATATTTAATATATATATATATTTATATATATATATATATATATATATATATATATTAAAAAAAATATTTTGATATTCATGACCAATTCAAGAATCCTTCAAATATGAAAAAATTATTTAGAATAAGATTCAAATTCGAAAAATACGGATTTTAATCGAATTATTCGCAAACTTTACTATTGGTGAACAGCTATAGTCGGAGGTACTGTCTTGATTGCGTGTCTGCATACTCATAAACTTGATTACAATTATAATTATCCAAAATAGGATTGTAAAATGTATCTTCGTGATCAACAAAGTAGATGATTTTATTTACTATACATGACAATCATAAAATAAAACAAAAAATTGTATGTCATATTCATAGATCTAGCATACACAGTGTACCCAAGCTACAGTATGCGGCGGCAACAATACTTAATCTTTCTCAAGTAATTGTTGGGCAATGTTGTCAACGTACAATGAGCATCGGATGGGCAGACCTTGTCTACGTATGTTCGACCGTGCGTACGAGCTTGAACATCATCGATTAGATCTTCAACATAGCATGTGTGTACTCTTAGTGGGTGGTTTATTATAGAGTACAGTTTCATTATTGATGTAACATTCCCGCACTTCTAGGCCCCCTAAAGTTAGGATTAGGGCTTGAGTAGTGCATGGACGCCCTAGTGTGATCCTAGCTTAGGTTGAACTTAGGGAAAACTGCTATGTGCACCTCCAATGTGCACAAGTCAACCCCAAGGTCAAGCGTGATCAAATTAACCCCAAAGACTAAATGAGAGCTCAAGCCAACTCTAGTGGGCTAAGGCCTTGCCCAAGGCCCATTCTAAGCCCCACTAATTTTTCAGATTTATTTAATCTAATTTATTATTTTAATTAAGTGAATTAATGATGGTAATTAGGAGGGAAGTTTCATTTGGAGGGGAAATAATGGAGGGAGGTCAAGTGACACTCCCTTCTTCTTACCCAACCCTTCCTTTCATCTTCCCTAATGAAGAGAATGAGGTTTCCAATAGTTATAGGTTGGCCACCATTAAGGAGGGCCTTTAATGGCCATGACCATAACCCTCATAACTTGAATCTTCTATATAGAGGCTCTCAAAGCTTAATTCGATCCTTTCATCACGTTTAGAAGGCCTCAAGCAGACGAAAATAAACTCTTGGATTGCTGCAAATGGTGGAGAATTGAGATTGGGAGAGATTCGCCGGAAAACACCAAAAACCATAGCCACCCGCCGGAGTAACCGCATCCAAGCCCGAAATCAGGCATGTTTCTCCTCCTCTCCCCTTGTGCTAGTATCCTTGATCCAATAGGAGAGAAATTGGGCTCAACAGAGCCCGATCCAATGTGAGCAAAAATAGAGATTTTTGGAAAATTCCATGGTGGCGGGTTTGTCGGAAACCACCACCTTCGGCGGCCAAACCATCATCGGGCGATAGCCACCACCTCAACGGAGGTGGTGGAGGCGGTGGCCGGCCGGGGAAGTGGCTGAATGGCTGGCAAATGGCTGTAGAAAAGCTACAGGTCGGGTGGATCCCGTACCTTTGCTGGAGGAGGAAGACACAATCTTCACCCTTCATTTGTACTTAAATTGATTATTATATATTTTTGTCCCTTTAATATGCACTCTTTGAATAAGAAAAATGAGACACTTAGGAGCTGAACCATGAAAAGTGCCCAACATGAAAAAGGTAGCCATGTGAGTCTACTTTAATTATAAATTTAAATCAGATCATTTAGAATATTGTAGCTCCCTGTAGGGCAATTTTTGTGGGACTGGTTTTTAGGGTAGGACAATCATTATTTTCTTAATAACTTTTATTTGGCTAAGGGGATTGATATGATATTTGGGGCATGTAAGCATATACCATAGATACACCTACAGTCCAAAAATGAGAATTTGTGGACAATATTTTCCTATGGTTTCAAGAAAAATGTGATTTTTCATAAAACTGAAATATTTTGGTGAAAAATAATTATTTTAACCCCAAATTTTGGTGAGAGGTTCATTAGGGAGGTATAAGGCTCTGATAAATATTTCAGGTCTTTTGGACCCTTGTAAGTTGGTGGATCCTACTTGCAAGTTGTTATGTTGTATGTGATGTGGTGTGCATTTAACCAAAAATGTATATCTTGTGAATTTAGCAAGATTGGCTAGGTCAAATCCATGAAATTTTATACATGTAATTATTTAGTGAAAGTACACCTCCTCATGAAATTTTAGAACATTTGAAGTTGATTTGCTTAGAAAATGAATTAATTAGTATTTTTGTTACGTATATGTATTAGTGAAATAAAGGTGACTAAAATATTTACAAAAATTATGAAACATTGCCAATAACAATTATTTAGTATGATAAACACTGGATAAATTAATTGAAAATTTTGAAAGTCAGAATCTTAGAGTTGCAGTTATAATTATCATTTTTTGCCTCTTCTATATTATTGAGATAATTGTGTTCAAATTGAGTTATAAAATTATACATTTTTGGAATAAATAATTATTTATCATTTGTAACCTCCAGTAATCTTTCTGAAATTATTTGATGAATATGTATAGTACTTCATGTGTAACATGACTTAGTGGACCAGATTTTTGTAATTAGAAATTAAATATCAAATATTATTAGAATGATGTGAAATTTGGTCCAGAACCATTATTACTCAAGATGATGTTAGGATAATTTTATCTTGTTAGTTTAATAACGAAAAGTGACACTTCATGTTCAAAATCACATGTGAGAAAATTATAATAATTACTGACTATTTTAGGAAAATTATAAATCTCTGGAATTAGATCTAAGATATCATGATAGATCTCAGGAAATAATCTTAAGTCATAGGGTCAAGAATTTGGAGGATTTCTATTCATACACACATACAAGTTCAGGTCTGCATTTAATAATTTTGAGAAATTAGTGTTTTCAGCAGTTGTTGTTTTTGAGAAGTCGCACACTTAGTAACCCTGGGGGTATATTTGATTAAAGGTAGCATAACATTACTAAGTGCCTTGAGAAAGAGAGCGACGGGCTTCAGCCCATCATAGTTCATAGTACCGCTGCGAGCTCTCACAGGGTAGACCTCGAGAAGTCCAATGTTAACCATAAATCGCTAAGTAATCCAAAAGTTAGACAAGAGTAGTCTGATAGGATTAATGAATGTTATAGCGATCTCACCCATGTGTGGGTTGGAGTAATATATGGCTTATTGGTCCTACGAGCTGGCGGCTCGGGTTGTTAGTCGATATTAGGACGGATTGATCCCGCGAGCTAGAGGCTCAGGAGGGTATTGTTATACCTGATTTGTGTTTATGTGATGGGTCACTCAGTACTGTTCCAGTTGGCACACCGACGGAAGTACGATGACTCTGGTGCAAATTGTAGATCTTTAGGGAGACCGGTGAGATGTTTATACCGAGGTCTGGAGGACTATGTCCCCTAAAAGCACACCCGACTACAGAAGACTGGTAGTTGTCAACAAGAGTACGCAGGAGTTCCACCGTGGTGTTCTTAGCGTTGAGGCGTACGAGAGGTCTAGGCCTGGTAGTTTGTCTGCCTGCCTAGGAGTGGAGACACCCGCTCCACTACCACTGTGAGCTACGACAGTTAGTACCTGAGAGGTTGGCCACCTCCCAAAAGTGGGGATGCTTGAAAGGTCTGTGCACAGAGTTGTGTGTGTAAGTTACATAATTATTGCATTGTATAACATGACTAACATACACACTTGCAGATCTCCGTCATATAAATTGGTATGAGCTTTTTTATATGATGAGTTATAATTTTAGAAATATTAACTTATATGTTTGTATGAGCATTCATATAAGTTAGGGTACGCTTCTGTGATGGTAGTATAGTTGTTTTACTTTACTTGTATTACTTAGCTCTTCTTACTGTACTTTTATATTGTACTAGTCGTTGGTCTTCTTTACTGCTCATACTGATATAGAACTGCTAGAAAATTATATATATATGTCACTGTCACCTGCTTGTACATTCTGCTATTATTGGTCCTCCACTTTCTTCCTCCCGCGCGGTGTCTAGGAGTCACGAGGGTGAGGCGGGGACGAAGCAACTTAGTTTAGTTTGACTGACGACGTTTGACGACATTATTTTAGGGACACGCGGTGACGCCGCCGCACTTCGACCGGGCGGAGCTTGAGATTGAGACACCAGGATCTGAGGAGCCGGAATCGCGCACTACTACTACTACTACTACTACCCGTCGTCAGTTGATGGTCATATGGTTTAGCTTCCGCATTTTTAGTTGAGAGAGAGATATTTTATGATGACTATGTACTGGGCATAAGCCCTATTTCTTGCACTTTCATTTATCTCATGTAGACATCTATTTAGTTATTTATATATCTATATTGTGATGTGTAGACTCGTTCATTTCTTCTTTCATTAGCTAGGTAAATAATCGTGCTTGCCGGCAGGATCGCCGTCTTGTGGCGATGACTAACTCGTAGTTGATGTCATTATAAGGCGACGGTCCTGTGCATAAAATCTCTCCTCGGCCGTGTCCAATTCCCGGGAGGAGGGATTTTACAATTGACAACTAAGCTTAACATATGGTGATAACTGAGGGAGCTGAAGAAGCTATTTTCTTTGGATGTTCGTTATAGCGACTCATTGGGCAATCACAACTTCGTCTCCGCAAGTGATAGGCCTTCATATTCGTCCACGGCCTTGAGTTCTAGTTGTTCCTCTAATGCAAAGTTGACAACTGTTATGAAACGGTCACCAAGCAGATAATTTTCAGATCATAAAGAACGATAAACACAAAATAATAAGAAAAACATCATAAACAAAGAACATCAAAATATAAAGTGGTTCCCCGAAATTGGGTACGTCAACCGTGCAACCAAAATATTTTATTTCATTTTGTCAAGCATACAATACGACTAAAAGGAAGAAGAAAAAATAAAGCGAGAGATTAATGACAATTTTGAATCTTCCAAATCTGACCGTACACGTTGCGACGAGAAAGAGATCTGACGACAAGAGAAGAGAGGGCGGCTGAGAGTCGAGCATGCTGCCGCGCGCTGCAGCAACGAGGAAGAGAACTCCTGGTTCGGCCAAGACCGGTCGACCACTCTGCGCATTCTCTGTTGGCCGAAAATCTCTTCTTCTTGGGGGAAAAAATGGCCACGCCTTTACAGGTGTGAAGAACCCTAAAATCGGGTAGAGAGTTGGGACGGCTGGATCCAATCAAGGAAGGAGAAAAATCCCCTTCCAAAAAATCCCCTTCATCAGCAGAAGGAAATATATTCTACCACCAATGCTCCTCCAAAATTATCGGAATTTGGGGAATTCCAAAAGGAGGAACCACGAATTGAGCGGTCTCAAAAAAAATGCCGGCCAAGAAAGGAAAGATGCGTCATTATCGCAACAGACAACCACAAAAACAAAACAGCGAAACAGTAGCAGGGAGAAGTTAGCTTGAAGCAAATCAATTAGGACATGCAAGTTACATTTTCTTGTCAAATCATATTTCATCATACAGTAGAGAAGCTGTTTACCTTGCTTATAAGCATACAATTTTAAGTTAGAAGTGAGTTGACTGCTTTGTTTATCACTTACAAATTTCATCCCCTCTTGGTCCAAAATCCCCAACAAATTCAATTCCATGCATTGCTCTCTGTTTAACATTATGAAAACAGAATTTACATATCCATTCATTCATCAGCTAAGAGTGCAGCAGGGTCGCGCACAATTTCTGCGCAGATTTACTCACAAATTCTTCCTCGCGATCTTGCGTTGCAGTAGCTAGGCATCATGTGCTGCAGTTGATTAATCGTAGTTTCTGCATGATATTTGAGGTTAAAATTCGGAATAATGGTAAATACTAAGCAAAACATGCAAATTCAAACCTTATAATTTGTTCTTCATAAGATTTCATGCTTCTTTCTGCCAGAATATGTGAAGCAGCAGAATTGGGAATACGCCTTCTTTGAGTTTGCTGGTTTGGATTTTACGGCCTTTCTAGCGACCATCTCGGCCATGTAATGCACCACAGCCTATGCCAATTATAAAGAAGATGTGTTTTCAAAGAGTTTAGTCCCACATTCAAAAACTCATATGTATAGTCTTGTACTCACAATATAGATTCAGGCTCCTCTACTTGTTAACAAATTGGTGTTAGCTAAAATGCATAGATTCTAATATGATATCAGAGTCAAGTTAGGCCTAAAGGCCGTTCTCACATTAGTAAGGGTCAGAATGAGAGTGGTGAGAATGGGGTGATAGAAGATGGTGAGAGGTGTCTGCGGACTGTAAATAGACCAAAAATGGAGTTTTTGAGCGGGAGGTTCATCAAACTGTCTTTTTGAGTGGTGATGTTTTTCTTCCATCTAAAATGGTTCAAAAATGCACAAACAAACAGGCTCTGTTTGTTTCGGCGGTGGGAATAGGAGCAGTGAGAAATGGAGGGAGAGGGTTGTGGTCACTCAAAAACGGTAGGGGTGGGAATGGGGGTTGCTGAAAAAGTTTTTTTTAGCTGTGATTTCGGCAGCGTTTTAGTCCCAATGGAAGTGGAGTAAAAAAGCTAATTCAAACGGACCCTAAGTTTAAAAAAAACAATGGCGGTAAAATAATACTAGTAACAGTTACCTGAGCTCCCATCTCTGCAACATTTTTGGGAGGAACCTCTAAAGGATTCTCCTCCATTCGAAGAACACAGAGCTGCGTCAGCATGCCGAACGAATCCGGCAAAACTTTGATCTGGTTATTACTGATATCCAGCTCCTCCAACATCTCGAAATTTCCGATGGCCCTCGGAAGGGACTGAAGATCAGCGAAATTGTTTCCGACGTTCAGCTTCACAAGCGTAGTCACAAGACACAAGCTTTCCGGCAAAGACTCGAGCTCGTTGAAGCTGGCATCGATCTCCCTCAATCTCGACAGCGAAGCCACCGTCGTCGGCAGCCCCTTGATGTTGTTGTACCTCACGGAAATCACCTCTAAAAATTCAAGCCTTCCGATTGCCTCCGGCAGGCATTTGAGGTGATTGTAGTCTGCTCGAAACTCGGCGAGCGACTTGCAGTTGCCAATTGTGTGTGGAATCTCCTCAATATTGTTTGCTTCTATGTTGAGCTTCTTTAAGTGTATGAGCTGGCCGATTGCATCTGGGAGAGAGGAGAGCTTATTTGAACTACAGTTGAGTTCTACTAAATTTACGAGTTTTCCAAGAAACATGGGAAGTGAGCTGATCTGGTTGGCCGCCATGTTGAGGTGGGATAAGCTTAAGAGATCTCCCATGGAGTTTGGGAGCTCCGTTATTCGGTTCGCTCGAAAGCTGAGTTCTGTGAGGGAAGAAAGGAATCCAATTGCAGTTGGAAGGGAAAGCAAGCTGTTTTCAGAGAGATTGAGGGTGGTGAGAGATGAAAGCTTTGCCATTGAATTTGGGAGCCAGTCCACCTCATCCATCAGCTTGTTCTGAAGATTGAGATCACGGATGCCTTTCTTCGAAGAGATTTCGATCAGGCTCGCTAGTTTGATCAAATTCAGCTTTTCATTTTCATGGCCTGCAGGTTTACAATCATCAGTGACGAATTTAGCACGAATCAGAAGCGTTCATGATAACTAGCTTGTGCTCTCATAATTTCATTAGAGGGACCTTTAATAACACTTGAATTATTAAAGAAATTTCTGCTGTATTAGCAATTTAGGATGCATACTCAAAAATCTGTAAATTAGTTCAAATCCCTGCGCGCACTTAGTTTCTTTTTCGTTATTTTTGTACTTTGTGTTTGTAACGGAGATGTGACTTGTCACCCTCCGAGGAATCATCTCAAACTTTTCTAAACTCCAACAATATAGTGGATTTTGGCCCGGCACAGATCCGGCCACGTGGTTTTTCACCATTTCCGGATTTTCCACGTCAAAAAAAGCTTTTTGTCACTTGCTATTGTTTTTTTTACTGTTTGCGCGCCCGGTCCAATTCCTAGCTAAGGCGACCCGATTCTCCGGACCGGGAAAAAACTGGGTGACCCGCAACAGGAGCAAACTAATGAGATTAGTTTCAGTGTTTTGTTAAATGGATTTCTTAAAACATCTTAATGATCTGTAATAACTCAAACACCCTCAAAAGCTGAAGTGTTCAATTTCTCGCACTCCTATAATTTATGGCTCATGATTCTCTGTGTACTCTTGTTGCATCTATTTAATTCCACTTCTCTACCTTATTTCACTGATATTTTTGGTACAATGGATCAATACCAACTTAGGTTTTATTTGGCATAACACTATTACCTCTAAATGCATTAGTTTTTTAATTGATTAGTTTAAATGCATGAATTTCTTAGTTATTCATCCATTCGGTTCAATGGAGGACCAAATGCATGTTCTAAAACTTTGTAAGTAATCTACCAATAAAATGTATGTTTTTATCTTGAGGGTCATCGGCCTAGCAGAATATTTCCGTTGAAATTGTTGAAGTAGGAAGTGGGCGGTCGGGATGGTGCAGACCGTCGAGACAGCGTGCGGTTAGCGCGGATAGGATTGGCGGATAGCCATGTTCTTGGCTATGGTTGTTCGCGGTCTGTCTTAGCAGGTTCCCTGTGGTATAAACCGTGTGGTTAGCTTTAGCTAACCGTAGACTGTGCGGTCTGGTATTGGAGACCGCGGAAATCAGCAGTCCGCTGCTTGGTGTGGTTAAGGTTCAGGTCGCGTGGCCAGCTTGTTATTTACTCAAGTCCACGCGGACTGAGGATGGTGCTCACACTGCTGCGCGGACTGGTGAACTTAACCGCACACACGGTCTGGTGTGGCAGTCCGCTTGTTGGACGGACTGGTGCTGCTAGCTGCCACGTCACTGACAGTTACTCTATCCCCCTGGACGGTGATGGTATCCGGTTGCCCGCCATAAATAGGGGTGTTGGCCTCGTCATAAATAATATAAACTGTAAGAACTGAAGCTCGGGATAAACTCGGCGGTTAAGTTTTTCTAACCATGCAGCTAAGTGAAGTTACCGGTTATTGTTGTGTTTGCAGATTGTGTGGCTAGCACTTGACAGTCAGGAGACTGGTTCTGAAGGCAGTCCGGATAGCTGATAGCAGTCGGCAGCGATTAGCAGCAGGTCGTGGATAGGCGACTAGCTGGTCTTCTTCCTTGGAAGTTTATCGACTTGATATCACTATTCAAATAAAGATGTTTGTTCAACTCGTGGTTAGGCGACCTTGGCGGTTAGGCGACCAGGAGTTACAATTAGGCGGCAGATCAGTTTTAGTTCAACTGTTCGCGACGACTTCAGCTTGTAGGCGACCTCGCGGTCAGGCAACCAGAAGTTGAGAACAGGGTTATCTTCAGCAGGCAATAAGGCAGTTCACGGACTGGGCAGTTAGCCTTGGCGGACAGGCGGCTAGGCGGTTACAATATACTGTCTGCCAGTTTCTTGTACTTGTCTTTTTTGCGATCTTCATCGGGTGTATGTCTTGCATTGTAAAAAAAACTATTAATTAAATTATGGCTCTTGTTCTTCTACTTGCTTCTGGTTTATTTGGCTTGATTGGTTTTTCCTGCAACCTTCCCCGCTTCACAAAATTTTACATGCATCAGAGCAACAGATATTTGAGCAGTGATCAACCACTGGGATTTGCTTACTACCTTTGCAAGTTTCAAGTGAACCAGGTATATAACAATGGAAGGAGGTTATACAGGAGGTCTTAGATTTGAACTTCTAACGCAGGCTAACTTTAAAAAGTAGAAGTCATGCATGAAGAGCTATCTTTTTAGCGAGGACCTCTGGGAGGTCGTTGGTGGAGAAGACAGACAAAAGGTGATTGTTGCTGATGGAAATGCTCAATAAGTGAGAGCTTTAAGGAGAATAAACGCGAAGGCTGAGTTCATTCTGAAGCGGGTGATATCACCTGAGCTATTTGACCGCATCATCGGATGTAGGTCAGCTGCTGAGAACTGGACAACCCTTGATGAATTGTTTAACAAGAAGAGCGTAGCTCGATTACAGTTCTTAGAGAATGAGTTGACGAAAACAACTCAGTGGGATCTGTCAATATCATCTTTCTTTTTAAAGATGAAGAACCTCTGCGCTGAGATTTTAGCATTGGACCCGGAAGAGCCTATCTCAGAGGCAAAGCTGAAGAGACACATTATCCGCGATTTGTGTAAGGAATATGTGGCCATTGTTACTTTTGTGCAGAGCTGGGCCAATCGACCATCTTTGCTTGAGCTGAAAAATCTGTTGGCTTTGCGGGAGAGCTTGGCAAGGCAGATGACTGAAGTTTATATCTCAGAGGGAGTTAGTGAGGTTCTTTACTCTGGTAAGAAGAAAAGATGAGACAGGAAGAAGAAGACATTTGTGGATGATGGTCCTTCAACTTCATCTCAGCAGGAGAGGAGCAAGAATTCTAAGCAGAATGAAGAAAATAAGGACGGACCAATGTACTACAAGTGCAATAAGCTTGGTCATATCAGAAAGGACTGCATAGTCAATCTTCAGTCGGGGCACGCTGCGGATAAAGAAGGAGCTGAATCCAGGAAGGAAGAAGGCGGATAAGGGACTATTTGACCGCATTATCGGATGTAGGTCAGCTGCTGAGAACTGGACAACCCTTGATGGGTTGTTTAACAAGAATAGCGTAGCTCGACTACAGTTTTTAGAGAATGAGTTGACGAAAACAACTCAGTGGGATCTGTCAATATCATCTTTCTTCTTAAAGATGAAGAACCTCTGCACTGAGATTTTAGCATTGGACCTGGAAGAGCCTATCTTAAAGACAAAGCTGAAGAGACACATTATCCGCGGTTTGTGGAAGGAATATGTGGTCATTATTACTTTTGTGCAGGGCTGGGCCAATCGACCATCTTTGCTTGAGCTGAAATATCTGTTGGCTTTGCGGGAGAGCTTGGCAAGGAAGATGACTGAAGTTTATATCTCAGAGGGAGATAGTGAGGTTCTTTACTCTAGTAAGAAGAAGAGATGAGACAGAAAGAAGAAGACATCTGTGGATGATGGTCCTTCAACTTCATCTCAGCAGGAGAGGAGCAAGAATTCTAAGCAGAATTAAGGAAATAAGGACGGACCAATGTACTACAGGTGCAATAAGCTTGGTCATATAAGAAAGGACTGCATAGTCAATCTTCAGTCGGGGCACGCTGCGGATAAAGAAGGAGCTGAATCCAGGAAGGAAGAAGGCGGATGAGGGAACTGATTTATGACAGATATGACGACAACGTCGGTTCGTGTCATAGCCTCCATCAACTATCAAGAGGACTGGATCGTGGACTCGAGATGTGGTCATCACCTCACCATGGACGATTCAAAGTTCTCTTCTTTGCAGACGTATACAGGTAATGACGTTATCATCACTGCTGATGATATTGTGCATGCAGTGGAAAAATAGGGAACAATTTCTTTAGGCAGTGATAAGGGGTCACTCACTTTGCATAATATTTATCACATGCAGGAAATTTAAAAAAAATCTGTTCTCGGTGACCAATGTTGTGTATGCTGGCTATCACGTTCTGTTCAGCCCGACAGAAGTGAATTTCTCTGGAATGTGTCAGCAGTGAAAGCTGGCATGACTCATGTTGGGAGGAAAGTAAAACGCTTGTTTGTTTTGTCATCAAGTTCTTATGTTGAAAAAAAGAGGGCTAACGACAGCGCGGTTATCTGGCATGAAAGGCTGGGACATGTCGGGATGAACAAGCTGAAAGCTATGACGACAAGAGGTCTAGTGAAAGACCTGCCTAGTCTTTTATCTCTTGGTGACGGTCATGTTTGTGTTGGGTGTCAATATGATAAGGTTCATCGTCTTGCATTTGATAAATCCCTGTCCAGGTGCAAGACACCATTAGAATGCATCCAAGTGACCTGATGGGACCGACCATCACCCCTAGTCTTGGAAGCAACCGATATATGCTGGTTTTGGTTGATGATTTCACTAGATATACATGAATATATTTGTGAAGGAGAAGTTAGATGTATTCGAGAAGTTTGTGGAGTTCAAGTAGTTTGTGGAAGGCTGACTGAATCTACAGATTAAGAAGTTGAGAACAGACAATGGAGGAGAATTTACTTCAAATGAGTTCCTCAACTTCTGCAAAAAGTATGAAATCCAGAGGGAGTTTCCTTGTGCGCATACTCCACAACAAAACGGTATCAACCAGATGTCGTTGAGGAAAATTCGTCATCTGACAGAGACTTGCAAGTGTTGGCTTCACTCCAAAGAAATTTCCAGAGCCTTTTGGCGGAGGAAATGACCTGCAGAGCTTATGTTATCAACTAGATGTCGTTGAGTCCAGACAACATGAAGTCTCTGCATGAGCTCATGTTCAAGGAGAAGCCAAGCGTGGGACACCTTCGGATGTTTGGATCCACCTGCTACGTGCATGTTTCAGATGCGCTCAGGACGAAGCTGGATGCAAAAGCAAGGAAGCTTGTCTTCATTGGCTACGACGAGCGGAAGAAAGGTTGAAAATGCACGGATCCTAAGAAAAAGAAATTTGTCGTCTCAAGGGATGTGGTATTTGACGAGTTAATGTCATGTCAAGATAGTTCCTCTGTGGAACTACATGAGAGCAGGGTGGATGACAGACAACAAGAAGTTGTTGGCGATCTTCTGGTGAAGTTTCCTGTGAGTCCAGGAGCTCCGGTTTCATCTAGCTCAGGGGAAGGTGCTTCTGGTTCAGGAAGTAGGTGAATCAATGCTCTTAGCGTGCCCGAAAGAAAAGCTGATGCGGAAGAAACAGCAAGTGTGGTGGATCATTGTCAGGCTTTGCGGAGGTTGAAGAAGACCATTATTCCACCAGCTCGGTATAGAGATGGGAACATGCTGAGTTTTGTCTCTTGTTTCTTTATAGGCTCTCTGGATGAGCGGAAGTCGTCATGCTTTGAGAACGTCACTAGGATTAAGGAGTTGGAAGATGACATGGATGAGTAGATGACCGCCCTCAAGAAGAATGAGACTTGAGATCTTGTGTCCAAGGTCGATGACATGACTCCTGTTACCTACAAGTATGTTTATAAACTCAAGAAGAAGGATGACGACAACATTGAGCGGTACAAGGTTGACCCTATAGCTCGGGGGTTCTCCTAACAGTATGGATAAGACTACGAGGAGACGTTCAGTCCGGTGGCCAAAATGACCTCAGTACGAGTGGTGATTGCCTTGATGGCTTGCCAAGGTTGGAAGATTTGACATCTTGACGTGAAGAACGTGTTTCTTTACGGATAGATTGACAAGGACATTTTCATGGTCCAGCCTCCTGGATATGTATCTGAAGAACATCTTGGACAACTCTGTAAACTGAAGAAGACCCTCTATGGCTCGAAGCAGACACCTCGGGCGTGGTACGGAAAAATCGCAGAATAACTCCAATTTTGCGGATTATCTGATTTTGATTCTGATTCTGATTCAAGCCTATTCGTTAAGAAGAGGGGGAGCTTCAGGTATTGATACTGCTATATGTTGACGATATGATCGTACGGGAAACTCGGAAGAAGAGGTAGCTAGGATCAGGGCAGAGCTATCTATCAAATTTGAGATGAAGGATCTAGAGGAGCTCCACCATTTCCTTGGTCTTGAGGTAGAGAGTAAAACGAACGGTGTGTGCGTTTCCCAAAAAGGCTATACTGAGTGGATCGTGAAGCGGTTTGACATGCGGGAGAAAAAGAGCAACTCTACTCCACTGGAGGTTGGTCTTAAACTTCAACGTGATGAGGGAAGAGTTCTTCCAAATCCCTCGATTTTCCGGACTTTGGTTGGGAGCCTGATATATCTGACGATTACAAGGCCGGATATTGTTTATGTTGTGGGCCAAGTAAATCGATATATGCAGGAGCCGCGAAAATCTCATCTGGTAGCGGCAAAAAGTATCATGGAATATGTGAAATCCACCACAGATATGAGTCTCTTTTATGAGAGCGACACGAACTTCAACCTATACAGTTACACGGATGTTGATAATGGGGGAGATACCGATGATCGAAAGTCGACGTCTGGTTATGTGTTTATGTGCGGATCGGCAGCTATCTCATGATGTAGCAAAAAACAGGATTCTGTGTCCATCTCCACCACCGAAGCGGAATACAAAGCGTCTGTCTTGGCAGCTCAGGAAGCCATCTGACTAAGGAAGATTGGCGGAGGAGATCTATGAGAAGGTGTGAGTTCCTACTCTGCTACATGATGACAACGAGAGTGCTCTCAAACTGATGACTAATTCAGTTTGCCACGTACGGACAAATCACATCGAGATCGAGCATCACTTCGTTCGGAAGAAAGTGTTAGAGGGATCTCTGATAGTGAAATACATGTAGATCCAGGACAATGTCATTAACCTCTTCACAAAGCCCCAGTCGAAGGGACCATTTGTGCAGTTACGGGGACTAATTGAGCTGACTTCCACTTCCCACTTCAAGGGAAAGTGTTGAAATTGTTGAAATATGAAGTAAGTGGTCAGGATGGTGCAGACAACACAGACCGCTGAGACCGCGCGCGGTTAGCGCGGATAGGATTGACGGATAGCCAGGTTCTTGGCTATGGTTGTTCGCGGTCTGTCTTAGCAGGTTCCCCGTGGTATCAACCGTTCGGTTAGCTCTAACAAACCGCGGACTGCGCGGTCTGGTATGGGAGACCGCGGAGACCGACAGACCGCCACTTGGTGTGGTTAAGGTTCAGGTCGCGTCGACGGCTTATTATTTACTCGAGCCCACACGGACTGAGAATGGTGTCTGCACTGTTGTGCGGATTGGTGAATTTAACCGCACGCGCGGTCTGGTGTGGCAGTCTGCTTGTTGGGCAGACTGGTGCTGGTAGCCTATAAATAGAGGTGTTGGCATCGTCATAAATAACAGAAACTGTAAGAACTTAAGCTCGGTCGGCAGTTAAGTTTTTCTAACCACGGGGCTAAGTGAAGTGATCGGTTATTGCTGTGTTTGCAGATTGTGTGACTAGCACTTGGCAGTTAGGAGACTGGTTCTGAAGGCAGTGCAGATAGTTGGTAGCAGTCGTCGGCGGGTAGCAACAGGTCTTAGATAGGCGACTAGGCGGTCTTCTTCCTTGACATTTTACCAGCTTGATATCACAGTTCGTCATTGGCGGACTTAGTTGCTGGTCAAATAAAGTTGTTCGTTCAACTCGCGGTTAGGTGACTATGAGTTACGGCTAGGCGTCAACTCATTTTTAGTTCAACTGTTCGCGACGACTTCAGCGGTCAAGCAACTTCGCGGTCAGGCGACCAGAAGTTGCGGACAAGATTATCTTCAGCAGGCAATAAGGCAGTTCGCGGACAGGGCGGTTAGCTTTGGCGAACATGGGGCTAAACGGTTACAGTGTGTTGTCCGTCAATTTCTTGTACTTGTCTTTTTTGTGATCTCCATCGTGTGCATTGTGAAATCATATATCGCAATGTGATCTCCATCGTGTGCTTGGATGTTAATAAGAGAAACACAATCTTACTTCCGAAGGTCTGAGAGCAAGGGATCCTTGAGCTACATATTTCCAGTGCCCGTAAACATGAGAGCAGGGGATCCTTGATGCGGTCTGTCTTGTTTTGGATTTCTCAATTTGATTGTATTTTTGGGTTTTATTTTTGTTTGTTTTAATTATTATCTAGTGTGATTAGTCAAATGCCAATTTCAATCCATGGTAGCATGTTTTATATCTTATTTTAATCAAATCTATTAAATGTTATCATTTTAATTGGAAAAATTCTGAACAACTACACAAAATTTGTGTGATCCTCTATTACTGACTTTAATTATCTACTAAAGTTGTTTCTTATCATGGAAAATAACTTATTTAAGTCTCACAATTTGCAGACATACATTATTTCAATCTCAATCCATAGGAGCACCTGTAGAATGTCGTCGCCCTCGCAGAATGTCGCCGCCCTCACAGACTGTCGCCGCCCTCGCTGAATGTCGCCGCCCTCGCCGAATGTCGCCGCCCCCGATGAATGTCGCCGTCGCCGAATGTCGTCTCCCCCGCCGAATGTCGCAGTCCCTGCCGAATGTCGTGTTGAAATTGTTGAAGTGGGAGTGAAGTGGAGGTGGGCGGTCTGATATGACAGACCGCGCAGACCGCAAAGTCCTTCGCGGACTGATGGATAGCTTTTGGCGGATAGCCAATTTTCGACTAGTTTGTTCTTCTCTCTTACGGTCTGGTTCAGCAAACACCCTGGAGAAGTAACTGGGCTGGTTCAGTGTCTGCTGAACTGTGCGATCTGGTTGCAGAGACCGACAGTTCGGCATTGGGACGTTGGTGGTTCAGGACGCGTTATTGAATTGATTAAGTTAACGTGGAATGGTTTTATTATCCGCTTGGCTTGGCGGACTGGTCTTTTTTTTGCCTATGTGGATAGTTGGTTTGTGGTAGACTGATGTTGGTGTCCATGTTTTGTGCGGATAGGTAATGCTAGTCGCGAATTGACGGACGATTATCCTATCATTATGGGTGGTGACGACACTCATCCTCGCGCCTATAAATAGAAGTCTCCGGCTCGTCATAAATAACAAGAACAGTGAGAACTTAGTTCGCACTTTAATCTTGCGGTTAAGATTTTCTAACCAGCGCGACTAAATGAAGTTGACTCTGTGCAGGCTGTGCGGCTATCATCAAAAGGCTAGGCAACTAGTGAAAGCTTGGTGTGAAACAGTTCGCGGATAACAACCAGCAGTTTATATCAGGTCGCAGTCTCAGCAGCCTAAAGTCCCTTTGTCGGGGTTGCGGCTAAATCGAGCAGTTCGCCCGGTCTATCAGCGGGTTCTGTTCAAGTTCATCAGCATTCAATAACAAGCGGTCCGCACGGCTAGTTGCGGTTTGGCGACTTGGGTGGTTTCGGCGGACAGGACTTACAGTTAGCAGTTGTGCGGCCTGGGCGGTTAAGTTTTTCAGACCGCGCGGCTACTTTTGCTTGTATTTTTTCTTCTTCCATCGGGTACATTGCGAAATCATGTCTCGCAATGCATGTCACACTCTGTAATCAGATTTTTGAATTCCAGATTAAGGTTGCGTTTGGCGCGACTTATCGCGGCTTATTTGCTCCGATGAGGTTGGACAAAAACGTCATTTTCATAGAATGTATATTTGGTATGACAAATGTTACTACCATTACAAAAAAAGAAACTAGTTTGAGGCATAAGATTTTGATATGACAATAACATTTTTGTACAACCTCATCGGAGCAAATAAGCCGTGATAAGTCGCGTCAAACGCAGCCTAAGACTCTTGTGCTTTTGTTGTGTTGAATTCTGCTCGCCTTTGGTTGTGGTTGAGTGTTCCTGCGACCTCTATCTCGATATCTCATAATTTTTTACATGATATTAGAGGGGTGTTGAGGGGTAAGCAGTTGATCAACTCAGAAGCTTGTTATTCCTTCTAAAAGTTCAAGTAATTCAGTTATAAGCAATGGAAGCCGGTTATGCAAGAGGTCTTGGAATTGAGCTCCTGACGCAGACCAACTTTAAAAAGTAGCGGTCCTGCATGAAGAGCTATCTGATTGGCAATGACCTTTGGGAGGTCATTGGTGGAGATGACAAGCAAGAGGTCACTGCTGCTACCGGAAATGCTGAGGAGGTGAGAGATTGGAGGAAGACGAAAGCAAAAACATAGTTTACTCTTAGGAGGGCAATCACACCGGAGCTGTCTAACCACATCATTAGATGTCGGTCAGCAGCTGAAATCTGAATGGCCTTGGATGGTATGTTTAATAAGAAAAATGCAGTTCGACTGAAATTCTTAGAGAATGAGTTGGTTAAGGTCACTCAAGGAGATCTGTCCATGTCATCCTTCTTTTTGAAGATGAAAAACCTCTGTGTTGAGATTTCGACGTTGGATCCGGAAGAGCCTATCTCAGAGGCGAAGCTGAAAAGACATGTTATCTACGGGTTGTGGAAGGAGCGACCTTTGTTACTTCTGTGCAAGACTGGGCCAATCAACCATCTTTTTTCGAGCTCGAGAACTTGTTGGCTTCGCAGGAGAGCTTGGCGAAGCAGATGACTGGAGTGTCGATCTCAGGGAGAGATGTCGAGACTCTCTTCTCTGGCAAGAAGAAGAGATGAGACAAGAAGAAGAAGAAGACACCTGTTAGCGATGGTCTGTCTTCTTCATCACAGTAGGAAAGGAGCAAGGCTCCTATGCATGATGACGGGAAGAAGCGGGGTGGACTTCGGTGCTACAGGTGTAGCAAGCTTGGTCATATCTGCAAGGATTGTAGAGTAAATTTTCAACCAGGGCATGCTGCAGGGAAGGAGGAGGCTGAGTCAAAAGCTGAGGAGGGAGGATGGGGGAGTGTCATCATGATGAGCACCTGTGTTCGTGCACTTTCCTCCATCAACTATCAAGAGGACTGGATCGTGGACTCGGGGTGTGGTCATCACCTCACTGGGGATGAGTCTAAATTCTCCTTTCTACAGGACTACAAATGTAACAATGCTATTATAACTGATGATGATATTGTACATGCAGTAGAGAAGGAGGAGACGATTTCTTTAAGCAAAAATCGGGTGACCACTCACCTTGAGGAGTGTGTATCACGTGCCGGGAATGAAAAAACCTCTTCTCGGTGACCAATGATGTTGACGTTGGGTATCACATTCTGTTTGACCCAACAGAAGTGAAGTTTCTCAAGAATGTGTCAGTTATGAAAGTCGGCGTCACTTATGTAAGAAAGAGAGTGAAGAACTTGTTTGTGTTGGCGACAAGTTCTTATGTTGATAAGATGAGGGCGAATGACAGCGTTGCTATATGGCATGAGAGACTAAGACATGTTGGGATGGATAAATTGAAGGTTATGACAGTGAGAGCCCCAGTGCATGACCTGGCTAGTCTTTCATCCTTAGGAGTCAGTCATGTCTGTGTGGGATGTTAGTATGAAAAAGTTCATCGCTGTCCATTTGACAAGTCACAAACCAGATGCAAAGCACCGTTGGAGTATATCCACGGTGATCTGACAGAAACCACCGTCACCCCCAGTCTCGGCGGAAGCAGGTATATGTTGGTTCTATTTGATGACTTTTCTAGGTATACTTGGGTACTTCATGAAGGAGAAGTGAGAAGCATTCAGGATGTTCGTGAAGTTCAAGGAACTCGTGGAGGGCCGAATCGATCTGCGGATCAAGAAGTTGAGAACAAACAATGAAGGAGAGTTCAACTCAAATGAGTTCTCTAACTTCTCAAGAAAGCACATAATCTGAAGGGAGCTTACTTGTGCACATACTCCATAACAGAACAGAGTTGCAAAACGGAAGATCCGTCATTTGACGGAGACCTGCAAGTGTTGGCTTCACGCCAAAGGCATTCCCAGAGCTTTCTGGGCTGAGGAAATGACTTGTGCGACATATGCCATCATCTGGATGCCCTTCAGTCCGAACAAAATGAAGCCTCTACATGAGCTGATATTCAAGGAGAAGCCCAGTGTGGAACATCTCCGGGTGTTCAGGTCAACCTGCTACGTGCATGTTCCAGACGCTCTCAGGACGAAGCTAGATGCAAAAACAAGAAAGCTAGTCTTCGTTGGATACGATGAGAGAAAGAAGTGCTAGAAATGCATGGATCCAGAGATACGGAAGTTCGTTGTTTCCCGGGATGTGGTATCTGATGAATTGACGTCATACCAGGGTACCTCATATGTGGAGCTACAGGAAAGCAGGTCTGACGGAGGGCAGGTTCAAGTTACTCAGGATCTTCTGGTGGAGTTACCTGTGTCACAAGGTGCTCCGATTTCATCTAGCTCTGTGTCAGAAGCTTCTGGATCTGGAAGCAGGGAGAGCGATGCTCCTGGTGTGCCTGAGAGAAGAGCTAGTTCAGAGGAAGCTGCGGGAGTGGTGGATCAGGGTCAAGCCCTGCGGAGGTCTAAAAGGACCATTATTCCACCGGCTCGGTATAGGGACGAGAATATGGTGAGTTTCGTCTCATGTTTCTTCACAGGTCCCTTGGATGAGCGGGAGCCTTCAAGATTTGAAAACACAACTGACATTAAGAAGTGGGAAGATGCTATGGATGAGGAGATGACCGCCCTCAGAAAGAACGAGACTTGGGACCTTATGCCCAAGGTCGAAGACATCACTCCTGTAATATGCAAGTGAGTTTACAAGTTGAAGAAGAAATTTGACGGCAGTATTGAGCGGTATAAGGCTCGCCTTGTAGCTCGTGTGTTCTCATAGCAGTACGAGGAGGATTATGAAAAGACGTTTAATCTGGTGGCAAAGATTACTTCAGTGCGGGTGGTGATTTCTTTGGCGGCTTATCAAGGGTAGAAGATTTCACAACTCGGCGTGAAGAATGTTTTCCTTTACGGCGAGATTAATACAGAGATCTTCATGGTGTAGTCATCGGGTTATGCATCTGAAGAACATCCAGGACACATCTGCAAGCTGAAGAAGGTCCTTTATGGTCTGAAGCAAGTGTCTCGGGCGTGGTATTAGAAAATCGCAGAATACCTCCAGTTCTGCGGTTATTTTGCTTCAGATTCAAGTTTGTTTGTTATGAAGATCGCATAATACCTTCAATTCTGCAGTTATTTTGCTTCAGGTCCTAGTATTGTTGTATGTTGACGATATGATCGTCACCGAGAACTCGGAGGAAGTGGTAGTAAGGCTCAGGACTGAGCTTGCTATCAGGTTTGAGATGAAGGATCTTGGGGAGCTTCACTATTTCCTTGGACTCGAGGTTGAAAGAAAGAAGAACGACATGCTCGTTTCCCAGAAGGGCTATGCGGAAAGAATCGTTAAGCGATTCGGCATCCGGGAAGGGAAGAGCAGTTCTACTCCTCTGGAGGTCGGTCTGAAACTTCGGCGTGATGAGAGGAGGATTCTTACTGATCCCTTGGTGTTCCGGGCTCTCGTAGGGAGTCTCATATATTTGACAATCACAAGGTCGGATATTATCTATGTTGTGGGTCAAGTGAGTCGATATATGGAGGAGCCGTGAAAGCCTCATCTAGTGATGACTAAAAATATTCTGAAGTACGTAAATTCCACTTCGGATATGGGCCTTTTTACAAGAGGGACACAGGCTTCAAGCTACATGGCTATACAGATGCTGATTATGAGAGAGATTATGATGATTGGAAGTCAACATCATGATATGTCTTCATGTGCGGGACAACAATTATCTCGTGGTGTATAAAGAAGCGGGATTTAATGTCTGTCTCTACTACGGATGCGAAGTACAAGATTTTGGCCTTGGCAGCTCAGGAAGTCATCTGGCTCAGGAGGTTAGTGGAGGACATCCATGAGGAGGTGCGGGGTCCTACTCTGTTTCACGGTGACAATGATAGTGCTCTGAAACTAGTTAATAATTTAGTTTGTCACGCGCGAATGGAGCACATCGAGATCGAGCATCACTTCGTTCGGGAGAAGGTGTTGGAGGGGTCTCTGATGTTCAAGTATGTGCAGAGTCAGGACAACATCACAAATATCTTCACGAAGTCGTTGTCGAATGAACCGTTTATTCGGTTACGGTGTTTGCTCGGGCTGGTTTCTACTTCCCACTTCAAGGGGACTGTTAAAATTGTTAAAGTGGGAGTAAAGTGGAGTTGGGCGGTCTGATATGGCAGACCGCAGAGTCCGCCGCGGATTGGCGGATAAATTTTGGTGGATAACCCATTTTCAGCTAGTTCGTTCTTCTCTTTTGCGGCTGGTTTAACAAGCACCCTGGAGAAGTAACCGGGCGGTTACCCTTGTCTAACCGTGGCTGTGGCGGTCTGGGTTGTAAGACCGTACAGTCCGCTTAAGCTTATCAGGATCTCTGACTCACAAGAAGGCAGACGTGTTGAAGCCGGAAAATTTTCCTACTCCAAAGATCGGATCTAGGCAGCCTAAGGTTACTGATTCTACGATCTGACATCACAGATCAAGTGGCTAGTGCGCGAAAGAGGAAACTATCTATAAACACACCCCAAGTGCTCCAGCTGGGAGGTCCCACCACGTACCCGGAAGTTTGGGAGAAACTTCCCCTCCGCAACCAAAAGGCTGGGCGAGGTACTATGTAGGCATGGATTGGGTGAGTATCCACTTGGGGGGACCTCAACCTCTTCCAAAAGTGTCATTTTTAGTACCCCTGAGGGTATATTTATAGAGACATCCTGGGGGAGTATAGACGAGAATCTAGCCTCTGCTAGCGAGTATCTAGGGCTACTCGCGAGGTACGCGCCCATACTCGTCCAATGGTCTGCGAATAGCCGTCTGTATGAGTACTTCTGATCTCGACGAATTACGGGTTATACACAATCCTCGCTTTTTTCGAGCTCGGCACGAGCTTGGAAAAATAATGTTGAACCCGTAGTTCGGAGAGATGAAGCCAGACGATGTGCTGCATGAGGTCCTTCCTAGGAGTGGAGCTCAACTGGAAGGGGAGAGAAGGTTGATACCTCATAGGAACCAAGTTCAACTGAATTGGAGAAGAGGTCGACACCTCGCAGGAGGGAGCTCAACCGGAGGTACAGAACATGGTCAACAACAAGCAGGAGCCGAGCTCAACTGGTGGTGGAAAATAGGTCGACACCTCGCGGGAGAGGAGCTCAACCGGAGGTACAGAACATAGTCGACACCAAGCAGGAGTCGAGCTCAACTGGTGGTGGAAAAGAGGTCGACACCAAGCAGGAGCCAAGCTCAACTGGTGGTGGAAAATAGGTCGACACCTCGCGGGAGAGGAGCTTAACCAGAGGTACAGAACATAGTCGACACCAAGCAGGAGCCAAGCTCAACTGGTGGTGGAAAAGAGGTTGACACCTCGCGGGAGAGGAGCTCAACCGGAGGTACAGAACATGGTCGACACCAAGCAGGAGCCGAGCTCAATTGGTGGTGTAAAAGAGGTCGACACCTCGCAAGAGAGGAGCTCAACCGGAGATACAGAATATGGCCGACACCAAGCAGGAGCCGAGCTCAACTGGTGGTGGAAAAGAGGTCGACACCTCGCGGGAGAGGAGATCAACCGGAGGTACAGAACATGGTCGACACCAAGCAGGAGCCGAGCTCAACTGGTGGTGGAAAAGAGGTCGACACCTCGCGGGAGAGGAGCTCAACCGGAGGTACAGAACATGGTCGACACCAAGCAGGAGCCGAGCTCAACTGGTGGTGGAAAAGAGGTCGACACCTCGCAGGAGAGGAGCTCAACCGGAGGTATAGAATATGGCCGACACCAAGCAGGAGTCGAGCTCAACTGGTGGTGGAAAAGAGGTCGACACCTCGAGGGAGAGGAGCTCAACCGGAGGTACAGAACATGGTAGACACCAAGCAGGAGCCGAGCTCAACTGGTGGTGGAAAAGAGGTCGACAGCTCGTGGGAGAGGAGCTCAACCGGAGGTACGGAACATTGTCGACACCCAGCAGGAGCCGAGCTCAACTGGTGGTAAAAAAGAGGTCGACACCTCGCGGGAGAGGAGCTCAACCGGAGGTACAGAATATGGTCGACACCAAGCAGAAGCCGAGCTCGTGAGTTGTTGCCTTTGCTCTCCAGCCCACCATCTTAAGCTATGAAGTCTTCTCGCAAAAATTCTTTCTTGGCTATTATCTACGCTCAACGCACCAAGTGTTGAAGCTGGGAAAATTTTCCTACTCCAAAGATCGGATCTAGGCAGCTTAAGGTTACTGATTCTACGATCTGACGTCACAGATCAAGTGGGTAGCGCGAGAGAGAGGAAACTATCTATAAGCACACCTCAAGTGCTCCAGCTAGGAGGTCTCACCACGTACCCGGAAGTTTGGGAGAAACTTTCCCTCCGCAACCAAAAGGCTGGGCGAGGTACTAGGCAGACATGGACTGGGCGAGTATCCAATTTGGGGGACCTCAATCTCTTCCAAAAGTATCATTTCTAGTACCCCTAAGGGTCTATTTATAGAGAAATCCTGGGGGGGGGGCATAAGCAAGTATCTAGACTCTGCTAGCGAGTATCTAGGGCTACTCGTTTATACTCGCAAGGTACTCGCACATACTCGCCCAAACTCGTCTCTGCTCGCCCAATGGTCTGTGAATAGCCGTTTGCATGAGTACTTCTAATGTCGATGAATTACGGGTTATACAAGACGGTTAGTGCAGTCTATGGAAACTAACCGAACAGTTCGCTGAACCTTCTCGGGCGGGTTGATAGCCAGAGTTCGTTGGGGGGGCATAAGCGAGTATCTAGACTCTGCTAGCGAGTATCTAGGGCTACTCGTTTATACTCGCAAGGTACTCGCACATACTCGCCCAAACTCGCCTCTGCTCGCCCAATGGTCTGTGAATAGCCGTTTGCATGAGTACTTCTAATCTCGACGAATTACGGGTTATACAAGACGGTTAGTGCAGTCTATGGAAACTAACCGAACAGTTCGCTGAACCTTCTCAGGCGGGTTGATAGCTAGAGTTCGCTGGATGTGTTGACTTGATCATGTGGTGACAAATTCGGTTTGTTGTCTAGTTTGCCTGGTTTCGCGGTTTGCTTCTGGTATTCGCGGAGATCGACTGTTTGACTAGACTTGCATATGGCCTTAGTCGCGGATAGCAGTATGCGCGGATTGGATGCAGAGACCGCTGCTCAGTGCGATTTGGTAGCTGAGTCCGGCAGTCCGCCGCTGGCATGATTGGATCAGTTCGCATGGTTTGGTTCCTGTGATGAGCGGTCTGGATCAGTGTCTGTTGAACTGTGCGGTCTGGTTGCGGAGACCGATAGTTCAACATTGGGACGTTGGTGGTTCAGGACGCGTGGCTGGATTGATTAAGTCTACGTGGACTGGTTTTGTTATCTGCTCGGCTTGGCGGACTGGTCCTTTTTTCCGCCTATGCAGATAGTTGGTTTGCGGCGGACTGATGCTGGTGTCCGCATTTTGTACGGATAGGTGATGCTAGTCGCAGATTGACAGACGATTATTCTATCGCTATGGGTGGTGACGACACTCCTCCTTGTGCCTATAAATAGTAGTCTCTGGCTCGTCATAAATAACAAAACCAGTGAGAACTTAGCTCGTACTTTAATCTTACGGTTAAGATTTTTCTAACCGGCGCGATTAAGTGAAGTTGACTTTGTGCAGACTGTGCTGCTAGCATCAGGCGGCTAGACAACTAGTGAAAACTTGGTGTGAAATAGTTCGCAGATAACAGTCAGCGGTTTACAGCAGGTCGCGGTCTCAGCGGCCTGAAGTCTCTTTCTCAGGTTTGCGGTTAAGTCAAGCAGTTAGTCCGGTCGATCAGCCGGTTCTGTTCAAGTTCATCAATATTCAATAACAATTAGTCCACGCGGTTAGTTGCGGTTTGACGATTTGGGCGGTTTCGGCGGACATGGCTTGCAGTTAGCAGTTGTGCGGCCTGTGCGGTTAAGTTTTTCAGACCGCGCGGCTTCTCTTGCTTGTATTTTTTCTGCTTCCGTCGGGTACATTGCGAAATCATGTCTCGCAATGTATGTCTCGCTCTGTAATCATATTTGTGAATTCCAGATTAATACTCTTGTGCTTTTGTTGTGCTGAATATTGTTTGGCTTTGGTTGTGGTTGAGTGTTCCCACGACCTCTATCTCAACTTCCTATAAATTATTTACATGTCGCCTCCCCCGTCGAATGTCTCTGTCCCCGTCGAATGTCACCGCCCCCGCCGAATGTCCCAGTCCCAGCCCCGACTAATGTCGATGTCCATCCGAATGTCGCCGCCCCACTGAATGTCGCTGCCCCGCCGAATGTCGCCGCCCCGATGAATGTCGCTGCCCAGCCGAATGTCCCCGCCCCGAGGAATGTCCCCGCCCGGATGAATGTCACTGCCCCGACGAATGTTGTCGCCACCGACGAATGTCGCCGCCAATCCGAATGTCGCCACCCGTCGAAAGTCGTCGCCCTGCCGAATGTCGCCGCCCTGATGAATGTCGCCCCACTGCTGAATGTTGCTGCCCGAATGTCACCGCTCCCCCCGAATGTCTCGGCCCCCTACAAATATCGCCGTCTCCAACGAATGTCGCCGCTCGCATCCACTGTCACTTGTGTGCGCATGTATGTATATATTGCTTTCTAGTTTCTAAGATAGGGTGCTAGTATTTTATATTTAGTAAATACGGCAAATAATTAATAAAAAAAATGCCATGAAAACAAACCTAAGGCTTTGATTTCCGGGCTGGCTTTCTTCAAATAAATACCAGTGACCTCGCCGACTCCAGCATTAACCAAGGATTTAAAAGCCGACCCATTCGATCTCAACAAAGGAAGGCACTCGGACGCTCTCTGAAGCAAATCGTCGAACACGTTGTGGAGGCCCTCAACATCCAGCAGCTTCATGGCCTCTCGCCTCTGCCCCTTGCTCTGAAACCGCACCAAACATCTCTGCATCTCCTGAAACACGGAGAAGAGCTCTTCGGGAATGTCAGAAGCGCTGACCTGCTTCCCTATGGCTTCAGTTCTCGACTTCTCCTCCGCGTCGACGTCGCTGATGATATCCATGGCCGCTTCGACTTCCTCAATGGCGGGGCGGGGAAGCAGGGACCGGTGGAGCCTCATGATCTCCTTGATGAGCTCGTCGGCGGAGTGGACGTCGGAGTTCATTGTGCGCCGCCGCCGCCGGGAGGAGTTCCGAAATGTTTGGAAGGAGTGAGTTTTGGGAGATGAAGGGGAGGTAGTTCGCCATTCACGGGAAATGGAGTGAGAAGCTCACCAACTTCACGAGATGCTTTGCTTTTTTATGGCAATTTTATGTTTTAAACATTATAAAAAGACCAATTTGCCCTCATGACAGCTTCAGAATTGCATTGATTAGTAAAAAGCATAGATATTTGGACTTTACAGTGTAGGTTCAAGGAGGGAAAAAGAAGTGTCAGACACAATCAAGAAAGAAAGAACAGAGAAGACAAGTTATTTTTGGATGCTTGAAACTTCATTGTTCTCTCTTCTTTATATAGCAAAAAAACAGCAGTTACACGTAACTATAACAGTTACAAGCTAAATATTTAAAGTAAACTAAATGCTAATTATAATAATAACTAGGAGCTATGAAACGGTAACCGAAACAGCATAAACTATTATTAGGAGAAGTAAAACTCTTGGGCAATTTTAATGGACCATCAAGGATTATTTCCAACATACTCCCTCCTAATCCGGATGTGTCCCAAGGTTGCGAACTCCTAACAGGTGTCGCAATGTTGCTAGCTTTGCTGCCGGCAAAGCCTTCGTCAGCGAATCCGCACGTTGCTCATCTGTGCGAACAAACTCCACCATGATCTGCCCTCCCTCGATACATTCACGTATGAAGTGAAATCTTGTGTCGATATGCTTACTGCGTCCGTGGAATACGAGATTCTTCATTAATGCGATCGCGGACTTATTGTCAACAAATAGCTTTACCGCATCACTCTTCTTTCCAGTCAGTTCGCCCAACAAACTTTTGATCCACAGTACCTGACATGCTGCTGCTGTTGCCGCCATGAACTCGGCTTCACATGATGACAAGGCAACTGTTTTCTGCTTCTGCGAGGTCCATGACACTAAGCATTCATTGACATAGAATGCCATGCCCCCGGTACTCTTCCGGTCATCGTTGTCGCCGGCTAGATCACTGTCCGTATACCCCGTGATCACCTCATCATCTCCTCCTCTGGTATACAAAAGACCATAGCCCATAGTCCCTTTCACATACCTGAGGATCTGCTTGATCGCCTTATGATGCATCACTGTAGGCCTTTCCATGAACCTGCTCAACACACCGACAGGAAAAGAGAGGTTTGGCCGTGTGTGAAGTAGGTACCTGAGGCAACCAATAACACGACGATACTCTGTTGCATCCACTGGTTGTCCCTCATGATCCTTATGTAGTTGTGATCTTGGTTCCATAGGAAGCTTGGTAGGATTACAATCAACCATCCCGTATTGAGTCAACAACTTCTTGGCATATGATTCCTGCTTGATTGAGATACCGTCTTCTCCTTGTTTGACCTCAATCCCGAGATAGTAATTGAGCAATCCAAGATCACTCATCTCGAATTCAGACATCATTTGTCGCTTGAAAACCGCAATCGCACCAGGGTCTTCTCCTGTCACAATGAGGTCATCGACATATACACCGACAATGACCCCTGCTCGACCTTTACCTCTCGTATACACAGCTTGTTCTTGGATACATTTTACAAGACCGAGTTGCTTCAAACTTTTATCAAGTCGTACATTCCAGGCCCGTGGTGCCTGTCGGAGCCCGTAGAGTGCCTTGCTCAATCTTAGCACCAAATGTTCCTTGTCCTTCACTATGAATCCCTTCGGCTGAGATACATATACTTCTTCCTCGAGCTCCCCATTCAAGAAAGCTGACTTGACATCGAGATGGTGAACTTGCCAGCCGCGATTGGCAGCAATGGCAAGAATGACGCGCACGGTGTCGAGTCTGGCCACTGGTGCAAACACTTCCTCGAAATCAATTCCTTGTCGTTGTACATACCCTTTCGCGACTAGCCTTGCTTTGTGCTTGATCACGTCTCCATCCGAGTTCTTCTTCTGTTTGTAAACCCATTTGAGCCCAATTGGCTTGTGTCCAATCGGTAGCTCTACGAGGGACCAAGTTTTATTTTTCTCAATAGACTCAATCTCCTTGGCCATAGCGTCCTCCCAAACTTGCTGCCCGGCGGCCTCATGGTAGCGGGATGGCTCCTCCATCTCCACGAGCATGGCCTCTCCTTCCATGTCAAGTTGCACTCTTGGAGCATCTCTCAGAATGTCGTCGATATGCCTGTAACGAACATGTTCGTCATCAGTACTGCTGTTCCCTCCTGATAGAGGTGTGGTCCCAACCGAATCAGGTGTGGCAAGATCATCTGCCAGCGATCCAGTAGATGTCGTCACCATCAGGGAGATTGCTGCCGTGAGTGTTGTAGTACGCATCCCAGTCGCTGGTCCTTCTGGCGACACCTCGCCGGCCAGTGGAGTTGAAGAAGTGGCTTGGTGAACATGTGTTGTAGGCGTTGATTCGCCTGCCATACCACCCATAGGCGGCGTAAAGTTTCCATATATCAACTCAGTGCCGCATTCCTCCTCGACAACAAAACAAGGAGGATCCACGTCTCCTGCACCTGTACTCCAGCACCACTTCACATTTTCTTCAAATTTTACATCACAACTTACATGGATTTTTCCGCCCCGTGGATCAAACAGACGGTGCGCCTTACAGCCATCCTCAACGCCAAGGTACATCATCGACTGGCTTTGATCATCGAGTTTCTTTAGGTGTGGTGATGTCATCTTCGCGTGCGCTGTGCATCCAAACACACGAAGATGTCCCAGATGTGGCTTCCTTCCGTTCCAGGCCTCGAACGGAGTTCGTTCGCCAAGCGCCTTTGTTGGCAAGCGGTTCAACAGGTACACCGCATGCCGTACCGCCTCTCCCCAAAATCTCCCTGGCACATTCATACTTTTGAGAAGAGATCTCGCCATCGCCATCACCGTCCTATTCCTCCGCTCCACCACACCGTTTTGTTGTGGCGTGTATGGCGCGGTAATGTGTCGTTCGATCCCGGCCCCCTCGCAGAACCGGTTGAATTCAGTGGAGAGGAACTCTCCACCGCGATCAGTCCTCAACGTCTTGATGCGTTGTTCGCTCGTGTTCTCGACCTGCAACTTGAATTTTTGGAACACAGAGCAAGCTTGATCCTTCGTCTTGATCACGTACAACCACATCCACCTGAAGTAATCATCGACTATTAACATGAAGTAACTATTACCGGCGAGGCTCGAAGGTGTAATCGGACCGCAGAGATCAGCATGTACTAGCTCAAGCGGCTTCTCCGCCCTGAAACTTGCCGTCGTAGGGAACGGTTGTCTCGCCTGCTTTGCCACCAAACATCCTTGGCATATCTGGTTCGGGTGTGTGATCGACGGCACGCCCACCGCCATCTTCTTGTCAACAAGGAACTTCATGTCGTGGAAGTTGACATGGCCAAGTCTGGCATGCCAAAGCCACGCCGGATCTTCAAGATTTACCAGGAGACACACCGCCTCCCCTTGATGCAAATCAATTTTGTAGAGACAATTTGGAGTGCGTCTCACTCTCATGAGCAGCCTCGTATGACATTTGTCGAGCACCAGCAAGGTATCCTCATCCATGATCACCTTGTGTCCGGTCTCGGTTAGTTGTCCGAGACTCACGATGTTGCTTCGGAGTTTTGGGATATAGTATACTTCCTGAAGTAGCCACGGATCGCCATTTCTACAGGAAAATAGAATTGAACCCTTACCCATGATTTGCACTGCAGAGCCGTCGCCGAATTTGACCTTACCGGTGACATTCTCGTCCAGCTCGCGGAACTTCGCCTTATCACCGGTCATGTGGTTGCTTGCCCCGTTGTCCAGGTACCAGACATGACAGGGGGTAACATTCTCCTTCGGCCTCGTTTTCTCCTCGCTCAGTAGGACGGCATCCTGCTGCTCTTGTTTTTTCGACGTTATCACCTCCGACACTGCGAGCATTAGGGCCGGCTCAGTGTCGTCCGCACAGGTGAGGTGTGCCTCCTCCTCCTTCTTCGGGACCCTGCATTCAGATGCATAATGACCCATCTTGTCACAGTTAAAACAACGAATGTGACTCTTGTCACGGCCACCGCCGCTGGAGCCACTCATGTCGTTTTTGCTTTGCGTCCAACTGCGACCGCCCTTGCCACGCCCTCTGCCGCGACCACGTCCACTCCAGCCGTGGTTGCTGTTGTCTGCAAGAGCATGGGATTTTCCATCCCTCTCTTGTCGCGTTTGCCACTCTTCCCGAGTGAGCAAAAGTTGGCCGTCGCCTTTGCCATTTCTGCTGGTTGTGTGCGGGCGTGTTCGTTCTTCATAGGCTTTCAGCCGCCCCACAGCTTCCTCGAATGGCATAGTGTCGAAGTCATAGAACTGCTCAATTCCGGCGATCACGTTCAAGAACCGATCCGGCACTGTGTCGAAAAGTTTTTTGACTAGTGCGGCGGCGTCGAGCGTCGCCCCCAGGTTTGCATACCTGACGCACATGCTGTTGAGCCTTCCAGCGTAGAGGTCCAAGGTTTCGTCCTCATGCATGCGCATGACGTCGAACTCATTCCTCAACGTCTGCAGTCTTGCGTTCTTGACGCGATCTGCGCCAATGAACCTTGTCTTGAGGCAATCCCAAACCTCTTTCGCAGTTTTCTTCATCGCCACCTGCATCAGGAGGTCCTCCGGGAGTGCTTGGAAAAGATACGACCTTGCCTTCTTGTCCTTTTTTATGTCGACGGGCTCCCCGTCCTCCGACTCGATTGCTTCCCAGACACCTTGATCCTCCATCATCGCTTGTACCCGAATCACCCAACTCGCGTAGTTGGTCGTCGTCAACTGCGGGTAGCGGAACAACCCGCCGCCACTCTCCCGCGCTGCCTCAACTTGAGGAGCGCCGCCGTTCTCCTGCGCTGCCTCACCTTGAGGAATGATCGACATGGCTCTGATACCAGATGTAGGTTCAAGCAGAGAAAAAGAAGTGTCAGGCACAATCAAGAAAGAAAGAACAGAGAAGACAAGTTATTTTTGGATGCTTGAAACTTCATTGTTCTCTCTTCTTTATATAGCAAAAAAACAGCAGTTACACGTAACTATAACAGTTACAAGCTAAATATTTAAAGTAAACTAAATGCTAATTATGATAATAACTAGGAGCTATGAAACGATAACCGAAACAACATAAACTATTATTAGGGGAAGTGAAACTCTTGGGCAATTTTAATGGACCATCAAGGATTATTTCCAACATACAGTCTACAAACAAAATAATATTTTTGTATTATTTTCATTTGAATGATTATTCATTTATTTGCAATGATTTTATTGCACTCTCTAAAAATAATTTAATATGCTCTTTCAAGCCAATGAGGAGGCTTCACATAGTTGGGTGAGGCTCCATGATATGTAGGTCATGTGCTTGATTCACACCATGGTGTCTGTTTTTGTCTACTTATGTAGTAATTTATTGATTGCTTTGAATGCTGATTAATGATTTATCTTCTAAATGTAATACGCTATGTAACTATTAATACTTAATATTTTTCGTTGTTGGAGATGTGGAGTCTGATTATACTGTCGATTCAGAAGGGTTTCAAATTTAAAAGGGTTTCCTTACTTCTCGGTTCTGTAACTGAAAAACTGAAAGAAAAAGGGAGAAACCCTAGTGCAGCTGTGAATATAGGAAAGATTGCTGAACCACATAAATCTGTGTGTTTGTTGTGTTGCTTTCTTGTTTTTTCTACGTTGTTTTTTGATCTCTTCGTTCCTAAGACTCATCTAATACTACTTCACATTTATTTTACAAAAAATTTCTTTGACACTGATGGGGATGAAGCTCTATTTAAAGTCTTGGGGGTGCATTTAACCACTTCCCTCATGATTTCTCCTATTGTGGAGATCATGAGTTTGACCGGTCAACCCACTCCTCATGATCTCCACCACAATAAGAGAAATCATGGGAGCCTCCCGTTCAACAACTACCGTCGCCGCCGACCATCACGCCGCTTACGAGTGCAGATTGACCACCGTCTGATCACTACAAGGCATCCATTACCGTCCAATCTGTAGGTAACCATCCACTAACCACCAGGTTAGTGGGGGGGACCTACCATAACCACCTCCGGGAGGTTATCAAAGGAGCCACAGATCTCCTCATTTCTCACATTTTTGCTCCGGAGTCTTCTTCTTCCTCAGGTCAGAGATCTGTCGAACTCCTCCCACTGGTCACCTTCAAGCCGCCTACGAGCCAAAGGAACGCCCAAGTCCCCGAGTGCGCAAAGAAGAGAAGAAGACGACCACCTCCACACCAGCCACCAAGCAGCGTCCAACACTCCCTCGGCGCAGCATGTTGCCTGTTGCGAGATAGGAATTCTCTCTCACCACCAAGTTGTAACGAGGAGCGGCCTGTCACTCTCGATTTTCCAAACATATTGTAACCGCAAGCTGATAGTGGACTTGACTGGCACATATCCGATCACGTGATTTTTTTTTCCAGTAAAGGGGTTTTCCACGTTAAAACCTCTTGTGTCAACTTTCTATTTTCATTGAATGTGTGCGCGCTCGACCGTTCCAAGAGCTAAAACGGTTCAAGAATTTTGGCACGACCGGGACGTCGAGTTAGTCCGCAATGCTGATTTCTAAGTTCAAATGATGATATTGAATTATATATGGTTCTGTTCATTTGTATAAGACATTGATCTCAAAAATTGACTTTCAATCTAATGAATATATAAGCAAGAATTGAAATTGAGTTTAATTTCAAGTTTGTTGTTCACTACATAATATTATTTTATCAAAATAATTAGCAACAATCACAAACAAAATAAAATAGTGTGTCAATATGAATGAAAAGGCAAGATTTTTTGGGAAAACAAGAACCCTGGCGAAAAACATGCGCTCGAGCATGCACACATGGTAGGAAAATGTGCTTCTAGGCGAAAACACATGTTGGGGGAAATGTGCCCCAGGAGAAAATACGCGATAGAGGAAAACATGCGCCAAAACTAACGACAACGCTAGAGTGGCAAATGCGGGCCCGAGCGAGAAAATGCACGTTAGGGCGAAAAATGCGCGCTAGAGCAAAAAATACGTGTCCTAATGAAAAATGTGCGCCCAAGTGGAAAATGCGAGACCGGACTGATCATGCGCACCCAAATGGAAAATGTGTGCTTGGGCGGAAAATAGGCACCTAGTGTAACGACCCGTTTGTCCGCCACACAGTCGGCAATATGTAGAGGACAACTCTCAGCACACCCAAAAATACTTAAAACACCACACAGCTGGCCCCAATAGAAGAGAAATAACTCTAATCAACCTCCATAAAGAGAAAAACATGAGAGGTATCAATTACCTAATTTCCAAAGACCCGAAATTTCTCCCACCAAAGCCAACCAAGCCACAAAATCAGCTGAAGAAGGGCCAATTAGGGCTTGTACAAGTAGAAGAATCAAAAGGAGGGTAAGATTTCACCATACCAGGCGACGGGAGGAAGAAAATCACAAAACCCTAGCCGTCGGGTTTCGCCAGGCAGCAGAGAAAAAGGCGCATGTGTAAGGGAAAGAACAAGGGGATCGGGATATATCCCATATAAGCAAGACAAAAACCACCGCTGAAGCCGATCCAATCCACAATAAACAGCACTAGCCGGCTAACCCAACCCAAAAACACAAAACCAGCAATTAACCGGCCAGCCAATAAACACCCCAAATAGTACACATTTGTAAGATTACCACATGTAGCCTTAGACCAGCACCTCCAAACCAGCAGCCACCATTAAATTAAACACAACATTTATATATATAACTAGGTCATGATATCATACCACCATGTTATGTGCCGTCCATGGCCATATCATCACAAATTTATACATACAAATACTTATACATACAAATATTATGTATCCCACAAAACATATTATAACACCGGCTTTTTCATTGAAATGACTCGAACGACGCCGAATAGCAACTCATGGCGACGCCGAATCAACACTGACTAAATCTTTTCATCATCGAAGACGTTATCTGTAATGAATTAAATTTTGTTACGCAAAATCATATGAATTATTATTTACACATGAATTCACGCATTTAAATAATATTTGCATACCAGTAAAACGTGTGTCACACCTAGACCGAAAATGCGCGCCTAGGAGGAAACTGCGTGCTTGTGCGGAAAAATGGGTACCCGGGTGGAAAAATGCGCGTTCATGCGGAAAAATCTGCGCCCCAACATATATAAAAATATGCGCCTAAGTAGAATAATGTGCACCCCGACGGAAAAATTTGTCCCTATGGAAAAATCCCCGCCCCGATAGAAAAAGCACGCTCAAACGGAAAAATGCATGCAACGGTCTAAAAATGTGCCCCCTAGCGGAGAAATGCACAATTGGGCAGAAAAATACGCACCCAAGAGAAAATGATTGCATAGGCAGGACCGCAGGAAAAAGTACGCTCGGGCCAAAAATGCGCACCCGAGTGGATAATGTGCGGCCTGAAAGAAAATGCGCAGTCGGGCAGAAATTGCGCATCATGACCAAAAATATTCTTCCGAGTGGATAATGTGTGACCAGAAAGAAAATGCACACTCTGATAGAAATTGCGCGCTCGAGCGAAAAAATCTCCCAAGAGAAAAAAGCGCCCGAGCCAAAAAAGCACTCGGGCCAAAAAGTGCATGCCCGGGCGAGAAGAAGTGTGACCAGAGAAAAATTACGCACCTAAGCAAAAAATGTCCGTCTATCAAGAAAATGCTCCCACGTCACAATATTCACACCTGTGCAGAAAATTTTGTGCTTAGCGAATAAATGCGCACTTGGGAGAAAATGAGCGCTCATGCGAAAACACACCCTCGAGGGAGTTCGTAGTTTAGGAATGCTAAATCTAACCACCAACAAAAGGACCAAAACATTCAACGGAGAATTTTATAGGATTATTTCAATATCGATGACTTTGGACTCAAAAGCCAATTCCGCCCTAAAACCCTTCATCTGAACAATAGTAATAGTTTGTGTATTATCAAACCCAATTCTTAAATACCAATGTCGTCTTAACAAACAGACCTTAAGGGCCCGTTCGGCAGCCTGGAAATGGAATTGAGGAATTGGAATTCAGCCAAATCCAAAACCAGCAGGAATTGGAATTGGCAGAATTTCAATTCTGCTGTTCGGTTGTTGTGCAGAATTCTGCATTTGGAATTGGAATTGGACAATTCTGCTGTTCGGCTGCAGAATGGATTTCAAACCTGGAATTGAAATTAATATAGTAAAAACTTTTTTCGGCAAGTAATAACACATATTTAAAGCCAAATGCATTATAATAGTCACACCCAACTCAAGTCCTCGCACATAATAAAGTTTAAAGTCATATTAAAATCCTAAGCCATATTAAAATCCAAATACATATTAAAAGCAAAACAGAACTTTAGTCCTCACAGAAATAAAAGTCTAAAATCATATAGCGTACATAAAAAACCAAATAGTCTTCTAATTAAGTTGCATGCGCAGCCACTCCAACTTAAGGTCATCTGGCAAAGTCATGAATACCCCATACTTGGTGGTATCGCGAGAGAGAATATCCATGGCTTTGAGTAATTCGTGTTTCTCCAGATTTGGTAGATTGCCAAGGGCAACATATATGGCATGAGCAAGCAATATAGAACGCAATGCACTATTAGATGTCATGTTCACTGATACTTTTGGAATGGTCTCTAGTGCGGCTGCAGCTGCAGCAAGCGTTGTTAAGACAGCACCTTTTACTTCGAATTCAAATTCAGAATCAGACTCAGACTCATCCATCTAAATAAAAAAAAAATTATGTTTTAGACCATATATATAAAACACATTGACAAATTCCAATTTTACATATAAAGCAACTTAATAAATAATGCAGTGAAAAAATTACTAGAGAGAGGAATGATTTCATAACACTTTGTCACTGCTTCCTTGTTTGTTGACCCAAGAGATCCTTAAATAGGGAGTACATGATGCTTTTACGATTTTGTCTATATACTCAACCGACTGTAACTACATGAGATCTAATACATAACATGAATTAAAATGATACAATACAAAACAGATATTGAGATCATAACACTCTCCTAGGTTTCTTCAACTAAATATCAGATTCAATTCCCTCTTGTATAAACTACTGTTAAATCCACAGCCATAGGGCTAAAGCCATAGGCAGTGAGGGCACAATGCCAGGCGGCCTGGGTTGTTCAGGTATGTGGCCGGCGAGTACTAGCCAGATCGACGCATGTTCGGTAAAAATGCGAGATCTAGATCTACGCATCCTCCATCAACAACCGGCGAAAAAGAAAAAACAAGGCAAATCTGCATCCGAAAGGGAAGAAGAAGGGGAAGAAAGAGGGAGATCTTACCTCCCGGCGAGAGTTATCGGCGAGATCTGAGCGGGAGAACTAGGGCTGTCGAGGGGATGACTGCGGCGCCTGGCTTGCGAAAAGAAAAGACCAGCGAAATCCCGTAAAAACCCGGGCGACACCCTAAGAATTCGCCCGGGCGTGAGTTAAAAGTTTTGGATTTAGGCGGAATTCCAATTCCGTGTCAAATCCCGCCCGCCGAACAGCGGAAATGAATTCCGCTGTACTCAATTCCAAGTTTGAAATTCAATTCCAGGGGGCCGAACGGGGTGTAATGGATTTTAGGCAAAATTTTCAAATCAGTCCCTTAACTTTATGTATAGTTTCAAATTGGTCTTTTACGCTTGATTTGGGTCTTGTTGCGGGTCACGCGACTTTTCCGGGTCCGGAGAATCAGATCGCCTTAGCTCAGAGTCGGGTCAGACGTGCAAATAATCAAGGAAAAATCAGCAACAAATGACAAAGGGGTTTTTAATGTGGAAAACCCGAAAAGGATGAAAAATCACGTGATCAGATCTGTGTCGGACCAAAATCCACTGTATCATTGGAGACTACAAAAGTATGAGATGATTCCTCGAAGAGTGACAGACCACCTCTCTATTACAAGCACAAAGTACGAAAAAGACGAAAAAGACGAAAAAGAAACTAAGTACTCGGAGCATCAATGAAAGCGCACTGACTTACAAAGTTTACTAAGTCCACGGAATCTCGATGGAAGCGTTCCGGCAGGAAGAAATCGCTAAGTCCATGGAGCCTTGAAACATGTTGGATCCTTTGCGCTAGGAGAAGAGTAGAGCGAATTTATGAGCGGAGGATCGGCTGAAGTCCATGATCTCGCCGAAAAACCTTAGAGCTCTTTTTAGCCCCTCTGGAGTTTCTTGTCCTCAAATGAAGGCCTGAGATCCTATTTATAATTTTCTACAGGAATATGAAGGTAATTGCGTCGGAGCGGAATTGGTGCAGGCGAATGATGTTGCTCCGTTTCGGTCACCTGGATCACCAAATTTAGCGAAATGACAAAGTGCCCCCCGTGCAGTTCTGGTGGCCCGGGCGGGTGCCCGACGACGGAGGCGGGCGGTCCCGGTGTTGCTCCATTTCGGTCACCTGGCTGCGCGCGCCCCCGTGGGCTGGCCGTGCGTGCGGGGGTGTTGTTCGGGCATGTGTGCGAGTTTTGCTTTCTGCCGTTGTATTGTATTGACCTCTTCTTTTCTCCCCCACCGGTGATAGTGAATAGCCCCTCCCCGTGGATGTAGGCGCTTCTCGCCGAACCACGTAATTCGCATCGCGTTTATTGTGTTTGGTTGTGTGATTTTGATTTTCCGCACCATTTTCGCACAACAAGTGGTATCAGAGGGAGGTTGTCAGGGGCGCATCCAGGATTCGAAGAAAGGCGGCCCAAAAAAATTGTGAATCAAAATATAATAAGCAAAAAATTTTCTAATTTGAAATTTTAGCATTAACAATAAAAGAAAAATTACAATATGGATGTTACATTATTTTAGTTGCGCACGCCGTTTTTTCAATTCATAGAATTCATCAATGATCACATCTTTCTCGATCGTTTCTAATATTTCTCGTTCCATATAGAGAATCATATAATTTGTCAGAAATTCATCCTCCATTTTCTTACACAGTCTTGTTTTAATAAGCTTTATAGTAGAAAATGACTGTTCTGTAGTCGCTGTTGAGACCGGAAGTGTCAAAATTAGCAGAATTAGCTTGTCAAAATTAGTCGAATTAGCTTGTCAACCGGCGACCACTGTTAGGGAAGAGCTCTTACTAAGAAGCTCTCAGTGAGCCCTAGTGGAAAGGGGAGAGGGAGACGACTCGGACGAGAGAAGCGAGAGAGACGATCTCTTTCTGTGTTGGAAAGAGAAATTGGATCTGAAAATAAGTTCACAGGAATTATTAACTATATATATATTTATATTATATACATAACTTATATTGTTGAAATCAATCGAAAAATGGGAGATTCCGATGTCGTTTCTTCATCCTCGGGGGCAGTTGAATCCACGATCCATCATACGAGTTTGCATCCGGTCAAAATCGATGTTACTAAGTTTGACGGAAAGGGCAACTTTGGCATGCGGAGGTGCGAGGTGATGAATGCATTGTGCTCTGTAAATTTGGAGGACGTTCTTAATGGTGACGAGTGTCCTGATGGGATGACTGAGAAAGTTTGAGCGAAGATGAATCAGAGTGCTTGTGGGTTGATCAGAAATTGTTTGACTCAGGAGATCAAATATGGAGTTATGTTGGAGACGTCTGCTAGAAACTTTTGGAGGACGCTGAAGAACAAATATCTCACGAAAAGCATGGAGAATCGTCTCCACATGAAGCGTCGATTATATCGGTTTCAGATGAGACATGAAGTATCGATTGATGAGCATTTGAATGAGTTCACGAAGCTATTAGCAGATCTATTGAATTTGGACGAGGATGTTGACGATGAAGACAAGACACTCCTTCTATTAAATTCGCTTCCAGATGAATATGAGAACTTCACGATGTCTCTCATTCATGGGAAGGAGGTCTTAAAGTATAGTGAAGTGTCTACGACATTATTGAATCACGAGTTCCGTCGAAGAGATAAATAGTTGTCGAAGGCGGAGTCGACCGAAGCACTTGTGTCTCATCGAGACAGATCTGAGAAAAAGAAGAACTGACACAAGAAGACTAATAACAGTACTCAGAAGCGTGGTAATTCACGTGGTCGCAATCTTGAGCGCAATCATTGCGCATTCTGTTTGGAGACAGGTCACTAGAAGAAGGATTGTCCCAAGTTAAAAGAGAAAAATATGGGGATTTCCTCAAAGGCGAAGACTCATATTACCCAGGAGATTACCAGTGGTGGTGAGACTGATGTGTCTCTTTCTGTTACCCCATAGTATTTACTTACTGATGATGCATACTGGATTCTGGACACGGGTGCTACCTATCACATTTGTCTCAATCGGGAGTGGTTCTGTACTTACAAGTATTTGGATACTGGTGTTGTTGTTATGGGCAATGATCAGACTTGTCGTACTATTGGTGTTGAGAGTATTCTGGTTCGGATGCATGATGGAGAAGTGAGAGAGTTGATAGAGGTCAGACATGTTCCGGATATCAAGAAGAATTTGCTGTCTGTTGGGGATTTATAAGCCAAAGGCTACAAGGTAGTGATCGAGGCAGGAGTTTTGAAGATCAGTCGCAGAGTTTTGGTTTTCATGAGAGGAGTTCGACACCAAAATTTATATTGTCTTCAGGGGAGTACAGTTACCGGGACTGTGGCTGTGGCTGATGATTTATTGGATGTCAGTACTTTATGGCATATGAGATTGGCTCATGCTGGAGAGGCTTCCCTCCAGGCTTTATCAAGACAAGGATTGATTAAGGGAGCGAAAAGCTGTAAATTGGATTTTTGTGAGCATTGTGTGATTGGCAAGAAGACGCGAGTATCTTTTGGCACTGCCGTCCACAGTACGAAAGATATTTTAGATTATGTTCACACAGATGTATGGGACCCGACGAAGATGAAATATTTTACGGGACGATAATACTTTGTCTCCTTCATTGATGATTATTCCAGATATGTTTAGTTGTACACCATGAAGAATAAGAGCAAAGTTCTGGAGATATTTGCGACTTGGAAGAAATGGATTGAGAACCAGACTGACAAAAAGATTCGATGTATCAGATCAGACAATGGAGACGAATATACATCGAATGCGTTCTTGCAAGAGTACCAGAGATCAGGTATAGAGCATCACTTCACAGTCAGGGAGACACCACATCAGAATGGGGTGGTAGAGCGCATGAACCAAACTTTGGTGGAGAAGGTTTGATGCATGTCGTCTAATGCTGGGTTAGGCAGGATTTTTTGGGTTGTGACCATTGATTATGCTTGTCACTTGGTGACCCGTCTGCCTTCTGCAGCTATTAGAATGAAGACACCAAAAGAGATGTGGTCGGGGCATCCTGCTAGAGATTACGTGCATATGAAAGTATTTGGGTGTCCATCTTACTATCACATAAAGAATGATAAGTTGGAACCACAGACAAAGAAAACAATCTTCATTGGTTTCAGGCGTGGAGTCAAAGGCTATAAACTATATGATCAGGCAGAGAGGGAGATTGTTATTAGTAGGGATGTTACATTTGACGAAGCGAGTTTGTTAAAACCTTAGGACTCAGAGTAGGTGGAGAGTTCGAAGCCGATCACTACTACTGATCAGAAGGAGTTTGATGTGACTCCATTTGTTCCACCAGTTCCTCACACTCCCGATGAGGTATATGATGAGATTGTTGATGAGGTACCAGATACTGATGATCAGGAGGTGGAGGAAGTTCAGGCAGAGAGTCAAGTTTAGGATTCTATTGCCCAAAGCCGGACCATGAGGCAAAATGTCCCGAAGCCAGCTTAGTTGAGGGATCACATTACATTTGTACTTTCAGCATCCGAGGCTAAAATCCCTTGTCACTTCAAGGAGGTTATAGAGAGTCCTGAAGCATATTTTTAGAGGGATGCGATGGATGAATAGATGACTTCTCTAAAGAAAAATGCTTCATGGAGATTAATGAAGTTACCTCCAGGTAGAAAAGCAATTGGGTGCAAATGGGTGTCTACGAAGAAAGAAGGATCTCATGGAGCTTTTGATGTACGTTACAAGGCAAGATTGGTGGTCAAATGATTTGCTCAGCGTAAAGGTATTGATTATGACGAGGTGTTTTCCCCAGTTGTTAAACATCCGTCGATCCGTGTCCTCTTGGCCTTAACAGCGCAGTATGGTCTGATTTTGGAGCAGCTTGATGTGAAGACAACATTTTTGCATGAAGATTTGTAGGAGGAGATCTATATGAAGCAACCACCTGGATATGAGGCTCATAGTGACTTGGTATGCAAATTGGACAAGTCACTTTATGGTTTGAAGCAGTCACCGAGATAGTGGTACAGAAAGTTCGATCAGTTTATGCTGGGACAGAAGTACACACGCAGCCAGTATGATCACTGTGCATATTTCAAGAAACTGGCTACTGGTGAGTTCATCTATCTTCTATTGTATGTTGATGATATGTTGATTGTCGCTTCAAGTCAGTCATAGATTGATAGAATGTAGAGACAGCTCTCAAAGCAGTTTGAGATGAAGGAGTTAGGTGAAGCTCGCAAAATTCTCGGAATGGAAATCTACAGGGATAAGGAAGCTGGAAAGGTTTGGCTCACTCAAAGAGCTTATATTGAGAAGGTGGTGAAGAGGTTCGAGATTGATGACACTACTAAGACAGTGAATTTACCATTGGCAGCGTATTTTCAATTGAGTGCTGACTTATGTCCTAAAGACGACCAAGAGAAAAAGGGAATGAAGCTAGTTCTATATGCCAGTGCAGTGGGCAGTTTGATGTATCTCATGGTTTGTACAAGGCTAGATATTGTACAAGCTGTTGGTGTAGTGATCAGGTTCATGCATGATCCCGGTCAGGGTCATTGGCAGGCAGTTAAGTGGATTCTGAGATATCTCAAGGGTACAGTTGATGTTGGTTTAGTGTACGAGAGGCAGAAGTCTAGTGTTGGGTTGTTTATGGGCTACACCGATTCAGACTATGCAGGTGATATAGATAGGCGCAGGTCTACGACCGGATATTTATTCACATTGGCAGGAGGTCCAGTGAGTTGGAGGTCGACTCTGCAGTCGACAGTGGCTTTATCTACAACAGAGGCAGAATACATGACAATGACAGAAGCTATGAAGGAGGCCATCTGGATGCAAGGCCTATTGGATGATCTGGGTGTGGAGCATATGGCTTTAACTGTCTTTTGTGACAGTCAAAAAGCGATTTTCTTGGCGACCAATCCAGTGCATTATGCTCGTACCAAACACATTGATGTCAGGTACCATTTTGTTCGAGACTTGATCGAGACAGACGAGATTCTTTTGAAGAAGATTGATGCAAATGAGAATCCAACCGACTTGCTCACGAAGGTGCTTTCAGTCCAGAAGTTCACATATTGCAAGGGATTGGTGAACGTTCGAGCTCAGAGATGAGTGCCTTGAGAGGCACTTTTGAAGAACTACGCGTGGCTTGATCCCACGGGAGGGGGGGGGGGTGCGTAGGCAGCCTACTTGGCGCAACCGTTTTTGGTATTGTTGTTTATTGTGTCATCTCATATTTGTTTTGTGTCAAATAAGAAATGAGGTGGAGATTGTTGTTTAAGAGAGGGTATTTTAGTCTTTTTTGTAATCCCTAACTTCCCCTATAAATATAAAGGTGTTAAGATTTTCTCTTTTGGGAGAGAGAGAGATTTGTGTTGTGTGGAGTTGTATTGTATTGACCTCTTCTTTTTTCCTCATCGGTGATAGTGAATAGCCCCTCCCCATGGACGTAGGCGCTTCTCGCCGAACCACGTAAATCACACCGTGTTTATTGTGTTTGGTTGTGTGATTTTGATTTTCCGCACCGTTTTCACACAACATCTGCTTGGAGCTTACGGGCTTTGGGGGAGTGCGGTGTTAGGATTGTGACACCTCACGAATGGACTCGAACCGTCCGGATCGCGCCACGTCCGCGATCCATGGCCACCTCTTATTATGGAAATTGCATTGAGTGGAGGAGGGCTGATTTTTTTTTGGGAGGTGTTAAGGGGGCCAGCTGGCCTCTTTTATTCTTTTTCCCGTAACAGCTATGGCCAGCTCTTGGAGCTTTTATGAGGGACATTTCTTCCATGTATGGAAAGGAGGGGGTGGCTGCCTATTTAAGGAGGGTTGTTGCAGCCATTCAAACGAAGCAAGAATCAGAGAGGAATCCAGCTTATTTTCGGCCACCAGTGAGGAGTGTGAGAGCAGGTTCTGTGGATGCAGTTTCCGGCGGCGGTGGCAGCGAGCGGACCTCGTCAGTGCAGGAGGATCAGAGGCGGCGACAGGCGTGTTGCAGCGGCGATCTCCAGGCGGCATCGAGAGGTGTTCAGGCGGCGGCAGCGGCAACAGCTCCAGTTCAGACCAGGCGCGGCGGCGGTGGCAGCAGGCGTGCTGTGACGGAGGCGGCGCATCGGGCTCAACTCAGGCGGAGGCGGTTTTGTCCAGCGACGGCAGGCAGCTCCAGGAGGCGACAGTAGCAGGAGGATTCAGGTGGAGGCAGCTCTATCCAGCGGCGGCAGGGAGCTCCAAGTGGCGACAACGGTACAGGAACAGGCGGATCCATTGGGGAAGAAGAACAGGGTTTGTCGCCCGGCAACATCGATACCGCACGGCGGTATCGGTTCTTTAGGATTTAGGTTCTTTGGGTTTTTTCTTTTCTTTGTTGTTCGACCTTATTTGTTTGGTCTCTGGTTGTATCTGTGTAACCTCATCAGTGTTATAGTGGTTCTTTCTGGCGCGCTCTCCCCGTGGACATAGGAGCCCATCTCCGAATCACGTATATATTTTGTCGTCTGTGGTTTCTTGCTTTGATCTTGGATTTATATATTGTTGATTATTGCTTAGGCTAGCTTCCGCTACTAGATCCGCGGCGAACTACCGTAGTCGCGGATTCAGTCCCAATTTCACAACAATTGGTATCAGAGGGAGGTTCCGACCCTTCGGACCCCGGTGAGCAATAATGTCAACGAGATTTGAAATCCCCAAGTATGACGGCAAAATAGACTTTGGTCTGTGGCAGAAATGGGCCAAGGCGGTTCTCGTCTAGTAAGGTTTTCATAAGGCTCTCCTCGGAAAGGAGAAGTCTGGGAAGAAGGACGAAGAGTGGGATGAGCTAGATCTGAAGGCCATCAGCACAATCCAGTTGTGCTTGGCCTATGAGGTTATGTAAAACGTAGTCGATGCTGAGACTATGGCTGATCTGTGGACAAAGTTAGAAGAGCTGTACATGTCCAAGTCGCTCACGAACAAGTTGTACGTGAAGAAGCAACTTTACAGCCTTAGGATGTCCGAAAGCACTCAGTTGCTAGACCACATGAATGCGTTTAATAAACTTATTTCTCAATTGCGTAGTATGAACATTAAGGTCGAGGAGGAAGACCAGGCTCTCTCCTATTGTCTTCATTGCCGAAGTCATTCAATCATCTGGTCACCACGATTCTGTATGGGAAGGATACCCTGAAGATGGAGGAAGTGATGACAACGCTGCTCTCGTATGAGATAAGGAGCAAGTCGAGCCCTAGTGCCGACGAGGGCTTATTCGTGAAGAGCAATGACCCCACCCGCGGTAGATCGAGAGGAAAGGGCAAGGAGGAAGACCAATCTAGGTTTAAGTCCAGGGGAAGGAATACGAAGTGCCACTACTGCAAGGAGGAGGGGCATTGGAAGAATGAGTGCCCGAAGAGGAAGTTTAAAGAACAGACGCATGAGCCACATCAGGCTGCGGTGGCATCCGAGGATGAGAATGACGCCTTCATGTTTCACCCAACGGTGAGACCACATGCTACTGGATCTTGGATGCAGGATGCACGTACCACATGTGCCCGAACATAAAATGGTTCTCCAGTCTTAGGCATTGTAAGGGTGGTCGTGTGTGTATGGGGAACGATTCAGAGTGCGAGATTTTGGGAGTTGGTAGCATCAGGATTAGGATGTTCGACATAGTGATGAGGACACTCACCAACGTTCGGTATGTGCCCAGTTTGAGAAAGAGCTTGATTTCTCTAGGCACTCTGGAGGCCGCCGGGTACTCTTATACCGGCAACGACGGATGTTTGAAAGTCAGGAGAGACGCACAAGTAGTCATGGTAGGAGAGCATTTCGGTACTCTCTACAGACTGATCGGTACTACGATTGCGAGCGGAAGGGCGAGGGGAGAGGTCAGATTGCCTCCCAGGCTACAGGACACGGCAGCGTGTGCCTTTCAGGCTAGTTCCTCAGGAAAAGCTTTATAGAGCAGAGACAACTCTCAGGGGAAGATAAGAAGGATAAGTGGAGGAGCGAGGCAAGATTCGTGGCGAAGGGGTTCGCGCAGAGAAAGGGCCTTGGCGAAGACAAAATCCTCGCAGCCGTGGAGAAGGTGGGCAGAGTGTCTCAGAAGTGCCCAGGTACTGCAAGGGGAGCCATCTGGCTCAAGATTCCCACCAAGGAACTCAGGTTTACTCAGAAGAAGGTGGAGTTGCACAGTGGTGTGTGCCACCAGGAGTCGAGGGAGTTCACTAGGGGTAGAGGCATGGTGTCGCGGAAGGTCTCTACGGAAGATATCAGTGCGAACATGCGGGAGAAATCAGTGACAGGAGTCAAGTTCAAGAACGTTCTTGACTTGACTCATTCTGATGCATGATCGAGGGTTAGACCTCAGAGAGAGGGGGTTTGTAGTCGCCGGTTGGGGAGATCCAGGTTGGAGGTACAGATACGTTCGTTAGGCTTCGAGGTGGAGTTCGTTTATGGCATGAGGCGTCAAGGTGGAGATTGCTAGGATTGTGACACCTCACGTATGGACTCGGACCGTCCGAATCGCGCCACTTCCGCGATCCATGACCACATCTTATTATGGAAATTGCATTGAGTGGAGGAGGGCTGATTTTTTTGGGAGGTGTTAAGGGTGTAGCTGGCCTCTTTTATTCTTTTTACCGTATCAACTATGGCCAGCTCTTGGAGCTTTTATGAGGGCCGTTTCTTTCATGTATGGAAAGGTGGGGTGGCTGCCTATTTAAGGAGGGTTGTTGCAGCCATTCAAAGGAAGCAAGAATCAAAGAGGAATCAACCTTATTTTCGGCCACCAGTGAGGAGTGTGAGAGCAGGTTCTGTGGAGGCGGTTTCCAGCGGCGACGACAGCTAGCGAACCTCGTCAGTGCAGGGCGATCAGAGGCGACGACAGGCGTGTTGCAGCGGCGATCTCCAGGCGGCATCGAGAGGTGTTCAGGCGGCGGCAGCGGCGACAGCTCCAGTTCATACCAGGCGCGGCGGCGGTGGCGGCAGCAGGCGTGCTGCGGCGGAGGCGGCGCATCGGGCTCAACTCAGGCGGAGGCGGTTTTGTCCAGCGACGACAGACAGCTCCAGGTGGCGGCGATAGCAGGAGGATTCAGGTGGAGGCGGCTCTGTCCAGCGGCGGCGGGGAGCTCCAGGCGGCGACAACGGTACATGAGCAGGCGGATCCATCGGGGAAGAAGAACAGGGCTTGTCGCCCGGCGACATCGATACCGCCCGGCGGTATCGGTTCTTCAGGATTTGGGTTCTTTGGGTTTTTTCTTTTCTTTGTTGTTCGACCGTATTTGTTTGTCTCTGGTTATATCTGTGTAACCTTATCAGTGTTATAGTGGTTCTTTCTGGCGCGCTCTCCCCGTGGACGTAGGAGCTCATCTCCGAACCACGTATATATTTTGTCGTCTGTGGTTTCTTGCTTGGATCTTGGATTTATATATTGTTGATTATTGCTCAGGCTAGCTTCGGCTACTAGATCAGCGGCGAACTATCGTAGTTGCGGATTCGGTCCCAATTTCACAGCAGTGCGGCGCGTCACGCACGACTTGTCCTGACGGGTTGGCTCTTCCCAGATGTCCCCGGTCCGAGATCTTCCGATTTGACTCAGAAATTTCAGAGGAACCTCATTAATTCTACTAAGTCCTATAACTTTCAACTTTATTTCAAACCACTTCTTGTATTCTTTTTCGTTAAGTTATTTACCGTGGTTTTTATTTCATTGTTAAAATTGGGGCTCAACTTCTTCTTTCTTTTAGAGGACACAAAAATGAAGTTAAGAAATGTTCGAAGGATTGGAGGAGGTGTTTGACTAGCTAAAGCCTCATCCCAAGGTGGAATATCAGGATTCTCTCCATTTCAAATGAAATGGAGGGGATCTATTTCATGAACATGATTTGTTGCTTTAGCATCTAACGGGTTCACTTTTTCTATACTTTTTATATTTTTTTTTATTCAAAAAATTCTGAACCACTAGATTTTTTTTAGATTTTTTTTGTCCACTAGATATGAAATGGATCCCCTCCATTTCATTTGAAATGGAGAGGATCCGGATCCCAAGGTGGAACGGTCGAGGATGAATAAAAAAAACAAAAATTTAAAAAAATGACGTCATGCTATGCCATGATTAATCTCATATTGCCTAATCCATTAACATTTATAATATCCCCCTCCTCTCTTATCTTTGAGCTGGGCTTTGAAATGAAAAATGAGTGCGTTGATTAATTTAACAAGTTCAATGCCGATGTCTTGAAGGGAACGGACGGTGATGATCTTATGGCGCCGTGCTCGTCGGCGGGCAGGAGCACCCGGGGCGCCTCCTTCGCAGCGGCGGACTTCTCCTCGCTCGCTTTTTCCCCAGAGAAGGAGGCAGAGTCGGGCGATGATTATATGAGCACTTGCGGCGACGATGGACTTCTCCTCACTTACCGCGGTGATCAACTTTCTTTCAATATGCTTGAAAAGTTCTACGGCAAGTGAAGCACATCTCATTTTGCGGCTGTAACCCGTAATTGCAAAGTGAGAGAAGTGGATGGCAGAAGACGAAGATAGAAAGAAGCAATTTTTGTTGGAAAACGTGAATGGGTCCTTATTCTTGCACAATGCTAACTTAAACACACCTAAAACACACTTGGCGAGAACTTCGCAAACCGGCCTACCCGCGCGGTTTGATTTGGCGAGTGGTCCCAGCCACACCTCTCGCGCCCTTCTACTCGCACTCGGCAATCCTCCACTCGCACGCTTCTCTCTCGGCAAGCCGACTCGCACTCGGCAGAACCCGCTCGCCGGGTGAGAAAGATCTAGCCGCTCGGCCTCCTAAAACTAACCGCCCGACTCGCAACTCGCAGTCGGCACAACCCACTCGCACTCGGCAGCGAGACCAAACAACCCGCGCGGCTACAACACCTTGCGAGCTCCCTCTCGCCCAGCTCACTCGCCAAACCTACTCGCCCGGCTACCTAGTCTAGCCGCCCGAACTCGCGAGTGACCACTCCGCGCTGCAGCGCTCTCCCTCTCTCACAAGGCCGAAAACTCAAAACTTGGAGGATTTTCTCTCTCTATTTTCAGCAGCAAAAAATTATACAGGGGGGGGGGGGCCCTTTATATAGGCAAGCAAAACAACCTCTCAACTACCCTATTAATTACAGAACCTCTCTCTCCTCATAAATGCATAAAAACAAATATTAAAATACTTTAAACATAAAAGCTTTGACAGTTGACCCGGTCAACTTGTCAACACCAACAAACTCCCCCTCAAACTTGGCAGCACATGCCGAGTTTGCCTTTGAGCTTCAGAAACGTGTCCACCTTCAACGCCTTGGTAAAGATGTCCGCAACTTGCTCTCCGGTCGAGCAATACTTGACTTCCACCGTCTTCAGCTCCACCTGCTCCCTGAGGAAATGATACCTCGTCTCAATATGTTTGCTCCTCCCATGCAGCACCGGGTTCTTCACGAGCTGGATGACCGACATGTTGTCCACCAACATGGTCGTTGGTCCATCCACTCCATGATGTAGACTCTCCAGAAGGTTCCTTAGCCAGATAGCTTGGCAGGTGCCAGCCGCCGCTGCAATGTACTCTGCCTCACATGACGATAGAGCTATCGTGGCCTGCTTCTTCGAGCTCCAAGAGAACACTCCCGTTCCCATGTTGAAGGCATATCCAGAAGTGCTCTTCCTGTCATTCACATCCCCGCCATAGTCACTGTCCGAGTAACCTACCAGTGTCAGCTCCTCTCCGGTTGAGTACTTCAACCCATGGCCTCTCGTCCCATTGATGTACCTCAGGATCCTCTTCGCTGCTGTGAAGTGGTCTTCCTTTGGCTCCTCCATGTGCCTACTCACCACCCCGACCGCATACATGATGTCCGGTCGGGTGAAGGTTAGGTAGCGCAGACTACCTACCAAGCTTTTGAATAAGGTAGAGTCCACCGCTCCTTCCTTCGACTCCTTGCTCAGCTTCATTCCCGGGTCGGCAGGAGTGGAGATAGGCTTGCTATCCTCCATCCTAAATTTCTTCAAAATCTCCTCCGCATACTTCTTCTGGGATATGAAGATCCCGTCTTCTCTCTGCTTCACTTCCACCCCCAGGAAGTAGCTCAGCTCCCCTAAGTCTGTCATCTCAAACTCCCTCTTTATCATCTCCCGGAACTCTTCATACATAGCTGTGTTGTTCCCTGTGAAGATCATGTCATCCACGTACAGACACACTATCATCATGCCCCCGTCCTTGTCCACCTTGGTATAGAGAGCGTACTCATGCGGGCTCTTCTGATAGCCATGCTTCTGCAGGAAAGCATCTATCCTCCCGTTCCAAGCTCTAGCTCCCTGCTTCAGCCCGTAGAGTGCCTTGTCTAGCTTGCAGACCTTCCTCTCTTGCCCTTTCACCACGTACCCTGGAGGCTGCTCGATGTACACATCCTCCTCCAGGTAGCCGTTCAGGTATGTAGAGACCACGTCCATCTGCATGATCTTCCACCCATGATGAGCTGCTAGGGCGATGATCAAACGGATGGTGTCTATCCGTGCTACCGGTGCGAAGACTTCATCATAGTTCACACCTTGAACTTGGCGGTAGCCCTTCACGACCAGCCTCGCCTTGTGCTTCTCCACGCCTCCATCTTTATTTTTCTTCACCTTATACACCCACTTCACCCCGAGGGGTTTGTGGCCTGCAGGTGGGTCGACCAGCTTCCAGGTCTCATTCTTCTTGATGGAGGCGATCTCCGCATCCATCGCCTTCCTCCAGCTTTTCTCCTTTGCGGCCTCATCATAGGAGCACGGCTCGACATCTGCCAAAAGACAATATAAAGAAAAATTATTGAGGACCGGTGTCGTCTCCTCATAGATTTCATCCAGCCTCCTCATCCTGGGCTGAGGACGATTGTCCTTGCTCCCACTGGTGCTTGCTCCTCTAGAGCCGCCTCCACTTGTACTTGCACCACTATAGTAAGGGGTGAGAGCTCCCCCTGAACCTCCGCTAGGTGGTGATGGTGGCTCTGCTCCACCCATCTCGGCTTCAGCCTCTTCTCCTCCTTCCTCATCATCCTCGAAAAACATCCCCTTGGTGTTCCTCACCTCCTCATTCCAGCTCCAGCTGCTTCCTTCTTCAAACACCACATCTCGTGAGATAATGGCCTTCTCGGTCTCCGGATTGTACAACTTGTAAGCCTTGCTTGCAGGAGCGTAACCTACGAAGATGCACCTCTCGCTCCGGTCGTCTAGCTTCTTCCTTCTCTGGTCCGGGATGTGAGCGTAAGCTACACACCCGAAGACCCTAAGGTGCTTCACACTGGGCTTCCACCCACTCCAAGCTTCAAAGGGTGTCTTGAACTTCACACTCTTTGTTGGACAACGGTTCAGCACGTACACTGTCACCTGCACTGCTTCTGCCCAGAATTTCTTCGGCAACCCCTTGCCCTTCACCATGCTTCTTGCCATGTTCATGATGGTAAGGTTCTTCCTCTCTGCCACGCCATTCTGCTGAGGCGAGTATGCCGCCGTCAGCTGATGAGAGATCCCCCATTGCTTGCAGTACTCGTCAAACAGCCTAGAGGTGTACTCCCCACCTCTATCCGTTCTGAGCACCTTCAGCGGTTGACTACTCTCCTTCTCAGCCATCGCCCGGAACTCCTTGAACTTCTCCAGTGCCTCAGCCTTCTCTCTTAGAAAATACACCCAACACTTCCTGCTGAAGTCATCGGTGAATGTGATGTAGTATCTGCTTCCGCCTATTGAAGTAGTCTCAAACGGACCAGCGATGTACGAGTGAACTAACTCCAAAAGCCTTGTCGCCCTTCGAGACTTGCCACCTTCAAATGTCTCCCTTCTTTGCTTCCCCTTCGTGCATGCCTCACAGACCCTTTGAGGAGGTGTGATCATAGGCAGCCCTTCCACCATCTTGGATCCAGACAACAGCTTCAGGCCTGTGAACCCCAGATGCCCCATCCGGTGATGCCACAGCCAAGCTTCTTCTTCCTCTTCAGTCCTCGCGAGACACGCCGTCTCCTTCACATCTATGTTCAAAGTAAAGAGACGATTCGTCGTCATCTTCACCCTCACCACTTCTTTCCCTTGACCATCTTTCATGGCTAGGGTGCCATCCCTTAATAAGACCCGGTAGCCCTTCTCCACCAATTGCCCGAGGCTTAGGATGTTACTCCTCAAGCCTGGCACGTAGAAGACGTCGTTGATGAGCACCTCCTTCCTGTACAACCCATATTCGACGAGGGTGGGCCCTACCACCGCCAGGTCATCAAAAGTCAAAGTCAACAAGACAAGGTGGGGATCCAGATCAGCACCCCAGGCCGCGGAAGGTTCGGGCAAGTATGGCGAGCTCCCCAGGCCAACTCGCCAGGTGGCGACTATGGCCAGATGCTCGCCTCTTCCAGGCGAGCTCCTCAGGGAAGTCGCCAGCTCGCCAGGGTGGGGGTATAAGTAAGACCCCCCTCTTTGGTTTTCCCTATAAATAGGACCCCAGGGGTACGAGGGAGGGACAAGCAAATCTCGGTCTGAGCCCTCGCGAGCTCCAACAACTGCCCTTGACTCTTTATTGCTCAAGCTCGCCTCCTTCGTACCTAGCTCGGCCAATCTGGTTGAGAAGGGGTTGCTTCTCCTAAGCAACTGGGTACGTGGCGGGACCTTCCTGCCGCAGCAACCTGGGGTCCTGTTTGCGCAATTTGCTTCTGTTTCCTGACCAGAGATCATCTTCTCGACCGGCCGACCAGTAACTTCAGGTTGCCTAGTCCGATTTCTGAGGTTGAGAAATTTATTGGCTTCAACACTTGGTGTGGTGAGCGTGGATAGCGACCGAAGAAGAAAGTCGAGGTTGGAAGATGGCCGATGGTGGAGACCGGGGCGAGTTGGGAGGTAACTCGGTGGGAGCTGGAATCCCGGGACAAGGTAGCAAGTATGTGACAGTGGCGGCTTTTGCAGAGTTCGCGAGGAAGTGGAGAAGGCAATACTCGACGGGTTGTCCAATCCGCCTGAGGTGACGACGACTTCCCCCCGCCGCCAGACACCCCCGGGCGAGGAGATACCAACTCGGCGAGCAGGGAAGGAGCCCGCTTGGGCGAGTGGAGAACGGGTGATCCCGCCGCGACATCACCCGGCGAGTAGTCATGGAATCCGATTTCGAGATCCGGAACTCTCGGCGAGGTATGGAGATACTCGCCGATGGAGCGAGTATGACTGCTCGAGCGGGGAGGATACTCGCCGCCGTCAGGAAGGGAGGAGCCCCTTTTGCGACGAGATCCTCGCAGCCCCCGTCCCCGACAACTTCAAAGAACCGGTCCTCTCGTACTACTCCGGCAAGGACGACCCGGTGGGACATCTTCAGTGGTTTGAGGATGTGGTCTCCATTCGCAACATGTCCGATGCTCTCAAGTGCCGGCTCTTCTTCATTACCTTCAAGGGTAGCGCGAGAGATTGGTTCTACCAGCTGCCAGCCGGGTCAGTCTACTGCTTCTCAGATCTTCGAAGGGGCCTTTTAGCAAGGTTTGCGACGTCCAAGCGGAGGAAGAAGGAGGCAACCGCCCTCTTCAAGATCGTGCAGGGGCAGCACGAGAGTTTGGGCCGATACATCGATCGATTCCAGGAGGAAGTGCTGGAGGTGGAAGAGGTAGACGGGTTCACCTTGATGGTGGCCCTCAAGTTCGGGCTGAAGCAGGGTCTGTTCAACATGGAGTTGGGGCACAGGCCGCCCAAATCGTTCGAGGAGATGGTGGAGAGAGCCAATGTGTTCATCCAGGGAGAGGAGAGGAACAAGGAGTTCCTGGCACGGCTCGATGGAGACCGACCGCTTGGGCAAGACAGAGGAAGACTGCTGGAGAGGGAGAGGGCGCCGGAGGGGCGCAACGACAGGAAGCAGGAGAGGCCGCAGGGGAAAGAGGAGAAGGGAGAAAGGGGAAGGGAGATCAGGAAGGCGGAGAGGCAGGAGAGGCGGGAGAGGCCTCGAAGGCAGGAGGATAGGAGGCCCGTCGGAGGTCGAGAGACGAGGAGTGAGGAGAGAAGATTCCAGTACCCGAGGGATCGCCCCCAGTGGAGGCGGCCCACCCATCAGGAGGAGAGGAGGACTTACGACCCTCGGGAGCAGGGAGGAGGAAGAAGGGAGACCATGGCCATCACGCAGCGAGCCGCTAAGCGCCGGCAGAAGGAGAGGCAGCAGGAGAGGAGGCAGGAAAGGCAGCAGGAAGCGGCGATTCCCCTCTACTGCGATATCCATCGAGTGGAGGGGCACGGAACCTTGGCTTGCCCTGAGTTCTGGGAAACAAAGAGGAGGATGGAAGCAACGGCGGCCGAAAGGGAGCAGCCGCCGCAGGAGGCCCAGGTTGGACAGGTGGCTTACCAGGTACTGCAGAGGAGGAGAAACGAGGACAGGATCGACCAAGGAGGAAGGGGGAATGTCATTCCCGGTCCGGGAGGCGGACACGTCGGAGTAATCAACGGAGGGGCTGGGCTAGGAGCTTCCCGCAAGGGAAGTCTCCACCAAATCTACAAAAGGAGCGTCGCCTCGACGTCTCAGACCCCCCCTCCCTTGAACGAGATCACCTTCTCGGAGGAAGACATGCTCTGGAACGAGAACCCTTTCCATGACGCCCTGGTGATTCAAGCAGCAATCGAGGACTTCACTGTCGACCGAATCCTCGCGGATAACGGAGCTCGGTGAATGTCATCTTCAAGAGAACCTTCGTCGGCCTTCAGGTGGAAGCGTCCCGGGTTCAGGCAGCAGATGGGCCTCTCTTCGGCTTCTCCGGGGAGAAGAAAGAGGTGGAAGGAGGAGTTGAGTTGCTGGTCACCCTCGGGGGAACTTCGATCCGATGTCGCTTCGTCATCGTCGACGCACCCAGTGGCTACAACGCCATCTTCGGATGGCCCCTCATCAACTACTTCAAGGCCGTCCCCTCGTCATATCATCAATGCCTGAAGTACTGCAGGGACGACGTCCAAGTCAGGATCAGAGGAGATCCCAAGGCTTCCAGGGAATGCTACCTGAATGCGGTCAGCACCATCAGCTGGATGGGTGACGCAGAAAGGTTGGAGAAGATGATGGAGCAGGAAGAGGGCCTGCAAGCTGCTGAGGAGCTGGAGGAAGTAGAGGTGACCTCCCTGAGAGGAGAGCCGGAGCTGCTGAAGATCGGAGGAGCCTTGCCCCCGGAAGGGAAGGTGGAGATAGCTGCCTGCCTGCAGGAAAACGCGGACGTCTTCGCATGGAGCGCCGCCGAGATGCCGGGGATTGATGTTGATGTTGCCTGTCATCGCCTCAACCTGGATCCAGCGACGGCCCCAGTCCGTCAGAAGCAGAGGAAGAGCGCCACCGCTCTGGCGGGACCAATCCGGGAGGAAGTAGGGAAGCTGCTAGAAGCAGGTTTTGTTTCGGAGATCCAGCATCCAGGCTGGGTCTCCAATGTTGTAATGGTGAAGAAATCGGGAGGAGGTTGGAGACTATGTATCGATTTCTCTATGCTCAATAAAGCTTGCCCCAAGGATTGTTACCCCTTGCCTCAAATCGACGCGCTGGTTGATTCCGCCGTCGGGTTTCCCGTAATGAGCTTCCTTGATGCCTTTTCAGGGTATCACCAGATCCGGATGCATCCCCCCGATTGTCGCGACGTTTCCTTCATCACCAGCGACGGATGCTATAGCTACAAGATGATGCCCTTCGGGCTCAAGAACGCCGGCGCGACATATCAAAGAATGATGGATCACGTCTTTAGAGAGCAAAAGGGGCGGAATCTGGAAGTCTACGTGGATGACCTGCTCGTTAAGAGTAAAAGCGCCGCGGAGCACGTAGCGGATCTGACAGAGACCTTCGCCACCCTGAGGAGGTACAAGATGCGGCTCAACCCGGCCAAGTGTGTTTTTGGCACGGGAAGGGGGAAGTTTCTAGGGCACCTCCTTACTCCCCTAGGGGTGGAGCCTAACCCCGACAAGGTGAAAGCCATCGTGGAGATGGCGTCCCCGAGGGATTCCAAGGAAGTTCAAAGGTTGACCGGAAGGCTGGCAGGTCTTAGCCGGTTTATCTCCAAGGCCGGAGAGAAGTGTTCCCCATTCTTCAAAGCCCTTCGGGGGAACCAGAAATTCGAGTGGACCCCGGAGTGCGAGGAGGCCTTCATAAAGCTCAAACAACAGCTGACTCGAGCTCCTCTCCTTCAGGGTCCGCAGGGCGGTGAGGACCTCTTGCTCTACCTAGGGGTAGGGGCTGAAGCAGTCAGCTCGGTGTTGGTCCGAGAGGAGGGAAAGAAGCAGCTTCCAATCTACTACGTGAGCCGGGTGCTAAGGCAAGCCGAAACGCGGTACCCCATCCTGGAGAAGTTAGTCTTTTCCCTGGTAGTTTCGGCCAGGCGACTCCGTCCATATTTCCAAGCCCACTCTATCAAGGTAGTCTCCGACCACCCCTTGAGGAGTATCTTGGACGGAGTGGAGCACTCCGGCAGGCTCGCCAAGTGGGCTGTGGAGCTGAGTGAGTTCGACATCTCCTACCCCCCAAGGGTCGCGATCAAGGCACAAGCCGTGACAGATTTCCTGGCCGACTTCTCGGCCGAGGTCGAGGCAGACACGGATGTCTCTCGGCCGGTCCCCTGGAAGATGTTCGTAGATGGCGCGTCAGGGAGACACTCCGTAGGAGCCGGGGTGGTGCTGGTTAGTCCTCAGGGGACTAGGATCGAGCAAGCCATCGAGATCCTTTTTCCAGTTACTAACAATCAGGCGGAGTACGAGGCCATGGTGGCTGGCTTGCGACTCGCCAAGGAGCTGGCCATCAGAGACATCCAGGCTTTTACCGACTCCATGGTGGCCGCGTCTCAGATTCGGGGAGAGTTCGAAGTTCGAGATCCCATTTTGCAGCAATATATGGTTAAGGTCAAAGGCCTGATCGGGGGGTTCCGATCCTTTCACGTTGAGCACGTGCCCCGAGAACGCAACTCCGAGGCAGACTATCTTGCGAAATACGGCCCTCGGGCTGGGGGAACCGCCATCGAGTTGTTTCGACCATCCATCGAAGAAGGCGAGTTGATGGAGATCGATCAGCGGGCCTCGTGGAGAGATCCGTTCATCACGTTCCTGGCGACAGGCCGACTACCATCCGACGGGCAAGATCAAAGAAAGTTTCGGTATAAGGCCGCGTACTACTTGCTACAGGACGGCGAACTCTATCGCAAGACCATTTCAGGCCCCCTGGCCCGATGCTTGTCAGAGCTCGAGATTCCCCGGGTCCTCGAGGAGATTCACTCGGGAGAGTGCGGCAGTCACTCCGGGACCCGCACCCTGGAGCAAAGGATTCTGAGGCACGGTTACTTCTGGCCGACCATCCGAAAGGACGCAGAGGCCCATTCCAGAAAGTGCTCCCAATGTCAACTCTTCGCGCCCCTCGCACTCCAGCCGGCTCAGCAGCTTCGCTCGATTACCGCTCCGTGGCCCTTCGCAATTTGGGGAATGGATTTGATCGGCCCGTTCCCTCAAGCTAGCGGGCAAAGGAAGTTTGTTCTGGTAATGGTCGACTACTTCACGAAGTGGATCGAGGCTAAGGCTCTGGCCAGGACCACGTCTCAAATCGTCAAGAACTTCATATGGGGGGAAATCGCATGCAGGTTCGGGATCCCTCTGGCCATCATCACCGACAATGGGCCGCAGTTCGCCAGCCTGGAACTGGGGGACTTTTGTAAACAGTTAGGAACCGACCTTCGGTTCGCCTCGGTACATCACCCTCGGAGCAATGGGCAAGTAGAAGCCGCGAACAAGCTCATCATCAACTTGCTGAAGAAGAAGATCACCAACCTCAAGGGGAATTGGGCCGAACAGCTCCCTTCCGTCCTCTGGGCCCTCAGGACCACCCCGAACTCAGCCACGGGGGAAACACCCTTCAAGCTGTCACACGGGTCCGAGGCGCTCATCCCGGTCGAATTTGAGGTGCATAGTCCAAGGGTCATCACAGCCAAAGACGGAAGCGAGGAATGGCGGCTAGAGAATGAAGAGGCTCAGAGGCTCTCCCTAGATTATGTGGAAGAACTTCGGGACTTGGCCTCCATGCGCCAGGAAGAAACCAAGAGGCGCATGGCGAGACACTTCGACAAAAACGTCCGCTTGAAGAACTTCATCGCAGGGGACTTGGTCATGAAGAAGGTGGACGCCGCTGGACGGGGAGCCGCCGTAGGCAAGCTCCATCCCAACTGGGAAGGACCTTTCATCGTCCAAGAAGCCTTGGCCACAGGAGGCTATTACATACAAGACCAAGCAGGAGAGCAGCTGCCTGGGACCTGGAGCGGGGATGATTTGAAAAGATTTTACCCATAGCGGTAACTCATGTATCTATTTCTGTAAACATACTTAATATACAAAGGATGCGGGATTTCATCACTTTTGAGTTAAATGTACCTCGAGGCTTCTGAGTGTTTCCATGGTCCGCCTCGTAGTCGATCTCGGGAGGCAGCGGTCGGTTTGTTCCTCATACATAGCCCAGTACGGATGATGGGACGATGCTTCGGGATTTTAAGCGCTCTTGTAAGACCGAGCCTCTGCATTGTCGGCCGAGATCAGCTCCCCCCTTGCATGTCGGCCTATGTCTCCCCGAGTGCATCTCTCTTCCGTCTGGAGGACCTGCGAGGAACAGATCTGCACCCTGATCTCCCGGACTTGAGGAGAGGCCGGCCTCATAAAACACCCAGAAGGAGAAGATCTCAAACGAGCAACAAGACAGGATAACCTGCCAATGAAAGGGTATGGACGAGCCCGGAGGGAGGTGTGTGGATTCCGAGTGCGTTCGAGAAGGACCCACGATGAACACCACCCCCACCCTAATCGTACCTGGAAGCGACCCTCACTGTCAAATCGGGATACGGGATTCCAACCCGTTCTCACTGAATAGCCTAGTTCGGATGATGGGACGATGCTTCGAGATTTTAAGCGCTCTTGTAAGACCGAGCCTCTGCATTGTCGGCCGAGGTCAGCCCCCCCTTGCAGGCCGCCCTAGGTCTCCCCGAGTGCATCTCTCCTCCGACTAGAGGAATTCTTAGGAACGGGTCTGGACGCCAATCCCCCGATTCGGCAGGGTCAAGAGCATCTCTCCGGAGAGTTTCCCTCTTGTCAAAATATCCCTGCGATTAATCTCCAAGTTATATAAGGATGCAGGATATTAACCAAGACCTCGAGTTGAGCAGCGTCGTAAGCCCGGTATCCCCACGAGCTCCTCTCCTCGGGAAGCGGCCGATCTCCTCAATTGTAATCCAAGATCTCGAGTTGAGCAGCGTCGTAAGCCCGGTATCCCCACGAGCTCCTCTCCTCGGGAATCGGCCGATCTCCTCAATTGTAATCCAAGACCTCGAGTTGAGCAGCGTCGTAAGCCCGGTATCCCCACGAGCTCCTCTCCTCGGGAATCGGCCGATCTCCTCGATTGTAATCCAAGACCTCGAGTTGAGCAGCGTCGTAAGCCCGGTATCCCCACGAGCTCCTCTCCTCGGGAATCGGCCGATCTCCTCGATTGTAATCCAAGACCTCGAGTTGAGCAGCGTCGTAAGCCCGGTATCCCCACGAGCTCCTCTCCTCGAGAATCGGCCGATCTCCTCGATTGTAATCCAAGACCTCGAGTTGAGCAGCGTCGTAAGCCCGGTATCCCCACGAGCTCCTCTCCTCGGGAATCGGCCGATCTCCTCGATTGTAATCCAAGACCTCGAGTTGAGCAGCGTCGTAAGCCCGGTATCCCCACGAGCTCCTCTCCTCGGGAATCGGCCGATCTCCTCGATTGTAACCCAAGACCTCGAGTTGAGCAGCGTCGTAAGCCCGGTATCCCCACGAGCTCCTCTCCTCGGGAATCGGCCGATCTCCTCGATTGTAATCCAAGACCTCGAGTTGAGCAGCGTCGTAAGCCCGGTATCCCTACGAGCTCCTCTCCTCGGGAATCGGCCGATCTCCTCGATTGTAACCCAAGACCTCGAGTTGAGCAGCGTCGTAAGCCCGGTATCCCCACGAGCTCCTCTCCTCGGGAATCGGCCGATCTCCTCGATTGTAACCCAAGACCTCGAGTTGAGCAGCGTCGTAAGCCCGGTATCCCCACGAGCTCCTCTCCTCGGGAATCGGCCGATCTCCTCGATTGTAATCCAAGACCTCGAGTTGAGCAGCGTCGTAAGCCCGGTATCCCCACGAGCTCCTCTCCTCGGGAATCGGCCGATCTCCTCGATTGTAATCCAAGACCTCGAGTTGAGCAGCGTCGTAAGCCCGGTATCCCCACGAGCTCCTCTCCTCAGGAAGCGGCCGATCTCCTCGATTGTAACCCAAGACCTCGAGTTGAGCAGCGTCGTAAGACCGGTATCCCCACGAGCTCCTCTCCTCGGGAATCGACCGATCTCCTCGATTGTAATCCAAGACCTCGAGTTGAGCAGCGTCGTAAGCCCGGTATCCCCACGAGCTCCTCTCCTCGGGAATCGACCGATCTCCTCGATGACGAGAATGAGGGGCCCGCATGCTATGTTCGACGACTAAGCCCGGTTCAATTTTCGTCACGCGCGAGCAGGCGAGCTGATCTCGTGCGAGTAGGCGAGCAGATCCCATGCAGGAAAGCGAGCTAGAACCGCGCGAGTAAGCGAGCCCCGGGGGGCATGCGAGTATGTCCCACACGCCACCCGCGCGGTTATCTCAGCAGGTTCACGAGTATCCGGGTGCAGGGGCGAGTAGGTCCCGGCGAGCGGATGGTCGATGTCGGGACCATCCCCCTACGACCTAGCGAGCGTTCCTCTCCGAGCCTATGAGCCTAATCGAGTAACATCCAGTCAGAAAGAAAAACCAAAACTTTGTATAAATCGTCAAAAATTTGGTTTACAAAAAGAATATCGGCGGGCAACTAGGACTCGTCGTCGCCAGTATCAGGCCGATATTCATCATCCCCGATATCGCCGATATCTGCAAAGTCGTCGCTCTCTGCGCTCTCGCCGCTGCTGCTTCCGCTGCCGCTGCTGCTGCTGCTTCCGCTGCCGCTGCCGCTTCCGCTGCTGTCAGAATCACTGGAGCTGGTCGGCGACGACGCGCTATACGACGGGACAGTCCCCTCGGCGAGCAGCTCGGGAATGAGCTCGTCGACAGTGAGTGGCTTCTCCCCCTCGACGAGCTGGCCCCCGAGCCTGAGGCGCGCGAGTATGACGTTCCCCGCCGCCCGCGCAATCTCGCGGCGAACAGAGGATCTCTCCTCCCAGAGGACGCGTGATTGCTTCACCACTCGCGCCGGGTCCTCGGGTAGCGGGGTTGAGGAGCTCAGCCGTCCTTCAGCAGCGACCAGCCTCGTCTCCATCACCGCTGCGCGAGTTTGGGCCGCCTCCAGCTCGGCCTGGGAGGCGGCGAGCTTCTCCTCGCACTCGGAGAGTTTCTTCGCCGCTTCTATCTCGTCAGCCTGCGAAATGATCGACGTCAGGATCTATCAACGAAGCAAATCGAGCAAACCCACCCAAGGACAGCTCACCTCGAAGTCCTTCCAGCGGACTGACTGCATGCCGAGGTCGATGGCCTTCTTGGAGACGACCTTGAGGGCATCGGTCGTCTCCAACAGCTTCCTCGCCGAGTAGTGACCCAGCTTGGCAGACCGAGCGAGCGCACAGGCCGACTGGTGGGCGAGCTCCGACGGGGTCAGCTCTAGGACGGACTCTGCGTCGACCCGACCATAGATGGCGTGGAGGACGGCGAACGCCTCCCCCTTGTCCTCCCAGTCAGTCGACCAGGACGGGAGGTTGGTGCTCAGCGACACCGAGTTGTCCCCCGCCAACCAGGTCACGATCGGGCGACCGTAGGCGTCCACCACCCCCTGCCCGAGGCCGTAGTTGGGGTGGAAGTGGGGCGACTGGGCGCCCGTCGGCGACCGGCGATCGACGGATCGTGGCGACGAGGTCTTCGCCCTCTTCCTCGCAGGACCCTGCGAGCTAGCCCGCGACTTTCCCTTGACCGCCTTCTTCTTCTCCCCAACGTCGGCAGGAGGGCGAGCATCCGACTGCGTGGCGGCGACTTCCTTCGCCAAAGGAAGCGGCTTCTCCGGAAGCTCGTTGGAAACTGCAAAGCGCGCGACAAAGTTAGCTTCAGCGGCAAAAGGGCGAGCGAGTAACCAGGGCGCATTTCGAGCTCGGCTTACTTTCATTAGGGTGGGCTGCCTCGAGCACGTTGACGTTTAGTCGCCAGAAGATGACGTCAAAGCGCCGACCGCGAAAGTATTCGAAGAGCTGCTCGCGAGCTCCTTCGAGGATGGGAGGAAGGAAGGCGACGTCGGCTGGTTGGTGCGGCCTGCCGAGAATACCGCCGAAGTCGCCATGGACGACCACCAGCTGCTCGCTCCAGCGATGGACCTTATTCGCGGTCCCGACCAAGGTGCAGACGTGGCTGCTAAAAAAGATGACTCCCTCCGAGGTCGCCGCAAAGGCGAAGATGCGGCGGAAGACGGAGAGGTCGAAGGCGATCCTCTCTTCCCGAAGGAAGCATAGGAACCCCATGATGATTGCTACGCCGTTGGGATTGATCTGCGCGGGGACGATCCCGAAGTAGCGCAGGATCTCGCAGAACTCCGGCCAGAAGGGTTGTAACGGTCCAGGCCCGCCAACCCGCGGGACCCAGCTGGCACCGCCGGCCTACCAGAGTCCAGACCCGGGCCCACTACTGGTAGTCAGCCTATCACATCAAGCCTGCAGGCCAATGCACCCCAACCCCTCTCCATCCAGGCGGGTTGTTGGTGGCCGTAGCCCCCCTTAGATGAGTCAAACTCGATAGTCAAGCCCGCACTACGGGGACTTCCCAGGAGGTCACCCATCCCAGTACTACTCCAGCCCGAGCACGCTTAACTATGGAGTTCTTTCAACTCTCATCACCAATTGAGCTGCTCAATTGGTGATGAGAGTTGAAAGAACTCCATAGTTAAGCGTGCTCGGGCTGGAGTAGTACTGGGATGGGTGACCTCCTGGGAAGTCCCCGTAGTACGGGCTTGACTATCGAGTTTGACTCATCTAAGGGGGGCTACGGCCACCAACAACCCGCCTGGATGGAGAGGGGTTGGGGTGCATTGGCCTGCAGGCTTGTATGTGATAGGCTGACTGCCAGTAGTGGGCCCGGGTCTGGACTACTGGTGGGCCGGCGGTGCCAGCTGGGTCCCGCGGGTTGGCGGGCCTGGACCGTTACAAAAAGGGGTTGGGCACTTTTTGTAACGGTCCAGGCCCGCCAACCCGCGGGACCCAGCTGGCACCGCCGGCCCACCAGTAGTCCAGACCCGGGCCCACTACTGGTAGTCAGCCTATCACATCAAGCCTGCAGGCCAATGCACCCCAACCCCTCTCCATCCAGGCGGGTTGTTGGTGGCCGTAGCCCCCCTTAGATGAGTCAAACTCGATAGTCAAGCCCGCACTACGGGGACTTCCCAGGAGGTCACCCATCCCAGTACTACTCCAGCCCGAGCACGCTTAACTATGGAGTTCTTTCAACTCTCATCACCAATTGAGCTGCAAGAATTCCATAGTTAAGCGTGCTCGGGCTGGAGTAGTACTGGGATGGGTGACCTCCTGGGAAGTCCCCGTAGTGCGGGCTTGACTATCGAGTTTGACTCATCTAAGGGGGGCTACGGCCACCAACAACCCGCCTGGATGGAGAGGGGTTGGGGTGCATTGGCCTGCAGGCTTGAATGTTATAGGCTGACTACCAGTAGTGGGCCCGGGTCTGGACTCTGGTAGGCCGGCGGTGCCAGCTGGGTCCCGCGGGTTGGCGGGCCTGGACCGTTACAAGGGTAGCCGCAGGCCTGCGTCGAAGTGACGCAGCGACATTACCAGCGAACCCTCAATATGGGTATTGAGGCGCTCGCTGCGAGTGGGGAGTCTCGCCGAGTACTCGTCAGGCAGGAAGCGTTCCTTGAAGGTCGCCAGTTCCTTCTCGGTGGTTATGGACTTCTTGAAAGCCGCGTCTGCGAAGTTAATTGCGTGGGCCTGTCGGCGAGCGCTGGCGTCGTCGCCGACCATGTTGGCGAGATCCGTAAGCAATGAGAGCGACGAGTTGGTTGTCCAGATACTCGTCAGGAGGAAAGAAGGTCGCTACAACAATACGCTTTATGACCCACCTACCCCTCCTATTTATAGATATGACAAGCCCAGGGGGGGGTCAGTCGTCCTGGCGAGTATCTAACGAGCTCGCACGATGAAGATAAACCTGCGACATTATCAGGTGAACTAAAGCTCGGCACATCAAGAAATAAAGCGCGCACACAGAGGCGAGAATATTCCTACACATGAATTAATCAAATTAAAAATAGGTCCGGAAGTACAAGTCGCGCGAGGCGAGTTACATTCGAAAAACAAAGAAAAACTATGGCGCCCTCGGCCGCTCAGGAGGGTGCGGATGTCGCCCAGCCCAGCCGATCTCGCGTGCACGCCGGTAATGCTCCGTCGCCAGCGCTGTCGCATCGTCGCCAAGCCTGAGCTGCTCCTCCATCCTCGCCAGACGTCCAGCAGACCCCATGCTCGCCCGGATGCCAGCCAGCTCGTCAAGCACCAGCTGCAGACGGTGGTTGTTCAACTGCAGCTGGCGGTCATTTTCTTTGACCACGTGAAAGCGAGCTTCATAGTTTTCCAAGGTCGACTGGAGCCCTTCGACCTTGGCCATCCTCGCCTCCAGATCCGAGATGCGTCAGTGAGGATCGCAGATAGCGAGCTGGTCGAACTTGCTCTCCAGCTCCACGTGGGCGCGAATGGCGGCCTGGCGATACTCGCTCCCGGACAGCCCGAGAGCGTCGATGAAAGCCGCCCCAGAGGTCGCCGGGCGATCTGACAAGGCAGGAAGATGGGTCATCAGGTCAGAAAAAGCAGAGCGGTAGTCAAAGTAGTAGGAGGCTCACCACGGCGAGGAGATCGGGATCGGCGCGGCGAAAGAGGTCGCCCGGAGGTATCTCGCCTCCCCGAAGAGCTGCTCGGAAGATCGGCAGGCCTGCCCTGCCCGCGCTCTCCAGACCCTCGGCCGACGTAGTCAGGGTCTCCAACCCGCGGAGGAAAGTAGGGTGGCTGCGGCCTCTCCGGCTTCTTCACCAGCGGCGGAGCTTGAGATGAGCTCGCAGAGTGGTGCGGAGCCCTCGACGCAGGAGGCGGAGGAGGTCGCGGATGGTCCGATTTCGGCAGAGCAGACAGAGGCGGCGGAGGGGGCAAGCCGGTGCTCGGCGTCTGGCCAGGAGTGGCGACCGCGGGCGGCGGCGGCGGCAATGGAGCGCTCACCGGGGGTATCTTCCCGCCGCTCGCAACAACAGAGGCCGCCGTACTCGCCCGAGGAACCTCGCGCGCCGGCCCAGATGACCCGGCAGGAGTGGCTTTCGCCGGCAGCTCCTTACTCGCAGGCGGGGGGGCCCTTCACCAATGCCGCCCCAGACGCCTTCCCCGAGCCGAGGCCTATCCTGACCGTGTAGGCGGTCTTGGACGGCCTGTCGGCCGCCAGGGCGAGTAAGGGCGCCGAGCTGAGGGGGACGACATCAAGTGCCGCGTCCGCGGCAATCGGAGAATCTGCATAAGAAAAGAAGTCAGCAAAGGAGCAGCGACAACCCAGCAGGGAAGAGTTCGAGGTAGCGACCTGTCACGGTGACGACCTCGGCCTGAGACGCCGCAGACTCCTTCACGGCCGCGAGCTCCTCGGTCACTCCCGGGTTCTCCAGCGGGCTGCCCCGGGTCGACCCAGGGAGGTCGTCGAGCCCTAGGTCGTTCAACACCCTCTGGGTGCTGGACGACACTACGGGATTTTCAGTCGCCGCGACGACCTGATGCGGCAGTGGAGGCGAGCTGACCACCGTAGTGGCGGGCTGCTTGACCTTTTTCGCCTTCTTCTTCTTCGACGGGGGCAAGGCAGTAGGGTCATCCTCGCGCGGTCTTTTCGACCTGGCTATGCCGAGGAGGCCAGACAGGGCGGCGAGATTGTCCTTCAACAACTGCTCAGCGTCCGACATCTTCGGCGAGCTCCAGGGACCGTCTCAAAAACGAAGCCCCCCTATTTATAGACTACTCTACCAGCAGACGACGATGCGAGCTGACCATATACCCGGCAGGGATGCTCGCCGAATAGGTGTTGGATGAATCTTTCCGGGCTCCTACGTCGCCCAAAAAGAGCGGGGATTGTGTACAACCCATATTCGACGAGGGTGGGCCCTACCACCGCCAGGTCATCAAAAGTCAAAGTCAACAAGACAAGGTGAGGATCCAGATCAGCACCCTAGGCCGCGGAAGGTTCGGGCAAGTATGGCGAGCTCCCCAGGCCAACTCGCCAGGTGGCGACTATGGCCAGATGCTCGCCTCTTCCAGGCGAGCTCCCCAGGGAAGTCGCCAGCTCGCCAGGGTGGGGGTATAAGTAAGACCCCCCCTCTTTGGTTTTCCCTATAAATAGGACCCCAGGGGTACGAGGGAGGGACAAGCAAATCTCGGCCTGAGCCCTCGCGAGCTCCAACAACTGCCCTTGACTCTTTATTGCTCAAGCTCGCCTCCTTCGTACCTAGCTCGGCCAATCTGGTTGAGAAGGGGTTGCTTCTCCTAAGCAACTGGGTACGTGGCGGGACCTTCCTGCCGCAGCAACCTGGGGTCCTGTTTGCGCAATTTGCTTCTGTTTCCTGACCAGAGATCATCTTCTCGACCGACCGACCAGTAACTTCAGGTTGCCTAGTCCGATTTCTGAGGTTGAGAAATTTCTCGGCTTCAACACTTCCCATTCAATACAACCGCCACCACTCCTCTTCCTTCAACCGAGATCTTAGAAGCGTCGCCGAAACTCACCTCACCGTCATTTGGTTCAAGGTTTGTAAACAGCTCCTTCTCTCCGCACATGTGATTACTGGCTCCGGTGTCCAAGTACCATATTCCATTCTTTCCGCCTCCAGCCCCTTGGACGGTAAGGAACATCATCGGGTCGCCTCCCGTGTTGTTAGTCTTCGCATAATGGTTGGCATCTCCTCCCTTCCTAGGAGCCCAACAATCGTAGCTCATGTGCCCGAACTTGCCACAGTTGTAGCATTGGGTCTGGGGCATGTCTCCTCTTCCTCCTCTGCCTTGACCTCTGCCTTGGTCTCTTCCCTGACCTCTGCCTTGGCCCCTTCCTTGGCCTCTTCTTCTGCCTCCTGCGTCGTTCCTCCAGCCCTGAGGTTGCTCCACCTCACGCTGGTTGTACTGGCTTCTTCCGAAATCTCTTCCACATTTTCCTCCTCTACCTCTTCCTTGGTAGCCTCGGCTGCGCTGGCCTCCTCCTCTTCCTGAGCTCTCTCCAAAGTTAAGCTGAGTCTGGAGTGCTTTCCCCAAGCCACTCGACTCCTCCTCATCTTGTACCATCCGATACTCATGTGCTTGTAGTGAGCCTATCAGTTCATCTGCCGTCATCACTGTGAGGTCCTTCGATTCTTCGATGGCCACCACCACATGTCGGAACCTTTTAGACATAGAACGCAGGAGCTTCTCCATGAAGCTGACCTCGTCTATCGTCTCCCCGTTTCTCTTCATCTCATTTGTGAGCGTCCGCAGACGGGTCACATAATCGCCAACCTTCTCCGAGCTCTGCATCCGCATCATCTCATATTGTGCTCGGAGGGATTGCAACTTCACCTTCTTGGCCTTGTCTACTCCTTGCATGGAGCGCTGCAAAATCTCTCAAGCTTCCTTTGAAGTCTCGGCATCCGAGATCTTCTCAAACGTAGCTTCATCCACCCCTTGGTACAAGATGAACAACGCCTTCTTGTCCTTCTTCTTGGCTTCTCTCAATGCCACCCTCTGAGCGTTCGTCAATGCAGCCTCTGCTTCAGCAGTAACCTCCTCAACACCATCCTCTACTACCTCCCACAGCTCCTTGGAGGCTAGTAGTACTCTCATCTGAATGCTCCAATTTCCATAGTTTGTTTTGCTCAACTTGGGGACCTGCCCCGGCATCCCGCTTCCCATCTCCATCACTACTCTACGCAAACACAACTTTCAGGAGTCTCTGAACCTCCCTCTGATACCACTTGTTGGAAAACGTGAATGGGTCCTTATTCTTGCACAATGCTAACTTAAACACACCTAAAACACACTTGGCGAGAACTTCGCAAACCGGCCTACCCGCGCGGTTTGATTTGGCGAGTGGTCCCAGCCACACCTCTCGCGCCCTTCTACTCGCACTCGGCAATCCTCCACTCGCACGCTTCTCTCTCGGCAAGCCGACTCGCACTCGGCACAACACGCTCGCCGGGTGAGAAAGATCTAGCCGCTCGGCCTCCTAAAACTAACCGCCCGACTCGCAACTTGCAGTCGGCACAACCCACTCGCACTCGGCAGCGAGACCAAACAACCCGCGCGGCTACAACACCTTGCGAGCTCCCTCTCGCCCAGCTCACTCGCCAAACCTACTCGCCCGGCTACCTAGTCTAGCCGCCCGAACTCGCGAGTGACCACTCCGCGCTGCAGCGCTCTCCCTCTCTCACAAGGCCGAAAACTCAAAACTTGGAGGATTTTCTCTCTCTATTTTCAGCAACAAAAAATTATACATGGGGGGGGGGGGCCTTTATATAGGCAAGCAAAACAACCTCTCAACTACCCTATTAATTACAGAACCTCTCTCTCCTCATAAATGCATAAAAACAAATATTAAAATACTTTAAACATAAAAGCTTTGACAGTTGACCCGGTCAACTTGTCAACACCAACAAATTTTAGGATAGAGACGACGAGGAGGTCAGGGAAGCATTGCTGTCCGGGAAGAAGCTGACCCTGCCATTTTTGTGAATAAAAGGACTCATTTGAAAGTAAGTTGAAAATAATATGACATATTTGAATCAAATCAAATTTAAAGTACTAATTTGAAACTATACCTAAAGTTTATTAGTTTAAGGGCTGATTTGAATATTTTGCCTAGATTTTAAGTGACATATATTAAGGCTTCCTTCGGGGGAGGGACTTTTTTTTACCTGTGAAGCGGTTGTCACCGCATGAACCGGACACCGGCAACCGCATGAACCGGACACCGGTTGACCGGTAAAAATAAGTCCTCTCAAACGGAGTCTAAGTTGTGTACTTTCTTCAAAGCATGAAGTATAAAGAGTATGACTTTATGTTAGCCAACTCCTCTCATTTGAAAGGAAAAAACACGCTAATTATATTTTTTTCTGTTTAAATTATTTGATTTGCAGTTAACAGGATAAAATTTTCAAAATTATTATACGATTTGTGATTAACAAAAAGTTTAGGATAGCTAAAAAATAATTTGCGGTTAACCGTACCCAACCATTTGGAACCATGAATCGCCTTTAGGGGGTCTGCCAAGTACCATACATAAGGCCTATTTTAATAATAGCTTTAAAATAATACAAACTGTATAACCGTAATTCGTCGAGATCAAAAGTACCCAAAAAGATGATTATTCACAGACCATTGGGCGAGCATATGCGAGCTAGGGCGAGTATGAGCGAGTACTTCGCGAGTATGGGCGAGTAGACCTATACAACTCGCTAATAGAGGTTGAATACTTGCCCATACCCCCTAGATTCTCTCTATAAATAAACCCTGAGGGGCACTAGAAATGACACTTTTAGAAAAGTTTGAGGTCCCCCCCCCCAAGTGGATACTCGTCAAGTCCATGTCTGCCTAGTACCTCGCCCAACCTATTGATTGTGGAGGGGAAGTTTCTCCCAAACTTTTGGGTACGTGGTGAGACCTCTTTGCGGTGTGCTTATAGATAATTTTCTCTCTCCCGCGATAGCCATTTGAAATATGACGTAGAATCACAAAATCAGTAATCTTAGATTACATTATTCCGAATTTTAGAATAGAGATTTCCCCGGCTTAACACTCACAATACATGATTTGATAATCTTCAAAACCAGTATTAGCTTTACATTTAATATAAATATTATTAAATCATATTCACAAGCCATACCCCTCATATCAATATTGAATAACACAATTCAAACTATGGAAACTACATTAAACTACAAGTCAAATTCATTGAACTCCACATCCCAAGCATCATTAATCACATTTTCTTCTTCTTTTTTTTCACATAAAATTCAAAAATAATAACATAGATACAAATTAATACATATAAATTAAAAAAAAGGTTATATACATCACATGTAATAATTCTAATTTTATTCGTTTATATCACAACTGCATCATATAATCATTTTTAACAATTCTCTAATCCAAACTATATATATATATATAATATAAAAATCATTAAATTATTAGTTAAGTTTATTGAATGTGACAGAACTATACCGCATCATAATTGAGAAACTTGAACCAATCTTCATCATCTTCATCAACAGCAGCGTTCCCCTGTTCAATCTCAACATTCAGAGCTTCCTCAATCACAATCCTCCCCTTCACCGAATCCATGTCCATCGTCTTCAACCTCTTGATTCCTTTCTTCGGCCGCTTCGTCTTCTTCATCGGCGGGCTCTTTTTATTGCTCTTGCTGTGAGAGCTCATGTGGCCGCCGTACGCCTGCGCGTTCGGAAACTCGTGTCTGCAGACGCTGCACTTATAGATTCTCGAAACGTCGCCGCCGGGGCGAACTTGGCTGCTCAGGAAATACCTCACCGCCTCCCAGTCATGGCGGACCAGGTCTCCGAGAATGCCGGCTGCAGGGTTGTTTTTCCTGTTCAAAACAGAGCTGAACAGGGGATGATCGGCTTCCGGTTGATGTCTCGTAAAGGCGTGATTTTTCATGAAGGCGGCGGCGGTTTCCGGCGGGGATGTTGCGTGGGAAACAGAGGACTGATTTGGGGCGAGAATTGGAGGAGCAAATGATTCATTAATGGAGAATTGAGTAGCGGGGAGGGGATTGAAGCAGGGGAGGAAACACGGTGATAGATTTTGTGATGAGTGCATGCTCTGTTTTTTTTATATAGTTGGATGTGGGGAACATGCTCTGTTTTTTTTTTTATATATAAAGTTTTCTTAGGATGTGCAGTGGGGAGTTTATATATAGTTTTTTGAGCGATTTTCTTTTGGTAAGAAAATTATTTATATATATAAAAAAACATATATTATGATTTATGGGGGAGTGTGGGGGGATATATTATATATTATTTCAGAAAATAGAATATTAATGAAATATTGTTTTTGGATTTATTTATTTATTTATTGTTTTAAAAAGGAAAATAGTCAAAGAATTGACTTACAAATATTCCATAGGAAGTGCTGACAGGCCATTATGTTGTTCAAAACCATTGTATTGGGAGAGAATGGGGTGTTGGAAATGGAAGGAAAAATATTTTTTAAAAAATACAGTGGTTTATTAATTTCTATAAATGACTAGATAAATGAGAATAAAGGGGGTTAATTTCTGATATTATTTAGGGTCTGTTATAGTTTGGGAGGACGGTGGCAGTTGGAAATGGAGATGAAAAGACATTTTGAATAGTGATTATAGGCTCCGTTTGACACGGTGGTGGCGGTCGTAAACGTGTTAATATTCGTTAAGGATTACCTAACAAACATCATCCGTTCGAACGTAAAAGTGAAGGAAGTTCCTAACTGCCACCACGGTGTCAAACAGAGCCTACGTCATGTGATTGAAATTTAGCATATACAAACAAAAATAGCATTTTGTTTTTCAAAATCAAAATGGTGAAAAAAAAAGTTAAAATTAACAGTATCTTGGACTCTGTTGTGCCTAGCATTCCTACATGAAAGAGCGCGAATGAAAAATCAGCCGTCCGATGGGCCTTTAAAAAGAGTGCATTGCTTGCTTTTTCTTTTAATTTTTTATTTCGGCTGACGGCTAACGTTGGATTTAAACCTGAACGACTTGAATCTCACCCGCTCCTTCCTCTAGGAATGCTACCCGTACCTAACAATTTTTCGTTTGCTTGGGCGTTTTTGCTCCATCTCCATTGAAAGAGAAGGTCAACGCAAAAAAAATAGTTTTTTGATAACCCCGCCACGGCGACATCACTTCAAAACACAATTTCAACCTTTTTTTGAGATCGTAGCCATCCCCACTATTTCTCACCGCTTCATTTCCAACACTCATGCTTTCCACTGCTCCAACCCTCAACGTCAAAACAAATAAACATTTATTAACTGTCTTCACAAAAGTGATTATATATTATGACTAGCCTGAGCATGAAATAACAAATTTTTCATAAAGTTGAATTTGTATTAAATAATATGATTGGGGGTAGAATGGGAACATGCATGCATGTACGTACGTAGTAAAACAACAAGAAATGGTTATTTCTAGCATATATAATATCATTTAATGTCTAGCAAGCGTATACTGCATGCATTTCATTATTAATTTTAGGTCATCTGAACTTTACCCGGTGGCATATATTATTAGCGAATAATTAGTATCATATGCAGTGATTTATACTTATTTTTACCCTTTATGCGCGCCCCAAGCCTTCTTGCAGGAAGTATGTACGTATTAATAATGTGATGCCAAGCACGGAGGCCTGCTTAATTGAGCCCGTGAAGTACTTTGTGTAATCTATACACCTTCTCTTTTTGCCCTTCAAGGTTGAACCCTTCAGCTGGTTGGATGACATAAACTTCTTTTTTCAATTTAACATTTAGAAAGACTGATTTTACATCCAAATGGAATATGAGATACTGAAATTTGATGGCAATTGCAAGGAGTGTGATTGTAGTCATCCCAGGCATCTCTCGCCAGCCAGAGTGGGTAATAAGAAGGTACGGAGTCGCGAAGGCAATAAATGCAGTACCACTCGCGACCACTCGTTTGTCTTGATGCCGACCCCGCGAGACCTTTCCTACCCGCTAGCAAGTCAAATGAGCATTTTCATCATAACAAGAAAGAAAGAAATCACTGAAATTATAGATTCACATTTACGCTAATTGAGCACGCCCTTATTATTACACAAATAAGATCTCGACAAGTCTATAAACGAATGAGAAAGATAAAAACATCACAAGCAGTCCAACTTTTGACAAAAAAGAGAGCAGAACGCGAGAATGACGATATAAGAAGGGGGAGGGAAGCGAGTGCCGATAGGCTCAGAACTGGAGCTATTTCCAACTTCCTCGGCCACGCGCCCCTGCCCCCGACGGTCGATGAAGGTAGTTGAACTCGCAGACGGCTTGGAGATCCAGATGCACAAGGTCCATATTCTCTTCGATTCAATTCGATCGATGAGCGCTCCAGGCGAGGTCATCTCGTCGGCCGATCCCTGTCTCGCCTCGTCGACAAGCCCTGTTCGAGGCCGATCAGTCTCCGCTCACTAATGATCCTCTCCTCCTGGAGCTCGCGCAGCATGAATCTGTACTTCCGTAAGACCTCAGCCATTCACCTCTTCATCTCCACGGGATCACTTGGGTCGCCAGGAAATCTTCGACCATATTCAGGGAAGGAGGTGGAGAGAAGACTCCAGCGTCAGGAGATGTCCCGGTCTTAGAGACCTATTGATTATCTAGGTAACTAAAGTTGCGAGTATAGAACTAGTTCAACGGTAAGGAGGGGACGAGTATTTTGACTAACCACGTGAGGCGGCAACCTCATGACACGAACGTTGGCGTGATGGACTTGGCCGTCCTTGGAAAGGGGAGTCAAGGGGAAGTGCAAGTGACTTCGCCAAGCAAGGGTGCAATTGAGTCTGGTCGGCGATCAGGGTAACATCAGGGGTGAGGACGAGATCGAGTGCACCTTGCCGGAGGAGCCGAATTGGAGGCGAGATCGCGTGCAGCTAAGCGAGCTGGCAACTTCGGAGGAAGAGTGCCCATGCTGGTTACCCCAAAGGAAGGAGCAGTTGCAAACAACACGAGATCAGTACGTTAGATGAAAAAGAAAAAAACAGTAGACCAACATCATATCACTTACAGGATGCTTGCAAAAGACCATTAAAGGTGGCGTGATGGTTCACACCCTCAGGAAGGTGGGGTTCTAGGACCGTTTGAGGACTCGTGTCGCCGTGGGATGATGTGTCGAGGTCCACAAGGACCTCTCTAACGGCTTTCTCTTTAGAATAACATCCCTGCAAAAGCACCTGAGAAGGTCACGTCTAATCTTTTCAACATGTTGCAAAAAAATATAGTCGAGGAACCTGTGTTTCATTGGGTGGCGTGAGCCCGCGACCAAGTGTTGAAGGCGACACGTTGAGGGATGAGGGTTCTCCGGTCTCCAGGCCGCGCTTGACCTTCTTGGCAGACTTTCTCTTTAACTACCTGCCGAGGATCGGTGAGAAAGCCAATGCATGAGTTCGACGGTGTCGGATTTGTTTCGCTCCCGCACTGCTGCGAGGCAATCCTAGAATTCTTTAGAAAAAGGCAATTTTGCAATAAAGAGCAGAAGAATTGGGAGGGGGTTGGTAAGCAAGGTTCACCTTACCCCCCCCCCCCCCCCCCCCCCACACACACACAACTTGGTGTATATATAGATCGTTGGGGGACCCACAAAAAGATTTTCTCTGAAACCGGTTACCACTCGCCAAATACCTGAGGTCTGATTTTTCTTTCCAAGCTTGGGACAATATCATAAAGAGAGGGGATTATGTACAACCTTGTATTCGGCGAGTGGGGCGCCTCAGATGGGATCACGGGCATGAAGGGTCGTTTAGGTCCAGGTGAGCCGAATATGCAAGAGGAGCGGTACCTACCAGACCCGTATGAGGTAAGTACTGAGGGCAGGAAGGGGGTGAGTGGCGTACCTTGCCCTGGACTCACCCCAGGCCCAGAGCATGGGGTAGGCGAGCGGGGCGGGATGGCCTGCACTCGCCCCCGAGCCAAGGTGATCGACAAGTGCTGGCCTCGCCAAACACTCGCCCTCTCTGGCGAGTTGCCGACTCGCCCAATAGTTTTTCTCTAAGAAGACCCATTTTGGTCTGCCAATAGCCCCTCCAAACAACAAAGTTTCACTATTGACAGACCAATTTGGACTGCATATAGTAAAACCAAAAGGCGGGATTCCATTATTCACAGGCTAGTCTTGAGAAATTATAAATAGACTCCAATGACACCTTTGGAGAGGATCTTTTTTTGGCTTCTTCCTCCTTAGGTTAGTTTTGGTTGGCTTCTAGTGCCCTCAAAGGTGCTTAGCTCAACATTAGTTAGGGAGAGGAAACTCTCTTCAATCTTCTGAGTGTGTGGTGAGACCTCTGCGACGTAGCTTAGGGTCTGTTCCTTAGTCACAAGTAATCGGTCTATTGCTCTTCCTTAGGAGAATTAGGCCCAGGTTATCCCCTTTGGGTCCGAACTCCTCTTAGGGTCGGAATCTTATTTCAACATTTATATCATCTCCTCAAAAGTTTCCCAACACTTAAGATTTTGGCTTAAGATTGAAACAAACTGCACATTTGAAATGAGTTGTTTTCACCATTTGGAGTAATTATAGACACAATCCATTTTCCTTCTATCCGCCCTTTCTTCCCATCTCCAAGAATGACTTGTGACTTTCATCAAGTGTGACAAACAAATCCCCATTATCGGTCATGTGCCTTGAACATCCACTTTTAATGAACCATAAGTTTGAAGATTCTTTGGGAGATGCAATATGCATGTTGTAGGTAGAGAAAAATTGATCAGGGTTAGTTTCTGTGTAATTGGCTTCCTGCTTGGTCTTGAACAAGCAATCCCTTTCGGAATGGTTCTGAATTTTGCAGTTCTTACATCTAAAAAAAGCACTCTCTAGTTTCATGGTTTTTCTTTTTGTAGATTTTGCATTGTATATTGGTGATCTGCTCTTTCTGTTTCATATCATGATTTTATTTTTATATTTTTGAAGAACTGTTCACCTCGATTTTGAGCATCTTCAGGTTTCTTTTTATCATTTCTGGTTCTGAATTTAATATTTGTCTGAAATGTTTTATCCAGAGTGTCTGTGTCTTTTGAGAGTAGGTGTGGCACTCGATATCTTCTTGTAAGGGTTTTACGCAATCATTTTTGTTTGTATGTATAACATATTAAAAATGTACATTCTCGTTTAGTTTTTGTGAAATACTATTGATTTATAATTCTAATATTTTAGGGACATGGAAGACACAAGCTAATTAGCGCTAGTAATATCTTTGGAATATGATGTACTTTTGGAGACATGCAGTTTTTGTTGTTTTAGAGCACATACTTTAGTAGTGGTTTTCTCATTTTATATGTTTGTATATAAGTACATGTATAGATGTATTTCGATCATGCTTTGTATGGTTAAGTTGTAATCATATAGGTTTGGATGTGGACGACTATGAATTTTGTGGACTTATACTTATGCACTTATTGTGTATGAATGGTTATTGGTGAATGCTAATGAATAAAATACTTCATGGAACTCGATCTGTGATATAACGATTGATTGTGGCGGTCTATGGGACGTTGCAGTAGGCCCACATGAGATTGTAGTGAACCGAGTAGTTCAGTTACAGTCAAAGTATCAAGGTCGTGCGCCTCAAGAAATGCCGACACATTGTGGTTATGGGACTTTGGCAGGGATCGAAGAATTTTCTCAACAATTTGCGTTGTTCTTCAATCACTCCCCCAAGGCCTCTAATTTGATTTACAAAAGTAATCTTGGGATGTTTTCCCTGGTTTCATTTTACTATCATCTAACTGACGACAAAGTGTAGTAAGTTTGGTTTTTATTATCTTTTTTGATCCTTTGCACTCATTCTCCAACTTGGATCATGCTTCATGTGTCGTCTGGGAGCCAAGGATTCTGGGATAGATTTGATTGACAACATCCCGTTCTCGCATTCATCTTTTCTTCTTTGTTGATTTTTGGAGCTTCTCCTACAGCAGTTTTATCAGATCCTTTAGGCCCTATGCAGACGATATCCCATAGGTCTTGTGACCAGAGAAGAGTTTCATCCTGTCACTCCAGTACTCATACGGTTCGCTCGAGAACACAGGAATGGATGAATGCGAGAGGGTAAGAGGCCGAGTGGTAGATGATGATGCCATTGTTGTTGGGAATTGAAGAAGCTTAAAAAATGGAATTGTTGAGAAAATCAGGGCTCAGATACCACTGTGGGCGGGAGAGTTGAAAGAGGATCAAATTTCATTCATACATGTAAAGAGAGTATTATAAAACAGTACAAAAAAACGCATTATAATACCTATTTTAACATTACATCAGGCTGTTGGGAATGTGTATGGGTCCTTTGCACTTCAACTAACAACCACAAAATGGTCGGCCGAGAGCACCCACGCGAGACCTGTAGATCTGAGAGGATGAAAATTGTTTTAAGATTTGTAGTTTTATTGCAGCTGTCTTAAGTTTTACAATACCCATAGGACATATTTATAGGTTTCTTATATTGACTAAGTCAACCCATAAATAGCCCGGTGCACATAAACATTTTTACACCTCTTATCCCTAAGATAAGATATACATTCTTATTTATATGTCACTTGTCTTTTGTCTTCCTGCAGGTGTTGAAGCTCCGCCTTCCTCCTTGCTGCTGAGCATATCGCTGCTTTACTTCTATCTTGTTCTTCTTTTGTTTTGCAGCTATTGTTGATTTTACTTCCTGTGTGTGCTGGCAGAGAAGCCTTGGCCATGTCTTGGGTTATGTCATCATCCCTCCCATAGGCCAAGCATGTGTCAAGGCCTATTTTGCTTCGAAGATGCACAAATCACTTGTGTGGTAGAGGTTTAGTCAGTAGATCAGCGTATTGTAGTTCGGTAGGACAATATTGAACTTTGATCGCGCCTTTCTCCACTTGATCGCGAATGAAATGAAAACGTAGATCTATGTGCTTACTTCGTTTCTGCGTAATGGGGTTTTCTGCAAGGAAGATGGTCGACGTATTGTCACATAGAAGGATGGTGGAATGTTTTGTTTCTATTCCTTGCAGAAAGCTGAGGATTTGTTGTATCCAGAGACATTCGCAGCTTGTGATACTTAGTGATGTAGCGTTACACGCGCGACACGAATATTATAGCCGTTACGGGTCTCTCTCGGTGTCCCACTAATTTTGCGGTTCGCACAGAAATTTTATTCTAACCACACGTTTGCGATTTTCGTTCCAATGCTAGCGTACGGGTAGCAAATCCGTTAGAGACCGGACAACGGTTATAGGCCGAGATCCGATCAAGCTAAAGGGACGAATATTCCGTCCGAACGAGCGGAGTTGTACCAAAAGAGATCTATCCAAAAAAATACGATTCGCAAGAAAAGGTAGATCTCTCCCAACAAAAAGAAACGAGGCCCGCCACGCAAACTCGAATTTAAATAGATCAAGATTTACGCAAAAATTCGTCGAGAAATCCACGATTATTTCAAGGCTATCAAGATTGCACGCCAACGTTTTCCACCACAAGAAATTATCAAGAGGGAAATAATCTCACTAATAGTAGAAAGTTTCGTTACCCCGCTCGGAGATAGATCGAGACGTTGATCTATGCCAAAATTTGATCGCCCTTCAACGGTTCCACCGGTAGCACGTCGATGGAGAGAAACTTTCCGTCTTCCTCGCATCACGCCGGATCCAAGCCTTCGACGTCCAACCTTCTTGTAAAGGTGCGGCCACAAGAGGGAGAGAGAAAAGGTGGTGGAGGGGTTGGCCGAATATTATGAGGGGGAGTTGGGCTAGTTGTGAGGGGGCGGCTACACTTGAGGACGGTGATGGCGTGGTGGGCGGCCGAAGTTGCGGGAGAGGAGGAAGAGGGGGCGGCCGGCGGCCAAGAGGGAGAGGGAAAGGAGGGGGCTGCTCTTGTTGGCCGAAACCTAGGAGGAGAGGGAGAGGCTTTGGAGAGAAGGAAAATTAAGAGAGGGAGGTTTCTTAAAATGAAGAGATCTCAAATTATTTTCATCCAATTCTATTCCAATAGTACCACCAAGGCCTATATATAGGCTAACAAAGCAACTTTGGCTACATGCAGCCCAAAGTTTGTAAACATAAATATAGTCCAAAATTTGGCTATGTGCAGCCCATAATAATGACAAATAATAAAAGTCCAAATGATAACTAGAAAAGGAAAACATAATAATTAATTAATACTTATAATATCATGATTATATGTATTAACTAATTATTCAAATGCCACGGGCGGAGATTGTAGCGGCGATGGCGCTTGTCCTCATTCTTGTCACGGCGACGCGCGTTTTTGGTTGGAGCGGTGCAATCATCCGTAATCATGACGGTACTATCATCAAGTTGAGGGCCGTCGTCGTCATCAATCCTCCCCCGCTCGAAAGTACTCATCTCCGATGAGTGGCCCTGAAAGTACTGACGGAGAAGGTCTTCATCCAAACGAGCCACGTCCGCCTCCGGGAGCCATGAATCATCAGAAGCTGGACGATCACGCCAACGAACCAAGTAGCGGCGAATGTCCCCTTGAGGCGAGGAGAGCACTTCATCCCGAATAATCCTGTCAGGCAAAAAGGTGGTCCTGGGAAACCTTGGAAAGGCATTAGTCAAAGAAGAAGAAAAATTTACTGCATCAACATCCAACGTACCTCCAGTGGAGACCGATGTAGAGAGCGATCCAGGAACCAACTCACCCCCAAACCCCTTAGAAGTTGCAGTAGACCCAAACGGGCAGGAAGACAATTCAAGTGGTGGAGAAACATAAGGCGTTAAATCCGAAACATTAAAAACAGGGGAAATTCCCCAATCAGTGGGTAACTCTAATAAAAATGCGTTTTCTCCTAACCTCTTTAAGATTCGAAATGGATCGGCTCGCCGATTCGCTAACTTTTTTATGGTGGCCGAAGGCAACCGTTCAGGGATGAGACGCACCATAACCAAATCGCCAACTTTTAAGGGAGACACCCTCTTATGTACGTTAGCATTAGATTGATAAGTCGCATATTGTGTGGCTAGCGTGTCTTTAATGTGCTTATGCAAATGGTGGACATGCGAGGCAAACTCTTGTGCGAATTGACTTGATTTGTACGATGGGGGCAAAGGAATCAAGTCAAGTGGCACTGGCGCTTTATATCCGTGCACGATTTCATTTGGTGAAAGACCCGTGTACCTGTTTTTCGAATTGTTATAAGCTAGCTGAGCATGGGGAAGAATGAGGTCCCACGTACCCTTGTGGTCGCCCACAAGACAACGAAGCAAACTACCCAAACTTCTATTTACCACTTCCGTTTGTCCATCCGTCTGGGGATGGTAGGCCGAAGAAAATAAAAGTTTGGTACCCATAATTTTCCAAAGGGTCTTCCAAAAATAGCTAGTAAATTTTACGTCTCTATCAGTCACGATGGTCTTAGGAACGCCCCGATGGCCCACTACCTCCTTAAAAAATAATTTAGCAACATGTGACGCATCGCTTGTTTTACTACACGCAATAAAATAGGCCATTTTTGAAAAACGATCTACCACTACCAGAATTGAATCATGACGACGAAACGTGACGGGAAGGCCTAGAATAAAATCCATACTAATGTCTTCCCAGGGAATGAAGGGGATCGGAAGAGGGGTATAAAGTCCTGCGTTAGTTTTATTACCCTTAGCCAGTTGACACGCCCAACAACTACTAACGATTTTATTCACCGTCGACTTGAGACCCGGCCAATAGAACTTGTCCTCTACCAGAGCGATGGTCTTATCTCGACCAAAATGTCCACCCAACCCGCCACTATGCAATTCCCAAATGATAAAGTGTCGTAGGGAGGAACGTGGAATACATAACTTCGCGTGATTAAATAAATAACCGTCTCGAATATAATAGGACGAGATTGTCGTGGGAGAGTCGTTTTGAGCGGAAAAGTATATTTCCTTGAAATCCGGGCAATTGACATACTCGTCCTTAATTCGATCAAACCCAATCACCTTAACCTCTAGCGTGGATAATAATAAGGAGACACGACTAAGAGCGTCAGCTACGCGGTTGAGAGTCCCCTTAAGGTGTTTGATAATGAATGTGTACTCCTGGAGATAGGAGACCCATTTGGCGTGCCTAGGACTAACCTTAGTTTGGGAGTTAATGAACCTCAACGCCTCATGATCGGACAAAATAACAAATTCCTTAGGAAGTAAATAATGTCGCCAATGTTGGAGGCATCTAATGACCGCATAAAATTCCCTGTCATAATTAGAATAATTCAGTTTCGGCCCCGCGAGCTTCTCACTAAAATATCCAATGGGGTGACCTTCTTGACTCAACACACCACCAATACCAACTCCCGACGCATCACAAGATAACTCAAAAACCTTATTAAAAGCCGGCAAGCGCAATAGTGGAGCTTCCGACATGCGTGATTTAATTATGTGAAATGCTTTTGCGGCCGATTTAGTCCAAATGAAGTCACCCTTTTTCATGCACTCTGTGATGGGGGCCATAATGCTACTAAAATCTCTAATGAAGCGGCGATAAAAAGTGGCTAGGCCGTGAAAACTCCGTACATCCCGAATGTTGGCGGGTTCCGGCCAATCCTTAATGGCTTGAACCTTCTTTGGATCGACGTGGATACCCTCCAAACTAACGATATATCCAAGGAATTCTACCGATGGTACATGGAAAGTATATTTTTTTAGATTAATGAATAATTTTTCCGAGCGCAAAGTGGATAGGATAATCTTCAAATGTGACTCGTGATCGCTCGTGGATGTACTAAAAACTAGAATATCATCAAAGTATACCACAATGAATTTTCCCATATACGGTTGGAAAACATGAGTCATTATTCGAGAAAATGTACTCAGGGCATTGGAAAGTCCAAATGACATTACTAACCACTCGTAGAGCCCATCTTTAGATTTAAAAGCGGTCTTCCATTCGTCACCTTCCCTAATTCGGATCTGATGGTAGCCACTCCTAAGGTCCAATTTCGAAAAAATCGTGGCTCCAGCTAACATGTCCAATAAATCATCTAAGCGGGGAATGAGAAATCGATACTTAATAGTAATTTTATTAATCACTCGACTATCCACACACATCCTCCAAGAGCCGTCTTTCTTGGGAGCAAGTAAAGCGGGTACGGCACACGGACTCGTGCTATGACGGATGAACCCCTTCTGTAGTAAATCAGAAATTTGGGATTGCAGCTCTAAGTGTGCAGCAGGGTTTAACCGGTAATGAGGAAGGTTAGGCAACGAGGACCCCGGAATGAAGTCGATGGCATGCTGGATGTCCCGCATGGGGGGTAACTCGGACGGTAGCTCGTCCGGATACACATCCTTATACTCCTCTAGGAGCTTCCGCAACGATGGTGGTAAACTATCGAGTGACGAGTCACCTTTCCTAACTTGCAGACAAACTAGTGCATACACGATACCATCTATAAATATGTTACGCTCAAATTCCCTTTTCCCTAATAAACTTAACGCCTTCCTTTCGACCGGAACAATCGTGTCTGTGGGGGAAACTGAGGGATCCTTAGGCGGAGTAGGTTGTAATGTAATGGTCTTACCATTAAATCTAAACTCATATGTGTTAGCTCGCCCAAAGTGGGTAACATCATGATCGAATAACCATGGGCGACCCAACAACACGTGGCAGGCATCCATAGGGATAACATCGCACCAGATTTTTTCAGAATAAGCTTTGATGGTAAGTGATACCAAGCAACGCTTCGAGACCGGGAGGGATGTCTTATTTACCCAAGCAACCTTATAAGGATGAGGGTGTGGCTCAGTGGTCAATAACATCCGTGATACCGCACTCTCAGAAACTACGTTCATACAGCTACCACTATCGATTATTAGTTTACACCATTTTTCCCCACTCTTAAAGTTTACTGAAAATATATTTGTCCTATTCCAAGCATCTACCGTACGAGGAGTAGCTAGGATACACCTCATCACCATCATATTAGCGTCGTCGTCTAAATCACTCGGCACTCCTTCTGACTCAGAATCTTCCTCAGCCTCATACACAATCTCAGCGGGCTCAGATGCAACGTCTAACAGTGCTACGGGCTTGGGTTTGGTCGGACACTCACTAGCGTAATGACCCTGAATACCGCACGCAAAACAAGTAGCGTTTGTCTTACTAATCTTCCCTACAGGAACTCTCTCTCCCGTGGGATTCCTAATATTCCTAGCGGTGATGACCACAGAATTCGAATCGACAGTACGGAACTTGCCCTTATCCTTAAGTGTGAATGGAGGGGGTTGTCCTAAGATGGACTTGCCCTTATCCTTCTGATAAGTTCGACTCTTGGACTTGAAAGCATTGTGTTTTTCAATATCCAACGCGGCGTTATACGTGGTGCTCAAATCAGTGTGACCGTAACGCAGAAATTTACCCTGGATGTCAGGGTTGAGCCCCTTACGGAATCTCGATAGGGTGATCTCTGGCATCTCCCTAACGTCGCACCTAACCATCATGTCCTTAAGAAGACTCATGTATTCAGAGACTGTTCTATTTCCTTGCTTAAGGGTTGCTAACTCATCAAACATCTGTGTCCGATGATAGGCGGGGACGTACTGATCCGTCAACATAGCTTTCATGGCTGCCCAACCAATTGGTGGTAAGCCACCATTTACCGCACCTAAACGTCGCTCCTCATTCAGCCAGAATACCTTAGCCCTACCCAGAAGCTTCATTCTCGCAACTCTAACCTTATTCTCGTCAGTCAGACTATACCACTCAAAATAACATTCCATCTCCATGAACCAGTCTAAGAAGACTTGGGGCTCTCCCAACCCATCGTAAGAAGGGGGTTTGACTCGAACTGCCCTAGTGAGATCAAACTCAAAGGGTTCACGGTGGTTGTGTAAAGGTGCACGTGGGACATGATCATTTTGACCATGATTATTCCTATCGTCACGTGGGGGAACAGCTTGATTTCGGAGAGTGGCTATGTTTAAGTTCACTTGGTGAAACATTTCCCTCATCTCTGTCATTTGGTCGTTGAACTCCTGGCGGAGATCAGCGATCGTTGTGGAACTGTGCCCCACATCCCGCTCGTCTGCCATTTGGGAGGTGGATGGGGTATATTCCGTGCCTAGCCTAGTGCGCATGCAAAAACACTGATTTTGGACGACAGAATTTATGAAGGTGGAATTTTTTTTCTTGCCTAATAACTAGGATAAAATTAAAGAAACTTTGATTTTTTTCTTTTTTTTTTGGAAAAATTGAAAAATTGAAAATTGAAATTTAAAATTTGAAATTTAAAATTTTGAAATTTGATTGTTTTGGAAAAAAGTGAAATTTGAAATTGAAAAATTGGAAATTTGATTTTTTTGGAATTTGAAATTTGACCGAAAAAACAAAAATTTTTTTTGTTGAAAAACTTTGTGCACGTGCGTGTCGACGTACTAAAATTAACTATGATGATGCCAATTAAGAAATCGACACAACCTTCCTCTGATACCAAATTGATGTAGCGTTACACGCGCGACACGAATATTATAGCCGTTACGGGTCTCTCTCGGTGTCCCACTAATTTTGCGGTTCGCACAGAAATTTTATTCTAACCACACGTTTGCGATTTTCGTTCCAATGCTAGCGTACGGGTAGCAAATCCGTTAGAGACCGGACAACGGTTATAGGCCGAGATCCGATCAAGCTAAAGGGACGAATATTCCGTCCGAACGAGCGGAGTTGTACCAAAAGAGATCTACCCAAAAAAATACGATTCGCAAGAAACGGTAGATCTCTCCCAACAAAAAGAAACGAGGCCCGCCACGCCTACTCGAATTTAAATAGATCATGATTTACGCAAAAATTCGTCGAGAAATCCACGATTATTTCAAGGCTATCAAGATTGCACGCCAACGTTTTCCACCACAAGAAATTATCAAGAGGGAAATAATCTCACTAATAGTAGAAAGTTTCGTTACCCCGCTCGGAGATAGATCGAGACATTGATCTATGCCAAAATTTGATCGCCCTTCAACGGTTCCACCGGTAGCACGTCGATGGAGAGAAACTTTCCGTCTTCCTCGCGTCACGCCGGATCCAAGCCTTCGACGTCCAACCTTCTTGTAAAGGTGCGGCCACAAGAGGGAGAGAGAAAAGGTGGTGGAGGGGTTGGCCGAATATTATGAGGGGGAGTTGGGCTAGTTGTGAGGGGGCGGTTACACTTGAGGACGGTGATGGCGTGGTGGGCGGCCGAAGTTGCGGGAGAGGAGGAAGAGGGGGCGGCCGGCGGCCAAGAGGGAGAGGGAAAGGAGGGGGCTGCTCTTGTTGGCCGAAACCTAGGAGGAGAGGGAGAGGCTTTGGAGAGAAGGAAAATTAAGAGAGGGAGGTTTCTTAAAATGAAGAGATCTCAAATTATTTTCATCCAATTCTATTCCAATAGTACCACCAAGGCCTATATATAGGCTAACAAAACAACTTTGGCTACATGCAGCCCAAAGTTTGTAAACATAAATATAGTCCAAAATTTGGCTATGTGCAGCCCATAATAATGACAAATAATAAAAGTCCAAATGATAACTAGAAAAGGAAAACATAATAATTAATTAATACTTATAATATCATGATTATATGTATTAACTAATTATTCAAATGCCGCGGGCGGAGATTGTAGCGGCGATGGCGCTTGTCCTCATTCTTGTCACGGCGACGCGCGTCTTTGATTGGAGCGGTGCAATCATCCGTAACCATGACGGTACTATCATCAAGTTGAGGGCCGTCGTCGTCATCACTTAGTGCCATAAACTCTGCTTCGGTGGTTGAAAGAGCAACTGTGGGTTGCTTGCATACTCCCCAGGTAACGGGTTTTGAACCAAGTAGGAAGAGAAATCCAGTGAGGCTTTTACGATCATCTATGCATGCGCCCCAGTCTGCATCGGCTTATCCTATCAAATCTTCTTTGTCTTCCTTCTGATATGCAATTCCATACTCTTGCGTACCTTTCAGGTAACGTAAGATCCGATGGACAGCAAGTAAATGTTGTTTTGTCGGGAGTTGCATAAACCTAGAGATTTGATTTACTGCGTGAGCAATATCCGGGCGAGTGTGAGTTAAATACATTAGGGATCCTGTTAAGGATCTATAATGTGCTGCATCAACCATTTCTTCTTCCCCACTAAACTTTTTCAAGCTTTCCTTTGTAGGCATAGGAGTCAATGTTGAGTTACATTGATCAAATTTTGCCCTTTTTAATAAATCAGCAGTGAACTTCTGCTGAGATAAGAATATACCTGATTGTAGCGGTTGGATCTGAATGCCTAGGAAGTACTTCATAATTCCCAAATCTGTCATTTCATATTGGGCTTGCATGTGCGCTCGGAAATCAGTAATCATATTGTTACTAGAACCAGTAACTAAGATGTCATCAACATATAGCCCGATAATAAGATGTTTTCCTTCCTTCCATTTGACATAAAGAGACGGATCACTTGTACTTCGAGTAAGTCCCTGTGAAAGAAAATATGCATCTATAGTGGAATTCCAGGCCCTTGGTGCCTGCTTTAATCCATCTAAGGCTTTATGTAAACGATAAACCTTGTGTTTCTGCATTCCTTCTAGACTGAACCCAGGAGGTTGAGATACATATAGCTCCTCTTGGATATTTTCGTTGAGGAACGCTGCTTTTACGTCTAGATGATATATGGGATAGTGTTGTTGTGCTGCATATGCTAATATAATTCTTATGGTATCCATTCGAGCTACAGGAGCATATGTTTCTTCAAAATCTTCTCAAGGTCTTTGGGAGTACCCTTTAACGACCAATCTTGCCTTGTGTTTATCCACTGCGCCTGTTTCCGTATATTTTGTTTTAAATAACCACTTGAGGCCAATTGCAGTTTTAGTAGGAGGTAGATCGACTAAGGACCATGTTTTATTTCTCTCTATAGCTGCTAATTCTTGTTGTATAGCTTGTTGCCATATGGGTTCCACACTGGCTTCTGCAAAGGAAGTAGGTGTTGAAACTGATAAGGCAACCTCAGTTTCTTGGTATATTTCTTCTATTCTTCTCATTTTCCGTGGAGGAGATGTAGGTGGAGAATTTGGGGCTAATGCACCACTAAGAGGGCTCTCACCAGGGGGCTCTCTTTGCTGAATAATGGGAGTTGTTGGTTCAAGTTGTGGTACAGCTGTAGGTTGCTGAAGTGGTTGCACTATCTGATGATAACTGATTCCAGGTGATGGTATGTTTTCTCTAACTCCCAAGATCACTTTCCTGCTTCATCAAAAATCACATTTCTGGAAACTATAACCTTGTTGGTGAGAGGGTTATAGAGTCTATAGGCTTTGGATTCTTGGCTATACCCAATAAATATGCACTTTTCTCCCTTACTATCTAACTTATCCCTTTTCTCAGGTGGGATGAGTGTGTATGCTAAACATCCAAAAATTTTGAAATGTCTAACAGTTGGTTTACGACCGTTTAGGAGAAAATAAGGTGTGCATTGTTTCAAAGGTTTGGTGGGTATTCTATTTAAGATGTAGGTGGCTGTTTGGGTGGCTTCTGCCCAAAAACCTTTAGGCAGAGACTTGGCTTTCATCAAAGATCTTGCCATTTCCACTATGGTGCGGTTTCTCCTCTCTATCACGCCATTTTGTTGGGGTGAGCCTGGTGCAGTCAGTTGTCTCTGTATTCCTGCTTCTTTACAAAAATTGTTAAACGGTATAGAGGTGAACTCCCCTCCTCTATCTGTTCTCAAAGTTTGTATTAATAGGCCTGTTTCCAATTCTCTAAATTTCTTGAAGGTTTGAAATGTAGAGAAGGCTTCAGATTTAAGTACTAAATGGTATAGCCATAAGTACCTAGTGAAGTCATCTACAAAAAGTAAATAATACCATTTACCTCTAAGAGAAGCTGTAGAAGCTGGTCCCCAGATATCTCCATGGATGAGTTGAAGAGGTCTTGATGAACCAATATCAATTTGTTTAGGATATGGTAACACATGTGCTTTACCATAAGCACACTCTTCACAGAACTGAGAAAGCTGATTCCCAAATGCTGGTAGGCCTGATACAAGAGTTTTCTTTTGCATTAGATGCAGAGCTTGCCAATGAAGGTGCCCAAGCCTATGATGCCATAGAGTAAGCGTGGGAAGGTAACTCTGCAGATGGCATGAGAAGGCCTTTTGTCCAATTCCTGAAATCTGTAAAGTATATAAATTATTTGCCGTTTGGAAAGCTGAGGCTATGCAGGCACCTGAGGCTGAATGAATGATCTTTGCTCCATCCTGTGTAAAGATAATTGTGTATCCTTTTATAGCTAATGCACCAACACTTAAAAGATTTTGAGTTAAGGTTGGAACTAGCTTTACTTCAGCTAATTGTTTTACCTGCCCAGCACTGTCCTGGATGTTAATTGTTCCAGTGCCTTCAATTTGGGCAGTGTGACCATTTCCTAACAGCACCTTGGCTTTGTGTGAGGTATCGAGTATGTGAAAGATAGAGGCATTGTTGGTCATTTGACATGAACTACCACTATCTAAATACCAAATCTCAGTGGTTAACTGTTTTGGGTTGGAATTTGAATAAAACTTTTGCTCCACATTGGTTTGATTTACTTCTAACAGTTTCATGTCTTCTTTAGGTGCATTCCAGCAGTTCTGTGCAGAGTGATTTGGAATTCTGCAATTCTTACATCGAAAAAAGCAATCTTTGGATTGGTGATTGGTCTTCTTGCATATGATACAATACTTATCTCCCACTACTAACTTTGGTTTTCCCTGAGCAGCTCTCCAGGTTTTTGCTTGCTGTTTTGGCTGCACACCTTTTTGGTTTTGTGTAAGGGCCTTTGGTCTAGGTGCTGGAACTTTCATTTGGAGAGCTTGATCCATTTGGGTAGTTAAGCTCAGTAATCTTTCTTCATGGGTCTTTAAAGATCCCATGAGAGCTTGTAAAGAGAGTTTACTGATGTCTTTAGATTCCTCTATAGCTGTGACTATAGGATAAAAACTAGCTGGTAAACTGCGCAGTAGTTTTGGAACAATCTTTTTATCTTCTATGGTATCTCCTAAACTTCTTATTTGGTTAATTATGTGTAGGGTTCTGGACAATAAGTTTTCAACTTTTTCACCAGGTTTCATTGATAAGTTTTCAAAATCTCTCCACATATGTTGAAGTTTAAGAGCTATCACCTTCTCATCTCCCTTATATTCCTCTTTTAATGTGTCCCACGCAGCCTTTGCTGTTTGGGCACCCATAATCCTGGGAAAGACGGACTCAGAAACTCCTTGAAAGATAAGGCATATAGCCCTAACATCCTTTTGTTTGATTTCTTCAGTTAATTGGGTGATTTTGGTAGAATCAACTCCTGATGTGGATGTGGGAAATATGGGGCCCTGTGAGATGATATCCCACAGCCCTTGCGAAATAAAGATGGCTCTCATATGCACACTCCAAAAGTCATATTTCTCACCTGTAAACACGGGAATAGTGGTTTGGGAAAGGGAGAAGCTTGAAGTAGCCATAGTCTTCGATGATGATCCAATACAGCTTGATCGGTAGCTCTGATACCAATTGTAGATCTGAGAGGATGAAGATTGTTTTAAGATTTGTAGTTTTATTGCAGCTGTCTTAAGTTTTACAATACCCATAAGACATATTTATAGGTTTCTTATATTGACTAAGTCAACCCATAAATAGCCCGGTGCACATAAACATTTTTACACCTCTTATCCCTAAGATAAGATATACATTCTTATTTATATGTCACTTGTCTTTTGTGTTCCTGCAGGTGTTGAAGCTCCGCCTTCCTCCTTGCTGCTGAGCATATCGCTGCTTTACTTCTATCTTGTTCTTCTTTTGTTTTGCAGCTATTGTTGACTTTACTTCCTGTGTGTGCTGGCAGAGAAGCCTTGGCCTTGTCTTGGGTTATGTCATCAAGACCGCCTAGCCGCGTGACTAACATGTGAGCGCGACCCGACACGCGAGTGCGAGCTCTCCCGACGAGCTCACTCTGCCGAGTAGCACCCAAACCGCAGGAAACTGCCTTCTCGCCAAACAGCCAAGCTAGGCGAGTACACTCCGGCGAGAGCTTCACTCGGCAACACCCACTCGCGAGCACCTTCTCCCGCGGCGAGAGATCCTACTCGCCCGGCGAGAAATTCTACTCCGGCGAGCTGCAAGGGCGAGAGACCTCCCGGCGAGGTTGGCGGTGCTTCCGGCGGGATGGAGTGCGGGATCCCCTTCCCAAGGTGGCGAGAACAGCAGGCGAGTGCGAGTGCGAGTGCAATGGCGAGACCTGAAAAATTTCCTGCGGCAAATTACAAAGCACGAGGCCCTTTTAATTCTGTCACTATCCCTCTATCTCTCTCACCACTCTCTCTCTCTCGCCACTCTCTCTCTCTCTAATCTCTCTGCCTCTCTCTCTATTCTCTCCCTGCCTCTCTCCTATTCTCTCTGCCACTCTCTCTATTCTCTCTGCCCCTCACTATTTTACAAAATGCCAACAGAACTCATTTATTAGAAGGAAACAAGTCTATATATAGGCAATACAAGCCAATGAAAAACTAACATGTGGCGCATCCAATAAATGCTCCAAAACAAAAACTCTCTCCTCTGTCATCACCTCATATTGTATATATATATATAATTAATATCAGTTGATTCGGTCAACTGGGACCACTCCAACAAACTCCCCCTCAAACTTGGCAGCTCATGCCGAGTTTGCCTTTGAGCTTCAGAAAAGTCTCTACCTTCAATGCCTTAGTGAAGATGTCCGCAACCTGCTCTCCGGTTGGGCAATACACCACCTCCACTGTCTTCTGCTCCACTTGTTCACGGAGGAAGTGATATCGGGTCTCGATATGCTTGCTCGTCCCATGCAACACTGGGTTCTTTGTGAGCTGGATGACAGACATATTATCCACTAATACTGTCGTTGGCCCTTCCTGCGCGTGATGCAACTCCCCCAGAAGGTTCCGTAGCCAGATGGCTTGGCAGGCGCATGCCGCCGCCGCGATGTACTCCGTCTCGCAAGATGATAAGGCTATAGTAGCCTGCTTCTTAGAACTCCATGAGAACGCTGCGGTTCCCATGTTGAACGCATACCCGGAAGTGCTTTTCCGGTCGTTCGCAACTCCTCCATAGTCGCTATCCGAGTAGCCGACTAGCTTCAACTCTCCTCCAGATGAGTACTTCAGGCCATGGTCCCGAGTCCCATTCACATACCTCAGGATCCTCTTCGCTGCTGTGAAGTGGTCCTTCTTGGGCTCCTCTATGTGCCTGCTTACTACCCCGACCGCATACATGATGTTCGGCCTAGTGAAAGTCAAGTACCTTAGACTTCCGACCAGCTCTTGAACATAGTTGGGTCCACTCCTTCCTCTTCGGAATCCTTCCTCAGCTTCGTTCCAGGGTCTGCGGGAGTGGTGATTGCCTTGCTACCCTCCATCCTGAACTTCTTCAGAATCTCCTCGGCATACTTCTTCTGGGAGATGAAGATCTCATCTTCTCTCTGCTGCACCTCAACTCCCAAGAAGTAACACAGCTCTCCCAAGTCCGTCATCTCGAACTCCTCCATCATCAGCCTCTTGAATTCTTCGAACATCGCAGGGTAGCTCCCGGTGAATATCATGTCATCCACGTATAGACATAGGATCATGATATCCCCGCTCTTCTCCACCTTCATGTAGAGAGCATACTCATATGGGCACTTGATATACCCATGCTCCTGAAGGAATTTGTCTATCCTCCCATTCCAAGCTCGAGCTCCCTGCTTCAGTCCGTACAAGGCTCTACCCAGCTTGCAGACTTTTCTGTCCTTGCCTTTCACCATGTACCCTGGAGGCTGCTCGATGTACACATCCTCCTCCAGGTACCCATTTAGATACGCCGCCAAAGCATCCATTTGCATGATAGTCGATCCGTAGTGTGCCGCCAGTGCGATGATCAACCTTATAGTATCGATCCGCGCCACTGGGGCATAGACTTTATCATAGTCCACCCCTTGGACTTGTCTATACCCTTTCACCACCAGCCTTGCCTTGTGCTTCTCCACAGCTCCATCTTTATTTTTCTTCACCTTGTAAACCCATTTCACCCCGAGGGGTTTGTGGCCCGTCGGTGGATCAACTAGCTCCCATATATTGTTCTTCTTTATGGAAGCCATCTCGGCATCCATCGCCATCCTCCAAGATTTCTCCTGGGCAGCTTCTTCATAGGACTGTGACTCGCAATCTGCTAAGAGACAATATAATGAATAGTTAGCATGAATTGGGACCGTCTCCTCATAGAGCTCCCCTAACCCCTTCATCCTGGGTGGTGGACTCTCGGAGTCACTCCAGCTCCCGCTTCCTCCTCCAGAATTGCCTCCACTTGAGCTTTCCCCTCTTGAATAGGAGATGGAAGATCCCCCTGAATTTCTACTCGGTGGTGATGGCGGCTCAGCTCCACCATTCTCGGCTCCAGCCTCGTGACCAACCTCTTCCTTATCTTCGAAGAACGTGCCCTTCATACTTCTCGTCTCCTCATTCCAACTCCAGCTGCTTCCTTCTTCAAACACCACGTCCCTTGAGATGATGGCCTTCTCCATCACCGGGTTGTACAACTTGTACGTCTTGCTCGCAGGAACGTAGCCTATGAAGATGCACTTCTTGCTCCGGTCATCCAGCTTCTTCCTTTTCTGTTTCGGGATGTGAGCATGAGCTACACACCCGAAGACCCTTAGGTGTTTCACACTCGGCTTCCAGCCGCTCCATGCTTCAAACGACGTCATGAACTTCACACTCTTTGCGGGGCATCTGTTCAGAATATACACCGCGCATTGCACTCCTTCCACCCAGAACATCTTCAGTAGCCCCTTCTCCTTCACCATGCTCCTCACCATGTTCATGATGGTGAGGTTCTTCCTCTCTGCCACTCCGTTCTGCTGCGGTGAGTATACTGCCGTCAGTTGGTGTGATATTCTATTCTCCTTACAGAAATTATCAAACAGCCTTGAGGTGTACTCCCCACCTCGATCTGTCCTTAACACCTTCAATGATTGCCCACTCTCCTTCTCAGCCATCGCCTTGAACTCCCTGAACTTATTAAGGGCCTCAGACTTCTCTCTCAGAAAATACACCCAACACTTCCGACTATAGTCATCCGTGAAGGTGATGTAGTCCTTACTTCCGCCTATTGAGGTGGTCTCAAACGGGCCTGCGATGTCCGAGTGAAACAGTTCAAGTTGCCGCCTTGCTCTTCAGGACTTCCCTCCTTCAAATGTCTGCCTCTTCAGCTTCCCCTTCGTGCACGCCTCACACACCTTTTGCGGAGGGGAGATCATAGGCAAATCCGCCACCATCTTGGAGTTGGATAGCAGCTTCAACCCTGTGAAGCCCAAATGCCCCATCCTATGGTGTCATAGTCATACTTCTTCCTCTTCTTCTGTTCTCGCGAGACAAGCCGTCTCTTGAGCATCCATCTTCAGCGTGAAGAGACGGTTCGCCGTCATCTTCACCTTTACTACCTCCTTCCCTTGATCATTCTTCATTGTCAGAGACCCATCCTTCATCTGCACGCAGTAGCCTCTCTCCACTAACTGCCCAATGCTCAAGATGTTGGTCTTCAACCCTGGTACGTAGTACACATCATTCAAGTGTACTCTCTCCCCGTTCAGTTTCACGACAACCAGACCATTTCCTTCCAAGGAAATCTTTGAAGCATCCCCGAAGCTAGCCTCACCCCCACTGGGTTCAAGGTTAAAGAACATCTCCTTATCTCCACATATGTGGTTGCTCGCCCCTGTGTCCAGGTACCACACTTCATTCCTTCCTTCTTCTGCACCTCGGTAGGTTAGAAACATCATTGGGTCTCCACCCCCAGCATCGTTCCCCTTGTTCCTAGCCTCCGCATAATGGTTGGCTTCTTTTGTCTTCCTCGGAGCCCAACAGTCTCATGTGCCCAAACTTGTTGCATTTGTAATAATGAATTTGGGCTCTTCCTCCTCGGCCTCTTCCTTGGCCCCTTCCTCTACCTCTTCCTTCTTGCCACCTTCCTCCTTGAGGTTGCTCCGCCTCTCTCTGCTGGTATTGGTTTCTTCCCTGATCTCTTCCTCCTCTTCTTCCTCTTCCTCTACCTTGTTGACCTCGGCCACGCTGGCCGCCTCCTCTTCCGGAGCTCTCTCCGAAGTTCAACTGGTACTGGAGTGCTTTTCCCAAGCCACTCGCTTCTTCATCATCCTGCAGCATCCTGTACTCATGAGCTTGCAATGAGCCTACAAGCTCGTCAATAGCCATCTAAGTGAGGTCCTTCGATTCTTCGATCGCCACCACCACATGACGGAACTTTCGCGACATCGATCTCAGCAGCTTCTCCATGAGTCTCATATCATCTATCGTCTCTCCGTTTCTCTTCATCTCATTTGTGAGCGTCTACAGACGGGTCACATAATCTCCAACCTTCTCGGTGCTCTGCATCTTCATTACTTCATACTCCGCACGAAGAGACTGGAGCTTCACCTTCTTTGCCTTGTCGACTCCTTGCATGGAGTACTGCAACACTTCCCATGCCTCCTTCGAACTTCTCGCATCAGAGATCTTCTCAAAAGTCGCCTCATCGACCCCTTGGTATAATAAGAACAATGCCTTCTTATCTCGCTTCTTCAACTCTCTCAATGCCGTCCTTTGAGCGTTCGTCAAGACCGCTTCTGCTTCAGCAGTAAGCTCTTCATAGCCGTCCTCGACTACTTCCCATAGCTCCTTCGAGGCGAGCAACACTTTCATTTGGATGCTCCAATTTCCATAGTTCGTCTTTGTCAACTTGGGGACTTGCCCCGGCATGGCACTTCCAAATTCCATCTCGACTTGTCACCTCGTTCCCGAACTACTCCAAGGGTCGAACCTCCCTCTGATACCACTTGTTGGGAACGTGTATGGGTCCTTTGCACTTCAACTAACAACCACAAAATGGTCGGCCGAGAGCACCCACGCGAGACCGCCTAGCCGCGTGACTAACACATGAGCGCGACCCGACACGCGAGTGCGAGCTCTCCCGACGAGCTCACTCTGCCGAGTAGCACCCAAACCGCAGGAAACCGCCTTCTCGCCAAACAGCCAAGCTCGGCGAGTACACTCCGGCGAGAGCCTCACTCGGCAACACCCACTCGCGAGCATCTTCTCCCGCGGCGAGAGATCCTACTCGCCCGACGAGAGATCCTACTCGCCCGGCGAGAACTTCTATTCCGGCGAGCTGCAAGGGCGAGAGACCTCCCGACGAGGTTGGCGGTGCTTCCGGCGGGATGGAGTGCGGGATCCCCTTCCCAAGGTGGCGAGAACAGCAGGCGAGTGCGAGTGCGAGTGCAATGGCGAGAACTGAAAAATTTCCCGCGGCAAAGTACAAAGCACGAGGCCCTTTTAATTCTCTCTCGCCACTCTCTCTCTCTCTCCACTCTCTCTCTCTCTCTCTCTAATCTCTCTGCTTCTCTCTCTATTCTCTCTCTCTGCCTCTCTCCTATTCTCTCTACCACTCTCTCTGCCCCACACTATTTTACAAAATGCCAACAGAACTCATTTATTAGAAGGAAATAAGCCTATATATTAGGCAATACAAGTCAATGAAAAACTGACATGTGACGCTCATATTGTATATATATATAATTAATATCAGTTGACTCGGTCAACTGGGACCACTCCAACAAGGCTGCCTCTTACATTATGGCTTCATTTGTTTCGGCGTTTTCGCCGGGCGTTTCCCGCAAACGCCGCCGAAACAGCGGGTAAACAAACGGCTTTGCCGGGCGTTTGTCGCGTCTCATCCCGTAGCAAGGAGGAAAAGTCACAGGTTTCCTCCATTTCGATCCCAGCCTCTCCCCTCCAGTCTGAAAACTGCTTCTCCACCCGCGGTCTCCGCCCGCCACCGCCACGCCAAATGAAGCCTATATCATTACATTAAACTTAATCCTCCTTCTTTGTCTGTTTAAGTACAACAGCAGTTTCACCATCTTTTAACTGACCCTAGCAAAAAAAAAAAAAAAAAATTTGTGCCCAACAGAGCCTATATTAATTATCAAATCAACTTATAATTAATTTCCATAGTAAAAATTTATCCAGTAGAACTTAATTAATTAATCTGATTGACACGCACATAAATCAAAATTCAATGTACATTTTCTCTTTCCACCTCGCCGTCATCAATAATTACTCAATAATATTCTGTTACATATGCAGCGAATCTCTCTAGAAGAAATCTGGTTCGTTAAAATAATTTTATGATAAATCAGGTTCGTTAAAAAATCATACATTTATTTTAGCATGAACCTGATTCCTCTATAAATATTAAATCTGCTTCATTCTCTGCTGCTTCTCTATCCATCCATCATCTTCTTCTATTAGAGAATCATGAGCGGAGCGCCGAACAACGAGTACGCTCGGCGGCGGCGATATTCTTCTAGATTAGCTTCTTCGTCGTCGTCTTCGTGCTCCTACTGCAACAAGGCGTATCCGAACTTGCAGGCTTTGGGCGGGCACCTGACCGCGCACAGGAAGGAGATTGAGGTGATGAGAAGGCGGTATGATGCCGAGAGCAGGCTGAATAAGCGCAGAAGCTCTGCGAGGCTCGTGGCACGCAGAATGGCCGCAATGACCGCCGAGGAGGTCAAGAGTAATTTGAATTTGGACCTCACTTTAGCCGTCGGCGGCGACGACGATCAGTTGGATCTCTCACTGAAGCTTTGAAGCCACAGATCTACAAGATTTAATTTGCACATCCTAAGAAAATTGTTTTTCAACAAATATTTTAAAATATAAACCGGCCATATTGTCATATTTCCTACACTGTTCATATTTTTTAATGACATTTTTTTGTGTATCTACAATTTTAATATTTTAATTTGATAAAATTACGATATCACCAAAAATCAAATCTATAATCTTCGGGTCAAAGATATTAGACCATGACCATGTGACAGTAATATTTTATTAATTTGTTAATGAATAGTTACAATGTACGGCATACAGGGATAAAAATTAAATTTAAATTAGTTTCTATTAGGGTCGGTTCGTTTGGACAGAATTGAGGTCTTGGAATTGAAATTGAAGGTCTAATTTCAATTTCGTCGTTCGTTTGCTTGTTTGACGTTAGAATTTGAATTTTAGTGAATTCCGTGAAATTCATTTTGAACTAAGGACAATTCTTTTCAATTTATATAAGAAGTGGACAATTCTGGCCGAGACATATTTTTAAGTAAAGCGTGCGATTTTCGACGAGAGCGCGTGTTGTTGCACGTGCACGCGTTTTTTACTCGTGAGCGCGTTTTTTGCTGAGGCGAATTTTTTGTCAAGGCGGCATATTTCACCCTGGCGCACATTTTTTCACCCGGGCGCGAACTTTTCGCCCAGACGCGATTTTTTCGCCCAAGCGTCATTTTTTCGCCGGGGCGCAATTTTTTCTCCTGAGCACGATTTTTTCACCCGACTGCGAATGTTTTCGACCGAGAGCGATTTTTTTCGCCCGGGCGCGATTTTTTCGCCCGAACGCAATTTTTTCGCCCGATCGTGCTTTTTTCGCCTGAGCGTGAATTTTTCGCCGAGGCTCCCATTTTTCGTCAGGGGGGCGTATTTCTCATTGACGCTTGTTTTTTCGCCTGGGACGCGATTTTTTTTCTGCCAGCCGCGATTTTTTCGCCCGAGCGTAATTTTTTTGTGCTCGGCCGCTCTTTTTTCTCCCCAGCGCGATTTTTTCGCGCGGGCTTGAATTTTTCACCCGGGCGCGATTTTTTCGTCCGATCGTGTTTTTTTTGCCTGTGCGCAATTTTTTTTGCACGGACACGAATTTTTCTCCCCGCCTCAAATTTTTCGCCCAACCGCGTTTTTTTTGCCCGGGCGCGATTTTTTCGCCCGAGCGCTATTTTTTCGCACGGGTCCGATTTTTTTCGCACTGCTGCGATTTTTTCTCTAGGGCACGATTATTTTGTCCGGCCGCAATTTTTTCGCCAAACCGCGAAATTTTTGCCCGACCACGCTTTTCTCGCTCGGGTACGTTTTTTCTTCCCGGGCGTGATTTTTTTCGCCCGGGCTCGATTTTTCACCCCTGACATGATTTTTTCCTTGGCGAAAAAATCATGCCATGGCGACAAAAACGCGCCCGGGCGAAAAATTGCAACCAAGCGAAAAAATCGCGGTCACGTGAAAAAATCGCGCCTGTGAGAAAAAATCAAGGCCGGACAAAAAAAAAATCTCCGGGACGAAAAAAATCGCGTCAATGCGAAAAAATCGCTCCCGAGCAAAAAAATCGCGGTTATAGCGCACATTTGTTTATAATAGTTTCTTTATAATACTTTTCAATTTTTATATTGAATTTTATTTAACCAACGAACAAAAAAATTGATCAATTACACAATATTCAACAACATTTTTTATTAGGCGAACGTTGGAATTGTAATTCGTCACCAATATTTAATTCAGCAATATTCATCAATATTCAATTCCAATATCGAATTTCAATTCCGTGCAAACGAACAGATCCTTATTGTTTTTTTTAAAGCAAAATCAGTGCAAGCATCCGGCCGTAAACTCTGAGCCCTATTATACACACACAGTATTATTATATATACAAAGGTTCCGTTTTATTTTCACCGGTCAAGCGGTTACGACCGCATGAATCGGACCTTAATTATGATTCGATTCATGCGGTCGTAACTGCTTGACCGATGAAAATAAGTCCCTCCGAACGGAGCCAAAGAAATATAAAAATGTAACGCTGTGGACCATGGAGCTAATTACAACCGTTGATTTAATGAGATTTGGATAATCTGCCGTCCGTCCCACCAAACAGCCATACCGCCATACCACAAACCATCGCACTAAAAACCTTACTCACGAGACATACCTCAGCTCCGCGCCCCTCCTCTCACGACCTCGGCATCCGCAAACTACCTCCCCCTCAGCGATCCCTTCTCGACGACGCCCCTTCTCGCACCGTCGCCGGACGACAACGCCGGAAAAAGAAAAGCAACCTCAGATGAACTCCAATAATAAACCATGCTCTTCCTCGATGGTTATTTCCTACGTATACAAACAAAGCATCCAAAACTTTCATGTAAGATCATTAAGATCAATGACCGAACAACCAATACAAATAATTACACACGAATATGCACCCACGCCCCCAAACAAAGAGAATGAGCAAAGAAAATTAACAATGACTTTGTTTTTGATTTCTTTGTTCTGTTTTGCCGTAACCTCTTTGGATTTACTAATTATGATGTTTCACAGAGCTAGGGAAGAATTGTCCTCAAGCTACAAGGATGTGAACTCCGATCTTAGAATTACCTGTGCGTTTTTTTTATTTCTCTTCTTTGTTTTGTTGGATCCTGTTAGCCTTTACTGATTTTTTTTTTTAAATTGTTGCCATGTATCAAAGAGGGAAGTATATATTGGAGTAACTAATGCTAAGCAGAAGACAAAGAGTTGCAATAAAGATCTGGAGAAGACGATGCATCTGGAGTAGAAGCCGGAGCGCGACGGAAGACGAAGCAGGAGCGCGGCTGAAGACGAAGCATCCCGTCTGCGTCTTTTAATGTTGCTTGTATTAAGTTGTATGTCGTGTCCTTGATTCCTATATAAAGAGGAGCATATGTATCGGTTAAGTAGTGAACAAGAAGTAATTTTATCAAAGCAATGAGATTTCTATCTTCCCTGTTTTTCTTATGCTTTTGACATTTTTCCCCTCTTTTCCAACATTGGTATCAGAGCATGTTGCTTGTTTGATTTGAGGGCCATCAGGAGGAAGGATGTTTGATCATTTGAACTGAAATTCATAATCGATTTTTCTGTCATCCCCTCTTCATCATATGGCAGCACATAACACCTCCCACTTGTTCCAGTTCACCCAACTGGGTGTTCCCATCTTTGATGGAGAGCACTACGAATTTTGGGCTACTCACATACGTTTGTTCCTTCAGTCCCAAGGACTGTGGGAGCATGTGCAAAACGGTGCGAAGAATGATGGTTCGTCCAAAGGAAAGGAGACAATAGATGTTGATGCACTCAAGGCAGCCGCAGATGTAGCCAAGCAAGAAGCAAAGGCACTTCTTATCCTGCACCAAGGTGTAAGCAAAAGCATCTACCCAAGAATCATGGGAGCTCCTACTTCCAAGGCCGCATGGGACATCCTCCTCAATGAATTTCAAGGTTCGGAGAAGGTAATCTCAATCAAATTACAATACCAATGGAAACTATTTGAGAACATAGTAATGAAAGAAAATGAATCGGTTAGGGATTTTGTTTCACGCATGATGGAAATTGTCAACCAAATTAGAAGCCTTGGAGACAAGTTAAAAGATAAGAAAATTGCACCCAAAATCTTGAGATGTTTGCCTCCCAAATTTGATCCCATTGTCACTACCATTGAAGAGACAAAGGATCTAAAAAATCTCTCAATAACTGAACTCATGGGGTCGCTACAAGCCCATGAAGAGAGAATTAAAAGATCCAATGGGGATCTTGAGCATGCTTTCCAATCAAAGACTATGTTGTCATCCAATGAAAAACAGTTTCACAGGAACCCAAAGTCAAACATAAGAGGTAGGGGGAGAGGCAGATCAAGTGAAAGCAGATTCACTGATTTCAAAAATCCAGATTTTAAGTATAATAACAACCAAATGACATGTGCACTTTGTAAGAGAACAAACCATACAGCATTCGACTGTTTTTATAAATGTAAAAGGTGCAAGAGGCCAACCCACATGGAGAAGGACTGTTGGTCCAAGGGTAGAGAAGAGAAGAAAGAGGAGGCAAAGTACATCCAGACAACTGAGAAACTCCTAATAACTGGAGTTGACAGTGAACCCCACACCCATGAGACTTGGTTCATCGATAGTGGGTGTTCGAACCATATGACCTCGTGTAAACATTTCTTTGTTGAGTTAAATGAATCTACCAAGTTCCATGTTGTGCTTGGGGATGGGAAAAAACTAGCAATAGAGGGAACTGGAACGGTTGCTGTGAAGTCTAAGGATGGTCACACAAGACACATTGAAGACGTGCACTATGTCCCTCTACTCACACAAAGCCTATTGAGTGTGGGGCAGCTCATGAAAAACGGATACACCATAACTTTTGAGGATGCACATTGCCACATCACTCACAAAGAAAGAAGTGTATGCATTGCATCTGTGAAGATGACACCAAATAAAATGTTCCCTTTGGATCTAGAATCACCAAGTGAGAGTGCATTTGTGTGTAGATCTACTCTGTCTTTGTGGCACAACAGGTTTGCACACCTAAACAAGACAGATGTTTGCTTGCTTAAGCAAAAACAGATGGTAATAGGGCTGCCAGATCTGCAGGAAGACAACACAAATTGTGAGGATTGCACCTTCAGCAAGAGTCACCGGCTGCCCTTCCCAAACACTGCTACCTGGAGGGCTCAAGAACCTTTGGAACTTGTACATGCTGACCTCTGGGGGCCAGCCCCCACCCTTTCACTTGGAGAAATGAGGTACTACCTTTGTATAATTGATGATTTTTCCAGGTTTTCCTGGATTTTTTTCTTGAAGCAGAAATCAGAGGCTTTCACCAAGTTTAAAGAGTTCAAGGCTGTAGCTGAGAAGGAGTCCGGGCACAGCATAAAGAGGCTGAGGACTGATCGTGGAGGAGAGTTCATTGGAGATGACTTCATGACTTTTTGCAAGGATCATGGGATCTCTAGAGAACTAACATCCCCCCGGTCACCTGAGCAAAATGGTGTGGTAGAAAGAAAGAATAGAGTTATTGCAGAAAAAATGAGAGCTATGTTGCAGCACCACAATTTGCCACAGGAGCTTTGGGCTGAAGCTGTGCAGACAGCTATCTACATCCTCAACCGATCACCCACCAAGGCTGTCCCTGGAGCCACCCCTTATGAAGTTTGGAAGAAGAGAAAACCAAATGTCCAGCATTTAAGGACATTTGGGTGTCTAGCATTTAGACACATTCCCAAAGAAAATAGAAACAAGCTCCAAATGAAGGCGGAGAAAGGAGTTTTTGTTGGATATAGCCTTCATTCGAAGGCATATCGAATTTATGATCCAGATAAGAAGCAGCTTTACATCTCCAGAGATGTAATTTTCGATGAGCATAATACCTGGGATTGGGATCAGAATATAAAGAAGATTACTCCAGCAGTGGTTGCTGAAGATTACCAGCCATCCAACTTAGCTGAAGATGTTCTGCCTCCCCCAGTTCAGGCTGCTGAAGAGATACAACCACCCAATGCCCTGGAGGAGGATAACCAGGGGACTGAAGACCCACTTGATTACAATTCTGATGAAGATTCGTCATCTCCCAAAAGGTATAAAGCTTTAACTGAAGTATATCAATATGCAAATTTTGTTTCCACCGAAGAAGAACCTGCCAATTACGTTGATGCTGCCACCAATGACAATTGGGTGAAGGCAATGAAAGAAGAAATGCAGATGATTAAGAAAAACAATACATGGGAGCTTGTTCCCAAGCCCAAAAATAAGAAGGTGGTAAATTTAAAGTGGGTGTATAAAATAAAACAGAATGAACAAGGAGAGGTAGTGAAGTATAAGGCTCGAATTGTTGCAAAAGGTTTCACCCAACTGCCAGGTATCGACTACACAGAAACATATGCTCCAGTCGTCCGGATGGAGACAATGAGAGCATTCCTTGCCATAGCCGCACAATCCAGTTTGCTGGTACATCAATTAGATGTAAAATCTGCGTTCTTAAATGGTGATATAGATGAGGAAGTGTACGTTTCTCAGCCTGAAGGTTTCATAGAAAAAGGAAAAGAAGAACTAGTGTGTAGATTAAGAAAGGCACTCTACGGGCTCAAACAATCTGCTAGAGCTTGGAATCAAAAAATTGATTCATACCTAAGAAAGAATGGGTACATCAAGAGCAAGAATGATCCCTCCTTGTATACCAAACATTTTGAAAATCAGGAATACCTGCTGCTGTGTTTGTATGTCGACGATCTAATATTTATAGGATCGACTCCTGAAATTGTAAGAGTTTTTAAAAAAACAATGACAGAGGAGTATGAGATGAGTGATTTGGGCCTTATGAAGTTTTTTCTAGGTTTCCAAATTGAACAGACGGCTGGAAGGATTTTTATCAACCAAGAGAAGTATGTTGAAAAGATTTTAGAGAAGTATGGCATGACTGAAGCAAATCCAGTAGCAACCCCCATGGCTACGTCTGTCCAGCTCACCCAACATGATCATACCAGACCCGTATCAGAAGGTGATTTCCGCAGCCTAATTGGTTCACTGATGTATCTCACCAATACTAGGCCAGACATTGAGAATGCAGTGAGTATACTTTCTCGATACCTTACCAAACCAAGCTCAGATCATCTCATCATCGCCAAAAGAGTCCTGCGTTACCTCATTGGAACAAAGAAAATGGGGTTACTGTATGAGAAAGAAGAAGAGGCTCTGCTCACTGGATACACTGACAGCGATTGGGGAGGTGATAAAGAGGATAGAAAAAGCACCAGTGGGTATGTTTTTCTACTTGGCAGTAAAGCTATCTCATGGTCATCAAGGAAGCAAAAAATCGTGGCGCTCTCATCAGCGGAAGCAGAATTCGTTGCCGCATGTTCCGCCGCATGTGAAGGAATTTGGTTACAGAAATTGCTAAAGGACCTCTCACCCAGCAGAGCTGAAGTTCCAGTAAGGATTTGGTGCGACAACATTGCAGCAATCGGGATCGGGAAAAACCCTATTTTTCACAATCGCACGAAACATATCGACCTCCGCTACCATTTCTTAAAGGAATTAATTGAAACAAAGCAGATAGCATTTTTCTATTGTCCAACGAGCAAGCAGTTGGCAGACATAATGACGAAGCCACTGCCTAGACACATCTTTGCTGCCATGAGTCACATTCTGGTCTCAGCATTAAGGGGGGATATTGGAGTAACTAATGCTAAGCAGAAGACAAAGAGTTGCAATAAAGATCTGGAGAAGACGATGCATCTGGAGTAGAAGCCGGAGCGCGACGGAAGACGAAGCAGGAGAGCGGCTGAAGACGAAGCATCCCGTCTGCGTCTTTTAATGTTGCTTGTATTAAGTTGTATGTCGTGTCCTTGATTCCTATATAAAGAGGAGCATATGTATCGGTTAAGTAGTGAACAAGAAGTAATTTTATCAAAGCAATGAGATTTCTATCTTCCCTGTTTTTCTTATGCTTTTGACATTTTTCCCCTCTTTTCCAACAGTATACTCCACAACATAGAAGGAAAAGCTCTGTTCCGATCTGTAAATTTCAGCCTACTTTCAGTGTAGAATCCTTCCCTATTAATTGTTCAGTTTAAAAAAAAAAAACTTTATATTTGCTCAATTATGTTGTCTATGCTTTCTCAATTATGTTCTTAGGTTATGTTAACCACCTGAATTCAATACTGGTTGGGATTAGTTGATTTAAGTGTGTTATAACAAAATGTATTATACTGGATGTTGGCAATATGTCAGTGCAGTCACGCGAGACACGGGGGGCGGGAGAAGCACACCGTGGGCAGGGTACTGTTGCGCGAGGCACGGGGTCCCGTGCACTATCACTTGTATATATATATATATATCTATAAACTATATTAAAAAGAAGTATCGTTTTAGGTTTTATGGCGAGATAAATAAGACATCCACTGAATCAAAACCGTCCATTTACGCCTCCATAAAAAATGGCGTGGATTTATTTAGACTCCCGCTCGACGTCTTCTGTTCGGCATTCCCACATCACTCCCGCTCGATATCTTCTGTTCGGCATTCCCACATCACTCTTGCTCGAGATCTCCAAAAGCTGGTAGGGCATACCGATCTCTACCGCTCGGCATCCTCTTTTGGCCATTGGAAAAGGGATCTGCAGTGGTGATCCTCTCGCACTGGATCAAGCACGGTGGCAAACCTACATTCACCGCAATACCTCAAAGATTTGAGGATGTTTGATTGCAAGACATTTACCACCAAAGTGGACCTCCTCTACCCTCGCACTCATAGATCCAGGGCTCGAATGCAACTAAGCAAGGCTCTCAGCTACTGCAAATGCAAGCAAATGTCCATGACCAGCCTCTCACAATGTTCTCCCCTCTAGGGTTTGGACTCTCCATTGCCCGCAATTCCTCTCCTCTCGCACAAGGCTTCAGCAACCCCCGCCTGTTGAATTTTCTCAGGTTGATCAGCAAGGTAGCCCAAACACCAAATTAATATTTTCGGCACTACCTAGATCACAACTTGAACCGCGGAAAGTAGGAAGCAAACTTAGATAACCAAGCACACACACAGAAACAAGCAGATCAAGCTTTTATTAATCTTCTTTACAAGGCGAGGCATACATGGCGAGACATGATTTCGCCAGTATGAAAAAGCAGAAAACAAACAAGTCCGGGCGGATTGCACACTGAGACCGCCGAGTCCGCCGAAACCGCCGAAACCGCCGAGCTCGATCAAACCACCGCCAAACTGCGGATGAACAGAAGAACAAACCGCCTATCCACCTAGACCGCGAGGTCGCGCGGACAGAGAAGCAACTTGAGGAAAAACTGATGCTGGTAACCACCAATGCAGCCCGCTACTCCAGCGGTCAGAACCAAACTCCTGGTTTGACACTGCTAGCCGCGCCACCTGCACACAGAAACCGGTTAAGCAAACAGTCCGCGCGGATACAAGAAACAAGTCCGCAGCCTTCACTCAAGCCCCAACTTACTGTTCACTCTGCTACCAAATGAGGTGCTGGGGGGTCCTATTTATAGGCCGGGTGAAGAGTGTGGTCACCACCCTATGAGATAGAGACACCGCCCCTTGGTCGCAGCTAGCAAAACCATCTCGCCGAGTCCGCCTGCTAAAGGTCAAACAACCCGCCAAGTCCAGGCGAGCAGCGACCTGCCCATAGCAGACCGCCCAATCCGCAACCACCAGCCCATGACCATAGGCACAGCCAGGATACCGCGGACTCAGCGGACACCACTCCACCTCGCACTTGTCCACGACCACAGGCACGAAGCCCGGTCACAGTGGATACTGCGGATACCAGGCCAGTCCGCCAGCACTTAGGCCAGACCGCCAAACGAGCCAGCTCACCGCAACTCCAGATCCACCACAGATCTGGCGGACTCAAACTTTCAATCCGCACAGACCGCGGAACCACCTCCAGAGCTCGGCCCACTGCCGGACACAACCAGTCCGAACAGATCGCTCCTGATCACACCAAGCAGCAAGCAACGCCGAACAGCAACCCGCCGGACTGAGCCCAGTCCGCGCGGTCAGTCCGCCCAGGTCGCTCGGACTCCCGATCACCCCCACTTTCACTTCACCAATTTCAACACTCCCCCTTGAAGTGAGAAGTGGTGATCAGCCCAAGCAAACCTCGAAGCCGCTGAAAAGGCCCCTTCGACAGCGACTTGGTGAAGATGTCAGCAAGATTATCTTCACTCCGAACATGACCAACCACAAGAGATCCTTCCAGCACCTTCTCCCTTATGAAGTGGTGATCGATCTCAATATGCTTAGTCCTGGCATGACAAACTGGATTGTTCACCAGCTTGAGAGCACTCTCGTTATCCCCTCGGAGCAAAGTAGGACCTTGCACTTCTTCATGGACATCATCTACAAGCCTCCTTAGCCAAATGGCTTCCCGAGCTGCCAAGGCAGACGCCTTGTACTCAGCTTCCGTAGTGGAGACAGATACCGAGTCCTGCTTCTTGCTACACCACGAAATGCCCGCTGATCCATAAAGATGTCTTTGTCAATCTCTCCGTAAAGAAAAGCATTCTTTACATCAAGCTGCCACATCCTCCATCCTTGGCAAGCAGCCAATGCAATCACCATCCGAACTGAAGTCATCTTTGCAACAGGGCTGAACGTCTCCTCATAGTCTTCTCCATACTGTTGAGAGAACCCCCGAGCCACCAGGCGAGCCTTGAATCTCTCAATGCTTCCATCTGCCTTCTTCTTCAACTTAAACACCCACTTGCATGTCACCGGAGCAATGCCATCAACCTTGGGCACCAGATCCCAAGTTTCATTCTTCTTGAGAGCATCCATCTCCTCTCTCATGGCATCTTCCCACTCCTTGACACCAGTGGCCTCATTAAAGCTAGCAGGCTCTCGCTCATCCAGAGGACCTGCAAAGAAGCATGAGACATAGCTCACAGTGTTCCCTTCGCAGTAGCGAGCAGGAGGCTTGATAACCCTCTTTGACCTCCGAAGAGGCTGCTCCTTGCTAATCACCTCTGTTGCTTCTTCTGGTTCACCTCTGCTCTCCGGCAAGCTTGGAGCAATGCTCCCCCTGCTTCCTGACCCAGAAGCTTCTTCTCCAGAACTTGAAGCAACTGGAGCTGCTGGTGACACAGCCAGCTCCACTTGATCAGCTACCTCAGCCACCTCCTGACCTTCATCAACCTTGCTCTCTGGCAGCTCAACTGAGCTTCCTCCATATGACGTCAGTTCGTCAAAGACAACGTCTCTTGACACCACGAACTTCTTCGTCACTGGATCCATGCATCTCCATCCCTTCTTCCGCTCATCATAGCCAACAAAGACAAGCTTCCTTGCCTTTGCATCAAGCTTAGTCCTTAGCGCATCAGGGATATGCACATAGCAAGTTGATCCAAACACCCGAAGGTGTTCCACACTAGGCTTCTCCTTCAGCAACATCTCGAAGGGAGACTTCATGTTGATCGGACTCAGAGGCATCCGATTGATGACATAGGCAGCACAAGACATTCCCTCCGCCCAGAAAGACCTTGGGATACTCTTGGCATGAAGCCAACATTTGCAAGTCTCCGTCAAATGACGGATCTTCCGCTCCGCTACTCCGTTTTGTTGTGGAGTATGAGCACAAGTGAGCTCCCTTTGGATTCCATGCTTCCTGCAAAAGTTAGAAAACTCGGAGGAGACAAACTCTCCCCCGTTATCAGTTCTAAGCTTTTTGATCTTCAGGTTAAGCCTTCCCTCCACCAGCTCCTTGAACTCCACAAACAATCGGAAGGCTTCAGACTTCTCCTTCAAGAAATACACCCAAGTGTATCTTGAGTAGTCATCAATCAAGACTAGCATATACCTGCTTCCACCAAGGCTAGCAGTCGCGGTTGGTCCCATCAGATCACCATGGATAACCTCCAATGGTGCATTGCTTCTTGTTTGTGACTTGTCAAATGGAAGACGATGAGACTTCCCATATTGACATCCAGCACAAACGTGACCCTCACCGAAGGATGATAACTTAGGCAAGCCTCTCACCAGGCTCCTGCTTGACATAGCCTTCAGCTTATCCATCCCGACATGCCCCAGCCTCTCATGCCACATAGCAGCGCTATCGTTGGCCCTCATCCGATCAACATAGGAGCTTGTTGATAAGACAAACAAGTCCTTCACTCTCCTTCCTACATGAGCAACATCAGCCTTAACCGCTGATACGTTGCGAAGGAACTTCACTTCTGTTGGCCCAAACAGAACGTGGTAACCAGCATCAACCGCATTGGTCACAGAGAAGAGGTTTTTCTTCATACCCGGTACGTGATAAACACTCCTTAACGTGAGTGACCCCTTATCACTACCCACCGTTACAATACCCTCCTTCTCTACTGCATGAATAGTATTATCAGCAGTAATAATAGCTTCATTACCTGAGTAAGCCTGCAGCGAAGAGAACTTGGACAAATCTCCAGTGAGGTGATGACCACACCCGGAATCAACGATCCAATCGTCCTTCAAGTCGCTGGTGGACAAAGCACGGACACAAGTGCCCGTCATGAACGCTCCACCCCAGCCAGCTTCCTCCTTGCTTGAGGAGGCTTCCTCCTTGCCTGCAGCATGCCCAGGCTGCAGCTTGACCTTGCAGTCTCGCTTGAAGTGGCCTGGTTGATGACACCTGAAGCACTTCAGGTTCTTCTTCCAATCCTTCTTAGGGGCAAGGCTCCCCTCCTGCTGTTTAGAAGATGAAGATTCATCTCCAGCTGCAGTCTGCTTCTTCTTCCCTTCCCATCTCTTCTTCTTCTTCTCAGTGAAGAGAGCATCACTAGCTCCTTCAGAGACCGTCACCCCGGCCATCTGCCTTGCCAAGCTCTCCTGCGAGGCAAGCAGATTCTCCAGCTCCAGAAGAGAGGGCTGAGTAGCCCAGCCTTGAACAGAAGTAACGAAGGCCACATACTCCTTCCGCAAACCGCGGATTATGTGCCTCTTCAGCTTAGCCTCGGAGATTGGCTCATCAGGATCGAGAGCAGAGAGCTCAGCACACAAGCTCTTCATCTTCAAGAAGAATTTGGAGATAGAAAGATCTCCCTGAGTTGCCTTAGCCAACTCATTCTCTAAGAACTGTAGCCTAGCTACATTCTTCCTATTGAACAACCCATCAAGGGAAGTCCAAATCTCAGCAGCAGACTCACATCCTAAGATGTGATCAAAGAGTTCAGGTGACACCGCCCGCTTGAGAGCAAACTCAGCTTTGGCATTTGTCTTCCTCCACACTCTCACCTGCTCAGCTGTTCCAAACTCAGCAGTTATTTCTACTTGGTCATCTCCACCGACGACCTCCCATAACTCCTCACCTAGAAGATAGCTCTTCATGCACGACTTCCACTTCTTAAAGTTAGTCGGCGTCAGAAGCTCAATACCAAGACCTCTTGCAAAACCACCATCCATGGTGCTACCTTGGTTATCCTTCAGAAGCACACAGAGCAACAACAAGCCTGTTGAACAATGCTCAAGCAACTGAACCTTCCTCTGATACCAAGTTGAATTTTCTCAGGTTGATCAGCAAGGTAGCCCAAACACCAAATTAATATTTTCGGCACTACCTAGATCACAACTTGAACCGCGGAAAGTAGGAAGCAAACTTAGATAACCAAGCACACACACAGAAACAAGCAGATCAAGCTTTTATTAATCTTCTTTACAAGGCGAGGCATACATGGCGAGACATGATTTCGCCAGTATGAAAAAGCAGAAAACAAACAAGTCCGGGCGGATTGCACACTGAGACCGCCGAGTCCGCCGAAACCGCCGAAACCGCCGAGCTCGATCAAACCACCGCCAAACTGCGGATGAACAGAAGAACAAACCGCCTATCCACCTAGACCGCGAGGTCGCGCGGACAGAGAAGCAACTTGAGGAAAAACTGATGCTGGTAACCACCAATGCAGCCCGCTACTCCAGCGGTCAGAACCAAACTCCTGGTTTGACACTGCTAGCCGCGCCACCTGCACACAGAAACCGGTTAAGCAAACAGTCCGCGCGGATACAAGAAACAAGTCCGCAGCCTTCACTCAAGCCCCAACTTACTGTTCACTCTGCTACCAAATGAGGTGCTGGGGGGTCCTATTTATAGGCCGGGTGAAGAGTGTGGTCACCACCCTATGAGATAGAGACACCGCCCCTTGGTCGCAGCTAGCAAAACCATCTCGCCGAGTCCGCCTGCTAAAGGTCAAACAACCCGCCAAGTCCAGGCGAGCAGCGACCTGCCCATAGCAGACCGCCCAATCCGCAACCACCAGCCCATGACCATAGGCACAGCCAGGATACCGCGGACTCAGCGGACACCACTCCACCTCGCACTTGTCCACGACCACAGGCACGAAGCCCGGTCACAGTGGATACTGCGGATACCAGGCCAGTCCGCCAGCACTTAGGCCAGACCGCCAAACGAGCCAGCTCACCGCAACTCCAGATCCACCACAGATCTGGCGGACTCAAACTTTCAATCCGCACAGACCGCGGAACCACCTCCAGAGCTCGGCCCACTGCCGGACACAACCAGTCCGAACAGATCGCTCCTGATCACACCAAGCAGCAAGCAACGCCGAACAGCAACCCGCCGGACTGAGCCCAGTCCGCGCGGTCAGTCCGCCCAGGTCGCTCGGACTCCCGATCACCCCCACTTTCACTTCACCAATTTCAACACCGCCAACAACTACGACGATGAATTTGTGGCTTGCTACTTCTCCTTCCCATCTGCACGATCCAAAAAACCAGCAAGGAAACGAATCCCTTCATCTATACAGGATTTCAGTCTTCACATCAAGGTCAAGGGCCCAGACTATATCTTAACTACATACAAGAACTACAACCTGTTATCAACACAGGAAGTTCAACTTCACATGACTCCCTTGCTCCTCGGTGTTCTCAACTGACTGCAATCCAATCTTCACGGAGAAAGGTAAGCCCTTTCATTTAAATGTTATCAACACAAAAAGTTGTCTCTAATGCATGTGCAGTGTTTGACAAATTGCTTAGTAGTAATATATGAGTTCTTCAGCTAGACAAAAGTCTATCTTCTATGCTTTATTTTCGTAGCTGTCGAACCCTCTATTAACAATTCCTGTTTATTTTCAAAAAAAAAAAATCTACATCTGGTTATACTCTCCTACAAATTAAAATAAGCAAAATTTTACATCAGACTATAATTGTTGACCAGTCCTATAATTGCTTCTGGCATTCCTCATTTTGTGCCCACTGTCATTTTCATATCCCCAAACAAAGTTTTCATCTAAAAAATTTTGTATGTGATGAGTTTGAATTTAAGCATTTGTGCTCATCAACTCAATGATTCAACTAATTTTACAATTTGATAATTTTAGGAAGCCTAAAAATTCATTAAAGTGCTTCCTGTTTACTGGTGTGAGAAGAATGCCCATTACTATTGCACTGTTGCTCAACCAGAAAATCTTCATCTCTAGCTAATTCTATAAATGATGCTTTCCACTAGCAGATTTGCTGAGATGAATTCAATCCATAAATCCACAACCAAATATGCATTTCCCATCTTGGATTATATATATACTATGTCATACTGTAAATTATTTGTGTTTTAGATTTCAGTTTTAAAAATCAGATTAAAGTTTCAGATTTCTGTTTAAAAATCAGATTTAGGGAAACGTTATGGACATGCATTGTTCTCATTATATTGGTTTTCTTTTGCTTATTTTTGCTCCGTTTGGGGGGGGGGGGGGGGGGGGGGCTTATTTTGGTTGCAACCGCTTGACATGTGAAAATAAGTCCCCCCCCCCCCCCCAAACGGAGCCTTTATCTTCAACTTCAAAATGAGGTCAATTAATTAGCATGTTATGTCATCTTCTCTATTCCGAGACCCTCGAATTTTCATGTACAATGGTTTTGAAACTTACAAAAACAATTTCATGCAATGGATGATGATCAATGCCCTTTCATGATTGGAACTATAGTCATAGTATATTTAAATATATTACATTTTTTGAATTAAACTTTTGGGGGACTTATTTTCATGACTCTTCATCGAGATCCTTTTAAGGTTCCATTAAAATGCTCATCATTTGATGTGTTGTGTGCATATATTGCAAAACAAAGAAACTTGATTCAAAACACTTAAATAATTTTGAACAATCCTATTGGTGCAGCACTTAAATAATTATGAACGATCCTATTAGTGCAGGTCTATTACTTGAGGCTTTAGGGAGATTTTCATAATTCCACTCAACATGCCCTCATAATGTGGTTCCTCATTCAATTAATTAACCTATTGGCGGTGAGTTCATGATAAAATATAGAGTTTACTAAAATGAACAATCCTGCATGATTTTGACAATTTACTGACACTTTTACACTAATGGAGAAGCATTATTAGGTCAGTTTGCGTTATTGAAAAGTTGTGAAAATTGTTATATGTTAGATTTTTAAAATCTGTCTATTCTTATGTGGATGATCACAAAAAATAGTTGATGTGTTTGATTGTTATATGGTTAATGTTTAATCAGTGTTGATTGTAATTACAACTGCATGCCTGTCAAATTTAGATGCCAACGACTGCCTAGCTACAAACACGTGCTGAAAGAAGATGCGAGCTTCGCCATCTACATGCAGCAAACACTACCGGCTTGCCACTAGGAACATATCGCCCAAGAGGAAGGCCACGAATGTATGCATCATCTCAAGACCAACGTGACGCAACAAATGCTCGAAGAAGAGAAGCACGATAACTGCAACGACTCATGGAAATAACCACTGTAGCATCCATGACAAATGGAGAGAGAGAAGGAGAGAGAGAGAGAGTGGCTGACAAGTAATCCCACAACACCTTAGTTCAACATCCACCTACTCCACATACACTAACCGCCGACGAAAAAGGCCGCTCCCGCGACAGTAGCCGTTCCTATGACTAATGTCGCCTCCACGAAAATGGTCACACCCACGAAAAATGTCGCACCCACGACAAATGCCGCAAGCACGACAAATGCCACATCCACGACAAATGTCGCACGCACGACAAATGTTGCCCCCACGACAAATGTTGCACCGACGACAAATGTCGCAACGACGACATATGTCGCACCCACGACATATGTCGCACCCACGACATATGTCGCACCCACGACATATGTCGCACCCACGACATATGTCGCACCCACGACATATGTCGCACCCACGACATATGTCGCACCCACGACATATGTCGCACCGACGACATATGTCGCACCCACGACAAATGTCGCACCCACGAAAATTGTCGCACCCACGACAAATGTCGCACGCACGACAAATGCCGCATGCAAGACAAATGCCACATCCATGACAAATGCCGCACGCACGACAAATGTCGCCCCCACAACAAATGTTTCCCCAACGACAAATGTCGCACCCATGACATATGTCACTCCAACGACAAATGTCGCCCCCCACGGCAAATGTCGCCCCCCACGACAAATGTCACCACCCACGACAAATATCGCACCCACGACATTTATCGCACGCACGACATATGTCGCATCCACGACAAATGCCCCCCGGGCCGAAGGCCCGTGCCTGTCACTCGTACACACACACACACACACACACACACACACACACACACACACACGAGTGACAGGCACGGGCCTCCGGCCCTCGTGCCCCGCGCGACAGTACACAGTCACGGGGGCGGGCTTCGTCCTTATGTAATATGTCGCACCCATGACATATGTCACTCCAACGACAAATGTCGCCCCCCACGGCAAATGTCGCCCCCCACGACAAATGTCACCACCCACGACAAATATCGCACCCACGACATTTATCGCACGCACGACATATGTCGCATCCACGACAAATGCCCCCCGGGCCGAAGGCCCGTGCCTGTCACTCGTACACACACACACACGCACACACACACACACACACACACACACACACACACGAGTGACAGGCACGGTCCTCCGGCCCTCGTGCCCCGCGCGACAGTACACAGTCACGGGGGCGGGCTTCGTCCTTATGTAATATAATATATATTTATATAATATATTCAAAATTTATGTTATATATATAATATTCATATAATATTATATATTATATAATATTTATATAAAAAAAAAACGATTCCCTAACCCAGCAACCCCCCCCCCCCCCCCCCCCCCCCCCCCCCGTGTTATTTTGCCCAGCCTCGCCCTCCCCCCTCTTTCCACTGCCGCAAGCGGCCTGACCGGCGCCCACCGGCGCGTTCGCCGGATTTGGGTCTCACGGGCACGGCCACTGACGACGGTGGCCCTGCCCATCGGTCAACCCCCGGAGGGTTCGTCGGAGTTCGGCGAACCCGCATGTGAGCACCGGTCAGGCCGCCGACGGCAGTGGAAAGAGGGGGGAGGGCGGGGCTGGGCGAAATAAACAAGGGGGGGGGGGGATTTTTGCTGGATCGGGATTAAGGAGAGAGAAGCAGGAGGAAATTTTTGGGAAAATTTTATTTGCAGTCCAGATCTGACCGATCCGACGGCTCAAAGTTTTTGAATGAATTTTTAATTCATGATTATTTACAGACCTCTATATTTTTTTTTTTGAAATGGTTATATATATATATACACACATGAGCATCTTCGCACGGGCTACGCCCGTGCTCGATGCTCTCGGGCAGCCTTCGGCTGCATCCAGGCGGGCTTCGCCTACCTGCACACGGGCTTCGCCCATGCTCGATGCGTCGTTGCGGGCTTCGCCCGCATCAAAACGGGCTACACCTGCAACATATGCATATGAGTACTCAAAACGATCTTAAAAAAATATAAATCAATATTACATTTTTTATTTTTAAAAAAAATGTACGTTTTGCCGTAAAAAATTTATTTTCTCACCCTCTCTTTCTCTCTCATATAGGTTTAAGAGGCCTATCAATATTCTTTTTCTCTCTCTCCCCCTATCTTTTCAATCATTCTTTCTCTCTCTCCATCTAAAGAATGGGATTTAATATTCTCTTTGATCAAACGGTTGAGAGGAAGTGTTTGGTGTGTTTCAAGATATGTATAATGATATATATGGTAGAGATATATATATACGAGCTTCTTCCCACGGGCTACGCCCGTGCTCGAAGCTCTCGGGCGGCCTTCGACCGCATCCAGGTGGGCTTCGCCCGCCTGCGCACGGGCTTCTCCTGTGCTCGATACGTCATTGCGGGTTGCGCCCGCTTATGAGCGGGTTGCGCACGTACCCAAAATCTTATTTTTTTTCAAAACATATACATATGAGTACTTAAAATGACCGCAAAAAATATAAATTATTATTCCTATTTTTTTTTTATAAAATTTGACAAATTTTAATCTATAAAAATAATTTATTACTCATCTCTCTTTATCACTCCACCCTCTCTCTCTCCTCTCTCCCGCCCTCTCTCTACCTCTCCCTCTTCTCTCTCTCCAAATCCCACTCATGTTCTCTCTCATGATCCAATGATCAATATTCATTTTATGGCGTGCCTCCAAATACTTATATTCTATTATATATATAAGATAAGATATATAAATATATATATATACACACGAGTGCCCGACACGGGGCTTCGCCCCTATGGCTACGCGCCACAGTACCCGGCCCGCAACGGCGGGCTTCGTCCGCACCTGCCTGCGGCCGCCCCTCGGCGGGCTACGCCCGCCCCCCGGATAGCTGCGCACCCGACACGGGGCTCTACCCCTATGGCCACGCGCCACAGTACCCGGTCCGCGACGGCGGGCTTCGCCCGCACCTGGCTGCGGCCGCCCCGCAACGGGCTCCGCCCGCCCCCCGGATAGCTGCGCCCCCGACACGGGGCTCTGCCCCTATGGCCACGCGCCACAGTACCCGGCCCGCGACAGCGGGCTTCACACGCACATGGCTGCGCCCGCCCCCCTGCGGGCTGCGCCCGCCCCGCGGCGGGATTAAAAATATATAAAATATACACTTTAATTATATTTAAAAAATATTTAAAAAACAGCTTATTTTAAAAAATATACATAATAATATTTTAAAAAATATTTATAATATTTAAATAATATTTATAATATTTATATTTATAATAATAAGTATAATAAAAATGACTTGCTTAGGCGGGATTAAATCCCGCCTAAGCAAGCGGGATTAAATCCCGCCTAACAGGCGGTATTTAATCGTTAGGCGGGATTTAATCCCGCCTAAGTTAGGCGGGATTTAATCCCGCCTAAGTTAGGCGGGATTTAATCCCGCCTGTTTAGGCGGGATTTAGTTCTACACCGTCAGATTTACTGGACTTTTCGGGTATATATAGGTTTGCGCCTTTGAAGACATAATTGCGGTTTCAAAACTGGCGGGCCGATCAGTTTGTTAGGCTCGCGGATTGCGGGTTCAAAAATTGTGGGCCGATCTGTTTGTTAGCCTGGCTGGCCGGCTCATATTTTACTGTCATTGTAGAATTTTGGGCTTGATTTTGTAGCATGCATATTATAGGTTTGGACTGGGTAGATAAATTGTAGGGTGCCCTACAAAATTTAGGATACCTAAGAAAAATTATGATCGGCCCTGATTCGTTGCTGTGATCAACGGTTGTGATCAAATATTTAGTTTATATTCAATGGTTGTGATTGATCATGATCTGATTTTAAAATTCAAAACTACTTCTTTAATATATAAAAATATATATTACAGAATTAAGAACTCCTAACTTTCATCAATCATACATCATTGGTTCTGTCAAAAGTCTTGTGCAGATGGAGCGCTTTTGAAGGTTGAGCCTGGTTTGTAGCTAATGCTCCGTTTGACATGATGTGGTGGTCATGAACATGGAGATTAAATTTAGGCAAACAAGCGGTTCGGTTCGGATCGGCTTTAGATAAAACTGAATAACCTCAGTTTTTATACACCCAAAATCGAAACCGAACCAAAACTTATCGGTTTGATTCGGTTTTTTAACATAGGTTCGGATTTCTGAGAAACTTAAAAATAGTATTCAAAAGAATTAATATAGATTTTTGTTAGTATTAATTTCTTGTTTGATCGACTACTAGTTGAGTGGAAGTCCGATTAAATATAAAATATATTATTCAAAAAATAAGTTCATCAACATTTAAAGAAAAACTCAGGGAACATGTAAAATTGTATTTAGATTAACTATTGCAATTAAAACAAAAGGTTCAAGTGTTAAATCAAAATAGAAACAATAAGTACAACATATTTAATTTTCACACACCATATTTAATTTTCATTCATATGCTTTTCATCTTCAACTCGATTCACACTTTTAGTGTTAATTGTAGTCATCTAAAATGAAGAAGTCAGATGTTTTGATTTAAACGGAATTATAATACATAAGCTTTGATAATAGTTTTTATAATTTAAAAGTTACGTTCGATTCAGTTCGGTTTTTTCGGTTTACCCAACTAACAAACCGAACCGAACCAAAATGATGTCGTTTTTCAACCCCCCCTAAACAGAAACCGAACCGATCGGTTCAGTCCGAAAATCGGTTCGGCTTTGATGGGGTCCACCCAGAAGCGCTAGCCGCACCCCATGCATAAGGTGCAATTATCCAAAACCCGCGTCGTAACCTCCCAGAAGCGGGCCGCTCCTCCGCCTCTCTTTGGTGCCCAGGACGGGCGGCCAATTTAGCCGCCCGTCTTGCTGCCGCCGCCCCTAACAGGGGCAACCTCCCATTTCACCTAGATCGGGCGGGCAAATCGGTTGCCCGATCCCTGCCACCACCCCTAACAGGGGAGGCCTCCCTCTTCGCCTGGATCAAGCGGCCAAATCAGCCGCTCGATCCTTGTCATCTCCCCTGGCAGGGGCAGCCTCTCGCTTCGCCCGGATTGGGAGGCCAAATTGACTGCTCGATCCTTGCCGCTGCCCCTTATAGGGGCGGCTTCCTGGTCCTGACCGCCGCCCCTAATAGGGGCATCCCTCCCCCATTTCGCCCAGATCATGGCCGCCCGATCCTTGTCGCCGTCCCTGCTAGGGACGACAACATGGATGCCCAAATTAGGAGGCCCCTTAGACGCCCAATTTGGGCGGCCTCGTTGCCGCCCAAGTCGGGCAGTTATTTGGTCGCCCGACCTTGGTCGGGGGATCGTCTCCCTGGCTGTCGGTCTCACTGGCCTCCCCTCGAGGGGAGGGCGGTTACTTTTCAGATGAACTCAAAACCGCCCGGGGGCAGTCTTGTCATTAGCGTAAAGTTGGTGATCCGCGTGCTCTAAACGGAGCGTTCCTATTCGTTCGTCTGGTAGTTTTTAGGGGAAATTACCGGGTCTCCTCTCTTAAAATTTATAAATAGAGCCTAATTTTCCTCTATTTTAACTCCCAGCTCGACCAAAAAAATCTCCTTACAGATTTTCTCTCTCCTCCTCCTACGATTTTCCGTCTTCCTTTCTTTTCCTTGCGCGCTCGTGCGCACGCCTCTTCCTTGCGCACCCATGCGCGAGCCTCTTTCTTGCGTGCTCTTGCGCGCGCCTCCTCCTTGCGCGCTCTTATGCGCGCCTTCCCCGTTGCGCGCTCTTGCGCGCGCCTCCTCCTTGCACGCTCTTATGCGTGCCTCCCCCATTCGCGCTCTTGCGCGTGCCTCCTCCTTGCACTTTTCCGCGCGCCTCCTCTGTAACGCCCCAGATTTTTCGATGATTTTATTGGATTTGGTATCGTCATATTTATGACATCTTGACGTTACTTTAAACGTCGAGTTGACGGCGCAACGCCGTTCAGGCATTTTCGCGTCTGTCCGGTCGAGTCCGCCGATTTCTTGAATTTCTGCTGTAATCAGCAATTTTTTTTTGCATTTGAGATTTAAGTTGAGTAATTTTGGACTTGCACGTCAAATTTCATCGCAATCCGAGCATTTTTGGAGTCTCGGCGCGCGATTGAAATTTTGATTAATTTATGTTCATCGTATACTTTGAAAATTTATATCTCGGGAGTGACTCGTCGGATTTTAGTTTTGTCTTCGCCGTTAGATTCGGAGCACCATCCTTCGCCAACAGTGTGAATTTCGTTCAAATCGGGGTACGTTTAGCCCCCATATCGTCATTTTATTCCAGAAATATAAGACAAAACTAATTTCTCGAGAAACAATGTTATTTCTCGAGAAATCATGATATTTCTCGAGAAACAACAATGTTTCTCGAGAACAGCAATGTTTCTCGAGAAACAGCAATGTTTCTCGAGAAAGCATGTTTCTCGAGAAACAGCATGTTTCTCGAGAAACAGCATGTTTCTCGAGAAACAGCATGTTTCTCGAGAAACAGCATGTTTCTCGAGAAACAGCATGTTTCTCGAGAAACAGCATGTTTCTCGAGAAACAGCATGTTTCTCGAGAAACAGCATGTTTCTCGAGAAACAGCATGTTTCTCGAGAAACAGCATTGTTTCTCGTGAAACAGCATTGTGCATTGTTTCTCGAGAAACAGCATTGTTTCTCGAGAAACAGCATTGTTTCTCGAGAAACAGCATTGTTTCTCGAGAAACAGCATTGTTTCTCGAGAAACAGCATTGTTTCTCGAGAAACAGCATTGTTTCTCGAGAAACAGCATTGTTTCTCGAGAAACAGCATTGTTTCTCGAGAAACAGCATTGTTTCTCGAGAAACAGCATTGTTTCTCGAGAAACAGCATTGTTTCTCGAGAAACAGCATTGTTTCTCGAGAAACAGCATTGTTTCTCGAGAAACAGCATTGTTTCTCGAGAAACAGCATTGTTTCTCGAGAAACAGCATTGTTTCTCGAGAAACAATGCTCTTTCTCGGGAATTCGGGCCTGCTCTGTTTTTGAACGATCGAACGCTATTTTGAGGGTCAAAACGATGCTGTACAAAAAATGGTAAACATAAAATTTGTTCGTCTCGACAAGATCTACAACTTTCATGTTGGACACTTTTCGATTTGAAGCCATCTTAGACCTCTACTTTCGGTTTCCCCGTAGCCACTCATAAATCACACATTTTCTTGTATTTAGACAAAAAATTTATAAGACTTTTACATATATATATATTCTTAGACTTAGGTTTGAACAGAACTTCTTCTCCGATTCCTTTTCTCCCGAACCAGAACAACGAGCGAGAGAGAGTTCTTTTCGTGAATCTTTCGGTGGCCGCCGACGGAGCTCCGGTGCTCGAAATCTTCAACCGAACGTAGATCCGGAAAGCTCTCGCCGAGAGCTATGCTATCGTGGTAAATTTTTTTCCCATTCCTTGAGTTTTCTCATTAGAGTTTTTTGGCCCTAACCCCCTTTTCGGTCATCCCGTGTTCTTTTGCCCTGATCTATGGCGTGGAGTGATTCAGAGGACTTTTTCGGTAAAACCAAGACAAGTGGTGGTTTCCCCTCGTTTCTCCTTGTCCGATTTGATGGTAGTGGCTATGTTTTTCATGTTCCTTAAAATTTTCTACACTTATTCTTCCAATTTATTGTTATGATTAACTTTCTCAATGATCACATGAGGTTGTAACATTTTGTCTTGTTGAACTCGATTTTTGTCCAGATATGTTTGATCGTTCTTGAAGTGTCTTATTGATGGCTTTAAATGCCTTAGATTTCGTTATTGAACGGATTAGAGTTATTTAGGATTGTAAATCGTTCCTAAAGGTTGATCAACCATGTCTTGAAACTAGAAGTGTCAAGTAGAATCTGATGAGCCAAGTCTCGAGCTTTATACGTTGTGTTTTCTTTGAGGTTTCTAAAATTGCAGGAGTTAGTGGATAAAACCACCTCAGTGTTGTCTGACTCCTTTATTGTACCTTGTGGAAGTCTACCGGGTTTTTGGGCATCTGCGGTGTATGGTGGAGAGTATGAGACTCCATCGCAGTTAAGCGGATAAATTATTAGTGAGGGGTGTGTCCAGCTGAGTGACCACCTCGTCCGTGTTTTTGGGTAAAGTCGACCACATGTGCTTAGTAAAGGTAGTTAAATTTTTCTTCCTTATGTTTTTACTTATTTTTGTTCCCTTTTTGCCTTGGAAAATCTGATATATTTGTTGAAGTACGTGACGATTCACGTAAGTATTACTTTCTTTTCCTATTCGATGCCTTACTTCAGTACTGTTGGTCTTGGGTTGGTACCCCGTTTGACCTTTGTTTTATTTTGCTTACTTCTCTGCCGCCATTTCTCCCTCTTGCTGAGGTGTTCTTTCTTTGGAATGCCCCAGGTTCGGAGCATTAGCGGGTAGCGGAGCCGGTTTTGGAGCCCTTGCAGCAGCAGTGTCGGCTGTGGTTTTTCCCCTCGCCGTAGCGAGGTAGTTGTTGTTTCAGTTTCTTTTCCTAGTTTCAGACATACATGAAGGATCAAGCGCATACCCAACTGTACCAAAAGCCCGGACTGTTGGAGAGGGCGCTACTTAATTTTTTATATAAGTAGCAGAGCGCCACGGGTCAAGTGAAGGAACGCCGGACCCAACAATCCCCCCCCGGCGTCCAGCACAACCCGTCGGCTCAGAGGTGGGGTTACCACATGGCCCACACGGCTCAGAGGTGGGGTTACCACATGTCCACGGTTGCCTGACCCACCGGACCCACACAGGTAGAAGGGAAAAATCAGGATTTAATAGCGCCCCCCGGTCTTGAACCCGTAACCTCCCTCTGATACCAATTGAAGGATCAAGCGCATACCCAACTGCACCAAAAATCAGGATTTAATAGCGCCCCCCGGTCTTGAACCCGTGACCTCCTCTGATACCAATTGAAGGATCAAGCGCATACCCAACTGCACCAAAAGCCCGGACTGTTGGAGAGGGCGCTACTTAATTTTTTATATAAGTAGCAGAGCGCCACGGGTCAAGTGAAGGAACGCCGGACCCAACAATACATGGTACCGTGGGTTCGTGTCAGGTTGTTGGGGCCCATAGGATTGTTGAACCTTGACACTTGCTAGCTTATGTGATTGTCTTATGTTTGGTTTAGATTACTTGCTCTTTGAGATGATTTATTGCTAGGACTGCATGTTAGATATTTTCAAGCTTATAAAAAACCTATTATTAGTAAAACATCCATGCAATCTCTTTTAAAACTACGTCACTATTTTCCTGGTTAGTGTAAAGACTTTTCCTATACTTATTATAAATCTAGAGTCTGTTTAACATGAGTTGTTCCTCTGAGACATTTATACTCATGTGGGATGTTAGAGTCAAATTAAAAAAGTATCTTTCACAAGCGTATAAATTATATTTTAAATCGTGGACTAAATGATCCACTAAGCCGAGGGATATGGCTATCATCATAACTTAAACTGGATTTCATTCATAATAATTTATGTTTTCTTTTAAAACTGTAGAGTTTGGAGTCTTGTCTGAACGTCTGCAGTTATCACATGCACAGCGTGGCATCACGGCGCGTATTTTTCCCTTACTCTAATATTTGGTAAATTGTTGGGGAAAATGAGGGTTGTGATAGTTGGTATCAGAGGGAGGTTGCTTGACAATTAGTCGGGCAACCTTCCCTTGTTAGTGTTAGTTGTTTAGTGTCATATCATATGTAACATCCCATTTTCCAATTGGACCCCCTCTAGGAGTGACTTGAGCATAACTAGGTCATATGAGTTAACCTAGGTGAACCCAGGAGACCAAGTAACCTAAAAACCTAGTTGAGACCCTCTTGGTCTGCAAATAGTAAATTCCTGAACACTGATTTTGGGTGGCCTAGTAGGTTCATTTTGACTCTAAAAATCCCCTTAGACCTAATGTGGGCCCAATGAGTCACCAAGGACCCACTTGGGTCAACCATAGTGGTCAAATTGACCAAGTCAACCCCAAGCCCAAATCAAGTCAAACCTAGTCTATACGGGTTAACCCAACCTCAAGCCACCCTTCCCCCTTAGGCTATTCTCTTGCATGTTTATTTTGTATTATTTTTGGCTGCCCATATCCTAGAGGATTGACCAAGTCAACTTGGTGACTAGGAGAGAGAGAGTGAGCTCCATTTCATGATAATGGAGGAGAGAGAAAAATTAAGAAAAGAGGGAATAGAGGGTTCGGCCAAAGGGAGGCCAAAGGCCACCCTTAATGGCTGAATTCAACTCCCCTGGGGAAGGGGAGAAGTTTCCAGCCGTTTCCCGACCACCTAAGCCTTGGTTCAGCCCCCCTCCTCCATGGCCGAGCTTGCCATTAATGGCTTTAATGGCATTTTTCAAAACCGCCTCCCCCTCCCCTCTTGGCCTTATATCCCTTATCAGCAAGCTAGGGCGACCTCTTTCGAAATCCTAATAGGAGGGAGAACCACTGCCGGAGCCACCAAGAAGAGGAAACGCCATCGCCGCCGCCACCATGCACTCCCATCGCTCCACCCGCATCTAAGCTCGATCTCAGGTCCTCCTCCTCTCCTTCTCTCATGTTTAGATCCTAGGAGTGTTTAGAAGTTGATTTCATGCTCAAACGAACCGGAGCCAAGTTTTGAAATTTCAGAAAATTGCCATTTTTCGGGAGCTTTTGAAGCTCTCGGCTAGGGCGGCACCGCCACCTCCGGCCGCCCTAGCTCCGGCCGTGGATAGCCCCCACCACCGGGAACAAATGGGTGATGTTTCCCGGTGGTGGCGCCGCCTTAGGCCGCTGGAATAGGGCCCGTAAAAACCGCCTGTGCGGGCTCTTTTTCGGCCCTAATCGGAGAAGATGACCAGCTGCCGTTGATCTGCTTTAAGATCTGTGCACCTCCTGTTTTTTTATGTTTTAGGTTTTATTAAATAAATTTTCTGTATTTTATTTACACCGAATTACTGTAAAAGGAATTTAGGCCCCTTCTGGGAACCTCCTGAAAAAGTGTATAGCATGAAAGTTGTAGGTCCTTTAAATACCTACAATTTGATATGCTGTGGTGAAAATTTGGTTGAGAACCTAGGCCTGTAGGGTCATTTTATTATGGGTATGTCCTAAATCTAGGACAGTTTTATTCAAAAAATTATTTAGGCCCTTTAGGGGCATTTTCATCAAAGATGATCTATATAAATGTTGTAGGCCTTTTTATTATCTACAGTTTGATATGTTATGGAAAATTATAGGACAAGGCTTCTGACCTGTAGGGCCATTATTCTAGGGTAGGTCCTACAAATAGGGCAGATTTTTGAATATTTTCCTACACCTAATCCTTGGTCCAAATGCCTTGAGTTTTGGATAGGGAGTTTTTATCACCTAGAACTAGCTCCTGTAAAAATTGGAAACCTTTTAAGAAAGTGTAACCTAGGGTTTTGCCCTAAACCTAGAAGAGTTAGGGTAAGGTAGTTGAAGGGTCAAATGACCTCCAAACCCTACCAAATTTGGGTTAAGTGTCCCTGGTATAAGTATATAGGTTTGGTTCAAATTTCAACTCATTTGGTTGAGTTTTGAATAGGAATCCTCTAAACCCTAGTTTTGACCTAGTGAAGGGAAGCTTAGGAAAAGGTTCTTTTGACACTTGTGTAATCATCTCACCTCAACAGAGGTTAAGATTCTGACCACTGGTTTAAAATGGTCCTAAGAACTCCCTTAGGGAAAATGGGATGGATTAGGGTAAGTTTACCCTAGGGCCCAGGTTCAAACCCTAAATGTGGACTTTGGGGGCTTGTGAAGGACATAGGGGCAAATACCCTTGTATGACCTTGAGATTTGGTGGAGAGGTTGCTTATGAGTATTTAACCCTCTGGTTGTAATATTAGAGGATTTTGAGGTAGGTAGCTACCTCAGAACCTAAACCCTAGTTTTAGAATAGAAGGGCTTTTAGGTCAAAACAGTATCTTAAATTCTTTTAAAAGCTATGGAACTTGGGTAGTGTGTTTTTAGGGTAGTTAGGATCCTTGGATAATTTTACTAGAATTTTTGTATAATTATTTCTAGTACTTCACTCATGAATGTGGGAATAGCCCTATTTGATGTTTTATTTATTAAAGATTTTTAAGTCAAATAAGGCCCCTTGAAACTCTGGAATTAGATGTTGTTGGACAGTAGGAATGCTCCTGAATTTTAGTTTAATTTTATGTTGAATAAATAGAATAGTTCTTTCACAAGTGTTATTAAAGGGCTTTATAGTTTTAAAATATTTTATGGCTTAAATAGTTTTTGGAAAAGTATGAAATTTGGTAAAGAGGGTTATTAAATCATTATGAATCAGTGGAAAATTTATTCAGGATTTTTGGAATTATTAATATAGTACTTGATTCACAAGCGTGCTAGATTAAGGATTTGGTAAATGATTTATTATAAAATAATTTCCAACAGGCAAATTATGAAACTTATCTAGTACTGTTTTCATAGTGTTATTAGTACCCTGTAATTAATCCAAATTATTTGGAAGAGAATTTGATGTAGTTTATTCATTAGACATGAAAGAAATAAATTATTGCTAAAATATGTTTAGGCCCCTTAGACCTTAGTGAAAATTGTCAAACCTTGGATATATCATTTTTAGACATAGTAGTATTTATCTTAAATTTATTATGATTTATACATGACTGAAAAGTATACTCCTTGTTCAAATTTGGAAGACCTTGGATTTTAGTAAAATTAATTAATTAATAGATTAATTGAGAAAATTGTTATAACCTGGAATTGATTCAATTATGTCGTGATAGGCCCCCAGTAAATAACTTAGGTTGTTCGGATGAAAACACAAAGGACATCCTATCATAGACATCACTTAGTATAAGGTGGTCTGTAGTTAGTAACTTTGGGAAATGAGTAACAGGATAAGGTTTGGGTTAGCGTAAGGATAGCTTGTGTTGGTTGGATTTAAAGAAAGAGGATGGATCACCATAGGAGGTCTCAAGTGTGGTGAGGAATGAGTTGATGTGCACTAGAAGGTGCGCGGGGCCGACGAAGGATCGTCGTCCCCGTAAGAGTGAAGAGTCAAATTCACCCTAGGTTTAGTTTGATGCAATTTATAAAGGGAAAGGGTAAGAGAAAAACAACCAATAACAATAAGTGTCTTGCGAAAGGGAACTTTGGGCTATTGCTACCATCGTAGTTCCTAGTGCCTATTGAGAGCCCCTCACAGGGTATATTCCGGAGGCAGTCCTGGGCTAACGTAAATCTTAAGACAAACGAAAGAGTAATTAGCCTAATAGGGATTCACATTGCACACACTCATTAGTTAGGGTTGGTAATGGTTAAGTCGTCCCGAGGTGTTCAAGGGAGCGCCGTCCCGTGGTGTTCTAAGTGATGAAGTCTGGAGATGAGCCGGACGGTTTAGTCCGGGGAATTTGGTCTCGGATGTGGTTAATACGGACGGTTTAGTCCGGAAGTTTGACACTTTAAATTGTTATATATTAAACTGCTGCATGTGCATAAAAATAGGAAAGATTAAGGTGGTGGGTTCTCGATATCGGGGAGTTCGATTGCACCGACACCGATATCGTTGACTCGGCAAGGTGACTAGCACTTAGCCAAGGTTAAGTCCGGCGGACCAGTCGGCAAGAGTACGCAGGAGTCCGCCTCGTGCACCAGGCGTTGAGGGCATATGATAGGTCAGACTAGTGGTGCTTTTACTGGTTTTAAGGTGGGCGAGACCCAACCCACCGCTTCCGTTTGCCACTACGGGAGTAACCTGGGAGTTATCTCCAGAAAGGGGGAACTAAAGGTTTGTGTACACAAAGTTGGGTGTGTGAGTTACACTGCTTGAACATCATAACCCACCATATAGCTGCATGTCATAATCATTCATAACAACCTTGACACCTAAAATATAAGTGGAATGAGACGCTTATACTTTAGGACTTGCAAAACGACCCCTTGGTCTATAAGTTTGTATAAGCAAGTTTATAAATTAAGGTCAATTTGATATATGTATATCTGCTGCTTGATAACCGACACCCCAATATATAAGCGGTATGGGACGCGTTATACGATGGGAGTCTTGCAAAAGATCCCTTGGCTTATGTGTACTCACATAAGCGAAGGTTTAATTTCTTACTTACTTACCTTTCTGTTATACCTATTACAACACTTATAGTGTTCACCTATTATAACTTGCTAGTTAGGTCCACCGTCATCTGTTTTGGAATTTATCTCCACTTTCATGTCCTCCCCTTTCTTCCTCTTCGCCTGGTGCCTTAGAGCGTGGGGGAAGGGGTGGTGGGGGATGATAGGGCTTAGTCTTTTAGACTAACGGTTTTCGAACCATATCATATTAGGGGATCGCGGAGCCCAGCATGGAGGAGCAGCTCAGGAGGCCGGTACGCTTGGAGATGGGGCAGTCTAGCACTGGAGTCCAGACTACAGGGACCGTGAGTCCCGACCTTTAGTAGAGTTTTAGTTTTGCTTCCGCATTGAGTGATTTTTGTAGTGAGGATTTGATGTACCGGGCATGAACCCTTATATTTCTAGTATCTTTGTTCTCTGATGATTTCTGTGGACACTCCCTTCCTGGAGTTTTTTTTATATTATGTGATATTTTCTTCTGGTGGACTTGCTTACTCTTCTTGCTTGCTACTTATTGTGATCGAAAAGGCCGGCAGAATCGGCGCGTTGTAGTGACGACCTTCCCGGGTGCGAAGGTGTCACCTCAAAGCGGCGGTTCTGGACATAAGATCCCGGGTTTTCAAAAAAAAAAGGGGGGGGTCTTACATCATACACACACCGATGTGTCATCAGTATGCCTTGGCTGAAGCATGAACACTACACTCATAAGCATGATTAGAAGTATACGGGACATATTATGTAGTATGAGATGCATAATATGTGTTTGTATATGGATCCATCATAGGTGACAACATGTGAGAGTTATGTAGTATGGGATGCATAACCTCACCACATGAATGCCCATTAACACGTTTTTCTTTTTTCGTTGCATGCAATGTTACGTAGTATGAGATGCATAACATTTCATGTGTACGCCCCTCATAACATGCATTAAAGCCTTTTTAGGATGCATAACACTGCATACATAGCATAACATAACATAAGCACAACATGCCAATCTAAAGATTTACCTGTTGACATATGTATACACATGATTTTAAATAAGAGTAAAGAATCCATGCATTCATATCATAGGCACATGAGTCAATAGGATGATAGGATATCATCCTGAGTAGGACATATCATCATCATATAATCCCAGAGCAAGTGACAGCTTAAGCAAGTGTCTTTTAAGTATGGTCTGAACTAGTTTTGTTTGCCCTAGTCACAATCTAAGATTTTGATGGGTTGTTCGTTTGCCTTTTTAGAAATGCCGCCAAAGCGTATTGCGACGAGGTCGACTCTCCAGTCGGAGGGTGAGTCGTCAGGTGCGCAGAGTGATGCGTTGATCGAGAGTTTGAGCCAGAGCAATGAGGCTCTGTCAAGGCAAGTAGTTGCGATGCACTCGCAAATTCAGAACTTGTTGTCTGCCGCTCCCACGCAACAACCCTTAGTGCTAGATCCTGTCGTGGATCAAGCCGTACCTGATGCCCCTGCTCCTTTCGTATTCCGGAATTCTAGAAGCCCAGAAGATAATGATTGCAGCCTATCAATTAAAAGGCCTGACAAAGAGTTAGTGGATTCGGGAAAGGGAAAGTCAGAAGGAAGGCTATTCTTGGGAATCTTTTAAGAAGATACTGCTGATGAAGTTTCTACCCTCGGTTGAGGAAGACCGCCTGATGAATAACTTCCTGCATCTGAAGCAGAGACAGCTTATAGTGAGCGAGTACGAGATTGAGTTTAGCAAGTTGAGTAGATTTGCTCCCGATTTGGTAGCTTCGGAGAAGGGAAGAGTGAAACGTTTCCTGGGAGGACTAAGAAGCGATGTCCAGTAGTGGGCATGCGCTTATGGAGCTGACAATTATGTTGTGGCTGTGGAAGCCGCACTAAAAGTGGAGGCGATTGAAAATGCTAAGAATCGAGGTGCTGTAGCAAGGAAAAAGAAGAGGAAGGGCGTTGAGGATGGAAGCACTAGGGCATCCGACCCTTCTTCGAATAAGAAAAGTGGAGAAATATGTAGCTTTTGTGGTCGACCTGGCCACCCTTACGAAAGGTGTTTCAAGAGGACTGCCACCTTGAAGCAGCAGCAGGTGCACGCCATACAGGGTGAACCCAAGGGAGATTTGGTGTGCCATTCTATTCTAGGAAGGGGCATGACGTGAGTCACTGCTGGACAAAGGATAAGGCTTGCTTCCAGTGCGGGTAGAAGGGGCATCTGAAGTCTTCGTGCCCCCAGGCTCAGTCCCCACTGCAGCCTGCCCCGCTTCGAGCTCTGCCGCCGCCACCAAACCAAGACAGAGGGAAAGGAAAGCTGAACGTAGTGACCAGCGAGGAAGCTCAAACCTCAACGCAAGTTATTTCAAGTTAGCCCAAGTTTATTTCATCCTTTGTACTTATCGTTGTCACCCTAGTTATCGTTCGTTTAGTTATGTATGCTACGATTTTAGGGGAGTTTAAGGTGCGGAATATGCGGGTGCGCGTTCTTTTCGATTCGGGTGCCACCCATTCCTTTGTGGCCCAGAGGTTTGTAGATAAACATCGTCTGGATGTGGATCCTTTATGAGACTCCTTCAACATCAAGCTTCCCTCCGGTGATTCGGTGGTATCTAGTCAAGGAGTTCTGAGATGCCCTATATATCTAGGCCATTTCCTAGCCTTTGCAGATCTGATGGTGTTGGATCTGGCGGACTTTAACGTGATTTTGGGCATGGACTGGCTGTCCAAGTATGATGCGGTCATCCAGTGCAAAGCAATGAGACTGGACTTCGGGATGGACAATGACCAACCTATGAGCGTCTATGGATTTCAGGACAGGGTTTCCCCTATTATTTCTGTGGTACGTGCTTGTCGTGCTATAGAGTCTGGTCGCGAGGCATTTTTAGTTTTTTTTTCTGCTCTGGAAATAGCTTTTGTTACACCACGTCTTGAGGATGTCTCGATGGTGCGAGAGTTTCCAGATGTCTTTCCTGATAGTCTTCCAGGACTTCCTCCTGAGAGGGAGATAGAGTTTGTGATAGACCTCGAGCCAGGTACTTGTCCTATTGCCAAAGCACCATACCGTAAGGCTCCGCGTGAGTTGGATGAGTTGCGTACTCAGCTCGATGAGTTGCCGAGGTGTGGTTTTATTAGACCAAGTTCTTCTCCGTGGGGTGCTCCGGTTTTGTTCATAAAGAAGAAGGATGGATCGATGAGGCTTTACATCGATTATAGGGAATTGAACAAGGTGACCGTTAAGAATAGATATCCCCTGCCAAGAATTGATGATCTGTTCGATCAGTTGTGTGGTAGCTCGGTATTTTCAAAGATCAATCTTCGCTCAGGCTACCACCAGTTGAGGATTCGTGAGGCAGATATTCCCCGAACCGCTTTCCGTTCGCGGCATGGACATTATGAGTTTTTGGTGATGTCTTTCGGTTTAACCAATGCACCCTCTGCTTTCATAGATTTGATGAATAGGGTGTTTAAGGATTTCTTGGACCGATTTGTTATTGTGTTCATAGATGATGTCTTGGTGTATTCCCGCAATGTTGAGGAGCATACTCAGCATTTGCGTTTGGTTTTGTCGACCCTGAGGGAGCATAAGCTATATGCGAAGTTTAGCAAATGTGAGTTTTGACTACCTCAGGTGTCCTTTCTGGGTCATGTTGTAAGCAAGGATGGTATTTCTGTAGACTCGACCAAGATTTCTGTCGTGATGGAATGGGAGAGACCTTCTACACCTAAGGAGATTAGGAACTTCTTAGACCTGGCTGGCTATTATAGAAGATTCGTGGAAGGATTTTCGGTGTTGTCTGCTCCTCTAACTAGACTTACTCAGAAGAATACTGCATTCATTTGGAGTGATAAGTGTGAAGAGGCTTTCCAAGAGTTGAAGAAGAGATTGTGTACTGCTCCAGTTTTAACTCTGCCTACTGAAAGACTTGAGTATGTTGTATATGTGGACGCATCACACATTGGACTTGGTTGTGTTCTGATGCAAGAAGGAAAGGTGATTGTGTATGGATCAAGGCAATTAAAAGTTCATGAAAGAAACTATCCTACGCATGATTTGGAGTTTGTTGCGGTAATTTATGCGTTGAAGCTTTGAAGACATTTATTGTATGGCGCGCTGTGCAAGATCTACACAGATCATAAGAGTTTGAAGTACGTCTTCACTCAAAAGGAGTTAAATCTACGCCAACGTAGGTGGTTGGAGTATGTAGACGATTATGAAGTAGAGATCTTTTATCATCAAGAAAAGGCTAATGTAGTAGCCGATGCTTTGAGTAGAAAGACCGCTAAAATTTTTAATCTATCGGTACAGTTCTTAGTAGAAGAATTCTTGTTGATGGATATTGAGGTTGAGAGTAGTTCTGTGCCTGCTAGTTTGGAAGCAGAAGAGCCCTCTTAGATTTCCCTTACCAGAGTGCACCAGAAGGAGGATCCTGATTTGTTGCACCTCTGGAAGAGAACTGAGAAAAGAGAGTTACCTGATTTCTCTTTGGACAAGTTAGGTACTCTGAAATATCAGAGTAGATTTTGTATTCTTGTCATTGGTGACATTCGGGCTAAGATTTGTAAAGAAGCTCATGATTCCAGTGTTTCCTACCATCCTGGTTCCACCAAGATGTATAAAGATCTAAAGCAAATTGTTTGGTGATCAGGAATGAAGAATGATATAGAAAGGTTTGTGTCAGAGTATTACACGTGTCAGCGTGTTAAGGCAGATCATAGAAGGTCTGGTGGTAAATTGACACCATTAGATATTCCACAGTGGAAGTGGGAGAGTATTTCAATAGATTTCATCACAAGTCTACCAAAATCTCCCCGTGGGCACGAATCTATTTGGGTAATAGTCGAAAGATTGACAAAGTGTGCTCACTTTGTGCCCTTTAAGATTGGGTATTCTATGAAAAAGATAGCCGAGTTATATCTTGATGAAGTCATCAGATTACATGAAGTGCTAGTTAGCCTCGTATCGGATCGAGACTCTAGATTTACGTCTCGCTTTTGGAAGAGTTTGCAAGAGGGGTTGGGAACTAATTTAAGGTACTCCACCGCCTATCATCCGCAGACGAATGGTCAAACCGAGCGAGTTAATCAGATCGTGGAAGATATGATAAAGTGTTATATATTGGATCACGGTGGTGCTTGGGACGAGCGTCTCAAACTCATGGAGTTTGCGTACAATAATAGTTATCAAGAGAGTCTGCAGATGACCCCGTTTGAGACCTTATATGGGAGGCGTTGTAGAACTCCTTTGTTTTGGGCTGAAGTTGGTGAGAGACCGTTGTTAGGTCCGGAAGCCCTTGAGGAGATGAATTGTGTCGTGACTCATATTCGAGAGAAGCTCCGTGTAACACAAGAGCGTTATGAGAAGTATGCTAATCAACGAAGGGTCGATCTGGAGTTTGCCGTTGGAGACTTTGTTTTTATGAAGGTTTCTCGGATGTCTGGCGTTAAGAGGTTTGGAAGGAACCGTAAGTTAGATTCCCGTTACGTGGGTCCTTTTCAAATTCTTGAATGAATCAGAGTATCAGCTTATAGACTAGAGTTGCTACCCTCCCTGGTGTCCATGATGTGTTCCATGTGAGCCAGTTGCGGAAGTGTATTCGTAGTGATCGTCAAGCCCTCGACTCGATGCCCCAGATTCAGCCCAACCTTACGTATGTGGAAGAACCTATTCGTATTTTGGATTCTCAAGAGCGTGTGTTGCGAAGAAAGACCATTCCTATGATCAAGTTTCTTTGGAGGAATCAAGACGTCGAGAGTGCAACGTGGGAATTGGAATCAGCGATGAGAGACTCTCATCTGCACCTCTTCTCCTAGTTCTGGTATGTCTCTATGTTTTAGTTTGTGTTTGAATTTCCTGTTTTTAGTTTGATTTTAAAGTTGTGATAAGTTTCGGGACGAAACTTCTTTTTAGGAGGAGTGACTGTAACGCCCCTGATTTTTCGATGTTTTTATTGGATTTGGTATCGTCATATTTATGCCGTCTTGGCGTTACTTTTAACGTCGAGTTGACGGCGCAATGCCGTTAAGGCATTTTCGCGTCTGTCCGGTCGAGTCGGCCGATTTCTAGAATTTCTGCTGTAATCAGCATTTTTTTGCATTTGAGATTTAAGTTGAGTAATTTTGGACTTGCACGTCAAGTTTCATCGCAATCCGAGCATTTTTGGAGTCTCGACGCGCGATTGAAGTTTTGATTAATTTATGTTCATCGTATACTTTGAAAGTTTATATCTCGGGAATGGCCCGTCGGATTTTAGTTTTGTCTTCGCCGTTAGATTCGGAGCACCATCCTTCGCTTACAATGTGAATTTCGTTCAAATCAGGGTACGTTTAGCCCCCGTATCGTCTTTTTATTCCAGAAATATAAGACAAAACTGATTTCTCGAGAAACAATGTTATTTCTCGAGAAATCATGATATTTCTCGAGAAATCATGTTATTTCTCGAGAAACATCATTTTTTCTCGAGAAACAGCAATGTTTCTCGAGAAACAGCAATTGTACAACCCCGTATTCGCAGAGTGAGGATCCCAAGCGAGGCATAAGACCCGCTTATATATTTTAAGCTTTTGAGCTGTCTTGCACTCTAAGGGGCCCATTTTGGCTTAACCCAGAGGATATACTAGTAGGAGGAGGAAGAATCTGTCTCCCCCCGGTGGCCCATCTTTGGGGGGCGGGTGCGGCAAGTTGGCGGACACCCGTCCCGTCCTGGTAGGTGCTAGTTGGAAGCAGTGGGACCGGCCGGAGTCCGGAGGCTCACCCCTGCCCGGAGTCCGCGGCCTGGCGGGGCCAAGTGAGGCGAGACCGGCCCAGGGGCCGGGTTCTCGCCCCTGCCTCGCGGCCTAGCGGGGCCAGGCGGGGCGAGACTGGCCCGGGGGCCGGGTTCCCCTGCCTCGCGGCCTGGCGGGGCCAGGCGGGGCGAGACCGGCCCGGGGCCGGGTTCTCGCCCCTGCCTCGCGGCCTGGCGGGGCCAAGCGAGGCGAGACCGGCCCGGGGCCGGGTTCCCACCCCTGCCTCGCGGCCTGGCGGGGTTAGGCGGGGCGAGACCGGCCCGGGGCCGGGTTCTCGCCCCTACCTCGCGGCCTGGCAGGGCCGGGCGTGGCGAGACCGGCCCGGGGCCGGGTTCTCGCCCCTACCTCGCATCCTGGTGAGGCCTGGCCAGGCGAGACCGGCCGGGGGCTGGGGTCTCGCCCCAGCTCCCTGCTCCCCAGCTGTCTCGGGTGCTCAGGGAGGTGGGAGGGGTGTGGTCGGGCCTCCTCTCGCCCTTGGACCATTTTACCCCCAGGGTGGAATTTCCCTCTTTGCCCCCCGGTGTGGAGGTTTTCTATTGGCTAGAGGCTTAGTTGACTTAGGGGTATTTTGGTCATTTTACCCTCAGGACTTGGAAAAGCTATAAATAGACCCTTGAGGGTGCCTTGGAGAGCATTCATTATTCCTTAGCCACTTGAATCTCTTTGGCTTTCTTCCTCCAAGACACCTAGCTCAAGCATTGGCTAGGGAGGGGGAGATCTCAAAGGTCTTCCGGGTGTGAGGTGGGACCTCCACGCTAGAGCCGAGGGTCAGTTCATAGCTTCCTAAGTCTTCGGTCCGTGACGTTCTTCCGAGCATAGTAGGTGTGAGGTCACCCCTTTCCCCAAGGGTCGAACTCCATAGAAGTCAATTTTGGCTTCAACAGCAATGTTTCTCGAGAAACAGCTTTGTTTCTCGAGAAACAGCACTGTTTCTCGAGAAACAGCACTGTTTCTCGAGAAACAGCACTGTTTCTCGAGAAACAGCACTGTTTCTCGAGAACAATGCTATGTTTCTCGAGAACAATGCTATTTCTCGGGAAATTCGGGTCTGCTCTATTTACGAACGATCGGACGTTATTTTGAGGGTCAAAACGATGTCGTACAAAACAATGGTCAACATAAAATTTGTTCGTCTCGACGAAATCTACAACTTTCATGTTGGGCACTTTTTGATTTGAACCCATCTTAAACCTCTATTTTCAGTTTCTCCGTAACCACTCATAAATCACACGTTTTCTTTTATTTAGACAAAAAAAATTTATAAATACTTACACACACACACACACATATATATATATATATATATATATATATATATATATATATATATATATATATATATATATATATATATATATATATATATATTCTTAGACTTAGGTTTGAACAGAACTTCTTCTTCTCCGATTCCTTTTCTCCTGAACCAGAACAACGAGCGAGAGAGAGAGAGAGTTCTTTTCGTGAATCTTCCTGTGGCCGCCGACGGAGTTCCGGTGCTCGAAATCTTCAACCGAACGTAGATCCGGAAAGCTCTGGCCGAGAGCTACGCTATCGTGGAAAATTTTTCCCAATTTCTTGAGTTTTCTCGTTAGGGTTTTTCGGCCCTAACCCCCTTTTCGGTCATTTTTGTTTAGATTTCAACTCCTCCCATATTCTTTTGCCCCGATCTACGACGTGGAGTGATTCAGAGGACCTTTCCGGTAAAACCAAGACAAGTGGTGGTTTCCTCTCATTTCTCCTTGTCCGATTTAATTGTAACGGCTTTGTTTTTCATGTTCCTTAAAATTTTCTACACTTATTCTTCCAATTTATTATTATGATTAACCTTCTCAATGATCACATGAGGTTATAACGTTTTGTCATGTTGAACTCGATTTTTTTTCGGATATGTTTGATCGTTCTTGAAGTGTCTTATTGATGGCTTTAAATGCCTTAGATTTCATTATTGAACGGATTAGGGTTATTTAGGATTGTATTTAGGATTGTAAATCGTTACTAAGGGTTGATCAACCATGTATTGAAACTAGAAGTGTCAAGTAGAATCTGACGAGCCAAGTCTCGAGCTTTATGCGTTGTGGTTTCTTCGGGGTTTCTAAAATTGCAGGAGTTAGTGGATAAAACCACTTCCGTGTTGTCTGACTCCTTTATTGTACCTTGTGGAAGTCTACTGGGTTTTTGGGCATCTGCGGTGTATGGTGGAGAGTATGAGACTCCCTCGCAGTTAAGCGGATAAATTATTCGTGAGGGGTGTGTCCAGCTGAGTGACCACCTCGCCCGTGTTTTTGGGTAAAGTCGACCACATGTGCTTAGTAAAGGTAGTTAAATTTTTCTTCCTTATGTTTTTACTTATTTTTGTTCCCTTTTTACCTTGGGAAATCTGGTGTATTTGTTGGAGTACGTGACGATTCACGTAAGTATTACTTTATTTTCCTGTTTGATGCCTTACTTCAGTACTGCTGGTCTTGGGTTGGTACCCCGTTTGACCTTTGCTTTATTTTGCTTACTTCTCTGCCGCCATTTGTCCCTCTTGCTGAGGTGTTCTGTCTTTGGAATGCCTCAAGTTCGGAGCATTAGCGGGTAGCGGAGCCGGTTTTGGAGCCCTTGCAGCAGCAGTGTCGGCTGTGGTTTTTCCCCTCGCCGTAGCGAGGTAGTTGTTGTTTCAGTTTTCTTTTCCTAGTTTCAGACATGCTTGGTACCGTGAGTTCGTGTCAGGTTGTTGGCGCCCACAGGATTGTTGAACCTTGACACTTGCTAGCTGATGTGATTGTCTTATGTTTGGTTTAGATTACTTGCTCTCTGAGATGATTTATTGCTAGGACTGCATGTTAGATATTTTCAAGCTTATAAAAAACTTATTATTAGTAAAACATCCATACAATCTCTTTTAAAACTAAGTCATTATTTTCCTGGTTAGCGTAAAGACTTTTCCTATACTTATTATAAATTTAGAGTCTGTTTAGCATGAGTTGTTCCTCTGGAGCATTTATACTCATGTGGGATGTTAGAGTCAAATTAAACAAGTATCTTCTGCAAACGTATAAATTATATTTTAAATCGTGGACTAGATGATCCACTAAGCCGAGGGATACGGCTATCATCAAAACTTAAACTGGATTTAATTCATAATAATTTATGTTTTCTTTTAAAACTATAGAGTTTGGAGTTTTGCCTGAACGTCTGTAGTTATCTCATGCACGACGTGGAATCATGGCGCGTATTTTTCCCTTACTTTGATATAATTAAATTGTTGGGAAAAATGCGGGTTGTGACATCCTCCTTGCGTGTGTCTCCGTGCATTCTGCTCTCAAGCCTGCTCCAAGCGCGCCTCCGTGTGCACCGCTCTCAAGACCGTTCCAAGTGCTCCTCCGTGCGCTCCGCTCTCAAGACCATTCCAAGTGCGTCCCTTCATACTCAACATCAAGCACTCTGTGTACTCAAAAACAAGCACTTCGCACACTCAAGAACAAGCATTCTAACAACTAACAAGACCAACACTCCAGACTCCTCCGCACTTAGCAGGAGGCAAGCCGCAGAGACCAAGGCGTACAAAGCACACCTCTCCAGCATTCAAGCAGCATTCAAAGACTCCAGAGTGCTTAGAGCCCTCAGAGCGCACCGTTCCCTTGTATGACAGCCAAAAGACTTAGCTCCACGAGCAGTGGCTTGTCACCCACCAAGCACCTCACTCTCTTTCTCTCCCAACAATTGTAATAGCTTTTCATCACTCAGTTAATTACCAATATTGATATGAAGGTCGCCTTTAAAGAGTGAAGCTTGCAAAAGACTGGAAAAAGGAAGCAAGATAATAGCCTTCGCCTGGAACCCAACAGGAGCTGTAGACATCGCACAAATGCTTTTCGGATAAGAGAACATCACCCACTACAAGAAAAACTTTATTTAGCAACGAAAAATAGGAAGGCTAAATAATTCGTTGCTAATTAGCATCGAATTTAGCTAGGTATGTGATATTTGTTTTTACCTACAAAAATAGCAACGAAAAAATTTGTTGCAAAAATAGCAACGAATTATTTTGTTGCAAAATACTTGTTGCTAAAATAGAAACGAAATATTTCGTTTCAAAATTTCTATACTAATTATTTTAGAGTAAATATTTATGGAGGGAAAATATTCAATTCCCTACAAATATTTTCATCTCACTTTTAATAAACAAAAATATATTTATAAGTTCTTAAACAAATTAAAGAAGCCCTCGATATCCCCATTCTCTTCTGATATCTGCTCCCCTGCCAAGATCGTCAATCTCCCGCACGATCTCCCCGCCGAGCTCGTCACTCGTACTCTCACGCGATCTCCCCGCCTTGCATTAGCGATAAATAAATAAATATATACATATAAAATATATAAATAAATATATATATAATATATACAAAAATATATAAATATATATAATATACAAAAATAACGATATATTTAAATAATAATATATAATAAACTAAAAATAAAAATATGTATTTATATGTATATATAAATAAATAAATATATATATATATGTATAAATAAATAATCATATATATAAATAATATAAATTTATAATTATATATATATATAACCGTAAATATAAAACGATTTAGTTCATTAGGAGGATTGGTTAGGTAAAGAAAATATTTGTGAGAGGTCTACGGTTCGAATCTCAACAAGTGCAAGTTAAAAAATAATTTTTTGTATTTAAATATTATTTTAATTTAGCCAAATAATTATATAAAATACAAAGCATTAGCATCAAAAAAATTCCTTTCTAAAAAATCATTGCTAATTAGAAACGAATAAAATCCTTGCTAAATTTAGCTAGGATCAAATTAGCTACAAATATTTTTCGTTTCTAAATTCCTTGCTAATTAAAATTAGCAACGAATTTAGATAATTAGCAACGAATTTTGCTCCTTGCTAATCAAGGTTTTTCTTATTGTGACCGTCGTCAAAGTTTCACGCCACTCATTGCCTCTTAGGAAAAAGTTTTTCTCATTATCTGCAATCATCCTGCCCTTAGAAAGCCCAAGCCGCTTGCCTCAAATCGAGGAGATCTTTCAAAATATTGTGAATACCACCAAGGACCTGGACACGATACCGAAGGATGCAAACATCTAAGAGAAGAAATTGAACGATTCTCTCATCTAAGGATGATTGATCAGTTTCTATAAGCAAAGGAAGAGTCAGTCCCCCTACTAAAGATCGATGAGTATTAGCATAATAATTGGGGAGCCTCCAACCAAAATAAATTGAATCTTGGTTGACAATGAAATCAGGATCAACACACTTTTTTTGTCAAATTGCTACAACTCAAACTAACAAGCGAAAACGTCGAACTAAAATTTACTAGCGCTCGCATTCTGGGTCGTTTGCTAGTGCCGATCCTTGGGACCACCATTCTCCCAGTAATTTTGGGCGAAGAACATGTACAAATAACCCATGATGTGTTGTTTATCATCATTCAAGCAAATTCCGATTATGCCGTCACACTTCAACAATCACTCATGAACGCTTTTCAAACTAACACATGTCTCGAGAAGGAGCGCCCTACTATATTCCAACTTTACAACGACTTTTACTTTTATTTAGATTACCTACTATTTATGCCATAATAACAATTACAAATTCAAAAGCTCATTAGCATATGTTTGCATATGAACTCGAGTTTTCATTTAATACAATGTATTTGTTTTTTCCTAACTTTGCTATTACAGGAATGCTCGAAGAAGCTCGTCTGTCCAACCGTACGTTATCAACATCACGATAGTCCTAATTGCCTTGGATTGAAGGTTCGTCCTTCTCCCCCGCGATAAGGGCACGCCGTTGGGGCCTTGCCCCAATGATCTCTCGATCACTGCATGCCCCTGATCGAAGGTTTGCCCTTCTCCCCCGCAGTAGGTCACGATGACGCCATGACATGTCCCCCTTGTGTGCGTCAAACGTCTAGTAGGGTCTATCCCTCGCCGTCTCCGGGGCCTTGCCACATTGACTTCACACTGCCTTAGATTGAAGTTTAGCCCTTCTCCCCCGTGGTAGGTCACGAGACCGTCAGAGTCTGCCCCCCTCGCGGTTGCCCAAGTTCGAAGATTGGTCCTTCACCACCACAATCAATGACATCCCTCGGTTCGGATTCTTAATCTCTATTTGCTTGCTCCTAACTTTCCTGGTTTGGCACGATGTTTCCGCTCGGATGAGTTTGTACAAAAATCGCCTCCATTATAGAATTAATGCACGGTTGGCATGACAATGGTACGTTATGACCGCGACAAAGAAAGAAGCTAGTTTAATTTGAACATATATAAAGGCGAATGAAGTTCCTTAGGTGAGGTCAGGCGGTCACGAACGACATGGTTCATAACCACTACGTTCACGACCGCCATCATCATGTAGGAAATCCGGAGCGCCGAGAAGTAGAAATCCGAAAACGAATAACAAATCACAAAGCACAAAGCAGAACAATCATAAACACAGCGATATACAGAGATTCACCCAAACCGGGTTACGTCCTCTCTCCCCTTCTTCTCCCTTCTTGTATTCACCAGAAAGTTACAGATTACACCAAAGGTTACAAGGATCTAAACCCGATCCTACCTTCTTCCTCTTCTGGACAAGAAAACCGTAGAAGAATACCTTCTGGATCGACGCCGACGGAAAACCTCGTACACACCTCCAAAAGAATACGCCGCCGCAAGTCTGTAAAAAAGATCGTTATCCCTAAATGGGGGATAAATATATAAATAGACCTCCGCCGGGGGCGGCCGCCCCCGGACCCCCGCTGTCGTCGGTCCCAGAGATGTCGAAGGGGGATCACACTTCGATTCCTCTAAGCTCACGTGGGCAAACCCGGTGTGAGAAACAAGAGGACCGGAAGTGTTCCACAACCCCAACACATCACGCCAAATGAAGCCTTCGTCGATCGATCATTGACCTGCATATGATTTCAAATTGGAGCAGTTGATATATTTATTATATGGAACCTAACCTATATATATTACAATTGTTAAGCAATGCTCAAGACTTATCCAATTGGACCCATCCCATGCTTAATTATTACACAATATAGATATTACTGAGCAAGCTAGGGGCCGCTTCCATCAGTAATTGTTAATTTTTAAATAACAGTTGTATTCGACCATATTATAGCCGATTGTCAGGTCAGTATATCGGGTGTGGGCTTGGACGTACCCCGTCGCGAAGCGGAACTGTTGGGTCCCGCCAATCACAAGTCCACAGGCATCTCTCGGACCGGTGACTCTATCGGGTTACGGCCCAATACAGCGAACGTGCTCCCGTTGTACCGACCCGATATGAAGTAAAAATTCATGTTCATTAGGAGCCCGCTGATCTCCTTGTCGGCCGACAGGTATATCCCTTGAGACTTGCCCAATTTCTCGGTGGATATGTTCAGCCCGACGGTGATGGGGTCATCGAAGACCCTCAACCTGGCCGAAACGGGTTGGGGAGGCATTGGTGGTGGGGCTTTGAGCGACATCCACCGCCGAAGGATCCGGGCCGCGCGAGGTGTCGTGCCAGAAAAAGCGGAGGTGGATCAGGCCATGATCACCGGCGCCCTCGCTATTCGCCACGCCGACCTCCGCCGAGAGAAAAAGCGCGAGGAGGCATGCAAGCACCAAGATCAGGAAAAAGGCTCGCCATTTCGAATGCTAGGCTGATGAGTGTACGGAGGATTTATAAGGTTTTCGGATGAATAATATGTTTTTTAATTTCATGATTTCTTTTGGATGTATTAACATTTTAAAAATATAAAAGTCAACCTTTCCTAATTAACGGAGCATATGCGGCCCACGTAATTGCTAGATCAGGAAAGTTGAGAATACTTTGGTCAACCCTTCGATTCTTATTATTTTTTAATTAATACCATTTAATAAAGAGAGTGTTTGGAAGAACTTGAGAACTAACAATCGTTAAATTTCCGTCATATATGAAATGGTCTTGAGCATTCGTGAGTAATAACTTTATGATTTTGAAAGTAACAAAAATAACTTGCGTGGTCAACCACATTCACAAACGAAGTCGGTTCATAATTAAGAATAGTTCCTCATCTAAAAAAAAATTAGGGCCTGTTCAAAATTCCAGCGGTTGGTTGTTCGAAATTCACTCGGAATTGAAATTGTTCCAATTTCATGAAATTTAATTTTGTACTATGACCAATTCTTAGAGAGTAAAGACACATTTCATGAAATTCAGTTTTTTACCAGACCCATCGTCGCCCGATCTCGCCGATGATGTCCGATCTCGCCGCAGCTGCCCGTTCTTGTCGCCGCCGCCCGATCTCGTCGCCACTGTCTAATCTCGCCCCCCCCCCATCTTGTCGTCGCGCGATCTCATCGTCGTGTCCGATCTCATCGATGTCGCCTGATCTCGTCATCACCGTCCGATCTCGCCACCGTTGCCCTATCTCGTCGTCATTGCCCAATCTCTCCTCCATCAATCAATCTCATCGTCATTGCCCTATCTCTCCTTCGTCAACCGACCTTGTCATTTCTTGGGAAAATTTTTCGGTGAGCCCAGCTCATATTTCTGCCGTGAGCGTTTAAATAGTCAAATGGGTCCCACTTTGCCCTTTCTGCCTCTTCGCAAAATTTCCGCCGCGAAATCTTTCCCGCTCGGCGTCTTCCCCAGCCTGACGTGAGCTGCGATAAGTCTTTCCCCCTATTCCGGCGAAAAGCTTTCAACGCCGGCGTCATTCTCGGCTGAAATTCTTCCTTATTCCGACAACAAGTTCTCCCATCCCTCCCGCTCCATCACGTCGGCGCCATGGCTGAGGGCCCGAGAAACTGCGCCACCCCGCCGCAAGAAAATAAAGAGGAGGAGGTTCTACCATCTCAGGTATCCCAGCCTTCGAATATCTCACTACCATCTTGCATTTTATTATTATTATTATTGTTTGTTCTGCTTCAGTTCCGTCCGATCGGATTTTCTGAAAGGGTATGTATTTCTCATGCCTTATCTCTTCATGTCCGATCGGAATTACTGCTCTGAACTAGTTCACCAGTTTTACCTATTCAAGTTATCCAGTTCACCAGTTTTACCTTTTTTTTGTATTTATTTGTTCTTATTTTTTTAGGATAGTGCCAATGTAGTATTTCATGTTGTTCATTTGGAGGACCAAGCGTACAATATGTACTGTGAGTACGCGCACCAAAAAGGCTTGAGCGTCCGAAAAGCACACTTAGTATACTGGACATACACTCGAATTATCAAGGCAAGGGAATATAAATGTTCTAAAGCTGGTCATAAACAATCCAAACTAACGGTTGAATCTCAGGTGAAATTCCACAGACTTGATACTAGAACGGGATGTTTGGCATGTATAAATTTCAGCGTTGATAAAGAGAGAAAGAATTGGACAGTTGCAAAATTTGTGGAGGAGCATAACGATCCATTAGCTGTGAAAAATATCAAAAGTTCAAGGTGGCTTACTCAAAAATATGACAGACAATGACATAAGAATGGTCCACACATACAATTTCCTTGCTGATGAAGCAAGTAGTTTTGAGAATGTCGGATTTTGTAAAAGTGATGCCTACAACTTTGTTCAGCGGGAAAAACGAGCTCTTATAGAGAGTGGTGATTCAGTAAGCTTGTTGAAGATATTTAAGGACTTACAAATGAAAGATAACATGTTTTCGTATGATGTACATATAGACGAGTTCAACAGACTCACTAATCTTATCTGGATGGATGAACATAACAAAGTAGATTATGATTGTTTTGGTGATGTAATTATATTTGACACTACTTATGATATATTGCTTTGGTGATGCCTACAATAATGTAGGTAGGTAGTAGAAACTTGCAAAAATTAAAGTAAACAATCTTTGTATAATTTAGAAGAAATGAAATAAAACAAGAATTCATAAAATTTTAATAAAGACTTCTTGCTTAGTGGAGTACTCCTTGCAATTGCAAGAGCGCATAACTCTCATTTCAAAGCAATTACTTTAGCACAATCATCTAAATAAAGACTCAAAATACTTATGAAATAAAAATCATCACAACCATCAACTATCTGCATAAACATTCAAACAATAAAATACTTATGAAATAAAGACTCTTAATTTCGAAAATGATAATCTGAATAACAGCATACCATGGAAAAATGATTTAGCACCAACACCAAATAGTGAATCTACTATATGAAACCCAAAATCTGTTGAACCCTGCAAGTTAAGATTATGCTCAGAAAAATTTTACAAGAACCAGAATGAGAATGAAGATGCCTAGAGCCTGGACAAAATGGGATAAACTAAATTAATTTCCGGTCAATAGGACAGGGTTTCCGGTCCGAGTTCTTATTTACTGCATACAAAAAAAAAAGGGTTTCAGCATCCAAACAAGCAAATGTCGTGGATGCTGAACCCTCTATGATCATGTTCCCATTTTGAAACGGTAACATGCAGTAAACTTTAAACCTAATTAAATACCTAAATGAAAAAACCACAAGGGATAAATGGTAAACGAAAAAACCACAAAGGATAAATGGAAGAAGAAACTCACAAACACATGCAGATGAAGAAGAAGATCCTCTGGTTAGCCGTCCTCTAACAATTGCCGCCGCGAGTTTTAGCGTTTCTGCCAAAAGATTAGCACCGGCCTTAGGAGGTAGGGGAAATGCGATAGCCGCCGTGCCGGGAGATAGATGCAGCGCCGGTGGAAAAAGAGTGCGCCAGGAGAAGATCACTGCAGCGCCGACGGAGAAAGAGTGCGCCGCGAGAAGAAATCCTGCCAGGGGACGAAGAGGGCGTCGGGAGAAGAAGAGGCGGAAGATCGCGATTAAAAAATTTTGCGAAGAGGCGGAAAAGGCAAGGTGGGACCCATTTGGCTATTTAAACGCTCACGGCAAAAATATGAGTTGGGCTCACCCAAAATTTTTCCCATTGCTTGGATATGTTTTCCTATTTTCTTTGATGTGTTTTCAACCAACTTATCATAAATAATTATTAGCACACTATGATCTGAAGTTGATTTCTCTGATATTGTGTTCTCTTTTTTTGTCAACTTTTCTATTTTCTGAGAGGTCGTAAAGTAAAAATTCCCTCCACCACTTGACTTTGTTGCAATAACATCGTCCCTTGTGACACAAGACTCCAACTTCAAATTGTTGTTGTCGCCTGATCCTGTAGCCACGAGAAGAAGGAAATTCTAAATCAATTCCAATTCTAGAAATTCATCATGCAGTCAAAAAGTTACATTGGAATTCAGTCCAATTCCAATTTCTGCGATCCGAACAGGTCTTTAAGGTTGTCATCTGTGCTTGGTCAAGTGAGAAGTTGAGTTCAATTCTCACCATTGATAATTTTGTGAGACTAAAAATTAAGTCATATGACTCTACCTTTTCAATAAATATAGAGCTAAAATCATAATTTCATGTGGTAGGTTAATACAAGCCTATGATTAAGGAACAAATGGCAGATCCGTATTGTTTCTAATTGGGAAATCCAAACAGACGAGACGAAATAAAGCCATACTTATTTAATTATGGGTAATTTGAATTTACTTTAATTATTATGAAGTCAAATTATTTTTATATTAATAGAGGGCAATCATCTAAAAGGAGGGGAGGATGTGGGCCATCCGCACTCGAAATTAGATATTATTTTTTCTCCAATTAGATAGTCGCAAATCACTATTTCCTTCCGCCTTTCTCCGCTTCGCCTCCTTCTCTCAGCATTGCTCGTCGCTGGCTCCTCACTTACTAGGGTTTCACCAAATTTAATGAAGAGGAATGTATCATAAAGCTTTCGGATCTGGCTGGTCTTCTCCACACTGTCATGATTGTGAAAGCCAATTCTTTGTGCTTATCCGATTTGGAAGGAAAGATTGGCATGCAGTTGGATGAAGCGAGTTTAAATGATTTACTGATGCGAGTTTATAGATGGATACATGACAGAGATAAATGCGCGTACGGCGTATCCCCTGGATGGTCTCCATGGTGCCATCAATATTTACATTTCAAGATTATCGTTTATTGCAAAAAGGTTCTTCTTTCTTCGACGCATCATCTTCCTCTTCATACATGTATTAAAATAAAGTAAAATTTAATTTGAATAGAGGCTATGTTGAAAAACTTCTAATTTTGTTTTGCGAATATCTTTTTGATTTGCAGATATAATTTAATCAAAAACTATTTTGAGAATTTTAAAAATTTATAAATAGTCAAAACTAAAGCGTTGGTAACAATCGTCTTATTATTTTTATATAATTTAAAGAAGAGAGTGTCGGAAGAACTTGATAAGTAACAACCCTTAAATTTCCGTCATATATGAAATAGTCATATGCATTAATGGGATACTAGCATCTTCGAACGGGCTTCGCCCGTTCTCGATACGTCGTTGCGGGCTTCGCCCGCTTGACCCCCCCGGCAGACTTCGCCCCGACAGGTTTCATTAAATTATAAAAGTATTTAAAAGTATTCAAAATTTTAATTTTCTGAATTTTAATAATTTTATTAATTATAAACAATATAAAATATTTAATTAATTATTAAATTATAAAATAGGGAAAAAAAAACAAAACCCAAAACACTGTTCGAATCTCCCGTGCCTCCCGTGCCTTCACGGCCTCACCCCGCCGCCGCCGCCCACCGGGGGGGTTCGCCGGCCTCCGGCGAACCCGTCGGGGGCTGTCCGACGGCGAGCGGGCAGGGCCACCGCCGGCTCACAGGTAGGGCCACCGCTACGCGGTGGCCCTGCCCGCTCGCCATCGGACAGCCCCCGGTGGGTTCGCCAGAGGCCGGCGAACACCCCGGTGGGCGCCGAGCAGGCCGCTCGCCGGCGGCGGCGGGGTGAGGCCGTGAAGGCACGGGAGGCGGAAAGCAGGTATCGGGAAATCTGGAGATGTGAACAGTGATATTTTGGAAGATTTAGCTAATGGCAAACCCGTTTTTTTTGATCAAATGACCAATTTTTGAAGTAACTTGATCCGACGGTTCTAACTGAACTGGTGGTGTGCTTCTAAATATCACTATTATTTTATATAATAAAGATATATACCTTTATGATTTTGAAAGTACCCAAAAATCACTTGCATAGTTTATGTATTCTTAAAGCATCCCACAAGCAAATGAACCGTTCACAATTAATATTAAAGAATAGTCATTCATCTGTAAAAAATCTCCGGCATAAGTTGTTTATGCATGTTTTAATCCTCTCCCTTAATTCAAAGAGAAGACATGTACGATCGAGAATTGATTTGTTGAATTATCTGAAATAACAAAGTATCATCACTTTGATCGATGTGCGGTTAAAAGATAATCTATCTAATCCATTGACAAAATGAATGCTCAAGTACCGGTTAATCAAAAGAATGAAAAAATGAGACTCAAGACGATTTAGTTCAAGGTTAGGCGATTTAATTCAGTCTTAATTCAAATATTTTGATTTTTCCAATTTCTTTTGTCAAAGCAAACATCTTGTGCTCTACTGATGTTCTTGGTTGATGTGTACGAATCTAGTGAGTTGTTTCATTAATTCCAAATATGACGTTAATAACTTCACCGATATTCGTCTTTCTTATCTTGTAGAAAAGTGTTATTTCAAATTTGATAACACGATCTGATTTAGTTTGATCCTTTTTTTATTAATTGTTTTCATTCCAAACTTTATGAGTTATAGTTAACTTTAGAAGAACATTAATCTTGACATTCCAAATTGAAATACAAATACAGATGTGATGTACAGAAGTCTATAAGATCGTTCCATTGAAAACATATAATAGATTATGATGTAGAACTTATAATACTCTATGTAGATGTTCTCTTAGCTAACTTTAAGTACTATGTTCTTAAAGTAAAACTAGATAAATATTATTGTGGGTCGCCTAGTCTTAATTCGATCCGGAGAAATTAGACTACCGTAGCTCTAAATTAGACTGGACGCGCAAACAGTCAAAATGAACCGCAATAAATGATAAGAGACGTTTTTTACTTGGAAACCCGGAAAGGGTGAAAAACCACGTGGATGGCACTGTGCCGAGCTAAAATTCACGAGCTTCTCGGAGTTTTACAGAGTTTGATTTGATCTCGGAGAGCGATATGCCGCTACTCTGTTACAGGTGCATAATATGATGAAAAATGGTCAAGTCCTCGGAGCCTCGATGGAAACGCTCCGGCCTTGAAAAGTTGCTGAGCTCACGGAACCTGGGTGGGAGCGTTCTAGCTGGAAAACTCTCAAAGTCCACGGAGCTTCTAGAGGAAGTGCTCTCGTTGATGTGATGCTTTGGTGTGGGCGTTGAACCGCCCGTGTCTGTTTCTTGGGCCAAAGATTTTGTGCGACATTCCTAGGCGGTCTTGGCCTTTGCTTGCTGCGCAGCGCCTGTAGCGCATCGTGAAAATGTTCTCACTTTATGCTTTTGCGTGCAACGTTGTTTGTTTACTTGCGCTTTCGGGAGTGCCATAGACCGTCGAGGGCTAGGAGACAATATGCCATTGCCTGCTTGTGCCTTGTGCAAGGACGGTGGAGAACCTTTGCCCGTGCCTTTAAGAGAACCAAGGTTCATCCACGTGGAGGGGGCGATGAATCTTTTGTTCGTTCGCGACTTAGGAGGACCAGAGTCTGTTTGGGTGGAGGTGGCGAAGAATTATTTTTCGGTCGCGGCTCAGGAGAATCGGGGTTTGTCCAAGTGGAGGTGGTGAAGATCCTTTGTTCATTTGTGCCTTAGGAGGACTAGGGTCCGTCCGGATGGAGGTGGTTCGTGGCTTAGGAGAACCGTGGTTCATTCAAGTGGAGGTGGCGAAGATTTTGTTCGTTCGTGCCTTAAGAGGATGGGAGTCCGTTCGGGTGGAGGTGACGAAAAACCCTTGTTCGTTCACACCTCAGGAGAACTGACATTCGTTCAAGTGGAGGTGGAGAAAAACATTTGTTTGTTCGCGCCTTAGGAGGACCGGGATCCGTCTGGGTGATGTACGAAGAACCCTTGTTCGTTCACGTCTCATGAGAACCGGGGTTTGCCCAAGCGGAGGTGACGAAAAATCTTTGTTTGTTTGATCCTCAGGAGAACCAGAGTCCGTCCGGGTGGAGACGATGAAGAACCTTTGTTCGTTCGCGTCTCAAGAGAAATGGAGTTCATCCAAGTTAAGGTGTAGATGAACCATTGTCTATCTCGCCTGGGAGCTGCAGATGGAGCTTTGTCCGTCTCGCCTAAGTTGCAGAAGGGCTTTCTCCGATCTCACCCGAGGTGCAGAAAAACTTTCGCTAATATCGCTTGGGAGGTCCAGAAAGGCTTTCGCCAATCTCGCCTGGGAGGTGTAAAAAATCTTTTGTCAATCCCACATGAGAGATGTAGAAAGACTTTCCTCAATCTCGCCTGAGCTTTGCCGCTGGATTAGAGCAAGGTTGATTGCATTGATGTTGAAAAAGATACAATGGTGAGGTGCCTTGGCCGCGTGCCATGTTACGGCTTATTGGTAGAACAGATGCATGTTTTGCGCATTCCACGTCAGCGGGAATGTTTTCCGGCCCGTCCAGAGTTCTCAGCTTGTAAGTCCCAATATCACTTGAAAGGTGCAGAAAGGCTTTTGCTAATCTCACATGGGAGGTGCAGAAAAGCTTTTGCTAATCTCACATGGGAGGTGCAGAAAGGCTTTCGTCAACCTAATGCGACCGTTTTACATTTAACTCTATCATATAAATGTAAACAACGTCCGGTATCCACACATTATTTGAACCGTCCATACAATATGAAACGTATTCGACCCAATTTATTAGATCACCTAAATTTGAGTCGATATAAATGACAACCCAGTATTAGACATAATTAACATATTTGATCTACATAATTATTAGTTCTAACCGGGCACCAAGACCCCCTGAATCCGCCCTTGGCGACCGCACAAATCCCATCCGCCAAAGCCTTGTAATTAATTTAGTTGTTCATTGGCTTTAGCTATGATGGTGACATTGTGGCAACGTGAATCACGAGACTTATAATTAGCAAGGCATAGTCCTTGATCACATGTTGCTTCATTTCAATTTTCAGGGCAGTATGGTGGTGTCGGTCATAAATGCGGTCATTATGAGCCATTTTTCGTGAGCGCCAAACCTTACATTAAGGGATCCGGATTCTCTCCATTTCAAATGAAATGGAGGAGATCCATTTCATATCTAATGGATAACATTAGTCCAAAAAAATTCTTGTGGTCCAGAATTTTTTGAATAAAAAAAAATATAAAAGGATGGGAAAAACATAACCCGTTAGATCAAAAAGCAATTTATCCTGACCACGAAATGAATCCCCTCCATTTAAAATGAAATGAAGAGGATCCTGATATCACTTTTAAGAACTTCATTCAATTTTATATTCAAAATTAGTTTTTTTCTTTCTTTGTTGTGGTAATAACTAATAACAATTGTTATGCCAAACTTACCTAAACAAAAACACGGATCCAAACATAACCTTAAAGGATCCGGATCCCCCGGAGTTGTTAGGGAAAATTTTAGGGTGGAGTTCGACCCAACGCGTGAGAGCGATTCGTCCCGTCAATGCTACGGCGAGATGAATGCATGCGCTAAAAGACAAAAAAAATGAACAGTAAAACATAATAAAAATAATTTTAAAAAAACGAGAAATCTCGCGCGTTGAATTTCAATACAACACGTGAGATGGATCGAACTCCACCCCAAAATTATTCTTCAGAACCTCCAGGAATCTAAATCCGACCTATCCTTAAAGTAGCGGTGGCCTCTAGTTCTGCAACTAATAATATGGACATTGCGGCAGTCAAGAACGTGCAGAGCATCGTCCTTGATCACCTGCAGCTTCATTACAATTATTGGGCCTGCCAGACACTGATATTATGTTTCTCATAATATTTAAAGGCGATGTTATTAGGACTGTAGTTTTGACTAGTTGCATCACATTTTCTCCTAATTTATCGTATCTTTTAAAAATACGTCTTATACATGCATTTTTAAGAAAAGTGCTTGTACAAGGCGTGTTTTCAAAAGACACGAACCCTGAGCGTATTTCCAAAGTACATATTGTACAAGCATTTTTAGGAAAAGTGTTCACGAAAGTTGTAGATCTCGTTGAGATCTACAACTTTCAACAAGATCTACAACTTTCGTGTTGACCAATTTTCCTAAAAATACATGTACAAGACGTATTTCTAAAAAATGCGAAAAATTAAGTGAAAGTGACTAGTCAAAACGCTCATATTTAATAGGGAGAACTCCTGTTATAGCCTCATACGGAATAAAAGAACGTTGTTTATTAAAAGATAAATATATATAACAATATAATAATAATAAGATATTAGAAGTAAATTAAATTGATATTATAATTATAAAATCTTGAACTGATTAGTCGGCTCCGTTTCACCTATCAGGATGCTTTTCATTTCTTATTTATTTTAGGATCTACATATATTTCGTTAAGTAATTCCCAATTTGAAATAGTGGTGTCCGTCATGAATGTGGTGATTACGAACTGTCTTTCAGGTGCACCTGATCGGCGACGTCCCCCGAGGAACTTCATCCACATGTGTGTTCTAAGGCTTCATTTGGCGCATGCATGGGAAGCTTCCATTTGAGATCCCAAATGAAGAAAATCATGTTCCCTGTGTTGAGTTGGTTTGTTTTTTCAAACCCACATGATTCGTATTTCTCACATACTGGCCGCTAATGAAGACTTTTCTTCTAGCCGTCCATGTGCTTTGAATGAGTGCATGCATGAGAAACTTCTAGCTTTCTAGGAAAGAGGTCACAATATGTGTTCTGTTGGGGTCCAGATCCTAAATTGAAGACCGAGGCTTGCTAAGGTGGATCTGCCATGAACAGTATTTTTGGAGCGTATTGGGATCGATACTCGTCGAATTTACTGTTCATGAACAGTTTATTCGGCGCGTATCAAGATTTCGCCCGATTCGCCGAATATCGCCACCGACTCTCGCCGATTCTGCCGTCTTCTCCGAGCGGTTCAATGAACCGTTTTTCGGCGGCCCTGGCGGTTCAGGTGGATATATACGTGACTCTTACTGTGGAGTTGGATTAATCCAATTCTTACGGGGCGGATAACTTCATCTTTACGGAGCAGCTGCAGTGGGGGAGACGCGACGATTTTGCCTTAGGTTTGCGACGGCGGCAGCGGAGGCATCGACGGTTTCGTCGGAGGCGAAGGAAGCGTGAGACGGGCGCTGCAGAAGCGTGTGGCGGTCCCGTTTCCTTTGGGTTTTGGCGTCGGTGGTGGTGGTAGGAGAGGCTTCTCTCGATTTGTTCTTCGGGTGAAGATCGTGTCTCAATCAGAGAGTTCTTTGTTGAAGAGAGGTTGTTCTTCGACGTGTTGAGGTTTGTTCTTTACCTCAACGTGTTGAGGGTTGTTCTTCCTCGGTTTCAGAAGGAGCGTCTTAGCTTGAGTGGTGATTCATTTTTGAATCCGAGAGGGAACTAGGTTGGGCAAACCTAGTGTTTTTGTAATCCGTTATTTATTATAGTGGATTGTTTGTGTGCCCTGCCCCGTGGTTTTTCCCCTATTACTGTGAGGGGGTTTCCACGTAAATTCTGTGTGTTTTGTTCTGTTCCGTTTATTGCTGATTTATTTTACTTGTTTAACTCGCATTGCGATTGGATCCGGATTTGTACGGAGGGGATACTTTCCCTACAAGTGGTATCAGAGAAAGGTTCTAGCCGTTGAGAATTTCGGGTTTGTACTTAAGTGCAGTAGGTGACAACTATTTGTCCGCTCCCCATTAGGCCTGTAACGATTCAGTTTGGTTCGGTTTGTAAGCAAAATCGCAAACCGAACCACCCCTATGTGATTCCAAAAATTTGAAACCGAACTGAACCGCCCAAACATTGAAACCTGTTGAAGTAGGTGACCGGGCAGTCTGGCGGTCTGTCTTGGCTGATTGAAGACTGCGCGGTCTGGCGGTTTCCCTTCAGCGGTTTGGTTGCTGTGTAGTTGCTGTCTGGAGTCCGAGCGGTCTAGCGGTTTGTCTCTGGCGACTTGGAGACCGGGCGGTCTAGCGGTCTCCCATGGCGATCTCTCCTTCCTCTCTGGTGGTAGCCGAGCGGTTAGCCCTTCGTCTAACCGCGCGGCTTGTGCGGGTTGTTTCTGTATAGACCGCTTAGTCCTGTAATTTTTTTAGTCCCACATCTCTTATTTGTATTCTCTTTTCTTTCCTCCATTCTATAAAAGGGAGGTCATACCTTTGTAATTAATACCTTTTTCAGATAATAAAATTTCTGTTATACCACTTCCGGTTTGTTCTTGTTCGTATCTTACATGGTATCAGAGAACTCGATCTACTCCTCCTGATTCTGTGTGCCTTCTCTGACCGCGCGACCTGTCCGCGCGGCTTGATTCTTCTTCTCGCGACCTGTCCTCGCGACTTATTTCTTCCGCCTGCTTGCGTCATGTTCGCGCGGCTTCTTTCTCTCCTTATCGTTGTCCTTTGTTTGCGCGACCTCTTTTTCTCGTCGCGACCTGTGCTTAGTCGCCGCGACATCTTCTTTAGTCGCCGCGACCTGTCGCCGCGACCTGTCGCCGCGACCTGTCGCCGCGACCTGTCGCCGCGACCTGTCGCCGCGACCTGTCGCCGCGACCTGTCGCCGCGACCTGTCGCCGCGACCTGTCGCCGCGACCTGTCGCCGCGACCTGTCGCCGCGACCTGTCGCCGCGACCTGTCGCCGCGTTTGTCTTCCCGCGGACTTTTTCTCTAATCGCACGGTATTCTCTTTCTTATGTTCGCGCGGGCTGCTTTCTAGCCGCTCGGTTTCTTTCCCTCTGCTTGGTTCTGCGGCTTGGTCGTAGCTTTTCTGGCCGTTGGTGTCTGTCATCGTGACCTCCGCAGATATCTTTCTCCTAACCACTGCGATTTCTCCCTATTCGCGCGGCTTGTTTCCTAACTGCACAGTTTGTTTCCTAACCGTGCGGCTTCCTGTTATTTTCTCTTATGGCTCTTTATGATACTTCTACTGCCACCACTCCTGTCGTCAATCCGGCTCCGCCTCTTCCTCCTACTCCTTCTGGGAACCTTGGTACAATTTCGAAACTTGTCGGCTCTAACTACCCGGATTGGAGCGTCTCCTTCACCTTTCTCCTTCGCTCGCAACGCAAACGCCACCATCTCGTTGATGACCCTCCTCCCACCACTTCACCTCTCTTTGATGACTGGGATGCGAGTGACGTACTTGTGCGTACTGGCTCGCTAACAGCCTCTCCGATGAATGCCTCCTCGACATCCGTCTTGATGAGACGGTCAAGGCCGTTTGACTTCATCTTGCCGCTCTGTACTCAAAGGGGGCTCAAACATCCTGCATCTATACGTTGTATGCGGATCTCTTTGCATGTCCTACATTGTCTCATGCTGCTGACTACCAACAGGTTCAGGCTCTTGGGGCTGAGATTCTTCAGAATCGCCCCTTTTCTGCGGATTTGGCTCAACAACACAAGCATTTTCAGGAGCTTCTCATTGTGTGTTATCTGCTCCGGCTTCCTGATACTTATGATATGATCTGTCAGCAAATTCTGGGTGAGGCGGAATCTCCTACCTTAGATTCCACTGCTGCCCGCATCGCTGCTGTCACCTCCCTCCTTCAACGCCCTCTTCTTCCCGCTCCTTCTCTACCAGACAACTATGCTCACCAAACTCAGCGGAGTGGCTCTGGTAGTCGCAGTCACCAGTCTGGCGGACGTGCTCCTTCCCGCTACCTCTGCTCTCACTGTGGCCACACCATCCATACTATGGAACGCTGCTGGACGAAGCATCCCCATCTTCGCCCCTCGGGTGACTCTTCCGCCTCCTCTTCCAAGTTGTCTGCCTCTGTGGTCACATCATCAGGTAGTGCTCATATGGTGACTCAAGGTAAATGGCTTATCGACTCTGGTGCGACAAATCACATGACGGGCAATCCTTAGTGCTTCTCTCTCCTCGAACAATATGATCGGTTTCCTCCTGTCCTTATTGCAGACGGTTCTCCCTCCCCGGTTCATGGGTCGGGAGTGGTTCATGTTACTCCGTCTCTTTGCCTAGAGGACACTCTCTATGTGCCCAAATTTCCATGCAATTTATTGTCGGTTATCTCTTTATGCAAGCAGCTTAAGTGCTCTGTGACGTTTACTCTGACTTCTTGTTCTTTTCAGGATCCGAGCTCCCAATGGACGATTGCTACTGAGACTGAGAGCGGCGGCCTCTACTTTCTCGACAACGTTTCCGCCTTGTCCGCCTTCTCCTCTTATTCTACGGATCTTCTCCAATGGCATCTCCGCCTCGGTCATCCTCCTCCACGACTTCTACATCAGCTTCTGCCACACCTCCCTCCTTCTAGTACTCCTCTCAACTGTGATGCTTGTCAGCTTGGCAAGCATCACCGTTCCTCCTTCCCGCCGAAGCAAGGTCGGGGCTCTATCCGTCCGTTTGATCTAGTCCATTCCGATGTCTGGGGCCCTGCTCCTACCCTCACCATTGGTCGGGGTAGTTCTTATTTTGTAACTTTTATTGATGATTTTTCTAGATATACTTGGGTGTATCTCTTATGAGATCGCTTTGAACTTTTGGATGTATGGATCTCTTTTTATCAATTAATTAAAACTCAGTTTGGTGTTTGTATTAAAACATTTCGCTTAGACAATGCTAAAGAATATCTGAGTCATGCGTTCACATCTTTCTGTGTGCAACATGTCATTATTCATCAGACTAGCTGTGTTTATATCTCCCAGCAAAATGGGGTGGCGGAACGCAAAAACTGTCATCTCCTCGATGTCGCTCGTACCTTGATGACCCAGATGTATGTTCCTCGCTCCTATTGGGGCTATGTTGTTCTCTTTACCTGCTACCTCATCAATCGCATTCCCTCTACAGTTCTCCATGGGAAAACCCCATTCTCCATTCTGTATCCGGGCAAGGAGCCTTTCCCTCTCCCTCTCCGAATCTTTGGGTGCACTGCCTTTGTGCATGCCCCATCTATCACCCGAGATAAGCTCTTTCCTTGCTCCACCAAATGTGTCTTTCTGGGGTACTACCCCACTCAGAAAGGCTATTGTTGCTTTGACCCCGTTCTTCGTAAGCAGTTCGTCTATGCTGACATCACCTTCTTCGAGAATGCCTCCTACTTTTCGGATGAATCCTCTCCTCTCCCCCCAACTTCTGATACTCCTGTTGTTCTCTTTGTTCCCTCGTCTCCTACTGCGATCTCAACCACTACACTGTCTCCGTCCACTCCTCTCCCTCCGCCTCTCTCTCTTTCTTCTCTGCCACCATCTCCCTCATCTCCGCCGCCGTCGCTCTCTACTCTCGGGCTAGCTCTCTCTGTCACGGATGCTCCGGATGCCGAGGGACCCGCCGACCTGTATCTTCCTATAGCTCTTCGCAACGGGGTGCATACGTGTACTCTACACCCCCTTGCTGTTGTTGTTTCATATGATTGTCTTACCTCTTCTCGTAGGGCCTTTGCTCTAGCTATCTCTGCCACTACCACACCCCGTTCCTACCAGGAGGCCCTTATTATTCCTCATTGGAAGATGGCCATGGATGAGGAAATGGTGACCCTAACTGAGCGGGGTACCTGGACTCTTGTTCTTCCTCCCTTCGGTACTGATGTTTTTGGCTGTCGCTGGGTCTTTGTGGTAAAATTTTGCCCGGACGGCACTGTGGATCATTATAAGGCCCGTCTTGTTGCTAAGGGCTTTACTCAGACCTATGGGGTTGATTACTTTGACACCTTCTCTCCCGTGGCTCGTCTCAGCACTATCTGGGTCCTACTCTCTGTGGCTGTCAATAGAGATTGGCCGATTTCTCAGCTGGATGTCAAGAATGCCTTCCTGTATGGTGATCTTCAGGAGGCCGTCAACAGGGAGCAACCTCCTAGGTATGTTGCTCAGGGGGAGACATGGGTATGCCGGCTGAAGAAGACCATCTATGGCCTCAAGCAGAGCCCTCGAGCTTGGTTTTACAAGTTTAGAGGCATCGTGGCGGCCGTTGGTTTTACGCGAAACTCTGCCGATCACTCCCTATTCATTCGCAAAATCGTACCTCCTCGGGACTGGTGGTTCTTGCTGTGTACGTCGATGATATTCTTCTCAATGGCAATGACCAGGAAAGGGTAGCCTTGACAAAGCGGCATCTTCGTCAACATCTGGTCACGAAATATATGAGCTCTCCGAAGTACTTTCTGGGGATTGAAATCTCTCGGAAGCCCAACTCCTTAGTCCTCTCCCAACGTAAGTATGCTCTTGTTCTATTAAAAGAGGCGGGATTGATTGGAGCAAAACCTGTCTGATGCCCCATGGCAACTGGAGAAGACAAAACTTGGACAGATGATTCGCCTCCTCTTTCAGATATTACGCGATATAGGCGTTTGGTTGGTAAGCTCATATATCTCACAGTGACCAGACCCGACATTTCCTATGCTGTGGGCAAGGTTAGTTAATTCATGCAAGCGCCTAGGGAATGCCATCTACAGTCCGCCTTGCGGATCTTGAAGTATATCAAAGTAGCACCTGGGAAAGGATTACTCTTTTAGAAGAATGGTTATCTGAGGGTTAAAGCATACTCAGATGCGAGTTACGCTGATGACAAAGGGGATCGCAAGTCAACCTCGGGTTTTTGCACCTTTGTTGGGGGAAATTTGGTGAGCTGGAAGAGCAAGAAGCAGTCTGTTGTTTCCAGGTGCAGTGCAAAAGCAGAGTATCGTAGTATGACTTCGACCACTTGTGAGTTAAAGTGGTTACGAGAGATCATGATGGATTTAGGAGAGGTCTACAACCATCCTCTACCTATGTTCTGTAATAATAAGACGGTCATATACATCTCCAAAAATTCGGTCTTTCATGAAAGAACCAAACACATTGAGGTCGACTGTCATTTCGTTCGTGAAGAGATTTTGAAGGAACAAATTTGCACTCCCTTCGTCACTTCTGATAAAGAGTTGACTGACATCTTCACCAAGCCAGTATCCGCCTCGTTTCTTCATATTTGCGACAAGCTGGGCATGATCGATATATATGCTCCAGCTTGAGGGGGAGTGTTGAAGTAGATGACCTGGTGGTCTGGCGGCCTGTCTTGGCGGATTGAAGACCGCGCGGTCTAGCGGTTTCCCTTCAGCGGTTTGGTTGTTGTGCAGTTGCTGTTTGGAGTCCGAGCGGTCTAACGGTTTGTCTCTGGCGTCTTGGAGACCGGGCGGTCTAGCGGTCACCCATAGCGATCTCTCCTTCCTCTCTGATGGTAGCCGAGCGGTTAGCCCTTCCGTCTAACTGTGCGGCTTGTGCGGGTTGTTTCTGTATAGACCGCTTAGTCCTGTAATTTTTTAGTCCCACATCTCTTATTTGTATTCTCTCTTTTCTCCTTCTTTCTATAAAAGGGAGACCATATCTTTGTAATAGATACCTTTTTCAGATAATAAAATTTATATTATACCACTTCCGGTTTGTTCTTGTTCGTTTTTTACCAAACCAAACATAAATTTTTATATAGAGAGATCTGGTATGGTAACTTTTTCATTCCATGTCACCTTTACTGTATTTTGAATCTCTTTGCGGTCAATAAAAATGCATATATCAACAGGAAATAAAGGATCTACATAATATGGAGCTTATATGAAACTTAAACCTGGTAAATGTTTCAGAAAATCCTATGCATTTGGCTTCTTTATGTTGGAGAAACAGTGAGCAAACAAAGTCCAAACAAAAAAATAGTATGGGAGATGGAGAGATACCTTTTGAGGTGCAGTGCCGGAGAAGAAAATCAGAGCAGACAACCAGAGTAGAAAAGCTTCAAAATACTGAAGGTAGAGCACCTGTCGCCAATGGAGCTTCACATGCATAGGAGGTTTGGCGATAGGGCTTCGGGCACAGAGGAGTCGGGTTGCGATGCACGAAGTCTCGCTGGTCGGGAAGAGCGTGAAGTCTCGACTGGAGGAGCTAGGGTTTGGGGCTCGGGAGAGATGTAAGTGGGTGAGCGAGTTTCGGGTTCAAGTATTTAACTATGTGCTTAATTAGATATTTAATGTAAATATGTTATTAAGTGTGTGCTTAAATGCTTTAATGAAATTTAAATAATAGATTAAATGTTTTTATACATAGCGGTTCGGTTCGGTTCGACTCGGTTCGGTTTGTCACGCAAAACCATAAACCGAACCGAACCGTATGATTTTTCTAAAATCAAAACCGTAACCGAACCGCGGCCTACTGAAACCGAACCAAACTATATGGTTTGGTTTGATTCGATTCGGTTTTGCGGTACAGTTGGTTTTTACTTACAGGCCTACTCCTTATTCTCTTTATTACATTCTTTGAGATTATTGGCTAATCTGTGTGCATATGGGTCAAGCAAGGATGATCAGCATGAATGGAAGGAACTGGAGTATCTGGAAGCCGAGGATGGAGGATATCTTGTTTTGCAAGGATCTCTACATTCCATTATTGGGGAGGCCTACTACGATGTTGGATGACGCGGTTTGGATGACGATGGAACGGAAGGCAGTTGGGTTCATTCATTAGTGGCTAGATGATTCTTTCTTACATCATGTATCTACCGAGAAATCCACCTAGTTTTTGTGGAAAAAACTGGAAGCGTTGTATGAAAGGAAGGCTACATGTAACAAGGCTTTCTTAATCAGAAAGCTTGTGAATCTCAAGTATCGAGAAGGTTCTCAGATGACAGAGCATCTGAACCTTGCCCAGAGCATCATCAATCAGTTGGAAAGCATGAAGATCACCCTGTGTGACGAGCTTCAGGCCTTGATGATCCTCAGTTCTTTACCAGAGGGTTGGGATGTAAGACCCCCCCCCCTTTTTTTCTCTTTTTCAACCACCGGGGTCTTAGCCCAGAATTGCCGCTTTGCGGTGGCACCGACTCACGGGAAGGCCGCCACTACAAAACTCTAATTCTACTGGCCTTTTTCGATCACAAGAAGAGAGAATTAAGTATACACTAAATGTAAACATGTTCACAAAATCGTAAACGAATAGAAATCACAACAAGTCCATCAATATATAATAATAATAAGTACTACAAAAGAACAGTTTAGATGAAATAAAGAAACGGGCTCGAACCCAGTACATCAGAGTCCAAACTACAAATCACTCATCGCAGAAGCTATAAAAATACTAAACACTCACGGAGCAGGTCACAGGTGCTCCAGTGCTAGACTAGCCCACCTCCATGCGCACCGTACTCCGCTAATGCTGGTCCCTGGGCTGCTGGTCCCTGTCTCCCATCCGGAGCTCCTGTAATGTTGTGGTTCGAAAACCATTAGTCATAAAGACTAAGCCATATCATCCCCTACCCCTCCCCCCACGGCTCCTAAGCACCGAGCGGAGAGGAGGAAAGGGAAGCTACAAAGGTGGAGAATAATCAAACGGATGACAGTGGAACTAGTCTAACAACTATTCATGGTGTATAAACAACTAATCAAAATAGAGTACACCTAACAGTTCTACAATAGTGTGCAGTAAAGTAGACATGTGGTAAGTAGTATAATCATAAGAAGACAAATAGAAAACAAGTAAGTAAGTAACCTCAACTTATATGAATGCTCATACAAACTTATAAGTTAAGGTGTCTTCTGCAAGGCTCCCATCGTATAAAAAGTCACATACCGATTTATACATTGGGGTGTCGGTTGTATGCAAATATGAGTGTAGTGATATGCTATGTCATGATTCATGCAAGTGCAACCTACGCACACGACTCTATGCGCACAGACCTTTAGTTCCCCCTGTTCGGGCAGCTAGCTTCACTCCCAGGAACCTCCGTAGTGGCAAACAGAGACAGTGGGTCGGGCCCCCCACTCCTATGCGGGTATCCACACTACCGGGCCTAGCCCTTCTGTACGCCCCTAGAAGAACACAACCTAGAGTATCCGCGTACTAGTGCTGACTATATCCACCAGAATTTCTTTGGCTAAGTGTCCCACACTGCCGAGTTTACGTACCGACGTTGGTGTGAACGACAGTCAAATACCGAAGACTCACCACCTTATTCTGTATTCAACCCTTGAGCCCTCGGCTCCCCGGACTGTCCCGTCCGTGCATCTACCTTCAGAGCTATCGTCTGAATGGCAACCAAACCAACTTATTCTACCTCCCTAGCTACCGGGGTGTGTGAATGTGCAACCCTAGATATTCTAGTTGCTCTTTTAGTTATTTATTCCTATGGTTTACGTTAGCCCATGACTGCCCCAGGTATTCCCTGTGAAGGGCTCTCAAAGAGCACTAGGAACTATGATGGTAGCTGAAGCCCATCGTTCCCTTTCGCAAGGCACTTACTTTTATTGGTTATTACCCATTACTCGATCTCATGCAAATTACTTTGGATCTAACCCTGGTGTATTAAGATTCTTCCTCTCCCACCGGGAAGGACGATCTTTCGTCGGTCCCGAGCACCTCTTATGACTCGACAACCTACCAACCTATCCTCATCTTGGTTACTGAGGATGCATTCATACACATTTCCAAAGCACTAACCCAATACCCAAATCCTCTAATTCATCCTGTAGCCTAATATGATTTCAGCAGTTTTTACTAAGCGCAGACCATCCTAAGCTATATGAGGTATACAAGAGGAGGTACTCCAAATTGTCTTCCAAATCTCCTATAATATTTACTGGAGGTCTATCATGACATAATTAGCCTAAATCCAGAAGATTATAATTTTCCTAATTAATCTGATATTTATTTAATTTTCCCAAAAGATTGGCCATGGGTAATTTTAAACATGAACTACATGATTTTCTCAATTAATAGCCACCCAAAAATTATGATCACTAAATAACAGCAAGGTATCATCAACTACTAATTTTCATGATTTTACAGAAAGTATTTAGCCTCTAATTAATGTATCTATTATAATCTCATTAATCCTATGTAAAGAAGGAAGTACTGAAATTAATTATCATAAAATTATAGAAAAATTACTGAATATTAATATGGAGCAGAAAAGGTCATTGTGCAAAGATCATAATTTTACAGGCTTGTTATACACCACAATAGATTTAATTAAGTTTTCATGATAAACAACACTTAATGAAGCAAGACTTAGAATTAAACTTCTAAAAATCCCATAAAAATTGACAGAGCTTTAAAATCATAATAAAAGTTCTCTTCCTAAATTTCATCAATTTCCAGAAAGTATTTTCTCCATAACAAATTCCTAAGCAAATAACACAAACTACTAAATTGTTAATGAAGTATTAAAAATAATGATTTTAAATTCATAATAAAATCTCCAGAGCTTGTACTAACCTTAAAAACTACTCTACCCAAATCTCATCACTGTTCAGTGAGTTTTAGTGACATTTTCTATCTCTACAAGCTTTGTGCCCTAAACTAGGGTTAGGGTTTTGAGGAACTTATTTATTTTAAAATCCATTTATATTTCTACAAGAGGATTCTAGCTACCCTAGAATTCTATCTACCAAGTTTCAAAACATAACCAGGTCATTTGATCACTTGCCCTTCACAACCCACCAAGAACCATCCTTAGGGTTTGACCTTGGGTCCTAGGGCAAATTTACCACAATCCACCTCAAAATCCATGAGAGGGTGCTATACATCATGCCTAGTCAGTTTCCAAAATCTCAGCCTCTGTTGAGATGATTTGACTACTCAAATCTCAAAGTGCACTTTTGACCTAAAAACCCCTTAATAGGGCAAAGCTTAGGTTTGTCCATTTATAATCTAAAATATCTCCAAATGAGATGAAGAATTATATAGAGCCTCATGATGAACCCAGGGACCACTCACCAAAATTTGGGAGGGTTTGGAAGTCATTAAGCCATCTAATTAATTTACCCTAAGATTATTAAATTTTTCTAAAAACTATAGAAAATATTCTCTAAAAATTCCTTTTTTTGGACAGGCCGTAGGTATAGCTAGGATAGACTCCCTGTCCAAATTTCAGATCATTTGGTCAAGGGATGAAGAGTGGGCACACCTTTTAGTCTCTATCTAGATCTAGGTATAGATCCCACCAAAAGAGGTGCCCTAGTCAAACCAGTTGACCAAATTGACCCAAATTAATTTTAAAATAAAGTATACTCATAGGGCTACAAGTTATATGTTGACCATTTCTTCATATAAAGCCTCTAAGTATTTTTTCATAAATTTTCTAAGGTGACTGATATTCTAGTATAGAAAATTCATATAAAAGAAAAAGATTAATTAAACAGCACAAATCTTGATACAGATCCGACAGTACTGGGTCTTCTTCCTCATCCAGCCAAGGGCCGAGATTAGCCCGACATGGAGTGCATTCCATACGCTGCCGCCGGCCATCCAGCCTCCTCCCTGGCCGGCCACCGCCACCACCACCTCCGTTGAGGTGGTGGCCATCGCCGGGCGGCGGCGCGGCCGCCGGAGAGGCGGAATCCGGCGAACCCGAGCACTATAATTTTGCGAAAAAAAATTAGGAAGAGGAGCTCTGCCCGATCGGCTCGGTTGAGCCCGATTCTTAATCCTAAAGAAGGCTAAGATCTACCCGTAGAGAGAGAGGATGGGAGGACCTTGTTCGCAAGCTAGAGGCGTGCTGATCGACGGAATGCCATTGGCGTGGTTGTGGCATCGCCAGAGTTCTTCTACAGCACAGTACAAGCTCCAAATCCGTCGGGTAAGGGTGGAAACTTCATCTCTGAGTCTAGGGAGCCTTTTTAAACTAGTAAAAGGAGGGAGGGGAAAGGTCTAACTGCTGGTGGCCATTAATGGCCCATTATAGCTTTTTTGGCCATGGTGGTGGGGGGCTGAAACGGCTCTGTGATAGCTGGAGGAGGGCTGGAAACTCCTGCTCTCCCCATAAGGACTTGAATCCAGCCGTTTAAAGAGGAGGGAAAAAAGCCACGTCATCAAGTGCCATTGATGGCCATGAGAGCTAGTTCTCGGCCATGGCCGTAACCACTCCTCATTGCAAAACCGACGGCCACGTGGCCTACCTCCATTTGACCGGTCAACACTTTTTAAAATAAGAATGCCCCTCCCAGACTATGGCTGTTGAAGCCAAAAATGACCTCAACGAATGTTCACGAACCAAGGTGCTGCCGACGCCTACTTCTCTCAAATCTCGACCCCTGACTGGCTGCTAAGGTCCTAAAACAGACCCAAAGCCTCAGCTGGGAGGTCCCTCCACACACCCGGAAGATCTCTGAGAGCTTCCCCTCCAAAGCCAAATGTTGGGCTGAGAGCTCCTCAGAAGGCACTAGAGTTGGAGAGTAATGAAAGCCTGCCTTCCAAAGAGCCCCTATGGGTCTTTTTATAGTCTTCCTTTGACCTGAAAATACTGAAATACCCCTGAAGGGTCTGCCAATAGCCAAATCCCGCTGTCATCCCAAGGGCATTTGGGTAATTTTGCCTCGGGATAATAATAAAATAATCTCCTCTGGACTCCGGGTCCCACCCCGTGGGCCCACTTGGCGAGACCCCCGGCCTAGAAGGCTCTCGCTGGGTCCCCTCTAGGCCTGCCTTGGCGAGAGCTCCTGCCAGGAAGGTTCTCGCGCTAGGTGGTCATGATGCCATTGCGAATGAAGGCTCACCTAAGGCCTTCTCGCCTGCCCTGGGCGGGAGCTTTCCCTAAGGCGGGAGCTTCCGCAGTCAAGCCACCCGCTCTGGTCGGTCGACGATCCCTCCTGCCGGGAGCTCGACTATCTGCGCTCGACTATCTGCCCTGGTTTCCCCAGCTTTTGCCTGCCCTTGGCGGGAGCTCCTTCAGGGCGGAAGCTCCTCTGGCTTTGGACCCAAAGCCTGTCGTGGCGCGAACGATATCGCCCACCGCCAGGCGGGAGCCTTTAAGGACGAGAACTCCACCAGTATCCCTTAGGGTTAACCCAAGGCTAGCCTGAGGCTAGCCCAATCCCTCAGTGAAGTCTCCGGGTCCCACCCAGCGAATATGGGGTTGTACACAATCCCCGCTCTTTTCGAGCTAGCCCCGCGCTCGACAAGACAAGTCCAACCCCCATAATATTCGCTGGACACGTGTCCGCCTACCAAGGGAATCTTTTGGTGGGTCCTACTGCGGCTATAAATATGTACTGATAGGCGTCCATACGCCCTGCCCTTGAAGTACGGTTTTCCAACTGAGCTCTCGCCTCAGAGATTTTTGCGCGAGCTTACCATGCATCCCAAACGTGCTATCAAACCACTTCCGCAAGACCTCCAAGACCGGTTAGCCGCTGCCCAAGCGCGGGCCTTGGCTAACTGTGCGGCGGTGGCTCCATGGTTGGCGAGAAAGACTTCAACCGCCGGGCCTTCCGAGCCGAAGAAAAAGGAAAAGAAAAGGGCGAAGGTGGTCCGGCGGGACCTTTCTCGCGAGAACAGGGAGCCTCCTTCCCCCACTCCCAATCCTGCGGGGGATCCTTCCCCGCAGAAGGTAAGCCTTTCAACCGTGCCTACCGAGCCGATTGTGCACTAGATCCGATGGTTAAAGTAAGCTTTCGCAGGAATCCGCTCCTAACGATGACGCCGAGATCCCGCCGATTTCTTCGAACCTGCCCGCTCATTCCCCCAAGGACCAAACACGGGTCTCGGACGCAATTCCTTCAGCCGAGACCGAAACGACAGGTACGTTTTGCTACTGTCGATATGTCAACCCTACCTTTTCTTTTCTGAACTGTCTTCTCGCAGTGCCCGCTCCCGCCGACCCGGGCCTAACCGTTAGGGAAGTAGAAGCGAGAACTGTGGAATTGCCTCCCTTGGTGACCAATCCTACCCTGCAGGCGGGAGGGACGACCTCTGATCCCTCCGCTACTCCCAAGGATGTCGATCATCTCTTGGGAGAAGACAACTCCCCACGAGCTTCTGGCCGGGTCGGGACCATCGTGCGCGAGCCCTTCCGCCCGGGGCTGGGCAAGCCTCTTCACCTCCTTTATGGAACCAACGGAGGGGCCGGGCCTTCTCGTACAACTTTGGTTAAAGGTTCTCGCCCAAACGCAGGTATGCGAAACTTTTTTGGACTGTTGATTGTCATGCCTTGACCAAAATTCTCGCGCGTTTCCTTTGCAGGTGATCCCGGCTTGCGGTTGGAAGCCAACCGGGAAGAAGAAGACGATGATGAAGATGAGGACGATGAAGAGGAGGAAGATTCTCCCCTCCCTTCGTCTGGCGAGATAGAAGGAATATTGAACAGCGCCGGGAGCGCGAAGGGGAGGAGGAAGAAGATCTCGGCCATCCTAGCCAGGCTCATCCGGCGAGATCGTGCTCACTCTGCCGCGGCAAAAGCGTTTCGCGAATCTGTGGAGCAAAGGTTGGAGACTCTGGAGCGGGATTTCTTCTTAGGCGAGGCTGATCGTCCGGGAGGGCCTTCCGCCGAGTCTTCACCAGGGAGATGCATCTCGCAGATCTGAGATCACGCCAGGCGGATCAACCTTGGGTGCACCACTCTATCGTCTTATTTCAATCCGCTGGTGCCTCCAAGAACTAGGCGGCGAGGACGATGGTATTGAAAGCCCTATTAGACTTCTCGCTTGAATCTCTTTTATCAATGTATCTGTAATAAACATTACTGTTAATTAAGTTTATCCAACTTTCGTTGGCGAGAACCTCCCTGTTACCAATGTCTCTCTTTCCTTTCCTTTTTATTGCTCTGCGAGGCTTTTAAATTAAGACGCCTACACCAATATAGGATGCTCGCGCCAATCTAGGAGGCTCGCACCAATCTAGGAGGCTCGCGCCAATCTAGGAGGCTCGCGCCAATCTAGGAGGCTCGCGCCAATCTAGGAGGCTCGCGCCAATCTAGGAGGCTCGCGCCAATCTAGGAGGCTCGCGCCAATCTAGGAGGCTCGCGATGATCGAGATAATTGTGTCGAAACCCGGAACGACCGTTGACCGCTGCCATCCCGAGGGGGAAAATCGAGGCGCCGTTAGCCCAGATTCTGACAGCTGTACTCCACCGTCACTTTCTCTCTCCGTCGGATGGATCCATGATGATTACGATTCCCTATAAATAGAGAAGTCTGCCAACCGCATTTACTTCTTCGATCCGGAACCTCAGCCTTCCTTCCTTGCTCTCGCGTTCTTGCTTCCGCTTCGACCTTTTTTCAGCTCTCGCTCTCACTCGCGAATCCACCATGCCTGGCGAGAACAAGGGTCGCGCCCACTGCGCGGAAGCTTTCCAAAAACACCTCTTCCCTTCCTGCAAGCTCACCCTAGACGAATATAACCTGATCATTGACCGCTATATTCCCGCTGGCTTCTCGGCGCGGAACCCGGGTAATCACGACAAGGTGAATACTCCGGAGGCGGGAGAACTCGCCATCCCCCTCGAGCATTTCGAGGTGGGCTTCCGCCTTCCCCTTTGGCCGGAGGTTCGGCTTGCTCTTCGGTACTATGGGGTGGTTCCCGTCCAACTGAACCCGAACTCAGTCGCGATCCTTATAGCATTCATATGCTATATGCGATCCGAGAGGATCGAGTTCAGTTTGCCCATCTCCCGGAAGCTATTCAACTTCCGCGCCAAGAGAGGGGTGGTTTTCTTCTCCGGGCAACTGCTCGAGGTTACCGGTCTCGCCAACAAGCACCATCACTGGGGCGAGAAATTCGTTTATGTCAGCGGGGACTTCGGCAACGTCCCGCTTCAGCCCGTTCAGTACGAGGACGTTGCCTACAAACCGCCTACTCTGGGATCGCGCGAGAGCGCAATCCTGGAATTCTTTGGAACCAAGGAGTTCGATGTTCCCTACCTCAGGCGAGATGTCGACTCCCTCCCACTCGTTCACTCGGGCGAAGGTACGGTCTCGCTTCAGATTCCTTCTTTTACCAAAGATCTTCTTGCGCTGAAGTGTTTTAACTTTGCAGGAGAGCGGGAGGTCCCTCTGCGCCAACCCTTCGCTGAAGGCCGGGGTGTCGAGGGTCTGGCCGCGAGAGGCTCCCTTGCGCTCGCGGAAGCTAGCGCCAGCGCCTGCCGAAACGATCCAGCCCCTCCTTTGCCGCCACCAGCCAAGAAGCGGAAGGTCACCCTTCCTCCTCTCCGAATGCTGAAGAGGCCCAAACCATCTGCTCTCGAGAAGGGGAAAGCCCCGGCCGTCTCACCTGTCCAACCCCTTCCCGCAGGCAGCTCCTTCGAAGCGATCCTCCAAAGGGCCAGCGAGATGGATGCCGCCGCCAAGAGCCGCGCCGAGGCTTCCACCGGGAACCCACCGGCCGTAAGCGAGGCCAGGGGAGAAGTGCTCGCCGCCGAAACCCCCGGCCGAGCTCCGCCCCGGGAGGTGCCGAAAGGGCACAGGAACTTTAGTTTCGGCATGAAGTACGCCGACGCGGAGGGGAAGCCTCAGATGGAATAGGACCCCGAGTCAAACTTAATCAAGGTTACGACGCTCCTTCCCAGCTGGGCGGAGGGGGAAGATGTGACTGGCGAAGCCTTCGCGCTTGGATATGGCCTTTACAGCCGAGAGGATGTCAGCGTGTTTGACCAGATGTCCACCCGCCTTCTAGCCTTCGATGCCATCCGGGCTCTATTGCGCGGGTTCGAGCTTGCGCATATGTGTGCGCGCCGAAGCATCACCCTCGACAAGAATTTCACCGATATGCGCAAGGCAAGGGAGGATGCTGTGGCTCGAGCGCACACCGCGGGAGAAGAACTCGCGAGAGCTCAACAGGAGCTTGCGGATGCTCGACTGGCGCTGTCTCTACGCCCCGCGACCGAGGTAAGCGAGACCCTCCTGAACCCTTGCTCTCGTTTCTCAAAGTTACGACTGTGCGATGTTTCCATACTGAACTCTTTTTTTTTCACAGGATTCTGCCCAAGTCAAGGAGCTTCGCGCAGAGCTGGCCAACGCGCGCTGCGAGAGCGTCCTCCTGAGGGAACAGCTTCGCGCTGAGATGGTGAAGGTCCCGCCTCCGGAGCTAGATGCGAGTCTGCGGAGCCGTTACCTCTCGGAGTACGACGTTGACAAGCTGCTGCAAGCCAACGCTCAGGCAACCGTCAAGCTGACGCTCGAGACGCTGCGAGACGTCAAGCTGCTTCGGGAGGACGGCGCGACCATCGACGCTCGCCAACTCCTTCCTTGGCTCTACGATCCAGTTCCCAAACCTCCGGGCGCGCCGGACTCGCCTCCCTCAGACATCCCGAGGTCTTCTACCGCCGCTGGCGAGACATCTGAAGCGAGCTCTGGCGATGATTCAAGCGAGAGCACCAGCGGGAGTTACAGCGAGTCCCCCTAAGCTTCTTTTTTTCTTTTTGTTTCTCTTGTAATGAGCGAGAGGCTCCAACTTTTGTAATTAATTTTATGTAAAGTAATGTTTCATCTTTCATTGTCAGTGTGTGCTTGAAAGCATATTATTCTGCCGAATGGCTTCCGCGCGAGCTTCCGCCGAGACCCTTAGTCTCTTTAGGGTAATCTTTCTTAGAGATCAGTTAGGCGGGAACCTCGCGTCGCTAATTAAGTCGTCCTGCCCAGGTCCGCCGGGAGCCTCCTTTTGCGAGAACCCCCTTTGACCGAGACCTTTACTGGCCGAGACCTTTGAGCCGAGACCCTTACTGGCCGAGACCTTTGAGCCGAGACCCTTACTGGCCGAGACCTCCAAACCGAGGCCTTTACTGGCTGAGACCTCTGAGTCGAGACCTTTAGGGCCTTGCCTCCGGTCTAGGCCAGGGCCCTGCTCATATATTTTTCCGACCAATTAAACCCCTACCCCACCGGCGAGCCGTCGGACCTGCTATCTTGTATGGGAGCCTGCGCAGCGGGTCTACCGGGGTTCGAGCCGAGCTCGTTGTAACGTAGTAACTACCAACCAAGAACCAAGGATCAAAAAGTCAAGGACTCCACCTATCCCCCGCAGGCGAGCCTTCAGACCTACCAGCTTGATGGGAGCCTGTGTAGCGGGTCAACCTGGGGCCGAGCCGAGCTCGGGGTGTCGTAGAAGTGGCTAAGAACAAAGTATCGCAAGAGCCAACCTTTCCCCCACAGGCGAGCCTTCGGACCTGCCAGCTTGATGAGAGCCTGCGCAGCGGGTCTACCCGGGGCCGAGCCGAGCTCGGGGTGTCGTAGAAGTGGCTAAGAACAAAGTATCGCAAGAGCCAACCTTTCCCCCACAGGCGAGCCTTCGGACCTGCCAGCTTGATGAGAGCCTGCGCAGCGGGTCTACCCGGGGCCGAGCCGAGCTCGGGGTGTCGTAGAAGTGGCTAAGAACAAAGTATCACAAGAGCCAACCTTTCCCCCACAGGCGAGCCTTCGGACCTGCCAGCTTGATGAGAGCCTGCGCAGCGGGTCTACCTGGGGCCGAGCCGAGCTCGGGGTGTCGTAGAAGTGGCTAAGAACAAAGTATCACAAGAGCCAACCTTTCCCCCACAGGCGAGCCTTCGGGCCTGCCAGCTTGATGAGAGCCTGCGCAGCGGGTCTACCTGGGGCCGAGCCGAGCTCGTTGTGTTGATGAAGATAACCAAACCTCTCCCCCACAGGCGAGCCTTCGGACCTTCCAGCTAGATGGGAGCCTGCGAAGCGGGTCTACCTGGGGCCGAGCTGAGCTCGGGGTGTTGATGAAGATAACCAAACCTCTCCCCCACAGGCGAGCCTTCGGACCTGCCAGCTAGATGGGAGCCTGCGCAGCGGGTCTACCTGGGGCCGAGCCGAGCTCGGGGTGTTGATGAAGATAACCAAACCTCTCCCCCACAGGCGAGCCTTCGGACCTGCCAGCTAGATGGGAGCCTGCGCAGCGGGTCTACCTAGGGCCGAGCCGAGCTCGGGGTGTTGATGAAGATAACCAAACCTCTCCCCCACAGGCGAGCCTTCGGACCTGCCAGCTAGATGGGAGCCTGCGCAGCGGGTCTACCTGGGGCCGAGCCGAGCTCGGGGTGTTGATGAAGATAACCAAACCTCTCCCCCACAGGCGAGCCTTCGGACCTGCCAGCTAGATGGGAGCCTGCGCAGCGGGTCTACCTGGGGCCGAGCCGAGCTCGGGGTGTTGATGAAGATAACCAAACCTCTCCCCCACATGCGAGCCTTCGGACCTGCCAGCTAGATGGGAGCCTGCGCAGCGGGTCTACCTGGGGCCGAGCCGAGCTCGGGGTGTTGATGAAGATTCCTTCAACCAGGCCTATTCCATCATTGAGATGAGGAGTCATAGCCAGTTAAAACAAAAAACATAAAGATCGCATACTCAGAGATAGTCAATATTCTGAAATAAACTTATTGAAAATGCAATGGTTGTTTACAACATTACAATCCTTCTTTCCCTTTTACGGGTAGAAGCGCTTCAGATCGTCACCATTCCAGGTGTGACTCAAGGTCCTTCCCTCCGCATCCTAGAGATAGTAGCCTCCATTAGCCAGAGCCTTCTCTACTATATAAGGCCCTTCCCAGCTAGGGTTGAGCTTACCAACCGCGGCCGACCTTCCTGCAGCGTCGACCTTTTTCAGTACTAGATCCCCCTCGGCGAATTGCTTGACTCTGATGTGCTTATTGAAGTACCGAGCCATTCTCCGTTTTACTTCTTCTTGTCTGATGGCGGCAACATCCCGCAGCTCTTCCACCATATCTAATGAGAGGCGCAACCCTTCCTCATTCTCCAACCTCCCAGCTTCGCTTCCCTCGGCTGCGGCCGCGACCCTTGGGGACCGAATCTCGAACTCCACCGGGAGGACAGCCTCACACCCATGAGAGAGCTTGAAGGGGGTCTCCCCTGTGGCCGTGTTCGGAGTCGTTCGCAAGGCCCACAGAACGGAAGGGAGCTGTTCCACCCAGTTACCCTTCAGGTTCTCCACCTTCTTTTTGAGCAAGCTGACAATGATCTTGTTTGCCGCCTCCACCTGGCCATTGCTCCGAGGATGATGGACAGAGGCGAACCTGAGGTCAATCCCCAATTGGGTGCAGAAACTGATGAATTCTTCACTGGCAAACTGAGGACCGTTGTCTGTCACTATCGCTTGGGGCAATCCGTGCCTGCAAATGATTTCCCCCCAAACGAAGTTCCTAATGACCTGGGAGGTTACCTTGGCTAAAGGCTTGATCTCCAACCACTTGGAGAAGTAGTCAATCATAACTAGGAGGAACCTCCTCTGCCCGCTAGCTGGAGGGAAGGGTCCAACCAGGTCCATTCCCCAAATGGCGAAGGGCCATGGCGCCGTGATGCTTCGAAGCCTTTGGGCGGGCAAGAGCTGGAGGGGAGCATGTACTTGGCACTTCCGACACCTCCTTGCGAACTCAGCGGTATCCTTCCTCAAAGTCCGCCAGAAATATCCTTGTCTTATCACCCTTGCTTCCAATGTCCTTCCCCCTGAATGACTGCCGCATTCTCCAGAATGCGCCTCTTCCAGGATCCTTGGGACTTCCTCCTCGGTCACGCATCTCGCGAGGAGTCCTGACAACATCTTCCGATGCAAGCTCCCTTCCAGCATCAGGTAATGAGCCGCCTTGTGCCTGAAGCTCTTTGCATCCTTGACTTCTTCCGACAGTTCTCCTGTGGTCAAGAAGGTCACCAACGGATCTATCCATGAGGACCGCTGACATACCTCCATCAACTCCCCCTCTTCAATGGCTGGCCGAAATAGTTCGGTTAAGGTACCTCCACCCCGAGGCCCGAACTTTGCTAATCGGTCCGCTGCCGTGCTTTCCTCCCTGGGAACATGTTGAATAGAAAAAGAACGGAAACCTCCAATGATAGTTCTTACCTTTGATAGATATCTCGCGAGGGTAGGCTCCCGGGCCTCAAACTCCCCTCGGATCTGCGATGCCACCACCATTGAGTCTGTGAAGGCCTCCACATCCTGAATTTCCAACTCCTTTGCCAGTCGGAGACCGGTTATCACGGCTTCGTACTCCGCTTGATTATTGGTTACAGGGAAGTGGAAGGCCACTGCTTGCTCTATGGTAACCCCTTATGGACTTACCAGCACCACACCTCCTCCCAGGGAGTGCCTTCTTGAGGCTCCATCGACCATCATTTTCCATGCCTCCGACGGCCTCGACTCTTCTTCCTCGGCCTCGGTGACATAATCCGCCAAAAAGTCCGCCACGGCCTGGGCTTTGATGGAGAGCCTCGGGACGAAAGAAATATCAAACTCGCTTAGCTCGATGGACCACTTTGCCAACCTTCCGGAATGCTCCACACCCTCAAAGACCTTGCGAAGAGGATGACCGGTTACCACCCTAATCGAGTGCGCCTGAAAGTAAGGGCGGAGCTTCCTAGCCGAGACGACCAAGGCGTATGCTAGCTTCTCTAGAATAGGGTATCGGAGCTCCGCCTTTTTTAAGATTCGGCTGACATAATAGACGGGTAACTGTTTCTTCCCCTCCTCCCTAACCAAGACGGAGCTCACTGCCTCTCCCCCCACTCCGAGATACAAGGCTAGGTCCTCCCCTTCCTTCGGGCTTTGAAGTAACGGAGCTTGGGAGAGTTGCCTTTTCAGCCCCTGAAATGCCTCTTCACATTCGGCCGTCCATTCGAATACTTGGTTACCACGAAGCACTTTAAAGAAAGAGGAACACCTATCCCCTGACCGAGAGAGGAATCTGCTTAGCCCGGCCAACTTCCCGGTCAAGCGCTGGACCTCTTTGGCACTGCGAGGTGATTCCAGGTCTAGAATAGCCTTAACCTTATCGGGGTTAGGTTCTACCCCCGCGGGAGTCAAGAGGTGTCCGAGGAATTTACCGCGACTAGCCCCGAAGACGCACTTCAAGGGGTTCAACCTCATCTTGGACCTTCGCAGGGTGGCAAACGTTTCCTCCAAGTCCCGTAAGTGGGAATCAACACACTTACTCTTGACCATGAGGTCGTCCACGTAGACCTCCAGGTTCCTTCCCCTTTGATCTCGAAAGATTCGATCCATCATGCGTTGGTACGTTGCCCCTGCGTTCTTCAACCCGAAGGGCATCATCTTATAGCTGAAGCATCCCTCTCTTGTGATGAAGGAAACATCCTTGACATCAGGAGGGTGCATCCGGATCTGATGGTAACCTGAAAATGCATCTAAAAAACTCATAAGAGAAAAACCGACGGCTGAGTCCACCAGCGCGTCGATTCGAGGCAAGGGGTGGCAATCCTTGGGACATGATTTATTTAATAAAGAAAAATCAATACACATGCGTCATTTTCCTCCTCCCTTTTTTACCATTACCACGTTGGAGATTCAGCCTGGATACTGGATCTCTGAGATGAAGCCTGCTTCCAGGAGCTTTTTGACCTCCTCTCGGATGGGGGCTTCTAGCTTGGTGGCGATGGCCCTCATCTTTTGGCGTATGGGGCGGGCTCTGGGATCCAGGTTCAAGCGATGACAGGCCACGTCCGCATCGATGCCCGGCATGTCTGCCGCGCTCCAAGCGAAGATGTCGACGTTGCTTTGGATGCAGGCTCGCATCCGCTCCTGATCCTCGAGGCTCAAGCCTCCGCTGATCCGAACCCTTTGCACCTCCCCTGTAACATCCCATTTCCAATTAGGCCCCCCCTAAGAATAACTTTGGGCTTGCCTGGGCCATGGCAAGACCATAGGGAACCAAATAGACCAAATGGGCTTAGGAGTCTAGTAGAGACTCATTTTGGGCTGCAAATAGCAAGTTTCCAAAACACTGAGTTTGGGTGACCTAGTGGGTTCAAACTGACTCTAGGGCATTTCTAGACCCAATGTGGGGCCAATGAGTCACCATAGACTCAATGGGGTCAATACTAGTGGCCAAATTAACCCAAGCCAACCCTAACCCTAAAATGGTCAAAGTGCCCTTCCTAAGGGCCATGTGACCTCCAGGGGGGCCAACTCAACTCCAACTAACCCTACCTAGGCCTTAGGGAAGTCCAATGGGTCACTAAAGACCCATTGATGTGGACCCAAAGAGTCAAAATGACCAAGTCAACATTTAACCCAAGTCAAGTCAACTTAGTCCATTTGGGTTAACCCAAGTTCAAGCCACCCTCCCTCTTGGGCTAAGCCTGATGACAAGAATAATGTGAGGTATTAGGGCTGCCAATAACCTAGTTCCTTGACCAGTCAACTAGGTGACTAGGAGAGAGAAAGAGAAGCCTAAATTTGAGAAATAATAGAGGAGAGAGAAAGAGTAAAGGATCATTCATGGTGGGTCCCTCTCTTATATTTCATTTGAAGTATCATAATTTGTAGTGGGCTGCCAATAGAATAAAAAGGAAGACATTACATGGGGGCTTCATTTGGAGGAAGAGAGAGAGAAAGAGAGAGAGAAGAAAAATAGGAGAGAGAAAATAATAGGTTCATGGAGAAGATGAGCCTCCCTTTCCCTTGTGAGTTCATGTAAAATTAAATGGCCTTAGTGGGCTGCCATTAGAGGGGTGAGATGAGGAGTTTTCAGTTTGGGGGTGACTAGGAGAGAGAGAGGAAGAGAGAGAAAGGAAATAATGGTGGGAGGAGAGAGAAATAATGAAAGAGAAGTTGAAGGGGGTGGGGCTCGGCCAAGAGAGGCTGAAAGCATGCCTTTATGGCTGCATTCAACTCCTCTAGAGAAGAGGAGTAGATGCAGCCGTTTCCCAGCCTTCAAGAGGGCTGTTTCACCCCCCCTCCACCTTGGCCGAACCCCCCCATTTATGGCCATTAATGGCTTTCTTCATAACAGCCATGACCCTCCCCCTCCCCTCTCTACCTTTTTAAACCCCCATTAGTGAGCCAAGGAGAGGCTTTCGAATCCCTAACAGAAGAGCAAGTGGTGGCCGGAGCTTGAGAAGAAGGAAAACGCCGCCGCCGCCGTCGCCATGGCCCCTCGCCGATCTACACGTCGCATGGCCGCCGGGAAGGTCCTCCCTCACCTCTTCCTCTATGTTTAGATCCTAGGAATCATTAGGATGAAGTTTCATGCTCAAACAAATCGGTTTTGAGTTTTTAAAAATCTGAAAATTGCCATTTTTCATGGATTTTGGAGCTCTCGGGTAGGGCGGCGCCGCCACCTCCGGCCGCCCTAGCTCCGGCCAGTGATAGCCCCCACCACCGGGAACATTTAGGGTGAGTTTCCCGGTGGTGGCGCCGCCTCAGGCCGCCGGGAACAACCCCGAAAAAGGGGCCTGCACGGGCTGTTTTTAGGGTTAATCGGAGAAGAAGCACAGCCACCGTTGGATCGCTCATCAAGATTCGTGCACCCTAGGATTTAAATTAATAGTTTATTTTATGCAATTTTCTGTCTTTTCTTAAACAGTTTTACTGTAACCCGATTTTAGGCCCCTTAAGTGCTCCTAATGAAAAAGTTTAAAACATAAAAGTTGTAGGTCTTTAAAAGACCTACAATTTGATATGCAGTGGGGAAAATTTGAAGAAAAATACAGCCCTGTAGAGCCTTTTGAATAAGGGTGTGTCCTAATCTTTAGGGCAGAACCTTGTAAAATTATTTTAGGTCCTTTAGATGCATAATCAACAAATATGGCCAACATAAAAGTTGTAGGTATTTTGAATACCTACAATTTGATATGTGGTGGGAAAAATTTGGATGAGTGGTCTGTCCTATAGAGTCTTTTTAGTGAGGGCTATGCCCTACAAGTTAGGGCAGATCACTGTAGGAGAAATTTAGGGCACCCCTAGGGATTTTCAGGGGGTGTGACCTTCAGAGAAGTTGTAGGTATTTTGAATACCTACAGTTTGATATGTGATGGGTAAAATGTGGATGAGTGGTCTGCCCTGTAGAGTCATTTTAGTGAGGGCTATACCCTACAAGTTAGGGCAGATCACTGTAGGAGAATTTTAGGGCACCCCTAGGGACTTTCAGGGGATGTGACCAGCAGATAAGTTGTAGGTATTTCAAATACCTACAGTTTGATATGTAATGGAAAAATATAGGACAAGCCTACAGACCTGTAGGGCCATTTTCCTAGGGTAGGTCCTATATGTAGGGCAGATTTTAAGATGGATCCCCACACTTAACCCTTGGCCCAAATCCTCTGAATTTTGGACAGGGGCTTAATATAACCTAAACCTAGCTCCTATAAAGATTGGAGGCCATTTGGAATAGGGTAGCTTAGGGTTTTGCCCTAAACCTAGGAAAGCTAGGGTTAGAACATTGAAGGGGCAAATGACCTCCATACCCTCCCAATTTTTGGTGAGGAGTCCCTGGTATATACATCTAGGTCTGGTTCAAATTTCAACTCATTTGGTTGAGTTTTGACTAGGAAACCACTAAGCCCTAATTTGGACCTAGGGAAGGGTAATATGGGAAAAAAAGGGGACTTGTGGCAATTTGGTGGTCAACTCACCTCAACAGAGGTTGAAGTTGTGACCAATGGGTTAGGATGATCCTAAGAACCCTTGGGGAGCAAAGGAGATGTGTTAGGGTGGATTTACCCTAGGGCCCAGGTACAAACCCAAAGTGAGGACTTTTGGGGGTTTGTGAAGGACATAGGGGCAAATGCTCTTGTATGGCCTTGATATTTGGTGGAGAGGTGGTTAATGAATATTTAACCCTCTGGTTATAATCTTAGAGAATTTTAAGGTAGCTAGATACCTCAAATCCTAAACCCTAGTTTTAGGGTAGAAGGGCCTTTAGGGTCAAAACAGTAATTTAACTCATCTAAAAGCCATGAAACTTGGGTAGTGTACTTCTTGGGTTTAGGGAAGTCTTGGGAAGTAATATTGAGAGCCTTGGAATTCAATACATGATAGTTCCTTCATAACTCACAAAAATAGGTTTTTGGGTATTTTAATTAATTTGATTTCTCTGGTTGATTAATGGATATGAAATTTTGGCAGAGAGCTTTTTAGATTCTTATACATATGCTTGAATTTTTCTGGAATTATTAACTGATTATTTTAAGTACTTCATTCACAAGCCATTGATTTTCTAAAGATAGTCAAATAATTATTATGGGTTGTTCCCTCACTGAAATCTGGTGTAACTTAGGCAAATGAGTTTTTATGACCTCTTACATCTCTGGTAATTATTGTAGAATTTTTGGATCTATAATCATAGGGGTTGATTCACAAGGCTTGCAATTTGTAGAATTTATAAATGATTTTTAAATAATATTTTTAGGCCTTGTAAAATTATAATTTTTGGTCAGTAAACATTTATGGACATTGTAGAGCCCTGGTAATTTTCTTATAACTTTATGATGAATGAAAGTAGTACCTCATGCTCAAAATCACACATGGCTTTGATTTCTGGATAATTAAATAAATATTAAATTATTTAGGAAAAATTTGGAAGTGCTGGATTTAAATTATAAAAGTCATGATAGGCCCTTAGTAATTATCTTAGGGTGTTTGGATGAGAAATTGATGCACTTCCTATCATACTTGTTGTTAGCTCAAGTTGGTCTGCATATAGTGAAATCATAGAAATTGAAATACCATGGTCATAGGGCGACAAATCATGTGTAAATGCCGTGGCAAGATGATTCGGAGGTTATCAATGAAATTGGGTATGGGATAGTGGTTAGGTTAACTAAGGATGGGTGGAGCTCGGGTTCGACGGAACATCGTCTTTCCTGGGAGCGGGTGAAGGAGTTAAAATACATTAGGGTTAGAACCAGAGTAACATTAAGGGTTTGGGTACGGGGTATTAACCAACAATAATAAGTGCCTTGCGAAAGGGAACTTCGGGCCGTAATGCACCGTCTTGGTTCCTAGTGCCCCTTGAGAGCCCTTCACGGGGTATACCGGGGGCAGTCCTGGGCTAACGTAAACTGTAATAACAAACCGACAAGAGTAACTTAGTAACTAGGGCTGCACTTTTCACAACACTGTTGGCACAGGAAGGTTGATGAGAGCTTCGACTCGGTTGATTTGGAAACGGACGGGATGGTCCGGGGAGCTTCGGCTCGGTTGATTTGGAGACGGACGTTTTGGTCCGGGGAGCTTCGGCTCGGTGTTGTGTGCTTACGGTTTAACTTGCATGTGCATAAAAATAGGAAAGTTAAGGTGGTGGGTCCTTCGATATCGGGGAGTTCGATTGCACCGACACCGATATCGTTGACTCGGCGGGGTGATTAGCACACCGCCAACAGAAGTCCGGTGCGCCAGCCGGCAAGAGTACGCAGGCGTCCGCTTTGTGCACCAAGCGTTGAGGCGTACGATAGGTCAGACCAGTGTGCTTTACTGGTTTTGGAGGTGGGCGAGGCCCAACCCACCGCTTCCGTTTGCCACTACGGAGGTATCCTGGGAGGTAACGGCTCCGAAAGGGGGAACTAAAGGTCTGTGTGCACAGAGTCGGGTGTGTGAGTTGCACTGCATGACATAACATACCCACCATATAGTTGCATATCATATCGTTCATAACAACCATGACACCTAAAGTATAAGTGGAATGGGACGCTTATACTTTAGGATTTGCAAAACGACCCCTTGGTCTATAAGCTTGTGTGGGCAAGTTTATAAATCAAGGTTAATTTCAATATATATATATGCTGCTGTTTGATAACCGACACCCCAACGTATAAGTGGTATGGGACACTTTATACGATGGGAGCCTTGCAAAAGATCCCTTGGCTTATGTGTACTCACATAAGTGAAGGTTTAATTTCTTACTTACTTCCTTTCTGTTATACCTATTACAACACTTATAATGCTCCCCAGTCATAACTTGCTAGTTAGGTCCACCGTCATCTGCTTTTGACTAATCTCCACCTTCATGTCCTTCCCTTTCTTCCTCTCCGCCCGGTGCCTTAGAGCGTGGGGGAAGGGGTGGGGGATGATAGGACTTAGTCTTTTAGACTAACGGTTTTCGAACCATATCATTTTAGGGGATCGTGGAGCCCAGCATGGAGGAGCAGCCCCAGAGATCGGTGCGCCTAGAGGTGGGGCAGTCTAGCTCCGGAGTTCACACCGCCGGGACCGTGAGTCTCAATCCTTGAGTAGTTTCTGATTTCGCTTCCGCATGAGAGACTTGTAGTGAGGACATTTTGTACCGGGCATAAGCCCGTAATTATATTACTTTGATGTTTCTGTGGACACTCCCTTCGTGGAGTTTTATTATATATGTATGTGATTTTTATTATTGTGGACTGCATTGCTTTTACTTCAATAAATGTGCTACTTTCTGTGATCGAATTTGGCCGGCAGAATCGGCGCCTTGTGGTGATGACCTTTCGGGACGTGAAGGAGTCACCGCAAAGCGGCGGTTCTGGGCCTAAGACCCCGGTGGAAAAAAAAAAAAGGGGGTCTTACAAGTGGTATCAGAGCAAACATCGATCAGAAGGAAGTGGCAGTCCACAAACCCTCGGTCACCCCCGCTCGAGTTTAGTTTGGGGACAAACTAAGCAGCGGAAGCAGTGGTGTGCCCATATGGGGATCACATATAATTTGTCCACCTTTATGTAGTATTTGAACGTTTTCTCAGCGTGTGTTTTTGTTACGCAGCCTCCAGCACGGACTACGCCTCAGGGTGGAGTTCCACAGGCTCAGGATGTTGCACCACCCCCACCGGCCCCCACTCCTTTCCTTCAGTCAGATATGGGACAGACCCTGACTGCCATTCTGGAGGCCTTCAGGGCCCAGCAGGTTCCGGTCCCGCAGCCCAATCTGGGGGCCAACTGGCTCAGCATCTTTCGAGGACTGTCTCCCCCGTCCTATTTGGGGACAGAGTCGGCTGTTCGGACGGAGGAATGGCTAGATATCATGTACGAGATGCTGACCGAGATTCGGTGTCCATGGGAGGAGAGGGTGGCTCTGGTTGTCTCCTACTTGGAGTCCCATGCGAAGAGGTGGTGGAAGACGCTGTTGGACACGACTTTTGCTGATAGGGAGGTTGCGGAGGTCACTTGGGAGGAGTTCAGGGCCGCACTGCTGGAGCATTTCGTTCCGCAGTCGGCTAGGGATGATTTGGAGGAGCGGTTCTTGCAGTTGAAGCAGGGTACTCGGACCGTGGTGGAGTACCATCGAGAGTTTGACCACCTGGCTCGATACGCAGATTCCTACCAGCTGTACGAGGCAGGGTATATCAGGAGGTTCTACAAGGGCCTGCGGGAGGACCTGAGGGAGGCCCTCTTGTTTGTATCTGACGGGCCCATCTCCCGGATTTTGGAGATGGCCAAAAGGATCGAGGCAGATTGGCACACCACCCGGGGCCGGAAGCGGCCAGCAGAGGATCAGGGACGGAGAGGTAGGAATGACCAGCGGCGAGGTGCTGTACCAGAGGGGAGAAGGACAGAGGACCAGCCTCGTCAGGACGTGAGGCCGGAGCCGAGGGAACAGGTGGTATTGGCCCCTCCACCTCTTCGGATGCAGGAGATGCCGAGACCCGGGGGAATGGCGTATCCCCCAGAATGCTTCCTTTGCCATCAGATTGGGCACATACGGAGGAACTGCCCCATGAGGGGGGCACCACCTCCAGCACATCAGGGCGGCCCACCAGCTCAGTATTACGGAGGCCGAGGGCGCGGCCGCGGTCGAGGATACCAGGGGGAAGATCGTAGACAGGGGAGAGAGCAGGTATATGCCTTGGACCTTGCACAGCCGCGGAATCCGGAGCAGGTCATCGCAGGTATGCCGAAATGTTTTCTTTGTTTTCACAGAATTTCCCCTTTAAGTTGTTAAACTTAGAACCACACTAGATAGATTAACTAGGAAAGAAAACTCTTTATAGAACCCTGAGATATTTAATCACCCCAGGTATAGTCTTCGTCAGTGGCAAGCCTGCCCGCACGCTGTTCGATACTGGAGCTACTCACTCCTTTGTGTCGGAGTCGTTCGTAGAAGGACTGGAAGGTGTGGAGCGGTTCACAGGCTCGAGGATGAGGGTGCGACTACCGGATGGATCAGAGCTCCTTACCACGGATCACTGCAATATGGAGGCAGAGATTGGTGGAAAAGCGTTCGAGGCTCCAGCGACGATTTTGAAGCTGACAGACTACGATCTGATCTTGGGCATGGTATGGCTGCATTGGAACTATGCCCAGATTGACTGCCAGGCAAAGAGGATCACCGTGAGGCACGGGGACTCTTTCATTACCATCGAAGGTATAAGACCTGTCTCTCGTATACTCTTATCTTCGGTACAGGCCGTTAAGGCCCATCTGCAGGGAGAGGAGGTCTATCAGATTCTTTTTGAGATGGCGGAAGTCAAGGAGTCGGTGACAGACATTCCGGTGGTGCGAGAGTTCGCAGACATCTTCCCGGAGAAACTGCCAGGACTACCTCCACACCGAGAGCAAGATTTTCAGATACAGCTTGTGCCGGGAGCCAAGCCGGCGTCTAGGGCCCCTTATCGGATGGCCCCAAAGGAGTTGGCAGAGTTTCGGACCCAGTTGCAGGAATTAGTGGAGGCAGGTTTTGTTAGACCGAGTTCCTCGCCATGGGGAGCACCGGTCCTGTTCGTGAAGAAGAAGGATGGGACACTCCGCCTGTGCATCGATTATCGAGCACTAAACAGGCTGACCGTCCGGAATACCTATCCGCTCCCACGGATAGACGAATTATTCGACCAGTTGGAGGGGGCCCATTATTTCTCGAAGCTGGATTTGAGATCAGGATACTACCAGCTGCGGATCCAGGAGGAGGACATTCCGAAGACGGCCTTTAGCAGTAGATATGGCCTGTATGAGTTTACCGTGATGCCCTTTGGGCTCACGAATGCTCCGTCGGCGTTCATGAGTCTCATGAACCGGGTTTTCGAAGCCTACTTGGATGTGTTCGTCATAGTATTCATAGACGACATCCTGATCTATTCTAGGACGGAGGAGGAGCACACTCGACATCTGGCACTGACCTTGGAGAGGTTGCGGGAGCATCGCCTTTATGCAAAATTCAGCAAGTGTCAGTTCTGGTTGAAGGAGGTGGCCTTCCTAGGTCACATCATCAGCGGAGCCGGGCTAGCGGTAGATCCAGCGAAGATTCGGGCAGTTCGAGATTGGCCGCAGTTGAAAACGGCCACCGATGTACGCAGTTTCTTGGGACTTGCCGGTTACTACCGGAAGTTCGTAGAGGGGTTCTCTCGGATTGCCCTCCCCCTCACATCGTTGACAAAGAAGGAGGCACCTTTTGTTTGGACCCCGCAGTGCCAGGCGGCTTTCCAGGAGCTGAAGGACCGACTCGTCTCGGCCCCCATTCTGGCCCTTCCATCGGGGAAGGAAGGATTTCAGGTGTATACCGACGCATCATACCAGGGAATGGGGGCAGTGCTGATGCAGAACGGACATGTCATAGCATATGCCTCCCGCCAGCTGAAGACCCACGAGAGGAACTACCCGGTGCACGACCTCGAGATGGGAGCGGTCGTTTTTGCTCTAAAGGTCTGGCGTCATTACCTTTATGGAGTCCACTGCGATATCTTCTCCGATCACAAGAACCTGAAATACGTGGACACGCAGAAGGAGTTGAATATCAGGCAGAGGCGCTGGGTGGAGTTCTTAGCAGATTATCAGTATGAGATGCACTACCACCCAGGGAAGGCAAACGTGGTGGCCGACGCGCTGAGTCGGAGAGCGGCCACTTCCGAAGCTGGGCCCCAGGTGATGTCTATGGAGCTAGTCCAGTCATTCAGAGATATGCAGATATCCCTAGTGTCCGAGGATGACCCAGATCTGTATAGGGAGTATCTGGCATCGATAGTGGCCATAGACGATATTCGGGATCGCATTCGGGACGGACAGAGGGCAGATGTGTGGGCAGAGCCGATGTTCCGAGCCTTGGAGGAAGGTTCGACAGGAGATTATTCCCTGAGGGATGGTTTGCTCCACTTCAGAGGCAGAGTATATATACCCGCAGGAGGCCAGATCCGAGAAGACATTTTGACGGAGGCGCATTGCAGCCGGTACTCCGTACACCCGGGGATCACAAAGATGACCGCTGATTTGAAGAGGACGATGTTTTGGCCGGGCATGAAGAAGGACATTACGTACTTCGTGACCCATTGCGAGGCGTGTCAGTTGGTGAAGGCGGAGTGCAGGAACCCCGCAGGACTGTTGCAGCCACTCCCGGTGCCGGAGTGGAAGTTCGACGACATAGCGATGGATTTTATACATGGTCTTCCCCGGTCTCGGACAGGGAACGACTCGATTTGGGTGATTGTCGATCGGCTGACGAAGGTGGCCCGCTTTGTGCCGATCAGGAAGGATGACTCGGTGGGAGTGCTGGTACGGAAGTTTGTGGAGCAGTATGTCCGATATCATGGCGTGCCCCGGACGATAGTGTCGGACCGCGATGGACGATTTACATCCAGGGAGTGGCGGTCAGTGCAGGCATATTTGGGCACCCGGTTGGCTTTTAGCACGGCCTTCCACCCTCAGACGGACGGGCAGACCGAGCGCACCAATAGGACCCTGGAGGACTTACTACGGCTGTGTATACTAGACCGAGGGGAGCCGTGGGAGAAGATGTTACCCTTGGTCGAGTTCTCCTACAATAATAGCTACCAGTCCAGCATCAGGATGGCGCCTTATGAGGCCTTATATGGAAGGAGATGTAGGACCCCGCTTTCTTGGGTACAGGACGAGGATCCGAAGCTGCTGGGATCGGATTTCGTTGAAGACACCGAGGCTCAGGTGAGGCTGATCAGAGAAAGGATGCTGGAGGCGCAGAGCAGACAAGCAAAATACTATGACGCTCGGCATCGTCAGGTGGAGTTCCGGGTAGGAGATCGAGTGTTCTTGAAGATCCGGCCCATGCACGGAGTCTCACGGGTGCGCGGTCGGAGGAAGAAACTCAGCCCTAGGTATATGGGCCCTTACCGGATCCTGGAGCGGATCGGACCCTTAGCCTACAGGCTAGAATTGCCACCAGAGCTGGCTGCTCTACACGACGTCTTCCACATCTCTTCGCTGAGAAGGGCTCTACTACGCCCGGAGCAGCGAATTTTGACCGCAGAAGGGCCGGTAGCTTCAGACCGATCTGTTCACTTGGAGCCGGTTCGGATCGATGACAAAGGAGTGCGGATCTTGCGCCGTAAGAAGATTCCCTTAGTCAAGGTTCTGTGGAGAAATCACGGTCAGGAGGAGCACACCTGGGAACCTCAGGACCTGATGCAGGAGAGATACCCGGAGCTGTTTAGTCAGGTAATCCTCGCAACTCCTCAAGTAATTTAAAGTTTTCCTTCCTATTTACAATTATTCGTAGAATAATCTAAGAAGGTATAGGCTAAACTTTTTGTTTATTGGGGACTAGCCCGTAAATGTTGATATCGTAGGCACCGCAAACCATATGGGATGTTACAAGCTTAACTTATGCCGGTAGTGATCTCCCGTAGACTTAACCTTAATTTCGGGGACGAAATTTTTGTTTTGTTTATTGGGATTTGTAACATCCCATTTCCAATTAGGCCCCCCCTAAGAATAACTTTGGGCTTGCCTGGGCCATGGCAAGACCATAGGGAACCAAATAGACCAAATGGGCTTAGGAGTCTAGTAGAGACTCATTTTGGGCTGCAAATAGCAAGTTTCCAAAACACTGAGTTTGGGTGACCTAGTGGGTTCAAACTGACTCTAGGGCATTTCTAGACCCAATGTGGGGCCAATGAGTCACCATAGACTCAATGGGGTCAATACTAGTGGCCAAATTAACCCAAGCCAACCCTAACCCTAAAATGGTCAAAGTGCCCTTCCTAAGGGCCATGTGACCTCCAGGGGGGCCAACTCAACTCCAACTAACCCTACCTAGGCCTTAGGGAAGTCCAATGGGTCACTAAAGACCCATTGATGTGGACCCAAAGAGTCAAAATGACCAAGTCAACATTTAACCCAAGTCAAGTCAACTTAGTCCATTTGGGTTAACCCAAGTTCAAGCCACCCTCCCTCTTGGGCTAAGCCTGATGACAAGAATAATGTGAGGTATTAGGGCTGCCAATAACCTAGTTCCTTGACCAGTCAACTAGGTGACTAGGAGAGAGAAAGAGAAGCCTAAATTTGAGAAATAATAGAGGAGAGAGAAAGAGTAAAGGATCATTCATGGTGGGTCCCTCTCTTATATTTCATTTGAAGTATCATAATTTGTAGTGGGCTGCCAATAGAATAAAAAGGAAGACATTACATGGGGGCTTCATTTGGAGGAAGAGAGAGAGAAAGAGAGAGAGAAGAAAAATAGGAGAGAGAAAATAATAGGTTCATGGAGAAGATGAGCCTCCCTTTCCCTTGTGAGTTCATGTAAAATTAAATGGCCTTAGTGGGCTGCCATTAGAGGGGTGAGATGAGGAGTTTTCAGTTTGGGGGTGACTAGGAGAGAGAGAGGAAGAGAGAGAAAGGAAATAATGGTGGGAGGAGAGAGAAATAATGAAAGAGAAGTTGAAGGGGGTGGGGCTCGGCCAAGAGAGGCTGAAAGCATGCCTTTATGGCTGCATTCAACTCCTCTAGAGAAGAGGAGTAGATGCAGCCGTTTCCCAGCCTTCAAGAGGGCTGTTTCACCCCCCCTCCACCTTGGCCGAACCCCCCCATTTATGGCCATTAATGGCTTTCTTCATAACAGCCATGACCCTCCCCCTCCCCTCTCTACCTTTTTAAACCCCCATTAGTGAGCCAAGGAGAGGCTTTCGAATCCCTAACAGAAGAGCAAGTGGTGGCCGGAGCTTGAGAAGAAGGAAAACGCCGCCGCCGCCGTCGCCATGGCCCCTCGCCGATCTACACGTCGCATGGCCGCCGGGAAGGTCCTCCCTCACCTCTTCCTCTATGTTTAGATCCTAGGAATCATTAGGATGAAGTTTCATGCTCAAACAAATCGGTTTTGAGTTTTTAAAAATCTGAAAATTGCCATTTTTCATGGATTTTGGAGCTCTCGGGTAGGGCGGCGCCGCCACCTCCGGCCGCCCTAGCTCCGGCCAGTGATAGCCCCCACCACCGGGAACATTTAGGGTGAGTTTCCCGGTGGTGGCGCCGCCTCAGGCCGCCGGGAACAACCCCGAAAAAGGGGCCTGCACGGGCTGTTTTTAGGGTTAATCGGAGAAGAAGCACAGCCACCGTTGGATCGCTCATCAAGATTCGTGCACCCTAGGATTTAAATTAATAGTTTATTTTATGCAATTTTCTGTCTTTTCTTAAACAGTTTTACTGTAACCCGATTTTAGGCCCCTTAAGTGCTCCTAATGAAAAAGTTTAAAACATAAAAGTTGTAGGTCTTTAAAAGACCTACAATTTGATATGCAGTGGGGAAAATTTGAAGAAAAATACAGCCCTGTAGAGCCTTTTGAATAAGGGTGTGTCCTAATCTTTAGGGCAGAACCTTGTAAAATTATTTTAGGTCCTTTAGATGCATAATCAACAAATATGGCCAACATAAAAGTTGTAGGTATTTTGAATACCTACAATTTGATATGTGGTGGGAAAAATTTGGATGAGTGGTCTGTCCTATAGAGTCTTTTTAGTGAGGGCTATGCCCTACAAGTTAGGGCAGATCACTGTAGGAGAAATTTAGGGCACCCCTAGGGATTTTCAGGGGGTGTGACCTTCAGAGAAGTTGTAGGTATTTTGAATACCTACAGTTTGATATGTGATGGGTAAAATGTGGATGAGTGGTCTGCCCTGTAGAGTCATTTTAGTGAGGGCTATACCCTACAAGTTAGGGCAGATCACTGTAGGAGAATTTTAGGGCACCCCTAGGGACTTTCAGGGGATGTAACCAGCAGATAAGTTGTAGGTATTTCAAATACCTACAGTTTGATATGTAATGGAAAAATATAGGACAAGCCTACAGACCTGTAGGGCCATTTTCCTAGGGTAGGTCCTATATGTAGGGCAGATTTTAAGATGGATCCCCACACTTAACCCTTGGCCCAAATCCTCTGAATTTTGGACAGGGGCTTAATATAACCTAAACCTAGCTCCTATAAAGATTGGAGGCCATTTGGAATAGGGTAGCTTAGGGTTTTGCCCTAAACCTAGGAAAGCTAGGGTTAGAACATTGAAGGGGCAAATGACCTCCATACCCTCCCAATTTTTGGTGAGGAGTCCCTGGTATATACATCTAGGTCTGGTTCAAATTTCAACTCATTTGGTTGAGTTTTGACTAGGAAACCACTAAGCCCTAATTTGGACCTAGGGAAGGGTAATATGGGAAAAAAGGGGACTTGTGGCAATTTGGTGGTCAACTCACCTCAACAGAGGTTGAAGTTGTGACCAATGGGTTAGGATGATCCTAAGAACCCTTGGGGAGCAAAGGAGATGTGTTAGGGTGGATTTACCCTAGGGCCCAGGTACAAACCCAAAGTGAGGACTTTTGGGGGTTTGTGAAGGACATAGGGGCAAATGCTCTTGTATGGCCTTGATATTTGGTGGAGAGGTGGTTAATGAATATTTAACCCTCTGGTTATAATCTTAGAGAATTTTAAGGTAGCTAGATACCTCAAATCCTAAACCCTAGTTTTAGGGTAGAAGGGCCTTTAGGGTCAAAACAGTAATTTAACTCATCTAAAAGCCATGAAACTTGGGTAGTGTACTTCTTGGGTTTAGGGAAGTCTTGGGAAGTAATATTGAGAGCCTTGGAATTCAATACATGATAGTTCCTTCATAACTCACAAAAATAGGTTTTGGGTATTTTAATTAATTTGATTTCTCTGGTTGATTAATGGATATGAAATTTTGGCAGAGAGCTTTTTAGATTCTTATACATATGCTTGAATTTTTCTGGAATTATTAACTGATTATTTTAAGTACTTCATTCACAAGCCATTGATTTTCTAAAGATAGTCAAATAATTATTATGGGTTGTTCCCTCACTGAAATCTGGTGTAACTTAGGCAAATGAGTTTTTATGACCTCTTACATCTCTGGTAATTATTGTAGAATTTTTGGATCTATAATCATAGGGGTTGATTCACAAGGCTTGCAATTTGTAGAATTTATAAATGATTTTTAAATAATATTTTTAGGCCTTGTAAAATTATAATTTTTGGTCAGTAAACATTTATGGACATTGTAGAGCCCTGGTAATTTTCTTATAACTTTATGATGAATGAAAGTAGTACCTCATGCTCAAAATCACACATGGCTTTGATTTCTGGATAATTAAATAAATATTAAATTATTTAGGAAAAATTTGGAAGTGCTGGATTTAAATTATAAAAGTCATGATAGGCCCTTAGTAATTATCTTAGGGTGTTTGGATGAGAAATTGATGCACTTCCTATCATACTTGTTGTTAGCTCAAGTTGGTCTGCATATAGTGAAATCATAGAAATTGAAATACCATGGTCATAGGGCGACAAATCATGTGTAAATGCCGTGGCAAGATGATTCGGAGGTTATCAATGAAATTGGGTATGGGATAGTGGTTAGGTTAACTAAGGATGGGTGGAGCTCGGGTTCGACGGAACATCGTCTTTCCTGGGAGCGGGTGAAGGAGTTAAAATACATTAGGGTTAGAACCAGAGTAACATTAAGGGTTTGGGTACGGGGTATTAACCAACAATAATAAGTGCCTTGCGAAAGGGAACTTCGGGCCGTAATGCACCGTCTTGGTTCCTAGTGCCCCTTGAGAGCCCTTCACGGGGTATACCGGGGGCAGTCCTGGGCTAACGTAAACTGTAATAACAAACCGACAAGAGTAACTTAGTAACTAGGGCTGCACTTTTCACAACACTGTTGGCACAGGAAGGTTGATGAGAGCTTCGACTCGGTTGATTTGGAAACGGACGGGATGGTCCGGGGAGCTTCGGCTCGGTTGATTTGGAGACGGACGTTTTGGTCCGGGGAGCTTCGGCTCGGTGTTGTGTGCTTACGGTTTAACTTGCATGTGCATAAAAATAGGAAAGTTAAGGTGGTGGGTCCTTCGATATCGGGGAGTTCGATTGCACCGACACCGATATCGTTGACTCGGCGGGGTGATTAGCACACCGCCAACAGAAGTCCGGTGCGCCAGCCGGCAAGAGTACGCAGGCGTCCGCTTTGTGCACCAAGCGTTGAGGCGTACGATAGGTCAGACCAGTGTGCTTTACTGGTTTTGGAGGTGGGCGAGGCCCAACCCACCGCTTCCGTTTGCCACTACGGAGGTATCCTGGGAGGTAACGGCTCCGAAAGGGGGAACTAAAGGTCTGTGTGCACAGAGTCGGGTGTGTGAGTTGCACTGCATGACATAACATACCCACCATATAGTTGCATATCATATCGTTCATAACAACCATGACACCTAAAGTATAAGTGGAATGGGACGCTTATACTTTAGGATTTGCAAAACGACCCCTTGGTCTATAAGCTTGTGTGGGCAAGTTTATAAATCAAGGTTAATTTCAATATATATATATGCTGCTGTTTGATAACCGACACCCCAACGTATAAGTGGTATGGGACACTTTATACGATGGGAGCCTTGCAAAAGATCCCTTGGCTTATGTGTACTCACATAAGTGAAGGTTTAATTTCTTACTTACTTCCTTTCTGTTATACCTATTACAACACTTATAATGCTCCCCAGTCATAACTTGCTAGTTAGGTCCACCGTCATCTGCTTTTGACTAATCTCCACCTTCATGTCCTTCCCTTTCTTCCTCTCCGCCCGGTGCCTTAGAGCGTGGGGGAAGGGGTGGGGGATGATAGGACTTAGTCTTTTAGACTAACGGTTTTCGAACCATATCATTTTAGGGGATCGTGGAGCCCAGCATGGAGGAGCAGCCCCAGAGATCGGTGCGCCTAGAGGTGGGGCAGTCTAGCTCCGGAGTTCACACCGCCGGGACCGTGAGTCTCAATCCTTGAGTAGTTTCTGATTTCGCTTCCGCATGAGAGACTTGTAGTGAGGACATTTTGTACCGGGCATAAGCCCGTAATTATATTACTTTGATGTTTCTGTGGACACTCCCTTCGTGGAGTTTTATTATATATGTATGTGATTTTTATTATTGTGGACTGCATTGCTTTTACTTCAATAAATGTGCTACTTTCTGTGATCGAATTTGGCCGGCAGAATCGGCGCCTTGTGGTGATGACCTTTCGGGACGTGAAGGAGTCACCGCAAAGCGGCGGTTCTGGGCCTAAGACCCCGGTGGAAAAAAAAAAAAAGGGGGTCTTACATCCCCCGCTCTTGTAAGCACCTCCATCTCCACCACTTCTTCGGCCGGCTCCAGCCCCGACCGCTCCCAACTTACCCTTGCCTCTTCCTGCTCAAACTCGAGCTCCTCTCCCCCAACCTCATCAACTTTCGTCGCCTCCTCCAGGCTCTCCTCCTGTCTCTGCTCTTCTTCATCCGTCACTCTTCTCGCCTCTTCTAGGCCAATCTCCTCCACTTCCGCCATCTCCTCAACAACCTCCATCGCCTCTCCCAGGCTTATCTCCCCTTCCTCAACTCCTTCCTGCTCAACCATCTCCTTCTCCAACTCCTCTGCCTCCGCCATCCACGACACGGTGTTAACCGCCGTCACATAGCACTGCCTTGCCATCTTCGGATCCCCCCTGATCCTATCCTGCACCCCTCCATTGTTGAACTTGAGGCATTGGTGGTATGAGGAGGGCACGCAGCGAAAGGCGCTGATGAGGGGACGTCCAAAGATGACATTGTAACTACTCGGGGCGTCTACGATCACGAACTGACAGTTCCGTGAGACGCCCCCAAGCCTCACATGCAGGCCCACTCCCCCTTCCACTTCTTTCCTTTCTCCGGAGAAACCAAAGAGCGGTCCATCAGAAGCCATGACCCTTTTTCCTTCCACTCTCATCTCGTCGAAGGCCTTCTTGAAGATCACGTTCACCGAGCTCCCGTTATCCACCAGTATCCGGGAGACGGTGTAGTTTTCTACCGCTGTCTGGATCACAAGCACGTCGCAGAACGGATCCTCGTAGTCTGGCATATCCGCGGATGAGAAGGTGATCTTCTCCTCTGGGGGGGAGCCAGGGAGGTTGAGGCGACCCCTCGGCGGAACATGGTTTGAAGGCTCCCCTTGCAGGTTGCCTCGATCCCCACTCCCCCATGGATCACTCCGATCCTTCCTCGGGTCCCCACGTCAACCCTGTCTTCACACCTGTCCTCAGCCTCTTCTCGCTGCACTTCAACGATCCTTACAGGCGGATCTTGCCTCCCGGCCCCTCTGGCCCCTCTTATCTCCAGAAACTCTGGGCAGGTGGCTGTTGCGTGACCTTCCTCCTGGTGGAAGTCACAATAGGGCAACGCCACCCTGCCCCCTCTTCCTTCTCCTCCTCCCCTTCTTCCGGCTCCCCGAATTCTTCCTCCTCTTCCTCTTCCCACCTCCATGGCCTCCTGCGGCGGCGGGAAATGACCCCTTGGTCCTTGTCGCCATCCTCCCTGCTCCAGCCTTCTTTGCTCCCGGAAGTTATCTCTTCCCTGAAGTCCTCCCTGGCCCTGGGGGGCGACCCTCTTGAGGCCTCCAACCCAGTCGGTTGTTCGGCTCCCTGGCCCCCCCCCCCCCCCACATGTTGCTGTCCCTGCCCTCGGGGCTCTTCTCTTCTCCTATCTTCCCTCGGCTCCCTCTGCTCTCTCTGCCTTCCCACTACCGGCTCCTTCACATCATCCTCGGCCAACCTGGCCAGCTTCCTCACAAACGCAGGGTTTGCCCTCTCAAAGTCTATCTCCTTCGCCGCCCTCTCCATGAGCTCCTCAAAAGAGAGAGGGGGCACCCTCTTCAACTCCATGCTGAAAAACCCTGGTCTCAGCCCCAGGGTGAAGGCAAGCATCAGCGCATACCCTGGGACCTCCTGGACCAAGAGAACCTCCTCTTGGAAACGGTCCACATAGTGACCCAGCGTCTCCTCCGGCTTCTGCCTCACTGCGAACAGGCACTCAGCCTCCTTCTTCCTTTTCTTCGAAGTTGAGAACCTCAACAGAAAACCCCTGCGCAGATCCTCAAAGCTGTAGATGGAACTCGCCGGCAACTGGTGGAACTAGTCCCTGGCCTTCTCTTTCAGAGTGATGGCAAAAAGCCTACACTTGAAGGCATCCGACATTTGTCTGATGGACACCACGTCCTCAAACCACTGCACGTGCTGAACCGGGTCATCCTTCCCGGTGTAGTAGGTCATGTCCGGCTCCCGAAACCCCTCCGGCACTGGAGCCGAGACAATGAGCTCACTAAAGGGGGTCTCGCCTCCCGCCTGGCGAGAAGGCCCGTATCGCGACCTCGGTTGGCTGGACCGATCCGCGAGACCATGCCCGGGGAAGAGTTCCCGCACCGTCGCCTCCTTCTCGCCCAGATCCGCCGGAAGCTCCTTCTCGGGACGCTGGCCTGGGAAAAGCTCCCGCGCGGCTACATCCCTCTCGCCTGCCTCCACCGGGACCTCCTTCCCGGGGCGCTGCCCTGGAGCGTTCTCGCCTAACAGCGGAACCACCTCCACCGGAACCTGCGGCATCTCCCACTCATTCCTTGCTGAGAAGGCCAAGCTGATCGTCTGCATGACCTCTCGCCTGAAGTCCTCGAACATCTTCTTCGTCGCATCGTCCACCCGGGTGGGGGATCCTCCTGCACCTGATCCTTCACCTTCGCCTCCTGTCATAGGACTTAACTCGAGATTTTCTTACACCGACTGCTTCCACGCTCACCGCACCAGAATTGTTGAAGCCAAAAATGACCTCAACGAATGTTCACGAACCAAAGTGCTGCCGACGCCTACTTCTCTCAAATCTCGACCCCTGACTGGCTGCTAAGGTCCTAAAACAGACCCAAAGCCTCAGTTGGGAGGTCCCTCCACACACCCGGAAGATCTCTGAGAGCTTCCCCTCCAAAGCCAAATGCTGGGCTGGGAGCTCCTCAGAAGGCACTAGAGTTGGAGAGTAATGAAAGCCTGCCTTCCAAAGAGCCCCTATGGGTCTTTTTATAGTCTTCCTTTGACCAGAAAATACTGAAATACCCCTGAAGGGTCTGCCAATAGCCAAATCCCGCTGTCATCCCAAGGGCATTTGGGTAATTTTGCCTCGGGATAATAATAAAATAATCTCCTCTGGACTCCGGGTCCCACCCCGTGGGCCCACTTGGCGAGACCCCGGCCTAGAAGGCTCTCGCTGGGTCCCCTCTAGGCCTGCCTTGGCGAGAGCTCCTGCCAGGAAGGTTCTCGCGCTAGGTGGTCATGATGCCATTGCGAATGAAGGCTCACCTAAGGCCTTCTCGCCTGCCCTGGGCGGGAGCTTTCCCTAAGGAGGGAGCTTCCGCAGTCAAGCCACCCGCTCTGGTCGGTCGACAATCCCTCCTGCCAGGAGCTCGACTATCTGCGCTCGACTATCTGCCCTGGTTTCCCCAGCTTTTGCCTGCCCTTGGCGGGATCTCCTTCAGGGCGGAAGCTCCTCTGGCTTTGGACCCAAAGCCTGTCGTGGCGCGAACGATATCGCCCACCGCCAGGCGGGAGCCTTTAAGGACGAGAACTCCACCAGTATCCCTTAGGGTTAACTCAAGGCTAGCCTGAGGCTAGCCCAATCCCTCAGTGAAGTCTCCGGGTCCCACCCAGCGAATATGGGGTTGTACAATGGCATTGAGTTAGCTCCGCTCACTCAACGCCATCCAGCCTACTCAAGGTGGCATTGAGTGCAGTCTATGCACTCAACGCCGTCTAGCTTATTGCATTGAGTGAGGTAAGCTCACTCAACGCCATCCAAACTACGACGTTGAGTAAGCTCAGCTCAATGAACGCCATTCCAGGACTCAGCAGACGGCATTAAGTGCAGTCCGTGCACTCAACGCTGTCTAGTTTATGGCATTGAGTGAGCTAAGCTCACTCAACGCCATCCAGTCTACGGCGTTGAGTGAGCTCAGCTCACTCAACGCCATCTAGACAACACCAGATGGCATTGAGTGCAGTCAGTGCACTCAACGCCATTCAGCTTATGGCGTTGAGTGAGCTAAGCTCACTCAACGCCATCCAGACTACGGCGTTGAGTGAGCTCAGCTCACTCAACGCCATTCCAAGGTCACGGGCATGACGGATCGGTCACGGGCGTGCCAGGCCCATGTTGAGATTTTTGAGCTCGCCGATCTTTTTTCTAGGTCGACGATCGTCGAAGGGGTCACGCCCTAGGTCACGGGCGTGACGGGTCGGTCACAGGCGTGACGAACCCGTGACTCAAACTCTTGGTCGATAAACTTCAATTCTTGGGTTTCCTAGAGTTCTGTTATGACAAAACCACTTCTAGGGTCTAGTTGGAAATGAGATGTTACATGGGAGACCCTTGTGGTGTCATGCATTGAGCAAACTCAGCACCAGATGGTGTTGTGTCAATGGAGATGGTGATGAACTGTTTGTTGAATGAGGAGCTGAGAAGGAAGGATTCTGGAACTCCTACATCAGATGCTCTACTCATAAAGGTTATAAGTCGACATCAGGTGAAGAAGGAGGGGAAACGAAGGGGCAACTCTAGAAGCAAGTCCAGGCCCAAGTACAAGAAGGAGTTCGAATGATACTACTGGAAGATGAAGGGTAACATCAAGAAGGATTGTTTCAAGTGGAAGCGAGATCAGAAGGGGAAATAAGGAGAGTCTAGTGGCAACACGGGAGAGGCCTCAATTGTAGAGGTGGAGACCTAGTGTTTGCACTGTAGCGAGTCTGCATGCCAGGAGCGTGTTGACACTGACTGGGTTGTGGATGGTGGTGCTTCTTATCATTGCACACCTCATAGGGATTACTTCTATTCTTATACTGCTGGAGACCTAGGTACTATCCGGATGGCAAATGTCGGTGTGTCCTAGATAGTGGGCAGTAGAGATATCCATCTGGAGACTGATCTGGAGTTGGTTATTCTCAAGGGTGTCAGGCACATTCCTGATTTGAGAATGAACCTTATCTCCATCGGGAGACTTGATGATGACAGCTATACCAGTATTGAAGGCAGAGGTGCCTGGAGGCTGATGAAGGGATCAATGGTAGTGGCCCGAGGCAAGAAATGTTGCGGTTTTTACCAAGAAAAGGCCAAGATCTGCACTCCTAGTGTGAATGCAGCTGATGAAAACTCCATGGAGTTATGTCACCATAGACTTGGTCATATGAGTGAGAAGAATCTCAAGATGCTTGTGAAGAACAATATTCTACCAGAGCTATCAGACAGTATTCTAGACATGTGCGTTAACTGCTTAGCTGGGAAGCAGAGACCGGTTCATTTGCTGATGCTGAACCAAAGAGGAAGGCAGAGCTGCTAAATCTGATACACACAGATGTGTGTGGTCCAATTGAACACATGTCTCAAGGGGGAGCAGCCTACTTTATCACCTTTATTGATGACCACTCTAGGAAGGTATGGGCTTACTTCTTTAAGCACAAGAGTGAGATTTTGACAAAGTTTGTCGAGTTCAGGGCAATGACTGAGAAGATGACCAGGAAGGTTATAAAACGAGTTAGATCTAACAACGGTGAAGAATTTATTGGACCGTTTGATGCCTACTGTAGGAAACACAGTATTGTTCATGAGAAGACTATTCCGAGGACACCGTAACAGAATGGGTTGGCGGAGAGGATGAACAAAACAATAATGGAGAAGGTCAAGTGTATGATTTCTCAGGCCGCAATTGGGAAGCAATTCTGGGCAGAGGCAGCTAGGACTGTTGTGCATCTGATCAATCTATCCCCCTTAGCACCGTTAGATGGAGATGTTCCTGAATGGGTGTGGTCTGGTAAGGAGGTGTCTTATGGATATGTATGTGTGTTCGGTTGTCGAGTATATGTTCATATCCCCAAGGAGGAGAGATTGAAGCACAACGTGAAGTCTCGTGAGTGCATCTTGTTTGGATACCCATCTGAGAAGTTTGGCTATAGACTCTGGGATCCAAAGCAAAAGAAGATCATCAGGAGTAGGGATGCGCGATCTTTGTTGAAGATCAAGTTGCTAGTCAGCAGGAGACTGAGAAGCCGCAGAGTCCACCTATTGTGGAAGTTCCTGACGGAGATTTTGGTGTTGATGGTGCTACTGAGGAGTCTATTGTAGAAGAAGCAGTTCAGATGCCAGATCAGGAGGTAATTCTGGATGAGGAGGGAGTTTTGCCCGTTAATATTCCACCTGTGGTGGAGGTGCCCCTCAGGAGATCTGAAAGACTGTGGAGAGGCAGTACTAAATATCCACCGCAGGATTATATTCTGTTGTCTGATGGTGGAGGGCCCGAGTCTTTGGTGGAGGCTCAAAAGGCTGATGACAGAGAGCAGTGGGCTGAAGCTATGGAGGAGGAGCTGACTTCTCTCCAGAAGAACGGGACCCATGACTTGGTACGGCTTCCTAAGGGGAAAAGAGTATTGATGAACAAATGTGTTTTCAAGTTGAAGATAGATGAAAATCTTTCCCGACCCAAGTATAAGGAGAGGTTGGTGGTCAAGGGCTTCAGTCAGAAGCAAGGCGTGGACTTTGATGAAATATTCTCACCTGTGGTGAAGATGTCTTATATCCGCCTGATTCTAGAGTTGGCTGCCTCTATGAATCTGGAAGTTGAGCAGATCGACGTGAAGATGGATTTTCTGCACGGTGATTTGGAGGAGGAGTTGTAAATGGAACAACCAGAAGGGTTCAGGGTTAAGGGTAAGGAGAATTTGGTGTGCCGAATCAAGAAGAGTCTTTATGGGTTGAAACAGGCACCCAGACAGTGGTATAAGAACTTTGACTCCTTCATGACCATGAACAAATTCTTAAGGACCAGAGCTGACCACTGTGCCTATGTGAAGAGAACGGAGGGGTCCTTCACTATACTTCTACTCTATGTCGACGACATGCTGATTGTCGGGGATGACAAGACCATCATTGTAGAGCTGAAGATGGAGCTCGGTAGGTCCTTTGAAATGAAGGACCTTGGACGGTAAAGAAGATCCTGGGTTTGAAGATTACCAGAGACAAGAGCGCAGGTAGGGCTGAGCATATTATTCGAAACTCAAAAGTCGCTCGAAAATCGTTCGAAAAATGAGCCGAATCGGAATCGGTTAAAATTGATTCGACTCAATTTGACTCGAAACTGATTTCGAACAAACCCTGAATCGCTCGAAATATGATTTGAATCAACTCGAAATAATTAAAAAAATTATGTATTTATTAATATATTCTTATTTTACGATTAAAAATAACAAAATTTAAACATAAATAAAAAGAATGAAGTCTTTAAGTGTTTCATTTGCTAAATTTATAGGTTGCCTAATTTAATTTTGAGCAAACTATGAATAAAATAAAAAATTCCTCAATTTCGAGCCGACTTGATTCGATTTCGAGCCGACACGATTCGATTTCGATCCGACTCGGAATCGAGTCATTTCGAGTCGAGCCAACTCAACTCGAAATCAATTTCGATTTCGAGCCCAGCCAAAATCGCTCAAACTCGACTCGATATCAGCCCTAAGCGTAGGTCTGTTGTGGCTGTCTCAGGCTGAGTATGTTTAAAAAGTGCTGAAGAGGTTCATGATGGAGAAGGCAAAGGTTGTTACCACTCCATTGGGTGGACACTTCAAGTTATCCAGCGGTCAGTGCCCTTCATCAGGGAAGGAGTCTGAGGAGATGTGTCAGGTCCCCTATGCTTCTGCAGTAGAGAGTTTGATGTACGCTATGGTCTGTTCGAGGCCAGACATAGCTCATGCAGTGGGGTTGGTGAGCCAATATTTGGTAAACTCAGGAAGGGTCCATTGGGACGCTGTGATGTGGATTCTTCGATATCTCAAGGGTACTACATATTTGTGTCTGCAGTTTGGCGGTGAATCACCTAAACTAGTTGTGTACTCTGATTCTGATATGTCTGGAGACGTTGATTCCAGAAAATCCACTTCGGGTTATGCTGTTACTTTTGCTGGGGTGTTGTGTCGTGGTAGTCATGGTTACAAAAGTGTGTGACACTGTCGACGACTGAGACAGAATATATAGCTCTGACAGAAGCTTCTAAAGAGGTATTGTGGATGGAAAAGTTCATGCTTGAACTTGGGATCTAGCAAGACGTGTTCACTGTGTTCAGTGATAGTCAGAGTGCTATTTTTCTGGCCAAGAACCCCGCCTACCACTCTAAGACGAAGCACATTGATGTCAGGTATCATTGGATACAAGATGTTGTCGAGGAGAAGCTACTGAAGGTGGAAAAGGTCCACACGGATGAAAACCCTTCGGACATGATGACGAAGGTCGTGCCAAGGGAGAAGCACGAGTTGTGCCGACGGCTGATCGGCATGGTTTCTTCTTGAAGGTTTCAGGAAGGTGGGACTTCTCTTCAGGGTCTGGAGGTGAGAGTCTGTTGGGGTCCAGCCCATAAATTGAATACCAAGGCTTATTAAGGTGGATCTGCCATGAACAGTATTTTCATCGCGTATCGGGATCGATACTCGTCAAATTTACTGTTCATGAACAATTTATTCGGCGCGTATCAGGAGTTCGCCTGATTCGCCGGATATCGCCGCCTACTCTCGCCGATTCTTACTGTGGAGTTATGGTTAATCCAATTCTTACGGGGCGGAAAACTTCGTCTTTACGGAGCAGCTGCAGTGGGGTAGACGCGACGGTTTCGCCTGAGGTTTGCGACGGCGACAGCGGAGGCATTGACGATTTCGTCGGAGGCAAATGAAGCGTGCGACGGGCGCTTCGGAAGAGTGTGGCGGTCCCGTTTCCTTTGGGTTTTGGCGCCGGTGGTGGTGCTAGGAGAGGCTTCTCTCGGTTTGTTCTTCGTGTGAAGATCGTGTCTCAATCGGAGAGTTCTTTGTTGAAGAGAGGTTGTTTTTTACCTCAACGTGTTGATGGTTGTTCTTTCTCGGTTTCAGAAGGAGCGTCTTAGCTTGAGTGGTGATTCGTTTGTGAATCCGAGAGAAAATTAGGTTGGGCAAACCTAGTGTTTTTATAATCCGTTATTTATTATAGTGGATTGTTTGTGTGCCCTGCCCCGTGGTTTTCCCCTCTATTGTTGTGAGGGGGTTTCCACGTAAATTCTGTGTTTTGTTCTGTTTCGTTTATTGCTGATTTTTTTTATTTGTTTAACTCGCATTGCGTTTGGATCCGGGTTTGCACGGAGGAGATACTTTCCATGCATGTTTCATGCCCCATTGTTATTGAATTTTGGCTCTATGAAAAGAGATGGAAGCAAAACTATGAGAACACATAAAAATCCAAATAAAAGAGAGGTAACTCTGCAAGAAAAACATCATTTAACAACGAAAATTAGAAAGACTAAATAATTTATTGCTAATTAACATTGAATTTAGCAAGGAGCAAAATCCGATTGCGGGTTGCATTGGCAACGTAGAGCGAAAGCGTGCGAGTAGTGGCAAGACGTCAGATTCGCGGGCTGCGGTAAGGTGTGAGGTGCTCGGTGATTGCATGCTCGTAGGCGGTGGTGGTTGTGCACATATGGTGACATAGGCGGGTTGCGCGTTTGCGGCAAGGTCAAGTCCTCACTTGGGATCTCCTCTCTGTGGCGGTAGTTGGTCATCTGATGACGGCAAAAATTTGTTCTGATACGGATCTTATGCATCTGTTTTACATATTGCAGTCAAGTTTATATTATTCATGTGGATTTTCGTAGTACGATTTTTTTTGCAATATATTTTCGGATTTGTATTTCTTAATTTCAGTGCTTACTAATTTTATTGTGGTAATAAAATTATGCGGAATATATATTTTCTTATAACTATGTATTTAATTACTCTAGGGGATTGCCCTTCCGCGATTGAAAATCCCAACACCCTACCCCAACGCTCAACAAAAACCTTATAAATATCCAACCTTTCCCACATGAAGACCTCAACACCTCAAACAAAAATGACTAGAATCAAACTCCTCTTCCTGCTCCCACTCCTCTCCCATCTTCTTGCTTTCGCAGTTTCTGCCTATGGGAGCGATGGGCCGCAAGACATCCTCCTCCCAAGCCCAAAGCCAGGACAAGGGCTTGTAAAGTTGCCGTGGTTTCCAGCAATCCGTTTTTTTTGGCATGACACCTCCGGCGGCCCGGATCCTTCTGCGGTGTTGGTCGCCCACGGTCCCACCCAAAGCAACACTGGCTTTGGCATGGTGAGAGTCTTTGACGACCGGCTCACCATTGGCCCAGACCGTTCTTCCAGGCTCATCGGCAAGTCCCAGGGGATATACGTCTCGGCCGATAAAGAGACTGTCGGGCTTCTTATGGTCATGACACTTACCTTCTCCGATGGCGACTACGCAGGGAGCTCGTTGACGGTGGTCGGACGGAACGAGATAAAGCTGGACGTGCGAGAGATGCCGATCACTGGTGGGACGGGGGCGCTCCGGTTTGCGGAGGGCTATGTGCGGGCTCACACCCACTCTTATGACCCCACATTCAGCTATAACGTGGTGGAGTACAATTGCTACTTTAAAAAGCAACCAACTGCAGAATATTAGCCGTTAATTATATAGTTATATGTTGGGTACAATAATAAATCTCCGTGCGCGTGGGACTAAGTTATTGTAATAATAATAATAATAATTAATGGCTTAATTATATATATAACTATATTTTCATGTTGGTGAATCAGTGTTTCACAATTTACATGCAATTTTAAATCATTTAATCACAGAAGTCTATATATATTTTGATTCGGTAATTAGCATGTGCCCAAGAATTAGTTGGAAGCAGCCGGCAGCATGCTTAAAACTACTATACAGTTGTAAATAAATGCAATTAAGCCCAAGGACTAGCCATCTTCCACCCCCTCATTTTTCGCCGCCAAACAACCTAGTCGGCGCCATCCACTCCCTTCACTCCTATTTCTGCCGAGGATTGTGTTCCGCTCTATATCCGTATGACAGTGCCCGAATCAGACCCAATTTCGGAGCAACCACTTCTATTCCGAGACATCTATTCGGAGCTAGCGGTTTCTGCCGCCAGCCAACCTCTCCTATTCTAGGGTGAAACATTAATTTTTAAATGTTACCTGATCTCTTCATTATAAAATTTACATTTTCTATAATTTATGAGTTTTTTTATTTTGAAGGATGAAGAGGTACGTCAATAAAGATTTGGAATGAAACTATAAGGAAAGGCATGACGTAATTAGGCAATGACAAAAGATAAGGCACAATGGTGACAAAATCCATATAGCCGACCCCATTATAGTGGGATAAAGGCTTGAATGTTGTTGTTGTTATAGTCTCAAATATACAGTCTCATATATACAATAAAAAAATGTGCTCTGATCTTCACTCACAAACTTTCATGCACACGAATAAATCGAAGGACAAGCGAAATATAGTACTCAGAAATTTACAGACAACGAGATCTTCATCAAGGTGAAACAGTCTGGGTAAGATCTGACCTCTACGCCCGGCCAAACAGAACCTTTTAGGCTCCGTTTGGGAGGGCTTATTTTCACCGGTCAAACGGTTACGATAGCATGAAACGGACCTTCGGTTCATCCAGTCGTAACCGCTTGACCGGTGAAAATAAGCCCTCCCAAACGAAACCTTAATTAGAGGTGGCTGGCAAAATGTGTGGTCAACCTGAAATTAAAGAATTGGCATTTGCAAGCGAGAGTCACGAGATTTGGCAGAGCTTCGTCCTTAGGTCACGTGCAACAGCATTCCTTGATTGTTCGGAGAAATTATTGAACCGGGCATGAGAGTGCATGACTAAATAATAGAGAACGTATCATATTTTGAATAATTAATTAATATTCTTATAACTAAAGGAAAATTAATAGAGAGAGATCCTAATTATTACTTTCTCACAATTAGGTGCAGTACCGCACAAAAAGACTTGTGGGCCGGTTCGGAACTGGTCTTTTAAAAAATCGGTCTTTTGGCCGACCGATCCCGGGCCGATCCTGCTCAAACTAGTTCCGGTTCGGGACCGGTTTTCCTAGGAGGACCGGTCCTAATCCGGCCCGGATCAATTTTTTTTATTTTAAATATATATATATATTTTTAATTATAATATTAAATAAAGTTAATTTTTTATAGTTTTAAATTTTTAAATAAAAAAACAAAATAAAATTTTAAATTTACAACATGAAATAAAATTTAATTTTATTAAAAATTAAAAAAAATTACATAATTATATTACATTTTATAAAAATTAAATAACATTAAGTTTAAAATGAAATAAAATGAAAAATACATTTAAAATAAAATAAAATGTAAATTATATTTAAAATAAAATAAAATTACATTCAAATTACAAAATGAAATAAAATGAAAAATAAATACATTTTGCTCCATTATTCTGTGGCTGCGCTACCCAAATTTAAATTATTCATCTTGCCTTCCACTCGGACTCACTATCTTCAATTGACGAGACATGTTGCTTCCTCCTCATAGCATCCAAATGGTCTTTATTGTACAACCTCGTATTCGATGAGCGAGTTCCCCTGCAGGATCCATACTTTGTGAGATCTTCAGAAGTTGAACCAGCAGCGAGCCCCCTCCAAGTGTTCGCCGAGCCGGACACGCGAGTCGAGATTTTGGCGTTAAGTGAGGCGAGTTCACTCGACGCTTCAGCTCGCCTGGCGTTGAGTGAGGCCAGTGCACTCAGCGCCTTTTTCCTTTGGCGTTGAGTGAGGTAAGTGGGATCGGCGCGAGCCGGGGTGGCCATGCTAGGCAGTTCAAGTCCCAAGCGAGTCGGAAGGGAGGCTAGAGCTCGGCAGCCTCACCGACTCGCCCAGGCGGGGCGGGGTGGAAGAGGGGCGAGCGGAGCAAGTGGGCTCGCATTCCCCCTAGCTCCCGACAACATCAGGCGAGTGGAGCAGGTCGGGCTCGCACTCGCCCAGGGCCCTGGGGAGGTGGAGAGTGCCAGCCTCATCAAGCACCCGCCGCCTCATGCGAGTGGAGGTTTTCAAGGGTCACTCGCCCAGTGATGTACGTTGTATTTTTTACCATTTCACCCCCGTTGACCTGCATATAGCCTTTCAGAATAGCGGAGGTATGTTGTTGACATACCAAGTTCAAAAACTATAAATAGACTCAGGGGGGTACCTCAGAAGGGGAGCTTTCAAGCATTCCAACTCTCTTCCTCTTTGATCTTTGAGTGCTTTCTGAGGTGCCCTTAGCTCAGCACAGGTTAAGGAGGGGAAGCGCTCCAAGATCTTCGGGGTGTGTGGTGAGACCTCCGTGCTGGAGCCTTGGGTCAGTTTCTGATTCTAAGTCTTTGGTCGTTCAAGCTTGCTAGAGAGAAGTAAGTGTGCGGTCACCCCTTCCCCAAGGGTTCGAACTCCACAGAAGCCGAATTTCGGCTTGCCTTGTCATCTGCATGTTCTCGTTGATCCTATCCATGAGCGGGGTGGGAGAAGTCATCCCGCTTGCCGAGCTGTGCTTCATCTCATCTGCGAGCAACACATAGTCCCTCTCCAATGCCTGCAACCTTTGCTCGCCGAGATCTTTCTCCTCCTTGATCCTGCGTAGTGCGAGTCCTTGCTTCTTCAGGACTTCAAAAGTTCGTCTCCTCAGCTCGGCAGGTTCTAGGGAGGCATCCTGGAAGTTTTCCATCGTGCTGGGGGAAGGAGGTGGCGAGTGGCGAGACGGCTCACAAGATTCTTCCGCCTCGGATTGGTCGGGGAAACCTGAAAGGACAATTAATCCTGGTTAACATAATGTGCGAGTTATTCAAAACAACTATGTGAGATGTCCCTATGTAAGTGGAACTTACGGGATGAGCTCGGCTGCCCCCAGAAGATATATGTGGGGGGCAAGGTAAGGTTCTTGCCGCGACCCGGAAGTTGAGATCCTGGGGAGATGAGCTCAAAGCTCGGAACATGTATGTCTCCGGCACCACCCCACGCGAGTACATGAGCGGGTGTGGGTGGCCAAGCAGGTGCACAAGCCGGTGATTTTGGCCTCAGCGAGTCCAACCCCGTGGTCCCAAAGGGGGGTGATGGGTTTTGTAGACGAGAATCAGGAGAGGTTTGAGGACGCGAGTCGTCGCGAGGAGAGTTGGCTCACGGTGTAGGGCTTCAGTGTCGGTCTGATAAGTGTCCGGGTCGGCAGGAATTTTGATGATATTTCCTTTTGGTTCGGTGGCTGGTTCAGAGGAAGAAGCGAGTCCATGATCTGAGGTGGAGGCCAGATCATGAGAGACCGACTCGGTAACATTTGGAGCTTGCTTGGCCTTTTTGCAGGCTGGAGCTTTGGTGTCTCGCATGGCAAGACGCTGGGAGACACAGAGATCAGCTCAGCAATGCGAGCAGCATTGAGCTCACGGGCGCAGCTAAGCCTCTCTTGGAGCTCTTTGGAGAGAGGCATCTCGGCAGAATTAGAGTAAGAGAAATGACAAAGGTCGCCCAGTTAGGGAGGCGTATATTTATAGTAGCTTGTGGACCCCACCAAAAGATTCCCTTCCGCTCTCGCAATGCTCATCAAATACCTGGGGTTGGATGTTTTTTCCGACCTTCGCGGAAGCTCGCAAAGAGCGGGGATTATGTACAACCCCGTATTTGATGAGCAAGTTCCCCTCCAGGATCCATGCTTTGCGAGATCTTCAGAAGCTGAACCCTCAGCGAGCCCTCTCCAAGTGTTCGCCGAGCCGGCCGTGCGAGTCGAGATTTTGGCGTCGAGTGAGGCCAGTGCACTCAGCGCCTTTTGCCTTTGGCGTTGAGTGAGGCGAGTGGGATCGGTGCGAGCCGGGGTGGCCATACTAGGTAGTCCAAGTCCCATGCGAGTAGGAAGGGAGGCTAGAGCTCGGCAGCCTCACGGACTTGCCTAGGCGGGGCGAGGTGGAAGAGGGGCGAGTGGAGCAAGTGGGCTCACACTTGCCCCTAGCTCCCGACAACAGCAAGCGAGTGGAACAGGTCTGGCTCGCACTCGCCCAGGGCCCTGGGGAGGTGGCGAGTGCCAGCTCTATCGAGCACCCGCCGCCCCATGTGAGTGGAGGTTTTCAAGGGCCACTCACCCAGTGATGTAAGTGAAAATATAAGAAGAAAATCGGACAAGAGGTAAATAACCGCAAATTTTATTGCTCCAAAAAAATAATCATTACATAAGTATGCCCCCTTATTTATAGAAAATTGGGGAGGTGAGAGAGTACAATACACGATGTGGAACTAAACTTAAGTCGGGTGGCTTGTGCGGCTTGACATTTACAAACTGCACACTATATAAAATACAATAATACAACTTGCGGCCACTAGAGGAAATTGCCATAATCTAAGATAGACCGCCAGACAAGTCTCTAGGCCGCACATGCGGGTTGCCACCTGACCGCAGTGCGACTATCCATCAAACCAATTCTTTTGCAATCCTCCTGACTACAAACTGCGGGCTGCCACCTGACTGCTGACGCGGCAAACCATCATGCACAGAAGCGGTTACAACCAGACCGCTGCGATTTCACAAGACCGCTACGGCTAACACTTAAACCATAGCTACAACCTCCTGCAGATCACTGATGCGGCTTTATACAGGCCGCTGCGATTTCACGAGACCGCTGCGACTAATCAACCAAGGAATAACTGCAGTCTCAAACTAGTCCACTAGACATCCAACTCAACAGCTAGCTGTGCCAAACTGCCATAAGGTCGACCAGACAAGCCGCTGCGGCTAGAACGGCTAACCGCCCGAATTGAATTCTAACACTCCCCCTCAAGCTGGAGCATATATGTCAACCATGTCTAGCTTGTCACAAACCTCTGTGAACGAAGTAACCGGTTTCGTGAAGAAATCAGTCAGCTCTTTATCAGAAGTAACGAATTGAGTGCATATCTGATTCTTCAGAATCTTTTCTCTAATAAAGAGGCAATCAACCTCGATATGCTTCGTTCTCTCATGAAAGACCGGATTCTTCGAAATATATATAGTTGCTTTATTGTCATAGAACATCAGTAGGAGGTGATCATAAAACTCTCCCATATCTAGTAAGAGAGTCTAAAGCCACTTCAGCTCACAAGCAGTCTGAGCCATGCTTCTATACTCTGCTTTTACACTCGATCTGGTAACTACAGTCTGCTTCTTGCTCTTCCAACTGACTAGATTTCCACCAACAAAGGTTCAAAAACCAGACGTTGACTTCTTGTCGCCCTTATCATCTGCGTAGCTTGCGTCAGAATAAGCCTCTACTTCTAAATGTCCCCTTTTTAAATTTTTTTTTAATCATGTATTCTTGGGGCTGGTGTTTCCCCCCGATCGTTGAAGGGTTACGCTGGCGGGGCTCATCTTGTCGCGACTCTTCCTGTCTCCTGAGTTTTTGTCCTTCTTTCTGCTGGAATTCTTGCGTTGGGATGTGAATTGACGGAGGTTGCGGCTCGACTGGTGCTCCCATATCTCGGAGCAGGGCGAGCAATTTGACTTGTTGTTCTTCCAAGGTGGCATCGGAAGTTAATGCGGCTTCAGCAGTCAGTGGCACGTCCACCAGAGAATGTGAACGTGAGGTCTCAGGGTTTCCTCCAAGGGCGAAGATTTTGGCTGTACGAGTGCTTCTCTTCGCCATTAAGGCTGAATTTGGCTGGGGCAATGCTTGTGATCTTGCACTTTGAATGATGTTGGGACTCGTGTTCCCACAAACGGCGCCAAACTGTTGCGGACTGACTCGACGTCCCGGTCGGACCGGAATTCTTGGACCGTCTTAGCTCTCGGAACGATCGAGCGCGCACACAGTCAATGAAGATGAACAGTAGACACATGTTTTGATGACGTGGAAAAACCCCTTAAATGGGTAAAAAACCACGTGACCGGGTCTGTGCCGGTCAAATTCTACTAGCTTCCGGTGATTACAGTACACTGGGTGAATCGGGGCGACATGCCGCTCCCATAACAACTTGAGGGGAGAGAGAAAGACTGTAGCTTTTGGCGGGCAATAGGGTGCTCAGCAGAAGTGACTTAAACTATGGAATGTGCAGGATGCTTCTGGCGTGTGCGCTCGGGGCGGCGCGCGCTTGCTGGCCTCGACTGTCTTATTTGTTCGGCTTTCTCGCGGTCTTGGGCGTCTCCTTCCTAACTACGCGCTGGTGGGGTGCCTGTGGCCGACAGTGGATGCTGGTGGCCACTGGTGGCTGACGGTGAGCGAAGGCCGACTTGGTGAAGGAGGCGAGAGAGCTCTCACCTGAGGAAGAAGAAGGAGAACCGGAGAAGGAAAAAGGGTCCCAAATGAAGAGCCCCTGGGGGTCCTTTTATAGCCTCAAGGGGAAGATCATGGCGGGCCCCACCACTAAAGTGGTGGGGTAGTGGGTGGTTACCCCCTTGATAGGACGGCGAGGAGGGGCTTCCCTGGATCGGACGGCGGGGAGGCCTCTCATGACGGCGAGCCGCCATAACGGCGGCGGCGCCGGCGGCGGGAGCGGCCGGCCGGGCGGCTCATTGCGGTGGCCTGCCAGTGGTCCGGCCGCGACAAGGGCGATCGTGGCCGGCCACGGCCTTGCCGCGGCGAGGCCGGCCGCGGCTAGGGAGGCCGCGGCCGGGGCGGCTGTGGCCGACGACGGCAAGTCCGGCCACGGTCTTGCCTCTGCAAGGCCGGCCACGGTCTTGCCGACGCAAGGCCGGCCACGGCCTTGCCGGGCCGAGGCCGGCCGCGACTAGGGAGGCCGCGGCCGGGGCGGCCGTGGCCGGCAACGGCAAGGCCGACAACGGCAAGGCCGGCCACGGCCTTGCCGCCTCAAGGCCGGCCACGGCTTTGTCGGGCCAAGGCCGGTCACGGCTTTGCCGGGCCGAGGCCGGCCGTGGCTAGGGAGGCCGCGGCCGGGGCGGCCGTGGCCGGCGACGGCAAGGCCGGCCACGGCCTTGCCGCGGCAAGGCCGGCCACGCGGCCTTGCCGCGGCAAGGCCGCGGCCGGCCATGGTCGGGACGGCCGTTGCCGGCCACGGCAAGGTCGGGCCGGCCGCGGCTCGGCCGCCTCTGGCTAGACCGGCGGTGGCCTTGTTGGCGGCTTGCCACGGCCGCCCCGACGACGGGGCCGACTGCGGCGAGGGCCGGGGGGGCCGGCCGTCGGCGGTGGCTATGCCATCCGCCGGCGGCGGTTTCCCCCATGAGGGAAGGGAGTGGGGCTCACTTCCCCCATAATTCCCATCATGAGAGATCATGGGGGTGGGGCCCACTTCCCCCATAATTCCCATCATGAGAGATCATGTGGGGTGGGGCCCACCCGTGATCTTTGAATGGAGATCATGGGGGGGGGCTTGAACTTTCTATAAATGATGGTGTAACCCATCAGGCATTGCTTTTTTAATAAATAGTTTTTTTTTAAAAAAATTTTAATAAATATAAAATATTTTTTTTGAAGTAATCTAATAAAGTTACAAACTACACTCACCTTTATGAGATTGATGATTTGAATTATAAATATTATAATAAATAAATTATAATGGTAAAAATATTTTATTTATGATTTTAAAATATTTTCTTGCAAATTAGAGTGTACATAAATTTCGTATCTAGTATTAGATAACATATTTATCTTAGGTAATAAATTTATTCTTTTTTTTATTATTTTTCATTGATTCAAAATTTACATGACCTAATCTAATATGTCAAATACAACTTGATTTACTACAAAATTCATATTATTAATTTCAATAAACCATTCAAGATATATCAATTTCTAATATAAATATGAATAATGTTTAATAATAATATTTATGTTATAAATGTTTTTTAAGAATATACATGTTTCACCTATATCAACATCATTTATTATATAAATGTTTACATTTATAACATACTTTTTTTTATTATATAAAGATTCATATTATATAAATGTTTATTATATATATATATATATATATATATATATATATATATATATATATATATATATATATATCTATTATCTATTTATAATTATATTTATATTAATGATATTAGATAGGATTATAATATAATTATATTATTTTATTATACTATAATAAAAATTCTATAACCTAAAAGAAAACATTATATTTTAAATATCATGTCAAAATATCATTAATTATTATATATAATATTGATATTAACTATTGTGCACCAAAATTATTAAAATAATTACATTAATATAAATAGAATTTTTATTGCAAAAATATTAAGTCACTAATAAATGACTTAATAAATATTCAAATATTTATTTATTTATTATTCTTGTAGTTTTATTGATAAATATATTAGATAATTCATATTTTATTATACGTGAGAGATTATGATGATCATATAATTATTTTGAACTTTTTTACTTTAAGTGAATAAAAAATTCCAACAAAGTGGAGTGTTGCATGAACGGAAAGGAGAAGGAAAGAGTCCAGAGTGATTAGAAATTTAAAGGATATCTTTATGAAATTGCTCACTCAAAGAAGATGGAAGGTGGAGGGGGGCTGACTGCCAAACTGGGTCTGGTGAGGAAGGGTCTTAGGCGGGCCCCCAAGCCGCACTGGATCCACCCTTGGCGACCACACAATGGATTCGCCCTTGGCGACCACACAAATCGCATCCGCCAAACTCGGCTTCCAAACAACCACCCTAAAAATTAATTTAGTGGTCCATTGCATTTAGCTATGATGGTGACATTGTCACAACGTGAATCAGGAGACTTAGGCCCCGTTTGGGGGGACTTATTTTCACCGGTCAAGCGGTCACGACCGCATGAACCGGGACTTAATTAAGTCCCGGTTCATGCGGTCGTGACCGCTTGACCGGTGAAAATAAGTCCCCCCAAACGGGGCCTTATAATCTGCAAAGCATAGTCCTTGATCACATGTTGATCGTGTGGCGGTCATGAACACGGAGCCAAACATAGCCTTAAACTTGCGGTAGCCTCTACTTCTACAACTATTAATAGTGACATTGCCGCAGTCAATCACGTGCAGAGCTAATTCGTCCTTCATCACATGCAGCTTCATTTCAATATAGTAATAATAAAAGAACATTGTTTATTAAAACATAAATATACATAACAATGTAGTAATAATTAATAATAAGATATTAGAAGTAAATGAAATTAATATTATAATTATAAAATCTTGAGCTGACTATTTAGGCTCCGTTTGACACGGTGGCCGCGGTCGTCGTAAACGTATGGGTTAAACCGGCATTCGTTAAGGATCGTCTAACAAACATCGTCTGTTTGAGCATAAAAGTGGACAAAGTTCCTTAGGTGGGCGGTTAACGAATGACAGTTTAACCCCCATGTCAGGACTACCACCACCGTGCCAAACAGAGCCCAAGGCTCAGTTTGACCCATCAGGATCCTTTTCATTTCGTTAAACCAAATGAATAATTTTTATTTTAGGATCTAGATGTAATTCCCAATTTGGAAAAGTGGTATCGGTCATCAATATGGTGATTATGAACCGTCTTTCTAGCGCGCCTGACTGCCGACCTCCCCCGAGGAACTTCATCCACTTGTACGTTCTAATTAATTACTTTTCATTTTTTTAGTGATAGCCATAACCATTGTTACGACTCACTAAAATAAAACTGCCGTGTCAAACGAAGACTTGTAAGATTCTATTTGGGGGGACTTATTTTTACCGGTCAAGTGATTACGATCGCATGAATCAAACCTTAATTTAAGCTCTGGTTCATGCGATTGCAATCACTTGACCAGTAAAAATAAGTCCTCCCAAACGAAACCTAATTAATTGAGTAGTAACCTAGTTGTACAACGGATATTGGACACTCTACGATAATTGAATTATTGTTAATGTCATGCTAATTACTAAATATTCCCGGCTCTAGTCTCCATTGCATCGTGTAATTAATTAAGTCTTGCACGTGAGGAATATCGTCTTCATTTTGAATCAAATAGATAGTATCTCTATTTGGTGGTCGATCAAGGTATTTTTTTAGGGAATTCAACCGATTAACTATATATAATATCGTATCATCCTTTTATATTTGTTATAGAGGGTTATTTATCGGAACCTTCCCTCAAAATTTATGTAATTACAGCTGGCACTCATCTGACTTTCAAAATTACAAAAACCTCCCCTCAATGTTTATATTTCATAATATTTGTTGCGGGTCACCCGGTTTTTCCCCGGTCCGGAGAATTAATAATCGGATCGCTTTAGCTTGGAATTGGACCGGGTGTATAAACAGTTAATGAAAAGCGGCAACACATGACAAGACTTTTTTGGACGTGGAAAACCCAAAAATGGTGAAAAATCACGTGGTCGGATCTACATCCGGCCAAAATCCACTATTTCGTTTTATTTTACAAGAGTTTGTAGATTTCCTCTGAGGGTGATAGGTCACCTCTCTGTTATAAGTTCTGAATATGAAAACAACAGAAACTAAAATAAGTCATTGGAGCCTGGATGAGAGCGCTCTAGTGGGGAAAATTGCCAAGTTCACGAAGCCACGATGGAAGCGTTCCTGTTAAGTCGGAGTCTTGATGAGAGTGCTCCTGCGGAGAAGAATGTCAAGTTATTGACTGTACAACCCGTATTCGTCGAGGGTGGATCACTCCAGAGCCAGGTCAGCAGAAGTCAAAGTCAGCAAGTCAAGACAGAGGTCAGAGTCAACGCGCCAAACAGTAGAAGGCCTGGGCGAGTATGGCGAGCTCCCCTCACATACACGTCAGGTAGGCGACTAGGCCAGCTGCTCGCCTAGCCGTGCGAGCTCCTCCAGTAAGTCGCCTAGTCCCCGAGGGGTGGGCTATAAATAAGACTCTCCCCCTCTCTTTGGATTTCCCTATAAATAGGACCCCAGGGGTAAGAGAAAAAACATTTGGAAATCTCTTCAAGGTCTCGCGAACTCTTCTTCTTGGACGTCAGCTGAGCCTTTGAATTCCTTTTTCAGAGAGACCAGGTCGCGACCTAGCGACTATCCCCTTTGGTTGTCGCGACTTAGTTACCAGCTAGTCTTCCTCGTACCCTGCTCGGCCATTTTATATTGTAGAGGGGTTGCTTCTTCCAAGCTTCCGGGTACATGGTGAGACCTTCCCGCCGCAGCGCCTGAGGTCATGTTTATTGTTCGATGACTCTCATGCCTTATCCCGCTAGCCGTCGAGCTCAACCGTTGAGCCGGTAACCTTAGGTTGTCTTGATCTGATTTTTGGAGTAGGGAATTTTCCCGGCTTCAACACTTGGTGCGGTGAGCGTGGATTACAGCCAAGGAAGTAAAGCTTTGCTAGTAGGCGAGATGGTGAGTGCAGCCGAGCAAGGCGAGTTAGTCAGCAACTCGGTGGGAGTTGGTAACTCGGCACGAGGAGGCGAGTTTGTGACGGTAGCTGCGTTCGAGGAGTTTGCGAGGAGGATCGAGAGGACCATTCTCTCAGGGCTCCATCATCGCCCCGATGTCACGACGACCTCTCTCCGTCGTGTCACACCGTTGGATATGATGAGTAAGCGCCGCCGAGGCGACCTGGGAAGGAGCGTGCCAGGGAGAGAGGAGCGGTCGGTGTAGTCGCGGCACTACCCGACGAACAGCCAAGGGGTCAGGTTCCGAGATCCGGAGCCACTGGCAAGGTATCGTGATACTCGCCAATGGAGCGAGTATGATGATGATACCATCGAGGATGAAACTCGTCACTACCAGGGAGGGAGGAGCCCCTTCTGTGACGAGATCCTCGCAACCCCAGATCCCGAGGGGTTCCGAGAGCCCGTCCTAACCTACTACTCCGACAGAGATGACTCGGTCAAGCATCTCCAGTGGTTTGAGGACGTGGTGTCCATCCACAACATGTCACCTTCAAGTGCAGGTTCTTCTCGATCACCTTCGAGGGTAATGCGAGAGATTGGTTCCACCAGTTGCCAGCCGGCTCCATCTACTTCTTCACGGATCTGCATCGGGGCCTTATGGCAAGGTTCACAACATCCAAAAAGAGGAAGAAGGAGGAAACTGCCCTCTTCAAGATTGCATAAGGGCAGCACGAGAGTCTTGTCCACTACATCGACCATTTCCAAGAGGAGGTCTTGGAAGTACACGAAGTGGATAGCTTCACTTTGATGTTGGCCCTGAAGTTCGGCTTGAAGCAGGGTCTCTTCAGCATAGAGATCGGGTCTAACCCTTAAGTCCTTTGAGGATATTATTGGGAGGGCGAATACGTTTGTCTAGGGGGAGGATAAGAACCAAGACTTCTTTGTGAGGCTGGATAAGGATGAGCAAGTGAGAAGAGAGAGAGAAGGACCTTCGGAAGTGAGGGGTGGAAGGCTGTAGAAGAGACAGGTCGAGAGGAGGAGGGAAGAGTCGAGGAGGAGAGAGGAGCAGAGGAAGAGAGAAGAACCCAGGAGGGCGGAAGAGCGGAGGAGGCAGGAGAGGCCTAAAAGGCAGGAATAGAGGAGGCCCGTGGAGGCTCCAAGGAGGAGGGGAGAAGAGTGGCAATTCCAGTACCCTGCGAATCAGCCCCAGTGGAGGCCACCTGTTAGGTCGTGGTTCCAGCAGCAGGAGAGGAGGAATGATCACCAGTAGGGTGGAGGCTGGAAAGGAGCTAGAGGAGAGGCGATGACCATTGTCCGATAGGGCAATAATCATCGCAGGCAGGAAGCGCGAAGGGTGAGGCATCAGGAGGCGGAGATTCCCCTTTACTACGATCTGTATCGGGTAGAGGGGCATGGGACGATGGCCAGCCCAGATTTTTGGGAGGCCAGGAGGAGGTTGGAAGTTGGAGCAGCAGAGAGGGAGCAGCCCAGGCAGGAAGCGCCTGCAGGACCAGTAGCGTTCCAGGCTCCGGTGAGGAGGAGGAACGATGGTCGGGTCGACCAGGGAGGTCGCAGAGAGGTGATCTACAACACAGGAGGTGGGAAGGTTAGAGTTATCAACGGCGGGGCTGGACTTGGAGCTTCCTGCAAGGGAAGCCTCCATCAGATCTATCAGAGAGCATCGCCTCTACCTCTTAGAGCATTGCCTCTACCTCTCTGGTTCCGCCGCCGTGGGATGAGATCAATTTCTTTGAGGGGTAAATGTTCGGGAATGTGAACCCCTTTCATGACGCCCTAGTCATCCAAGCTGTCATCGAGGACTTCATCGTCGACCGAATCCTCGTGGACAATGGGAGTTCGGTGAATGTCATTTTCAGAAGGACCTTCGTCGGACTTCAGGTGGAAGCATCTAGGGTCCAAGCTGTGGATGGACCCTTCTTTGGCTTCTCAGGAGATAAGAAAGAGGTGGAGGGAGGAGTGGACCTTCTGGTCACCCTTGGTGGCACTTCTATCTGATGTTGCTTTGTCATCGTCGTGCACTGAGCTGTTATAGTGCCATCTTTGGGCGACCCCTCATCAACTACTTTAAGGTGGTTCCATCGTCATATCATCAATGCCTGAAGTACTGTCAGGGAGATGCCCAAGTGAGGATCAGGGGCAATCTAAAAGTTGCTAGGAAGTGTTACCTGAATGCCGTCAGTACCATCAGCTGGATGGAGGATGCGGAGAGGTTAGAGAAGTTGCTATAGTGGGAGAAAGGTTTGAGGGCTGTTGAGGAGTTGGAGGAGCTGGAAGTAATCTCCTGAAGTGTAGAGCCTGGGCTATTGAAGGTCAGAGGATCTCTGACGACGGAAGGGAAGCTGGAGATGATCGCATGTCTGCAGAAGAATGTAGACATCTTCGCCTGGTGTGCTGCAAAGATGTCAGGGATTGATGTTGATGGTGCATGTCATTGCCTTAACCTGAATCCCAAAGTTACCCCCATATGTTAGAAGCAGAGGAAGAGCGCCACTATGCTGGCCGGGCCGATCAAAGAGGATGTGGAGAAGCTGTTGGAGGCAGGGTTTGTTTCGGAGATCCAGTATCCAGACTGGGTCTCTAATGTTGTAATAGTGAAAAAGTCCGGAGGGGGCTGGCGTATTTGTATTGATTTTTCTATGTAAATAAAGTCTGTCTGAAGCATTGCTACCCCTTGCCTCAAATAGACGTGTTGGTTGATTCAGCCGTCGCGTTTCCAGTAATGAGTTTCCTTGATTCTTTTTCAGGTTATCACCAGATCCGGATGTATCCCCCCGACTGCCGTGACATTTCTTTCATCACTAATGATGACTGTTATAGCTATAAGATGATGCTCTTTGGGCTCAAGAATGCGGGCTCAATCTGCTAGAGGATGATGGACCAAGTCTTCAAGGAGCAGAAGGGGAATAACCTCGAAGTATATGTGGATGACCTCCAAGTCAAGGGCAGGAGCATCGCAGAGCACATAAAGGATCAGGTGGAGACCTTAGCTACCCCGAGGAAGTATAAGATGTGACTCAACCCGGCTAAGTGCGTCTTCGGAGCAGGAAGGGGGAAGTTCTTAAGTCACCTCCTTACTCTGAGGGAGCGAAGCCTAACCCCAATAAAGTCAGATCCATTCTGGAAATGGCGTCCCCGAAGGATCCCAAGGAAGTTCAGAGGCTAGCCGAAAGGATGATAGACCTTAGCAATTTCCTCTCCAAGGCAGGAGAGAAGTGTTCTCCTTTTTTCAAAGCTCTTCGAAGCAAACAAAAGTTTGAGTGGACCGCGGAGTCTGAGGAGGCTTTTGGAAAGCTCAAGCAGCAACTAACACAAGCTCTTCTTCTTCAAGGCCCACAGAGAAGCGAAGACCTCCTCCTCTATCTTCAGGTGGGAGCGGAAGTGATCAGTTCCGTGTTGGTCAGAGAGGAAGGCAGAAAACAGCTCCCCATCTACAATGTGAGTAGAGTATTGTGGCAGACATAGAAGAGGTATCCTATCTTGGAGAAGTTGGTTTTTGCCTTAGTTGTTTCATCTCGTAGGCTTCGCCCATATTTTCAAGCTTGTAGGATCAAGCGCATGTTGGTACCCTAGTTTGGATTTGAGTTTAGTCTTCTCATTTAGTCTCTTGACCCAAGATTTATCTATGGTCAAAGGTTAGTTGTTTAGTTAGATTGCTCTAATTGTAGAGTTGTCACTTATCAAGATGAAAATTTGGTTAAGTTGTTTTTGGTTCGACTATGGTCGAACGCCACTCGACTATCATCTATCGACTGGTCGACTATCTGTTCTGTTTGATAGTTCGACTATCTGCTTGGATAGTTCAACTATCTGATAGCTCGACTATCTGTCTTAATAGGTCGACTATTTGATAGCTCGACTATCTGTTCTGTTTGATAGTTCGACTATCTGCTTGGATAGTTCAACTATCTGATAGCTCGACTATCTGTTTTGTAACACCTCCCCTGTAAAGACCATATAATATGGGTCCGGCCGGGGCCCCACAACATACGGACACCACAGCTTTAGTATTAAAAGATGATATGAAACTACCCAAACTCAAAACTCCAGACATACACAGCAGAAACATAAAACTAAAAGATAGAAGTTATCCACTAACAATAGAGTATCTAAATGGCCTTAAGGCCTTACACAATATAAGTCCAAAAATATAAAAGTGCCAAGCACTCCTAAGCTACCTCGGCATGCAAGCCGGACATGATCAAACAACATCAACAAAACAAGGAAAAGAAACTAGCCAAGCACATCAACACTTCATGAGGCTTAGGGCTTTTCGCCCAGCGCGCTAGCTCCTGCATGCGATCCTTGCCCTGAAAGGATTTGAAGTAACGTGGGTCAGCAAAGGCTGACCTCTACTGTGTAACAAACACATCGCCTCCCGGCCGTCCCTAACGGACCCCGGGGTACCACTCCACCTGTAAGTTAACACTTCGTATACCAAAAGAGCATATATATTAAAGCGGTAAAACAGGCTTGGATGTCTCATACAGCATACACGTTCTCTATGTTTTGTACAAAGTAAAAGGGGCCTACTATGCAACATGAATGCAACCCGGGTTTCACCCAGGGCACCCTAGCTCGTATGCATCTAGCACAACATCAAACATTGGGTACTTCCGTTTCCCCATTGGCTTAAAGCCGCAAACAAAAAGGGAGACACCATGTCCCCAACGGCACACAGGCCGTCACACGGAACCTTGCAATGGCCCCACCCCGCACATGGGTCTTAAACCTCGGGCTTGCCCGCATATTCTGACTTCGCACGTTAGGGTTCCATCTCACACTGACCGATTCTACGAAGCCTTGCTGGACCCCACCCGCTCATGGCCACATTGTCCGGGCTTGCCCTCCGCTCGGCATTCTCGTCAGTCTCACGCAAGATCTAGTCTCGCCGGGACACTTTCCCCACATGACTTGCGCGTCACGGGATAGCCAGCCGACCACGGAGACATAGCCGCGCCTTAGCACAGCACAAACAAAGGTTTCCCCACCCCAATTGCCACTCACACCGTGTCTTTCCCGTGCTCCAAGGAAACCATCTACCGCACAAAGCGGAGCTAACCTCGTTCGGTTCCGACTACGAGTACTCACTCAAACAAAAGGGGAAAACGCATACATACCACGGCGTATTGCCGCAACGGATTTTCTACCGAAGCTCGCAATGCAACATCACCGGGTCGGACTATCGGTCGCGACCACGGCTTCACCCACAATGCCTAATCCGCTAATGGAGCGGATCTCTAATGCAAGCATGCCGGGATGAACACGATCAACCCGGAGGTTCCTTTTGAACCAAGGCTACACGAATCCCTCTCATTTGAGAGATCCGGTGCTCAAAACACGAAAGGAAGGGGATGCTATTCATGCATCCTAAATCCTAAAAACCGAGAGGAGAAGTGTCGTTACCTTCCGTCCCCTCTTCCTAGCCATGGAGAAGATTTGCTCGGATGAACACCACCGCAACGCTCCCACCTTCGCGGATCTAAACTCCGCTCGCGAAACGGACCTCCGAAGCTTCGCCGGCGGCCGGAACTTGGCCTCCTTGCTCTCCCTTCTCTCTAGAACTTAGAGAGATAAAAGAAAGTGGGGAATGAGGGTTTGGAACCCTATTCCCGGCCTTAAACCACCCAGGGAGGCTCCCCACCGTTGGATCTTACAAAGAAAAGAACGAACGGCCACGATCGGAACCCAAAATAGAAAATCTGGGCCGAACACGGGTCGCAACACGGCCGTGTGCATGGCCGTGTTAGCCATTCGCTGTCTCGACCGATTCGAAAACCAGCACACGGCTCCTGACATGGCCTTCGACACGGCCGTGTCTCGCTCCATACGGTCGTGTCGTGACCCGTGTCACGGCACCTGTTTTCAACATTTTCAGTCAGAGAAGTACACGGCCTCTGGCACGGCCCCTGACACGCCCGTGTCACCTGGGACACGGCCGTGTCCGGACCCGTGTCTTGCCCCGTGTGCAATACCTCAGCAAAGTTTCGAAACTACCCGATGCTACACGGCCTGGGACACGGCCGTGTGCCTGGCCGTGTTCCATACTCGACTATCGTCGACCTTAACATTGTCGACCACACGGCCATCTCGACGACCGAGCTCATCACGGCCGACACGGCCTCCGACACGGCCGTGTCGGGACCCTTGTCACCTGCTCCACAAAATTTAACTTGGCCAAAAGCGATCCCCGTCGCTCCTACAACATTTTGGGGCGTTACAATTCTCCCCCCCCCCTTAAAACAATTTTGTCCCGAAATTTAAAACATGGAAAGAACACAAATTCTAAACGATACCTGAGGAGAAAAGCTCGGGGTACTCCTCCAGCATGGCCTGCTTTCGCTCCCATGAGAGCTCCTCGCAGCCACAATTGTCCCAACGGACCTTTACGAGTCGGACCTCCTTGTTCCGCAGTTGCCGAACCTCCGAATCTTCTATCCCGACAGGACGTACTCGCGTCCTCAAGTCTTCCTCTACCGGCACCGCCGCCGGTTCAATCACCACGCTGGCCTCTAACAAGGCTTTCCTCAAGACGGAGACGTGAAAAACGTCATGCAAACTGCTTAGCTCCGTGGACAACGCCAACCGATACGCTGCCTCTCCCACTCGCTCGATGACCTTGAATGGTCCCAAAAATCTCGGACTCAGCTTCTTGAGTCGGCGAACTCGTGAAACGCCTTTGAATGGCTTGATCTTGAGGTACAACCAGTCACCCACCGCGAATTCCACATGCCTGTGGCGAGCATTGAAATACTTCGACTGCCGATCTTGAGCTACCTTCATGCGCTCTTGGATTGTCCTCACTAGCTCACTAGCGTCGGCTACCACTTCTTTCCCCAAAAGCTTTGTGTCTCCCGCCTCTGTCCAAGACATCGGTGTTCGACACCGCCTCCCATAAAGAGCTTCATATGGCGCCATCTTGATACTAGCTTGGTAGCTATTGTTATACGCAAACTCCACCATGAAGAGGTGATCCTCCCACTTCTTGCCGAAGTCGAGAGTGCACATCCTTAGCATATCTTCCAAAGTACGGTTCGTTCTCTCAGTTTGCCCATCGGTTTGAGGATGAAAAGCCATACTGAACTTGAGTTTTGTGCCCAAGCTCTTCTGCACCAACCGCCAATCCTTAGACGTGAAACGTCCATCCCGGTCGCTGACTATACTCTTCGGAATCCCATGGAGTCGTACAATATTGTGGACGTACAACTCCACCAACTTTTCCACACCGTCCTCCTTCCGGTTTGGGATGAAGTGTGCCACTTTGGTCAAGCGGTCCACAATCACCCAAATGGCATCATTACCCTGCTGCGATCTAGGCAACCCATGCACAAAATCCATGGAGATGTCATCAAATTTCCATTCGGGGATTGGAAGAGGCTTCAAGAACCCGCCCGGCTTCTGACACTCGGCCTTCACCAAGGCACAAGTTTGGCACCGACTCACACACAAAGCTACGTCCCGCTTTATCCCAGGCCACCAATAGGACTTCTTCAAGTCCAAGTACATCTTTGTACTACCCGGGTGAATGGAGTACTTGGTGAAGTGGGCCTCAAACATCAACTCCTCGCGGAGCTTGCCGAACTGCGGTACACAAATCCTTCTGCCCTTCCTCAGAACCCCATCAACCATCTCCCAGGCGCTACCCTCGCCCTTAAGAGCTTCCTCCACGAAGGGTTGGAACTCCTCATCCACACGGGTCGCTTCCCGAATACGATCGCATAAGTCATTCTGCATCTCAATCCAGTTTAGCCGAGCCACGCTAGACTCGCCTCTTGCCACACATTCCAAACCAAGGGACTCCCAGTCCCGCCTTAACCGCTCATCGTGAGCTTCAATCCAACTTCCTTGCCCCGAGTATTTCCTACTCAAAGCATCCGCCACCACATTGGCTTTTCCTGGCGTGTACTGAATCGCCACCTCGTAGTCCCCAAGGAACTCGACCCACCTGCGCTGCCGCATATTTAGGTCCTTCTGATCCAGGAGATACTTCAGGCTCTTGTGGTCCGTGAAGATCTCCACCTTCGCACCGTAAACGTAGTGCCTCCACAGCTTCAAAGCAAAAATTACCGCCGCCAATTCCAGATCATGGACGGGGTAATTTCTCTCATGAGGCTTCAGCTGCCTCGACTCAAAAGCTATCACACTGCCATGCTGCACCAACACGCACCCTAAACCGCATCCGGATGCGTTGCTGAAAATCTGAAATCCTTCGGTCCCCTTTGGTAGACTTAGGATCGGCGCCGTCATTAGCCTTTCCTTCAGGGTTTCAAACGCCTCATTGCACTCTTGAGTCCATACAAATTTCTGATCCTTGCGAGTTAGTGAAGTGAGGGGTAGAGCTATCCACAAAAAGTTTTCCACAAACCTTCGGTAGTACCCGGCTAGTCCAAGAAAACTTCGGACTTCCGCCACGGTCCTCAAAACTGGCCACTCTCTGATGGCTTCTACTTTCGTTGGATCCACTGCCACCCCGTCCCCACTAATCACATGGCCTAGAAATGCCACTTTCTCCAACCAGAACTCGCACTTGGAGAACTTCGCATAAAGCTGGTTCTCTCTCAATACTTGCAACACTATCCTCAAGTGCACCTCGTGCTCCGCTTCCGACTTGGAATACACCAAAATGTCATCGATAAAAACGACGACGAACCTGTCCAAGTATTCGCGAAACACTCGGTTCATCAAGTCCATGAACACGGACGACGCGTTCGTCAACCCGAACGGCATCACCGAGAACTCAAAATGACCATATCTCGTACCAAACGCTGTCTTGGGTATGTCTTCGTCACGAATCCGCAACTGATAATATCCGGACTTCAAGTCCAACTTGGAGTACACCACCGACCCCACCAACTGGTCGAAGAGATCGTCTATCCGAGGAATCGGATACTTATTCTTGATTGTCAATTTGTTCAACTCTCGGTAGTCTATGCACAAACGCATACTACCATCCTTTTTCTTTACGAATAACACCGGCGCACTCCATGGTAAAGAGCTGGGTCTGACATACCCTTGTTCCAAAAGTTCCTGCAACTGAACCTTGAGCTCGGCCAACTCCTTTGGTGTAACGTCCCAATTCGCGCTAGGCCCCTTGATTGCGTATTTGAGTCAAGGGGGCTGTGGTGAGCCCAATGGGGGATGTGGGTGAACAGGTGCGGACGTGCGGGAAATGAGGAAAACAAGGCAAAACAGCATTTTTGGCTGACACGGGTATGGACACGGCCGTGTCCATACCCGTGTGCCTCATAAAAATAGGTTTACCAGTCAGAGAGGTACACGGGCATTGGGACACGGGCGTGTCCCTAGCCGTGTGCCAAGGACACGGGTCGGGACACGGCCGTGTCTCTACCCGTGTGCCGTAACCCTGGCCCGGCAGAAAGTGGTTCTGGGAGGAACACGGCCCTAGACACGGCATGCCACACGGCCGTGTCACCTGAACACGGGTAGGAACACGGCCGTGTGCCTACCCGTGTCTGCGATGTATAAAAAGGAAAAAAGTTGGGAAACCCTAGCATTTCATCTCCTTTCTTCTGCCCCGAAATTCCTGAGAGGGTTCTTGGCTGGAGGAGGAGGAAGAGCTTGCCGGAGCCATCCTTGGAGGAATCAAAACGCCGCCACCGTCAAGGGAAAAACAATGCCGCCGCGAAGGAGTGCGAGGCTCATGGCCGGCCATGGTGGTACCGCTGGACTTGAGGTGAGCTTCCTCCCCTCTCCCTTGGTGCTAGATATATAGCTATTTTAGGAGAGACATCGACTCCATAGAGTCTTGATGGTGAGGAGAAGAGTTCTTAGGTTAAGCCATGCCTAGGTTTTCTAGGCTTAGTATTCCTCAACCTTCTCATCGTTCAAAGTGGAGATGAGAGGGATTTTCGTTGAGGGTTTGGCTTTGAAAGGAGGAATAAGGTTGGGTGTGATTTCTGGAGAAGTTTATGCGAGGTCGTTGCAAGGAAGAAGATGAACGGATGCCGTTCATCTCGCCTTAAGATGCGTGCAGAAATCTGATTTCTGCACGCAGCGACCTTCGTGGCCAATTTCGGAGGTGTTCTGGCCAGATCTGGGTGAATGACTCAACACAAAAGTTGTAGCCCTTGAAATTACCTTTCCAACGAGTGGTTGCTCGTTTCCATGCGATACCTGTAGCCACGGGAAAGCTGGTTCGAGTCCGCTGCGTTCGGGAAAATTCCTGTACAGGAAACTGTTTCCTGTACGTGTTCGAGTTGAATTTCTGGTAGGTTGCGACCAGATCTGGGCGATCGACTCAACACGAAAGTCGTAGCCCTCGCGAATACCTTTCCAACGAGGGGTTGTGCGTTGTGATCGGATTCCTGTAGCTCCGGGAATCCCAGTTTTAGTATTGGGCTATCCTATGTTAATGCACTTGTTAATTTATAATGTTAGCTCTCTTGCAATGATTGTGATTTGCTCATTTGATATCTTGCTCCCATATATCTATAATGTTGTTGTTACTATAATTTAGCATGGTTATTCATTTGGTTGTGTAATAAGGTATAACCATGTATTGGTAGAGAAATGGGTTGGATGGGAAGGCTAGATATTAGGAGTTGAGATCGGTATAGGATATACGTATACAATTTGGTGTTGAATATATCTATTGTGCGTAGTGTTGAGGTGAAGTTATTGAATAGGTGGGCGTGAAAATGATGAACACTATGTGAGGAGTATTTTGTAACCGTAATCCGAGCCCAAGGGGTTATTAATAACCGATGCTTAGAGTTGAAGTCTCCCTACGGGTAGCATCGAGTGAGTTGTTTTGGGGCATGTAATGTGCGACGATTCATCGTGTCGCGATATTGAGATAATGACTGTGGCAGGTCTACGGGTTCGCCAGTCGTCACACCGATGGGAGCCAATGGGTAGACCTTGGGCGGTAGGGTTAGATACTTGGTGTCCATAAACCGAGATCTCCTCCGCGCCATGAGAACGGTTGGGCTTGCACCTCGTGTGCTTCCGAGGTTCCATCCGGTTCGAAATCAAAGGCCAGGTTGGGCTGTGTTCTTGGTGCACATTTACCCAAGACCCCTTCTGAGCCGTAGTACGCAGGTGAGCTCCGCTGTTGTGTTCTTAGCGTTGAGGCGTACGGGGGCCTAGGATAGGTAGTGTGATACCACCTAGTAGTGGAGACGCCCGCTCCACTGTCGCCGTCTGGCCACGACGGACGACGCCTGAGAGGTTAGCTACCTGCTCGAAAAGTGGGAACTTCAAGTCTGTGTCGACATAGTAACTTGCATGTGCGTGCGCATGATTCGGTCATAGCATAACATTCATATCATGTCATTCATTGCATACACAAGATCCTCATCGTATAAGTTTGTATGGGCACTCTTATACGATGAGTTACTTTACTGTTAAGCCGATCCTTAACTTATAAGTTTGTATGGGCACTCTTATAAGTTAAGTTACTATTCTGATTAATTATACCTGCTGTCATATATTGTTGATATTTGTAGAACTGCTAGTTGTGTAGCGTAGTTTATACTCCACTATTTTTACAGTCACCTGCTTGTTTACTTGCTTATATATAATCATATTGTACCTTGTTCCTTTCTCCGCCCGGTGCCGAGGAGTCGCCGGGGGAGCGGATGTGAAGCCACTTAGTCTTATGACTAACGGTTGCTACGTCTTCCTTTTTAGGAGGAAACCCCGCAGGTAGAGCAGCGACGGACTATGCAGCAGGACAGCCAGGCCCGGATGATAGGACCTGAGGTGGTGGTGCCATCGGCACCGTCAGTGACAGTCGTGAGTGTTTTCATGTAGCCGTTTGGCAAAGCATTTCTAGACTCTTGTTCTTTTTGTACAAGCCTGTTGTGCTTGTTATCTTCCGCTACTTTTGGACTTTAACTTAGCTGTGAACTGAACTGCTTTTGCTTTTACTTTTCTGTTATGGTTGGGTTGGCATGTTTGTGTGATATGGATTGTAGCCGGCGGAATAGGCGTCTTGTGGTAAAGGCTAACCCGTGTGTTAGTGCTACCGCAAGGCGGCTATTTCAGGCATAAGACTCCCCTCGTGCCGTGTGTTGTGTTCCGGGAGGGGGGTCTTACAAATGGTATCAGACTTAGCCGATCTTCACCTACAGCAGTCAGGTAACAATGGGCCACTCCCGTTCGATTAGTCGGTTTGGGGACAAACCGACTTAGCGGAAGCAGTGGTGTGCCCATATGTAATTCACACTAAGTTGTCCAACTTTGACATTAGTTTTAGCCAACCTGACCCTAATTTGTACCTTGCGTATAGGTCCCAGCGCAGGTGGAGCCGGTTGGGGGCACTCCTACCCCTTCCGTTCCTTCACAATTCCAGCAGTCGGAGCTGGGACAAACGCTGTCAGCCATATTGGATGCATTTAAAGCCCAGCAAGCTCCGGTGCAACAACAAGCGCCAAGCTCCAACTGGTTGAGCACCTTCCGTGCCCTGTCCCCTCCTGCCTATCTTGGGACAGAATCGCCGGTGCGCACCGAGGAATGGCTTGATACCGTGCAGGAATTGATGGCTGGCATAAGATGTCCGAACAGCATGGCGGTGACATTAGTAGTGACGCTGCTAGAGCTGCACGCCAAAAGGTGGTGGAAGTCCCTCATGGGCTCCATCTTCCAAGGGCGGTTGTACACGGACATCGGTTGGAACGAGTTCACCGAGGCTTTTCTGGATCACTTCATCCCTTCTTCTGCTCGGGATGGACTTGAAGAAAAATTTCTGCAGCTGAAGCAAGGATCGAATTCGGTAACGGAGTACCAGAGGGAGTTCCAACACCTCGCTAGGTTTGCCGATTCCTATGAGTTGGACGATAGAGGCTACGCGAAGCGCTTCTACAAAGGGTTGAGGGACCCCCTGAGGCAGGCCCTTTTGTTTATAGCCGATGGAAGCCTGGCAGAAATCATTGACATGGCAAAGAGACTGGAGGCGGACCACATGGGATGTGGCAAGAGACCCGCGGAAGGAGTAATTGAAGTCGGCCCTAGTAATAGAAGGCGGAATGATCATGGCAGAGGAAGGGGAAACCACAGAGGCAGTCGGTGGGTCAACCGGAACTATCGGGTGGAGTACCCAATTCCGCAACCACTAGCTTTACCTCCACCACCGCAGCAGCAATATTATCAACAACCTGGGGGCCGACGTGAGGTGATATGTTTTGAGTGCAACCAACCGGGGCATGTCCGACGAGTTTGCCCGCGATTGATCGGGGATGCTCCTATTGCTCCCCCTCCAGTAGCTCCACGGGGGCGAGGGCACATGCGTGGCCGAGGAAGAGGACCACCAGGGAGAAATCAAGGACATGCGCGGGAGCATGTATTCGCATTGGATATGACTCAGGAGAGAAATCCGCAGGAAGTCATCACCGGTACGTGCAAAATTGTTTTAATATTATATGACTTGTTAGATTTATGATACAAATGATACGCGCTATTCTGAATAGTGATTACCCTTTTGGAACCTAGGCACTGTCGTGGTTAGCGGGAGACCCGCCTATACGTTATTTGACACGGGTGCGTCTCACTCGTTCATTTCGGAGGACTTCGTGAAGGACTTGGAGGGAGTGCAACACTTCACGGGCATTACTCAAAGGGTGCGCCTTCCGGACGGCTCTGAGATGACGTCGTCAGCAAGTTGCGATTTCGACACCCTTATTGGAGGAAAGTTCTTTGAAACTCCGGCTACAGTGTTAAGAATCCCGGAGTTCGATCTCATCTTGGGCATGAAGTGGTTGGACTGGCACCACGCCAGGATCAATTGTGCGGAGAAGCAAGTTATGTTGAGGCATGGAGACTCGGAAGTCATCTTCCAAGGTATTAAATTCGCACCCCGTAAACTATTATCTTCAATCCAAGCTATGAAATCTCATATGGAAGGGGACGAGGTCTATGTAATCTGCTTTGAGTTGAAGAAATTGACATTAGAGGTCAAGGATGTGCGGGTGGTGCGAGAATTTCCCGAGGTATTTCCCGAGAAATTGCCGGGACTACCCCCGCATAGGGAAGTGGACTTCCAAATCAAGCTAATTCCGGGTGCCAAGCCCGTCTCGCGAGCTCCATACCGAATGGCTCCGAAGGAACTTGCAGAGTTTAGAGTCCAGCTTCAGGAATTGGTGGAAGCAGGGTTCGTTCGCCCAAGCTCGTCGCCTTGGGGAGCGCCCGTTTTGTTCGTCAAAAAGAAGGATGGCACCCTGCAGTTGTGCATTGATTATCGAGAGTTGAACCGGTTAACGGTGCGGAACACCTATCCCCTACCGCGCATTGATGAGTTATTTGATCAATTGGTGGGATCGTATTGGTTCTCCAAGTTAGATCTGCGTTCGGGATATTATCAGCTGAGGATACAAGAAGATGACATTCAGAAGACGGCGTTCAGTTCGAGATATGGTTTGTATGAATTCACCGTGATGCCGTTTGGGCTCACAAACGCCCCTTCCGCCTTTATGAGCTTGATGAACAAGGTGTTCAGCCCTTATTTGGACATCTTTGTCATCGTGTTCATCGATGATATCCTAGTCTACTCCAAGACTGAAGCAGAACACGCCGAACATCTAACTTTGGTGCTGAGGAAACTAAAGGAGCACGCTTTGTTTGCCAAGTTCAGCAAATGCGAGTTTTGGCTTCGAGAGGTCGCGTTCTTAGGCCATGTGATTAGTGGGGCGGGGCTAGCAGTAGATCCGGCCAAGGTGCGGGCCGTGAAGGAGTGGTCGCCATTGAAGTCAGCGGCCGACATACGGAGCTTTCTTGGACTTGCCGGGTACTATCGCAAGTTCGTGAAAGGCTTCTCGAAGATCGCCCTTCCCCTTACTACGCTGACCAAGAAGGGTGTGCCGTTTGAATGGACACCCCAGTGTGAAGCTGCATTCCAAGAGTTGAAGGACAGATTGACGACTGCACCCATCCTAGCTCTTCCATCTGGGAAGGAGGGCTTTCAAGTTTACACGGATGCGTCGTATCAAGGGATGGGAGCTGTGTTGATGCAGAATGGGCATGTGATCGCTTATGCTTCAAGACAGTTGAAGAAGTATGAAGCCAGCTACCCGGTGCATGATCTAGAGTTGGGAGCGGTGGTATTCGCCTTGAAGATGTGGAGGCATTATTTATATGGCGTCCACTGCGAGATCTACTCGGATCACAAAAATCTGAAGTACGTTCACACCCAAAAGGAGTTAAACTTGAGACAGCGGCGGTGGTTGGAGTTCTTGTGCGACTATGAATTCACCTTGAACTACCACCCCGGGAAGGTTAATTCCGTAGCTGATGCCTTGAGCCGAAAGGCACCGGGAACGAGCACGGAACCCCACTTGATGAGGATGGAGTTAATCTGAACACTGCAAGAGATGGAAATCACTTTGGTCTTTAAGAATCAACCGGAAGAGTATACAGAATATTTGGCCGCGATGAGTATAGTTTGCAACATACGAGACCGGATCCAGACGGAACAAAAGAAGGATGCGGCTTTAACCCCGGCTTTCAAGTCAATGGAGGATGGGACCACGGAGGAATACTCCCTAAAAGACGGCCTCGTCCATTTTCGTGGCCGGCTTTACATCCCCGAAGGCGACAACATTCGGGAGGATATTCTAAAGGAGGCCCATTGCTCCAAGTACTCGGTGCACCCGGGGATCGCAAAGATGTACACCGATTTGAGAAAAACAATGTGTTGGCCGGGCATGAAGAGAGATGTCAAATACTTTGTTACTCATTGTGTGGCCTGTCAAATGGTGATGGCGGAGTGCAGAAGCCCCGGTGGAATGCTACAGTCGTTGCCCATCCCCGAATGGAAATTTGAGGACATCTCCATGGACTTCGTCCACGGGTTACCTCGCTCGCGCTCGGGGAATGATTCTGTGTGGGTGATAGTTGACCGGCTGACCAAAGTAGCCCGATTTATCCCAATAAAGAAGGAGGCGCAGGTGGGCGTCCTAGTGCGTCTCTTTGTGGAGCAATTTGTGCGGTACCATGGTGTGCCGAAGACGATCGTCTCCGATCGGGATGGTCGGTTTACTTCAAGAGAATGGAGGGCTGTACAGGCTTATTTGGGCTCGCGCCTCACCTTTAGCACGGCCTTTCACCCTCAAACGGACGGGCAATCTGAACGAACCATCCGAACATTGGAGGACCTTCTGCGGTTGTGTGTGCTAGATAAAGGAGAACCATGGGAGAGACTCTTACCTCTCGTGGAGTTCTCTTATAATAACAGTCATCAAGCCAGTATTGGAATGGCACCTCATGAAGCTTTGTATGGAAGGAGGTGTAGAACACCCTTGTCCTGGGTGCAAGACGAAGATCCGAAGACGTTGGGAAATGAGTACATTGATGACACGGACGCGGTGGTTAGGTTGATCCGGGATCGAATGCTAGAGGCTCAAAGCCGACAGGCGAAATATTACAACGCAAGGCACCGTATGGTGGAGTTTCAAGTGGGTGATAAGGTGTTCCTGAAGATTCGACCGATGCACGGAGTGTCGCGGGTACGTGGAGTCAAGAAGCTCAGCCCAAGGTATGTCGGGCCCTATGTCGTAGTGGAAAGGATTGGCCCTTTGGCCTATCGATTGAAGTTACCACCGGAGCTGGAGAACCTTCACGACGTGTTCCATGTATCGTCGCTCCGGAAGGCTTTGTTGCGGCCTGAACAATATATCCCCACGGCGGATGGTGTCGTGGCGTCTGATAGGTCTGTGCGACTGGAGCCGGTGCGGATCGTTGATAACGAGACAAGAACCTTGCGCCGCAAAAGTGTTCCCTTGGTGAAAGTGCTATGGTCTAATCATGGGAAGGAGGAGTTCACATGGGAGCCAAAGGACTTAATGCAAGGGCGCTACCCGGAGTTGTTTACTCCAGGTAAGAATTTTATTTGAAAGCATAGTTCCCTTTTTATGTGTTTCACTCCCATAGCCTTACCCTGATTTCGGGGACGAAATCTTTTATTTTGTTTATAGGATTTGTAACGTCCCAATTCGCGCTAGGCCCCTTGATTGCGTATTTGAGTCAAGGGGGCTGTGGTGAGCCCAATGGGGGATGTGGGTGAACAGGTGCGGACGTGCGGGAAATGAGGAAAACAAGGCAAAACAGCATTTTTGGCTGACACGGGTATGGACACGGCCGTGTCCATACCCGTGTGCCTCATAAAAATATGTTTACCAGTCAGAGAGGTACACGGGCATTGGGACACGGGCGTGTCCCTAGCCGTGTGCCAAGGACACGGGTCGGGACACGGCCGTGTCTCTACCCGTGTGCCGCAACCCTGGCCCGGCAGAAAGTGGTTCTGGGAGGAACACGGCCCTAGACACGGCATGCCACACGGCCGTGTCACCTGAACACGGGTAGGAACACGGCCGTGTGCCTACCCGTGTCTGCGATGTATAAAAAGGAAAAAAGTTGGGAAACCCTAGCATTTCATCTCCTTTCTTCTGCCCCGAAATTCCTGAGAGGGTTCTTGGCTGGAGGAGGAGGAAGAGCTTGCCGGAGCCATCCTTGGAGGAATCAAAACGCCGCCACCGTCAAGGGAAAAACAATGCCGCCGCGAAGGAGTGCGAGGCTCATGGCCGGCCATGGTGGTACCGCTGGACTTGAGGTGAGCTTCCTCCCCTCTCCCTTGGTGCTAGATATATAGCTATTTTAGGAGAGACATCGACTCCATAGAGTCTTGATGGTGAGGAGAAGAGTTCTTAGGTTAAGCCATGCCTAGGTTTTCTAGGCTTAGTATTCCTCAACCTTCTCATCGTTCAAAGTGGAGATGAGAGGGATTTTCGTTGAGGGTTTGGCTTTGAAAGGAGGAATAAGGTTGGGTGTGATTTCTGGAGAAGTTTATGCGAGGTCGTTGCAAGGAAGAAGATGAACGGATGCCGTTCATCTCGCCTTAAGATGCGTGCAGAAATCTGATTTCTGCACGCAGCGACCTTCGTGGCCAATTTCGGAGGTGTTCTGGCCAGATCTGGGTGAACGACTCAACACAAAAGTTGTAGCCCTTGAAATTACCTTTCCAACGAGTGGTTGCTCGTTTCCATGCGATACCTGTAGCCACGGGAAAGCTGGTTCGAGTCCGCTGCGTTCGGGAAAATTCCTGTACAGGAAACTGTTTCCTGTACGTGTTCGAGTTGAATTTCTGGTAGGTTGCGACCAGATCTGGGCGATCGACTCAACACGAAAGTCGTAGCCCTCGCGAATACCTTTCCAACGAGGGGTTGTGCGTTGTGATCGGATTCCTGTAGCTCCGGGAATCCCAGTTTTAGTATTGGGCTATCCTATGTTAATGCACTTGTTAATTTATAATGTTAGCTCTCTTGCAATGATTGTGATTTGCTCATTTGATATCTTGCTCCCATATATCTATAATGTTGTTGTTACTATAATTTAGCATGGTTATTCATTTGGTTGTGTAATAAGGTATAACCATGTATTGGTAGAGAAATGGGTTGGATGGGAAGGCTAGATATTAGGAGTTGAGATCGGTATAGGATATACGTATACAATTTGGTGTTGAATATATCTATTGTGCGTAGTGTTGAGGTGAAGTTATTGAATAGGTGGGCGTGAAAATGATGAACACTATGTGAGGAGTATTTTGTAACCGTAATCCGAGCCCAAGGGGTTATTAATAACCGATGCTTAGAGTTGAAGTCTCCCTACGGGTAGCATCGAGTGAGTTGTTTTGGGGCATGTAATGTGCGACGATTCATCGTGTCGCGATATTGAGATAATGACTGTGGCAGGTCTACGGGTTCGCCAGTCGTCACACCGATGGGAGCCAATGGGTAGACCTTGGGCGGTAGGGTTAGATACTTGGTGTCCATAAACCGAGATCTCCTCCGCGCCATGAGAACGGTTGGGCTTGCACCTCGTGTGCTTCCGAGGTTCCATCCGGTTCGAAATCAAAGGCCAGGTTGGGCTGTGTTCTTGGTGCACATTTACCCAAGACCCCTTCTGAGCCGTAGTACGCAGGTGAGCTCCGCTGTTGTGTTCTTAGCGTTGAGGCGTACGGGGGCCTAGGATAGGTAGTGTGATACCACCTAGTAGTGGAGACGCCCGCTCCACTGTCGCCGTCTGGCCACGACGGACGACGCCTGAGAGGTTAGCTACCTGCTCGAAAAGTGGGAACTTCAAGTCTGTGTCGACATAGCAACTTGCATGTGCGTGCGCATGATTCGGTCATAGCATAACATTCATATCATGTCATTCATTGCATACACAAGATCCTCATCGTATAAGTTTGTATGGGCACTCTTATACGATGAGTTACTTTACTGTTAAGCCGATCCTTAACTTATAAGTTTGTATGGGCACTCTTATAAGTTAAGTTACTATTCTGATTAATTATACCTGCTGTCATATATTGTTGATATTTGTAGAACTGCTAGTTGTGTAGCGTAGTTTATACTCCACTATTTTTACAGTCACCTGCTTGTTTACTTGCTTATATATAATCATATTGTACCTTGTTCCTTTCTCCGCCCGGTGCCGAGGAGTCGCCGGGGGAGCGGATGTGAAGCCACTTAGTCTTATGACTAACGGTTGCTACGTCTTCCTTTTTAGGAGGAAACCCCGCAGGTAGAGCAGCGACGGACTATGCAGCAGGACAGCCAGGCCCGGATGATAGGACCTGAGGTGGTGGTGCCATCGGCACCGTCAGTGACAGTCGTGAGTGTTTTCATGTAGCCGTTTGGCAAAGCATTTCTAGACTCTTGTTCTTTTTGTACAAGCCTGTTGTGCTTGTTATCTTCCGCTACTTTTGGACTTTAACTTAGCTGTGAACTGAACTGCTTTTGCTTTTACTTTTCTGTTATGGTTGGGTTGGCATGTTTGTGTGATATGGATTGTAGCCGGCGGAATAGGCGTCTTGTGGTAAAGGCTAACCCGTGTGTTAGTGCTACCGCAAGGCGGCTATTTCGGGCATAAGACTCCCCTCGTGCCGTGTGTTGTGTTCCGGGAGGGGGGTCTTACATTTGGTGCCATCCTAAATGGTGGACGTGACACCGGTCTAGCCTCGGGCACTAACTCGATGGAGAAATCAATCTCCCGCCGAGGAGGTGCTCCCGGTAGCTCCTCGGGAAAAACATCTCCAAACTCCGCCACCACGGGCACTTCCCCAAGAGACAGCCTGGAAAGGCAAACCTCCAACAACGCTACTAGAGCTACACCTCCCTGGTTAACAGCTCGCACTAGTTGAAGTGCCGAAACTAGGGAACAGGCCACTCCATGCAGGCCCTCAAACTTGACTTCCGCTTGCCCCACGCCCCTCAGGGTTACCACCTTGGACAAGCAGTCGATACTGGCACGCTGCTCCGCTAGCCAGTCCATCCCCAAGATCACATCGAACTCGGACAATGGCAAGATCGCCGCTACCAACACGAAGTCGACCCCCTCAAGACTCCAACAAATCCGGCCTCTAGCCCTGGTAGTCATAGATGGCCCATTGGGCATGCGCACCTTCAACTCTGAGTCCGTTGAGAAGGACTCAACTCCAATCCTCCGGATGAAACTTTCCGCAAGGAAGGAGTGCGACGCTCCCGTATCGAAAAGTACCCTAGCGGGGTACCCTAATACCACTACAAAGCCTACACACATGCAACAAACATAAAAAGGCTTGAAAGGAAGAAATCTAAGGTGCAGGTTGAATTCTCGTACCTGTCACCACATCGGGTTGACGAATTGCTTCCTAATGCCCAAGGTTGTAGGCCCTTGGCTGCACTGGTTGAAACCGGGAAGCACTCGACTCCGCCATATTCCCTTTCTCTGCGGCACTGGGGCCGGAGCGCACAGTCTGCTCCTGCCTTGGCTCTTGCTCAGCGCCCCCTTGGGTACAAAATCTTGCTATGTGGCCTGGCTTGCCACAACTGTAACACGTCTGCGGTCCCTTAGAGCGTGACCCTCCGGACGTCCAATTACTTTTCTCGCCCGACTTAAACGGGGGAGGCTTCTTCTTCCATCGGCTCCCTTCCGCCTTTCCATGGGACTGAGCTGACTTCTTCTCTTCCCCCTGCTTGGGTGTGAAACCCTTTCGGCGCTGGGATCGCTCCATATCGCTCTCCAAAATTCGAGCCGCCTCCACCAATTCATTGAAGCCCGCACGCTTCATCGATATGAGGGGTTGTCTTAGATTCTCCCTCAATCCATGGTAGAAGAGATTGTCCCTCTCTTCATCGTCCGCCATGGTCGTCCCCGCATAACGACCCAATCGAGTAAATTCCTGAACATACTCATCCACTGTCTTGTCTCGCTGCACAAGATGTAGAAACTGCCTCTGGAGGGCTAATCTTGTTGATGCGGGAATGTACTTCTTCAGAAAGGCATTCCCAAACTCCCCGATGGATGGTGTGCGTCCTGGAAACTGCCGGCCACTATGGCTCACCCACCATAACTTGGCATCTCCTTCTAGCATGAAGGCTGCGAACTCCGCCTTTTTCTCATCCGGCGCCTCTGCTGCCCTCAGAAGCTCTTGAATTCTAGCCCACCAGTCCTCCGCATCTGTGGGCGTTCCAACTCCCTTGAAGGTTGGAGGATGGAAACTCAAAAAATACTTCATTTGCAGGTCCCCATGCCCGACAACCACTCTCTCGGCCTGCGGCTCCGCCCGCCTGGCCTCCTCAACCTGCGCGGTCGCTGCCGTGACCGGGGTAGCAGGAGTTGCTACCTGAGCAATGGGAGCTGCTACCTGTGCTGTCGCTGTAGCTTGGGCCGCCACCATCGCTTCTGCAAGCATGCGGCAGAAGTCGGCCGGTGTGACCCCCATCCCTAGTGGACCTTGCGCAGTCGCACTACTTGCCGAGAGCTCTTCTCTTGGCCTCGAGGTCCCAGCCTCGTTGCTTGCACTCTAAACACAAGCAAGAAAACACAAATCAACCTCTAATCGCAAGACTCGAACACAAGGACACTCATGGTCCCGCGATACTCCTATGTGGATAACTTCTAATACGCGACTCGACTTATAATTTCGACCGCGAAACTTCTCCTTGGAACGCTAACCTCCCTCTGATACCAAATTGTAACACCTCCCCTGTAAAGACCATATAATATGGGTCCGGCCGGGGCCCCACAACATACGGACACCACAGCTTTAGTATTAAAAGATGATATGAAACTACCCAAACTCAAAACTCCAGACATACACAGCAGAAACATAAAACTAAAAGACAGAAGTTATCCACTAACAATAGAGTATCGAAATGGCCTTAAGGCCTTACACAATATAAGTCCAAAAATATAAAAGTGCCAAGCACTCCTAGGCTACCTCGGCATGCAAGCCGGACATGATCAAACAACATCAACAAAACAAGGAAAAGAAACTAGCCAAACACAGCAACACTTCATGAGGCTTAGGGCTTTTCGCCCGGCGCGTTAGCTCCTACATGCGATCCTTGCTGTAACACCCCTATCCGTCACATAGCATATAGCAGTAGGTCCGGCCGGGGCCCGACGCCATATACTACGGACAGACCGGTTGGTTACGCGTTGAAACCACACAACCAATCAGAGCGTCCTACACAACACCTAGCGGAAGCAATTTAATTAAGTTGCAAAAAGATAAGAACCCTGCCACAGAGCATGAATGTCCACTACAACCCAGCAATGAGTACATACACAAAAGAGAAGAAATAGCCTTAAGGCTTTACAAGAGTTGCTTAAATACAAGTGTCTTCCAAACCTCGGCACGCAGGCCGGCCACACATGAGTACAAGAGGTAAAACACTCAAAACAAGGCCTTCGAGGGCCAGCACAGCAACTTGGGCTTTAGCCCGCTAGTTACCTCTCAGCTTCGCAGCACCTGCAAGCAACAACCCACCGCACGGTGGTAAACAAAGGCAACGGTCAGCAATGCTGACCAAATTATAACGATTCCGCCCCCAGACCGGGGCGGCAAAGCTTCTTCCCTGCACTTGTTAGCAAAACACGCAACACAGCCAAACAAGCATCTCAACATAGGTGCACGCTCTCACGGCCGTACACCCCGTGCTCTCAGGGCACTTACTCGGCGAAGCCAGTCCGAACCCCGTCCGGTCCTCGACTCCACCACCACCCCCAGGATGGCAATCTTTGTGAGCATTTAGTCTTCTCAGCCGCAGCCTAGACTCGATCTCCAAATCTCGGTAAGTCCCACGTAAACTTTAGGTCGCTTTAACCGAGCAGGTGGAGCGGGTAGAGGGCTACTAGTCCGTTGCTCACTCCGCCACTGCCATTCGGCCCTTTGGCGCGGACTAAGCTTTCCCCAGTCCCAATTAACGATCAAACACGGTACATAGCCCCGCTAAGTACCCGGTTGGCTCCCAGGCCACCGTTATGACAGAACTACATTTCCGTCCAAGATTTCCGGGTGCACCTCGGGTTTCATCCCCAAGGCTCCCTGCTGCAATCAAACATGATACATAGCCCCGCTATGTTCCCGGCTGGCACCCAGGCCACCGAGATGGCAGAACTTCGTTTCCGCCCAGATTTCCGGGTGCACCTCGGGGTTAATCCCCAAGATTCCCTGATGCATTCTACCGCATAGCAACCCGAAAACAACCACAACGCTCGGAGTCTTCTCCGGCTAAAATATGCATAACAAAACATCACCGATCCGGAAAACACATCCGGGTAGGCTTCACACAACATGCCTATGTCCGTACTACGATTCCGGACTCTAACAAGGGGGACTTTACTTATCTACCCCAAGGAATACCACGATCTCGCCGCACACTCGCGGGAGAGGGGTTTTCCCATGCAAAGGAAGAAGAGCTTCACATGCTCAAGAAGAGAATCGTTACCCTCGAAGATTTCCGCGGCGCCATGAAAATGTAGTCGGATGGAAAGCTTCGCCTCGCCCTTGCCTTCGAGGATCCGGACTCGGATCGCGAATCGGGGCTCCGGAGCTCCTCCGGCGGCCGGATCTTGGGCTCCTCCTTCCTCTTGCTCTCCCTTCTCTCTAAACACTTAGAGAGAGAGTGGACCAAAGAAAATGAGGATTCAAAACCCTAATCCCGGCTAATAACCCCCCAGGAGCAGCCCCCACCGTCGGATCCAGATCCAAGGGAACGGACGGCCGAGATTAGATCCAAAATCCCAAAAACTGGGCCGAACACGGCTTGACACACGGCCGTGTGTCTGGCCGTGTAGCTCATTCGCCGATCGACACGGTTCCTGACACGCCGTGTTCAAGGCCGTGTGCCCCACACACGGCTTGAGACACGGCCGTGTGTCTCAGGCCGTGTACTTCTCTGACTCGAGACTGCACAAAAACGCATTCGACCACTGAACACGGGTAGGCACACGGCCGTGTGCCTGGCCGTGTGCCCCTGAGATGACCTCAAATCGAAAAGTGGTCAACATGAAAGTTGTAGATCTCGTCGAGACAAACAAAATTCATGTTGACCATTTTTCCACCCGACACCGTTTTGACCCTCAAAACGGTGCCCGAACGCGATCATCTCCGAGGTTGGGGTCTTACAACTCCCTCCCCCTTAAGAAAAATTTCGTCCCGAAATTAAGAACAGAGACTACACAAAATAAACATAACGAGTACCTGAGGGGAACAACTCGGGGTACTCCTCGCGCATTGTCTGCTCTCGCTCCCAAGAGAGCTCCTCGCGCCCGCAGTTATCCCAACGGACCTTCACCATTCTGATCTCCTTGTTCCGAAGCCGCTTGACTTCGAAATCCTCAATAGATATGGGCTTGACTTTCGTTGTCAACCCTTCCTCAACCGGTACTTGATCAGCCGCGATCACTTGCGAAGGCTCTTGCACCGCCTTCCGCAACACAGAAATGTGGAACACATCTTGTAATCCACTCAACTCCACTGATAGCTTCAAACGGTATGCCGCTTCGCCGACTCGCTCCAGTACCTCAAACGGCCCAAGGTATCTCGGACTCAACTTTTTCAAGCGTCGAATCCGTGAGACACCCTTGAACGGCTTGATCTTCAAGTACACCCAATCGCCTACCGCGAACTCCACGTTCCGGTGCTTGGCATTGTAGTACTTCGCCTGCCGGTCCTGAGCGATTAACAAGCGCTCCCGAATGATTCGCACTAACGAGGTAACACTCTCCACCTCCTGCTTCTTGTACAACCTTGCCTCACCCGCTTCAAGCCACGATAACGGCGTGCGACACTTCCTACCATACAGGGCCTCGAAGGGCGCCATTTGTATGCTCGCTTGGTAGCTGTTGTTGTACGCGAACTCCACCAAATAAAGATGGTCTTCCCAATGCTTACCGAAGTCCAGGACACACATGCGTAGCATGTCCTCCATCGTTCTATTGACCCTCTCGGTCTGCCCATCCGTCTGCGGATGGAAAGCTGTACTGAACTTTAACTTTGTTCCCAACATCTGCTGCACCAACCTCCAATCATTTGACGTGAACCGCCCATCGCGATCACTCACAATGCTACGAGGCACACCATGCAGCCTAACAATATTGTCAACGTACAACTTTGCCAATTTCTCGACTGGATCATCCTTCCTATGCGGAATGAAATGAGATACCTTGGTTAGCCGATCTACGATCACCCAGATGGCGTCGTTCCCCTTCTGCGACCTTGGCAACCCGTGCACAAAGTCCATGGATATATCGTCGAATTTCCACTCCGGTATAGGCAAGGACTTCAGAAATCCTCCCGGCTTTTGGCACTCCGCCTTCACCAAGGCGCACGTTTGGCATTTAGCCACGTACAACGCCACATCTTTCTTAAGCCCCGGCCACCAAAACAACTTCTTGAGATCGCGATACATCTTTGTGCTCCCTGGGTGGATTGAGTACTTGGTATGATGAGCCTCGTACATCAACTCCGCCCGGAGGTTACCCCCACTTGGGACGCACAAACGATGATCCTTCCTTAATAACCCGTCTTCTACCGAGAACTGGGAATTTGACCCATCCAAAGCGGCCTCCAATAGCTCCTTCATGGAATCATCCAACTCCAATGCTTGCCGAACCCGGTCAGCCAGGTCGTACTGCACCTCTGTCCAGTTTAACATTGCTTTGGCGCTCGTCTGCTTGTCCACGCAACAGATCTCAAGCTCCTCCAACTCCCGTACTAGCCGCTCATCATGCACCGACAACCAGTTGGCTCGGGCGGGAGCCCTGCGGCTCAGCGCATCCGCAACTGCATTGCCCTTCCCGGGTACATAATGTATCTTGAAGGTGTAGTCCCCCAGGAACTCCATCCACCTCCTCTGCCTCATATTAAGGTCCTTTTGATCCAACAAGAATTTTAGGCTCTTGTGATCGGTGTATATATCGACTCTTATGCCGTATAGGTAGTGCCTCCACAACTTGAGTGCAAAAATCACGGCCGCCAACTCCAAGTCGTGCACCGGATAATTCCTTTCATGCACTTTCAGCTGACGCGATCCATACGCGATCACACTTCCATGCTGCAACAACACGCAGCCCAAGCCACTACCCGAAGCGTCGCTATACACCTCAAAGCCCTCGGTCCCACTCGGCGAACTAAGCACTGGCGCCGTGGTCAACCGCCTCTTCAGCTCCTCAAAAGCTTGCACGCACTCTTGCGTCCACAAGAATTTCTGATCCTTCCTTGTCAACTTCGTGAGAGGTAACGCTACCCGCGAGAAGTTCTCTACGAAGCGCCTGTAATATCCGGCAAGCCCGAGAAAACTACGGACTTCCGCGACAGAAGATAACGCAGGCCACTCCCGTATCGCAACAATCTTCGCCGGATCCACCGCTATACCTTCCCCACTCACTATATGACCAAGGAACGCTACCGAAGGTAGCCAGAACTCGCACTTGGAGAACTTTGCGTAAAGCTCATTCCTCCTCAGAGTCTCCAACACCAAATGCAAATGCTTGAAGTGGTCTTCTTCGCACTGCGAGTATACCAAAATATCGTCAATAAAGACGATCACAAAGCGATCCAGGAAATCTCTGAACGTCCTGTTCATCTGATCCATAAACACTGATGGCGCATTTGTCAGTCCAAACGGCATGACCGTGAACTCGAAATGCCCATACCTCGTACTGAACGCCGTCTTCGGGATATCACACTCCCTGATCCTCAGCTGATAGTACCCCGACTTTAAGTCCAACTTGGAGTATACTGATGATCCGACTAACTGATCAAAGAGATCATCAATCCTCGGGATCGGGTACTTATTCTTTTCCGTCAACTTGTTCAATTCTCTGTAGTCGATGCACAGCCGCATACTACCGTCCTTCTTTTTAACGAAGAGGACCGGTGCGCTCCAAGGCGACGAACTTGGACGCACATAACCTTGCTCCATCAGTTCCTCCAACTGAACCTTCAACTCCGCCATCTCCTTTGGCGCCAATCTATAAGGAGCACGTGACACGGGTTTGGCACCCGGCACGAGCTCGATCGTGAAATCAATCTCTCGCTGCGGTGGGGCTCCGGGAAGGCTATCCGGGAACACATCGGGGTATTCGCAAACCACGGGGATGCTATCCAACGGGGACTTTGGCTCCACAGCCCCCACTATCGCAAAGAACAGCTCTGCACCAGCACGAACCGCCTTCACCACCTGAAGAGCAGACATTAGTGTCTTGCTCGACCCCTTAAGCCCCTCGAAAGTAGTCTCCCGCCCTACACCCAGCTTGACCTCCTTACGGTCGCAATCGATCCAAGCCTTCTGCTCTGACAGCCAATCCATTCCAAAGATAACATCGAACTCTACTAGCGGCAGCAATGATGCTAGCAAGTCGAATTCTTGGCTCCCAATGTGAACCTTCACGGCGCACACTCTGTCCGCACGCATCGAGCACCCATTTGGTAGCAACACATCTAGCTTGTCCTTTGCCATCGAAGAAGGGACTCCGATGCGCGATATAAACTGTTCGGACAAGAAAGAATGCGAAGCACCAGTGTCGAATAGTGCTCGTGTCGGACTATCGCTAATCAACACAAAGCCTAAGCAAAAGACATTAGCTTAACAAGCAATAGGTAATAGTATTCTCAAGTCAACTTGCATAAATTAACTCATACCTGTCACCACATCCGCTTGCTTGATGGCCTCCTGCTGGCCCAAGTTGTAGACTCTAGGCTGAGTCGGAGCATAGTGGGACGCGGTCGACTCCACCGCTTTGCCCTTTTCCTCGTAGGTAGCTCCTTGTTTCCTTTCGGACTTTGAGCGTCCACTCCAGCAGTCACGGGCAAAGTGCCCCGGCTTTCCACACGTGAAGCAAGCGCCCGGGGCTCGATTGGTAGTTGCCCCCGAGGCACCTGTAGAAGGAGCTGGACCCGACGTCCTAGACTTCTTGGAGAATCTGCGGTAGCCCGACTTCGACGTAGTCGGCGTCTTGAACTCTGATCTCTTGCCACCAGATTCCCTCTCCTTCTTCGCTTGCACGTTTCTCATATCCTTCTCCAAGGACCGGGCCGAACTGACCAGGGTCATGAAACCCTGCGTCTTGGGGCCCGACAGCAGCAACCTCAAATCATCCCTTAGCCCTTCATAAAAGCGGCTCGTCTTGCGCTCCTCGTCTGCGAAGGTAGCGCCGGCATATCTCCCTAGCCGAGTAAACTCGTGGAGGTATTCATCAACGGTGCCATCACCCTGCACCAACTTCTGGAATTCGCTCTCTAGCGCAATCCTCTGCGCCGAGGGGAGGTATCGAGCCATAAATAATCTCGCAAACTCCTCCATCGGGACTTCGGCCAATGGCCTTCCCCTCAACTGATGCAGCTCTAGGCCCTCCCACCACAGCCTTGCGTCCCCATCCAAAAGGAACGTCGCTATAGTGGTCTTCTGCCACTCTTCAGTTTCTGTCGCAGTCATCACCCTGTTGACCCTTGAGAGCCAATCCTCTGCTTGGGTCGGGGTTTCTGCCCCCGTGAACACCAGTAGGTGAAAGCCCATCACGTGCTTCAGTTGTCTTTCAGTTGCTCTCCGCGGCAACTCTGGCTCCAACACAACTTACTCAACCCTCCTTCGCTCTGCCGTCTGAACCGGTACTTGCTCCACAGCAGGAGCAGGCTGCTGCACCTGCCTTGTAGGCTGCACATTAATCATTGCCATGACCGCTTCCGCCACCAACCTAATGGTCTCGGCAGACAAAGGTGTTGCAGGCGTATCGCTTGGCGCACTGCTCGCCTCAGAACCTGGCCGTTCAGACGGCCCAGCACCACTTCTGGTCACCTAAAAATCGTGCAAAACACCGATAAGCGACCAAAAAATTACTGCAAACAGCAATTATAGGAACACGCAGGTTCCTCAATCATGTGTATTTTCATTCTTAAGTGGACATTCATGGGTTCTTTTCATGTTATAACGATGACGCACACAATGTGCTCACCACCCCTTAAAGTGAATTCGTCCACGAATTCATTTAAGCTTGACCGAAACCAGAAGTCTGATACCAATTTGTAACACCCCTATCCGTCACATAGCATATAGCAGTAGGTCCGGCCGGGGCCCGACGCCATATACTACGGACAGACCGGTTGGTTACGCGTTGAAACCACACAACCAATCAGAGCGTCCTACACAACACCTAGCGGAAGCAATTTAATTAAGTTGCAAAAAGATAAGAACCCTGCCACAGAGCATGAATGTCCACTACAACCCAGCAATGAGTACATACACAAAAGAGATGAAATAGCCTTAAGGCTTTACAAGAGTTGCTTAAATACAAGTGTCTTCCAAACCTCGGCACGCAGGCCGGCCACACATGAGTACAAGAGGTAAAACACTCAAAACAAGGCCTTCGAGGGCCAGCACAGCAACTTGGGCTTTAGCCCGCTAGTTACCTCTCAGCTTCGCAGCACCTGCAAGCAACAACCCACCGCACGGTGGTAAACAAAGGCAACGGTCAGCAATGCTGACCAAATTATAACGATTCCGCCCCCAGACCGGGGCAGCAAAGCTTCTTCCCTGCACTTGTTAGCAAAACACGCAACACAGCCAAACAAGCATCTCAACATAGGTGCATGCTCTCACGGCCGTACACCCCGTGCTCTCAGGGCACTTACTCGGCGAAGCCAGTCCGAACCCCGTCCGGTCCTCGACTCCACCACCACCCCCAGGATGGCAATCTTTGTGAGCATTTAGTCTTCTCAGCCGCAGCCTAGACTCGATCTCCAAATCTCGGTAAGTCCCACGTAAACTTTAGGTCGCTTTAACCGAGCAGGTGGAGCGGGTAGAGGGCTACTAGTCCGTTGCTCACTCCGCCACTGCCATTCGGCCCTTTGGCGCGGACTAAGCTTTCCCCAGTCCCAATTAACGATCAAACACGGTACATAGCCCCGCTAAGTACCCGGTTGGCTCCCAGGCCACCGTTATGACAGAACTACATTTCCGTCCAAGATTTCCGGGTGCACCTCGGGTTTCATCCCCAAGGCTCCCTGCTGCAATCAAACATGATACATAGCCCCGCTATGTTCCCGGCTGGCACCCAGGCCACCGAGATGGCAGAACTTCGTTTCCGCCCAGATTTCCGGGTGCACCTCGGGGTTAATCCCCAAGATTCCCTGATGCATTCTACCGCATAGCAACCCGAAAACAACCACAACGCTCGGAGTCTTCTCCGGCTAAAATATGCATAACAAAACATCACCGATCCGGAAAACACATCCGGGTAGGCTTCACACAATATGCCTATGTCCGTACTACGATTCCGGACTCTAACAAGGGGGACTTTACTTATCTACCCCAAGGAATACCACGATCTCGCCGCACACTCGCGGGAGAGGGGTTTTCCCATGCAAAGGAAGAAGAGCTTCACATGCTCAAGAAGAGAATTGTTACCCTCGAAGATTTCCGCGGCGCCATGAAAATGTAGTCGAATGGAAAGCTTCGCCTCGCCCTTGCCTTCGAGGATCCGGACTCGGATCGCGAATCGGGGCTCCGGAGCTCCTCCGGCGGCCGGATCTTGGGCTCCTCCTTCCTCTTGCTCTCCCTTCTCTCTAAACACTTAGAGAGAGAGTGGACCAAAGAAAATGAGGATTCAAAACCCTAATCCCGGCTAATAACCCCCCAGGAGCAGCCCCCACCGTCGGATCCAGATCCAAGGGAACGGACGGCCGAGATTAGATCCAAAATCCCAAAAACTGGGCCGAACACGGCTTGACACACGGCCGTGTGTCTGGCCGTGTAGCTCATTCGCCGATCGACACGGTTCCTGACACGCCGTGTTCGAGGCCGTGTGCCCCACACACGGCTTGAGACACGGCCGTGTGTCTCAGGCCGTGTACTTCTCTGACTCGAGACTGCACAAAAACGCATTCGACCACTGAACACGGGTAGGCACACGGCCGTGTGCCTGGCCGTGTGCCCCTGAGATGACCTCAAATCGAAAAGTGGTCAACATGAAAGTTGTAGATCTCGTCGAGACGAACAAAATTCATGTTGACCATTTTTCCACCCGACACCGTTTTGACCCTCAAAACGGTGCCCGAACGCGATCATCTCCGAGGTTGGGGTCTTACACTTGCCCTGAAAGGATTTGAAGTAATGTGGGTCAGCAAAGGCTGACCTCTACTGTGTAACAAACACATCTCCTCCCGGCCGTCCCTAACGGACCCCGGGGTACCACTCCACCTGTAAGTTAACACTTCGTATACCAAAAGAGCATATATATTAAAGCGGTAAAACAGGCTTGGATGTCTCATACAGCATACACGTTCTCTATGTTTTGTACAAAGTAAAAGGGGCCTACTATGCAACATGAATGCAACCCGGGTTTCACCCAGGGCACCCTAGCTCGTATGCATCTAGCACAACATCAAACATTGGGTACTTCCGTTTCCCCATTGGCTTAAAGCCGCAAACAAAAGGGAGACACCATGTCCCCAACGGCACACAGGCCGTCACACGGAACCTTGCAATGGCCCCACCCGCACATGAGTCTTAAACCCCGGGCTTGCCCGCATATTCTGACTTCGCACGTCAGGGTTCTGTCTCACACTGACCGATTCTACGAAGCCTTGCTGGACCCCACCCGCTCATGGCCACATTGCCCGGGCTTGCCCTCCGCTCGACATTCTCGTCAGTCTCACGCAAGAGCTAGTCTCGCTGGGACACTTTCCCCACATGACTTGCGCGTCACGGGATAGCCAGCCGACCACGGAGACATAGCCGCGCCTTAGCACAGCACAAACAAAGGTTTCCCCACCCCAATTGCCACTCGCACCGTGTCTTTCCCGTGCTCCAAGGAAACCATCTACCGCACAAAGCGGAGCTAACCTCGTCCGGTTCCGACTACGAGTACTCACTCAAACAAAAGGGGAAAACGCATACATACCACGGCGTATTGCCGCAACGGATTTTCTACCAAAGCTCGCTATGCAACATCACCGGGTCGGACTATCGGTCGCGACCACGGCTTCACCCACAATGCCTAATCCGCTAACGGAGCGGATCTCTAATGCAAGCATGTCGAGATGAACACGATCAACCCGGAGGTTCCTTTTGAACCAAGGCTACACGAATCCCTCTCATTTGAGAGATCCGGTGCTCAAAACACGAAAGGAAGGGGATGCTATTCATGCATCCTAAATCCTAAAAACCGAGAGAAGAAGTGTCGTTACCTTCCGTCCCCTCTTCCTAGCCATGGAGAAGATTTGCTCGGATGAACACCACCGCAACGCTCCCACCTTCGCGGATCTGAACTCTGCTCGCGAAACGGACCTCCGAAGCTTCGCCGGCGGCCGGAACTTGGCCTCCTTGCTCTCCCTTCTCTCTAGAACTTAGAGAGATAAAAGAAAGTGGGGAATGAGGGTTTGGAACCCTATTCCCGGCCTTAAACCACCCAGGGAGGCTCCCCACCATTGGATCTTCCAAAGAAAATAACGAACGGCCACGATCGGAACCCAAAATAGAAAATCTGGGCCGAACACGGGTTGCAACACGACCGTGTGCATGGCCGTGTTAGCCATTCGCCGTCTCGACCGATTCGAAAACCAGCACACGGCTCCTGACACGGCCTTCGACACGGTCGTGTCTCGCTCCACACGGCCGTGTCGTGACCTGTGTCACGGCACCCGTTTTCAACATTTTCAGTCAGAGAAGTACACGGCCCCTGACACGCCCGTGTCACCTGGGACACGGCCGTGTCCGGACCCGTGTCTTGCCCCGTGTGCAATACCTCAGCAAAGTTTCGAAACTACCCGATGCTACACGGCCTGGGACACGGCCGTGTGCCTGGCCGTGTTCCATACTCGACTATCGTCGACCTTAACATGGTCGACCACACGGCCATCTCGACGACCGAGCTCGTCACGGCCGACACGGCCTCCGACACGGCCGTGTCGGGACCCGTGTCACCTGATCCACAAAATTTAACTTGGCCAAAAGCGATCCCCGTCGCTCCTACAACATTTTGGGGCGTTACATGTTTGATAGGTCGACTATCTGTTCTGTTTGATAGTTCGACTATCTGCTTGGATAGTTCAACTATCTGATAGCTCGACTATCTGTTTGATAGGTCGACTATCTGTTTTGCTTGATAGTTCGACTATCTGCCTTGATAGGTCGACTATCTGATAGCTCGACTATCTGTTCTGATAGTTCGACTATCTACCGTGGTAGTTCGACTATCTGCTTTGATAGTTCGACTATCTGTGTCGTTCGACTATCTGTTCTGATAGGTCGACGATCTCTGTGCTTCGCTCGACGATCTCCGAGGGTCGTTCGACGTTCTTTTGTCTGCCTTTAGTAATTTTGTACTCCTTCTATTCTTTGATTTAATTCCTATTTATCTGGTACATTTTATTAAAGATTATTTCATTGATTTTGTGCATACATCTCAAGGTAATCCTTGCCCCATCCTTTATGCATAAGTTAAGCTTTATCTGACAAACTTTTTTATCTTATTAGTTAAAATATCTTTTTGCTTTATTCTGCCATGCTGTCCTTTATAGCCGTTAGACACAAAAGTCTTCTTTGGCTGTAAAGAGTTTAGTCTGATGTGACTTTTTTTAGTACTCCTTTATCAGATTGGATTTGCAGCTTCTTAGAAAGTTTTATCCCTTTATAGCATGTCTGCCTGCAGGATATGTTTTGCTTTATACTTTTTGCAGCCCAGATTGCAGATTTCAGAAGAAGACAAAATTCAAACAAAAATTAGAGCCGTTTGAAAGGCCAATATATAAAGTGCTTTCAAAAGACAGCAGATAACAACCATATACAACAACACACACAGAATAGAGATTAACACAGATATTCATATACAGATTCAAAGGGTTACAGCTCTTAGTCATTGATACATTCAACTGAGAAGATCATCCTTCTTCAACTCTCTCTTTTTCAATCCTGAGTTCATCCTGCTGCAAGGAACATTCACTCAGTGCCTCAAGAAGAAGAAGAAGAAAGAAAAGCTATAGAAGAAGAACAATCATTCTACAATCAAGAGTCTTCTTCAAGCTTCTCCTTCAAGAACTTCAAGACAGTTCTCTGTCTCAAGTTCAGAAGAGTTCCTGCACCCTGAAGCAAGACTTCTTCCTGGATATTCTCTAAGCCAGGGGGAGCCTTGATTCTTTAGAGCTTTCTAGCTCTGTACAATCCACTAGCTTCTCTAATCTATTTTAACAATAGAGAAGAAACTTTAACTCTCTCAACCTCCTGTATAAAGGGTTATTACTCCCTTCAAAAGTGAACCTTGGTGGCAGGGCACCTGATCAAAAACCTGTGTTGGATTTTGAGCTCCTGATCAAAAGCTCAAAGGGTCTACTTGATCTACCTGAAGCAGATCAGTTGGTGGCAGGGCACCTGAACAAAAACCTATAGTGGATTCCTACCAGGGTGGTAAAAGAGTGGACGTACCTATTTAGAGGGAACCACTATAAACTTCTTGTGTCGTTTGTGTTGCTTAATTAATTTATTGCACTGTGGTTGTGAGTAGAAATAACTAGGATTGCTAGTTGCTGTGATAGGACCAAAGCTCAACTATAATTACAGTTAGCTTTCTCTAGTGCACTTCACTTTGTGTTAGGCTCTAGGGTTTCAAATATCTATAAACTCATTCCGCAAATTAACTCTAAGGGAGTTGAGTAGGGTGTCATAATTTTTGAATACTCTATTCACCCCCCCCCCCCCTCTAGAGTTGTATCTATCCTCACTTTCAGCGCATACCCAACTATTCCAAAAGCCCGGACCGTTGGAAAGGGCGCTACTTAATTTCTTAAATAAGTAGCAGAGTGTCACGAGTCAAGTGAAGGAATGTCGGACCCAACAACCCCCCCCCCCCCCCCCCCCCGTCATCCAACACAACCCGTCGGCTCAGAGGTGGGGTTACCACATGTCCATGGTTTGCCTGACCCGCCGGACCCACACAGGCAGAAGTGAAAAATCCGAATTTAATAGCGCCCCCTGGTCTTGAACCCGTGACCTGCTTTGATACAATTTGTAGGATCAAGCACATACCCAACTGTTCCAAGAGACCGGACCGTTGGAAAGGGCGCTACTTAATTTCTCAAATAAGTAACAGAGCGCCACGGGTCAAGTGAAGGAATGCCAGACCCAACAAGGCTCACTCCATCAAGTTCGTCACAAATCATCCGCTTCGTAGTATCTTGGATGGAGTAGAGCATTTTGGCCGGTTGGCCAAGTGGGCTGTGGATCTCAGTGAGTTTGACATTTTCTACTCTCTGAGTGTAGCGATCAAGGCCCAGGCAGTGGAAGACTTCCTAGCTGACTTCTCGGTCGAGGTAGGAGGTGTAGTTGGCAGGTCTGAAGGCTCTCCTGTGGGGGAGAGGTTTTGGTTATGAAATCTTTATCAACACCCCGAGCTCGGCCCGACCCCAGGTAGACCCGCCGCGCATGCTCTCATCTAGCTGGCAGGTCCGAAGGCTCGCTTGTGAGGGAGAGGTTTTGGTTATGAAATCTTCATCAACACCCCGAGCTCGGCTCGGCCCCAGGTAGACTCGCTGCGCAGGCTTTCATCTAGCTGGCAGGTCCGAAGGCTCGCCTGTGGGGGAGAGGTTTTGGTTATGAAATCTTCATCAACACCCTGAGCTCGGCTTGGCCCTAGGTAGACCCGCTATGCAGGCTTTCATCAGTTGGCAGGTCTGAAGGCTCACCTGTGGGGGAGAGGTTTTGGTTATGAAATCCTCATCAACACCCTGAGCTCGACTCGACCCCAGGTAGACCCGCTGCGCAGGCTTTCATATCTAGCTGGCAGGTCCGAAGGCTCGCCTGTGGGGGAGAGGTTTTGGTTTTGAAATCTTCATCAATACCCCGAGCTCGGCTCGGACCCAGGTAAACCTGCTGCGTAGGCTCTCATCTAGCTGGCAGGTCCGAAGGATCGCCTGTAGGGGAGAGGTTTTGGTTATGATATCTTCATCAATACCCCGAGCTCGACTCGGCCCCAGGCAGACCCACTACACAGGCTCTCATCTAGCTGGCAGGTCCAAAGGCTCGCCTGTGGGGGAGAGACTCGGTCCTTGGTTCTTGGTTCTTGATCCTTAGTTACTCTCGCACTACTCCGATCTCGGCTCAACCCTAGGTAGACCCGCTGCGCAGGCTCTCATCTAGCCAACAAGGACATCTCATTACTATGGAGATTGTCGTGATCCGTTCCTTGTTCGGGCAATCTAAGTCCACAGATGTGTCTGAACGATCATTTCGAGCCTTTTTAATAGATTATTTTACGTAATTTGAGTTGTATTTGACACCTGATCGGCCCGGACAATATGAGTTATCTGATTTGGGAAGAAGGCTCTTACAGCCCAGTCTCTTGGAGGATGTTCGTGGACGGGGCTTCAGGAAAGTATTCCGTGTGAGCAGGAGTAGTGTTAGAGAGCTCGTATGGAACTAGGATCGAGCAAGCTGTCGAGATCCTCTTTCCCGTCACGAACAATTAGGCGGAGTATAAAGCCATGGTGGCGGGCTTGCGTCTCGCCAAGGAATTGGGGATCCAGGACCTAAAATCCTTCACCTACTCAATGATGGTCGCGTCGCATCTCAGGGGAGAGTTCGAGGTGCGCGATCCCATCCTATAGAAGTACTTGGTCAACGTCAAAGGTCTGATTGGGGGATTTTGGTCCTTCTTCTTTGAACATGTACCTCGGGAGGGGAATTCAGAGGCAGATTATCTTGCCAAGTATAGTCCCCGAGCTGGGGGACAGTGACCGAACTGTTTTGACCGTCCATCGAGGAAGGGGAGATGATGGAGATTGAGCAGAGGATTTCTTGGAAGGACCCGATCGTTACGTTCTTGACGACGAGCCAGCTTCCTACCAGTGAGGGGGATCAGAGAAAGTTATGGTATAAGGCTGCTTACTACCTGCTGTAGTAAGGGGAGCTTTTTCTCAAGACCATTTCATTCCCTCTGGCCAGATACCTATCAGAGGCTGAAATTCCTCGAGTCTTAGAGGAGATCCATTCGGGAGAGTATGGCAGCCACTCGGGGACTCGAACTCTGGAGCAGAGGACTCTAAGGCACGACTACTTCTGGCCGACCATTCGGAAGGATGTCGAGGCTTTCTCGAAGAAGTGTTCAAAGTGTAATATTTTCGTGCCTCTTCAGTTGCAGCCCGCTCAGCAGCTTCGTTCGATCACCGCTCCCTAGCCTTTCGCCATCTGGGGAATGGATTTGATTGGTCATTTTCCCCAAGCCAGCAGACAGAGGAAGTTCGTTCTCATCATGATCGACTACTTCTCCAAGTGTATCAAGGCAAAGGCCCTTGCCAAGACCACTTCTCAGATCGTGAAGAACTTTATTTGGGGAGAGATCTCTTGCAGGCTCGGGATCCCTCTCGCCATCGCACCGACAATGACCCGCAGTTTGCCAGCTTGGAGTTAGAAGATTTATGCAGGCAATTAGGGGTGGACCTTCGAATCGCCTCTGTGCATAATCCTCAGAGCAATGGATAGGTGGAAGCCGCTAATAAGTTGGTCATCAACCTCCTGAAGAAGGTCACCAATCTAAAGGGAAATTGGCCGGGCAGAGCAATTTCCCTTGGTACTATGGGCTCTGAGAACAACTCCAAACTTGGCCATGGGGGAAACACTGTTGGATCCCTAGTTTGAATTTGGGCTAGGTTCACTATTAGGTTATTGACCCATCATGTATAGCCTAGGGTCAATTTGTTAGTTCTAAGGTTAGGACAGTCTGACTAGGTTAGACATCTTATGATCCAGCCTTGATAAGACTTCAGAGATCCAGACTTAGAAGAATTACAGCTTCTAAGAGTTCAGAGAAATCAGTTTAAAGTTCTTCGAACTCAGCTCGATGATCTTCGATCGCAGATCGACGAACTTAGAGTTTTAACTCTGAGCTGAGCTCGACGAAATACGAGCTCAGGTCAACGATCTTCCTTCTTCTCTCAGATTCTCTGGTCGACGAAAGTTCATCTCAGTTCGACAAACTTGGAGCTCAGCTTTGGCAGTTTTTCTCCAGATCAATTTTCTCTGAGCTCAACTCGACGAAGACGATTTCTCATCTCGACAAACTTGGAGTTTAGGTCGACGAAATCTGTCCTGAGGTCGACGATTTCTGTCAGTATCAGTTTTGGCGATTTCTCTATCATTTTGATTTTAATTGGTATTATTCTAAGGTAGTAATTCTTTGATAATTAATGTTTATATTCTCAAGAATATAGTCGTTGCTTGACAGTATTAATTTTGGATTTCATAGAGTTAATTACTTGACTTATTTATTGGGATAGTTGAGAAAATACATTCAAGAAAAATTCCAGTCGTTTCAACTCCCAGATTCTGAGCAATAAATTCAAGGATAATATTCAAAAATCAACAGTTGGAAATTCTCTCATAATATAAAAAGATTTTTTTCCAAAAAAACAAGAACAAGAGATCTTTACAGAACAATTTTTCACAATCAACTGATACAGAGAATTGTATTGCCATCTACAGTAAATTGAAGAAGAACAACATACACAGATCTTTAGTCTTCTTCAATTTCTGCTTCAGGCTTCACAAGGACAACTCTTCATGTAACACCCCAAAAAGACCCAAAAGACTCAACTTGAAGTTTGAGTAGCAGGTCAGGTTACACGGCCTGGGACACGGGCGTGTCCCAGGGCGTGTCGGGTGTACACGGCCTGGGACACGGGCGTGTCCCAGGGCGTGTTCTATTTATTTTGCGAATTTGGCCTATTCAAGTCAGAGCCGGACACGGCCTTGAACACGGCCGGGAACACGGGCGTGTCAGGCTGGACACGGGCGTGTCAGCTGCCGTGTTCCGAGCCGTGTACTGGTTGCAGCTCGATGGAGCAGGAGACACGGGTGTGTCTCAGGTTTGACACGGGCGTGTCAGGTCCGACACGGGCGTGTCGATGACCCGTGTTGTGCAGTCGGTTCAAACTGTGTGTACCGCTTAAGGGGTACACGGCCTGTGACACGGGCGTGTCACAGGCCGTGTCGGCCAAAAAGTGAATCTTTGGGTAAATCTTGGCCGTTCAGTTTCCTCTCTTTTGATCCAAAGGTTCAGATGGTTTCCTGGCTGGATTAAGTCGTGAGAGAGGAATGAAGAGGTCATTCTTCATTTGGCTTAAGGAAGGGAGAAAGAGAGAGGAAGAGAGGAAGAAGGAGGAGGAGAGCAAGCCACCGGCGGAGCTCCCGTGGTTCGATTCGTGATCCGAAGCCGGCGTTGTGACGGCAAGGCCGCTGCGGTTCTTTCTCACCGGCTAGTTTTCGATGGCACCGAAGAGATCGACAAGGGTAACGATCTCCCTCCTTGGACATGTGAAGTCCTTCTTTTCTGCATTGCATAGGGAAAGCCCTTCCCCGCGAGTGTGCGGTGGGTTGTGGTGTCCCTTGGGGTAGATATGTGAAGTCCCCCTTGTTAGAGGCCGGAATTGGAGTACGGCTCTAGGCATGCTGTGTGAAGCCCATCTGGATGGAATCTGGATTGGTGATGCTTGTTTGCATATCGGAGAAGGCTCCGTGATAATGGCTTGTGATGCCTATGGCTTGTGATGCCTTGTTCCTACCTGTTGCTTGGTGCGGCAGGAAGTACTGGACGATGTCCAGGAAATGAAGAGGGTTGGCGGCAACTCTTGTGGCCGTGCGTTGCCACTTTGTGAGTAGTTGAGCCGTTGGGCTGCAACTCGATGAAAAGGCAGATTGCCGAACAGGAAAGGTGAAACCGACCCGCGCCTATAAAATGCCATGGATACTTCCGTATTCGAGGTGGCTTGGCGACTTGAGCAACGGGGGGTGGCTGATCCGTACCTGCGTTAGGTCCGTCCGAATTGGAAGCCTGGTATAGGTTTTGTTGGAGCGCCTAATGAGAGTCTTAGGCCCGCGCGCCGGAAAGACTGAAATGCTCAAATACCGTGTAGACGGTGGTGTTGACCCTGGTATTCCGGTACACCGAAAATGTGCCCTGAGTGCACGGACCGTCGGGCCGGGTGGCCGATGGTTGTGATGGCTTGATTGTGCCTGCGCGCACATAGTTGCTATTTGATGATGCCATGCTTGCAGGGAAAGAATGCTCATGCCCCGAGAAAGGGGTAGGATTGTTATAATTGGGTCAGCTGAATGCTGACCGTTGCATTGTTTGCCACCGGTTGGGTGGATTGTTCCCGTGCAGGTGCTGGAGAGCCAAGTGGTAAGTGATGGGCTGGCGAGCCCTCCTGCTGTTGCTGCTGCTGCTGTGGCTAGCCCTTGAAGGCTAAGCGAATGGCTTTGTTTTGTTTTCTCTTTTTACTCATGTATGGCCGGCCTGCGCGCCGAGGTTTGTAAAACATGATGTATGTTCAGAGGAACTGTAAGGCCTTAAGGCCAAACTCTTGTGGTTGTGTACATTCCGTGATATTTATATATAAAGGTGGTTTTATATATATTGGACATTCCGGTTGAGAGTTCAAAGTACTACTTAAAGCTTCCGCTAGAATGCTCTGAGTTAGGATTCGTATTTGGTCTGGTAATATCCTGTGACCTCACCGTCTGTTTGTGGCATATAGTGTGGGGCCCCGGCCGGACCTTCTACTATACGTCATTTAACGGATGGGGTCATTACATTTTGGTATCAGCCTTTCTCGGTCTTCCTCTTTCGAATTCGTGGTCGAATTCTTTTGTGGGGTGGCGAGCACGTGTTTGTGCGACCTGCTGTAACGCTAATGAACTCTGGAATGTCCATTAAGGAATGTACAAAATCTTGTTTGAGGAATCTGCGCGTTCCTTTTTGTGTTGTTTTGCTTGCATACATTCGCTAATGTGTGTCTTGTCCACCTATAGGTGACACGTAGTGGTGCTGGGCAGTCTGAGCCCCAGCGTTCTGATGAGAGTGCGGCACCAGCTGAGGTGCCAACACCTCCTCCATCTGCGGAAACTGTTCGCTTAGTGGCTGAGGCGCTATTTGCCATGATTCAGCCGACCGGGCAAGCGCAGCCGGCGGTAGTACCTGTTCGTGTTGATGTAAGACCCGAGCCGGTTGAGGCTGTAGATCCACGAGCAGCTGACCGACAGTTGAAGCAATTCATGAGCTTCAGTCCTCCTACGTTTGCGGGAATGGGATCCCCAACGCAGGCGGAAGATTGGTTATCGCGTGTCAAGAGGATAATGACAGCGATCAGGGCGGAGGAAACTCTCAAGGTCACCTTAGCCACCTTCATGCTTGAAGGGGAGGCGCGGTTGTGGTGGGACGAGGTTGAGCTACACCATTTGGCGGGCAGGCAATTAACACAAGTATCGATTGAGGAGTTCTCTCGATTATTTCTGGCGAAACATGTCCCAGCGGCGCAACGTATTGCTATGGAAAATGAGTTCCAACGGTTAAAGCAAGGGGACGATAGTGTGGATATCTACTTGCACGAGTTTACCAGGTTGGGACGATATGCGGGAACAATCTTCGCGGATGACCAAAGGAAAACGAATCGGTTCTATGAAGGATTGCGGGATGAGTTACGATTCCTACTTTCGAGTTCTGTGAGCCAAGGGTTTCAGGCGTTGGTTGATACTGCGTGCGCGTTGGAGAAGGACATGAGGCGAGTGCAAGGGAATAAGGGCTTGGTGGTGTCTAAGCCAGAGTTTCAATCACCTCGCCCAGGCAAGTCGTTTTACCAGAAGAAAGGGGGCAAGAGGTCCAAGCCATCGGGGCAAGTGACTACGACCGTTGTGTCGGGAGCGACATCAAGGCCGGATGCTCGTACATGTTATAACTGTGGCCGGGTGGGGCATATTGCTCGTGACTGTAGGGTTGTGCAGCCCAAAGGGGAAAAGAAGACGGGTGCGTCGTATGCTGAGAAGGGCAAAGCGGTGGTGGATTCCTCTGCTTCCCAGGCGCAGCCCCGAATCTATCAACTTGGCCAACAGGAAGCGATTAAGCAAAGTGACGTCGTCACAGGTACGAGTTGATTTAGTTTACTTGCTGTGCTTTTGGTTTTGGTTTTGTTTAGCTTGTGCATGATGTGTGTGTGCTGCAGGCTTTGTCCTGATTCGGAATAATTTAGCGAGAGCCCTGTTTGATACGGGTGCTTCGCATTCTTTTCTGTCTGAGGATTTCGTATCTCGCATTGGGGTACCGAGTCATGTGACGGTGGATAGTACAAGGGTGCTATTGCCGAATGGCTGTGTGATGCTTGCGGATAGGGCTTGCGATGTGGATGTGCAAATAGGAAGTCGGGATTTCGGTTTGAGTGCAGCTGTGTTACCGTTATCGGAGTTTGATGTGATCTTTGGTATGGACTGGCTCTCGGAGCAGCGTGCCTTTATTGATTGCAACTCCAAAGAGATTACACTGGGCCAGAATACCGGGCTTGTGACGAAGTTCGCTGGTATGCGAGGAGTTGGCGGGACTCTGTTGTCTGCACTCCAAGTCGTCAATGCTGTTCGGAAGGGCGCGGAGTTATTCTTCACGCTAATTCAGGCTGTTGAGCCAAAGGCCAGTGTCGGTGAAGTGCCAGTTGTGTCAGAGTTTGCCGATGTGTTTCCTAAAGATCTTCCTGGGTTACCACCCCAGCGGGAGATTGACTTCTCTATTGAGTTGGTGCCAGGTGTGAAACCTGTGGCCCGCTCTCCATATCGCGTCGCGCCAAAAGAGATGGCTGAGTTGAAAGTCCAATTGCAAGAGTTGTTGGAGCAGGGATTTATACGCCCCAGTATGTCACCTTGGAGCGCACCTGTTCTCTTTGTGAAAAAGAAAGACGGTAGCTTACGGTTGTGTATTGACTACCGCGAGTTGAATAAGCTGACGGAGAAAAACAAATATCCGATTCCGAGAATTGATGACCTCTTTGATCAGCTGGCGGGATCAACGGTCTATTCCAAGTTGGATTTGAAATCGGGATATTATCAGCTAAGGATTCGGGAAGGTGACATTCCCAAGACAGCTTTTGGAACACGCTACGGTCATTATGAGTTCACGGTAATGCCGTTTGGCCTATGTAATGCGCCTTTGGTATTTATGGACCTAATGCATCGAACGTTCCGAGAGTATTTGGATTTGTTTGTTATTGTGTTTATCGATGACATCTTAGTATACTCTCAGTCGGAAGAGGATCACGCAAACCATTTGCGATTGGTCTTGCATACCCTGCGGAGGAATAAGCTTTTTGCCAAGTTCTCAAAGTGTGAGTTCTGGCTCTCTTCAGTAGCCTTTTTAGGCCATGTGGTAAGCGGAGAGGGTATCGCGGTGGATCCGTTGAAGATAAGTGCCATCCGAGATTGGCCAGTGATGTCTTCAGTGGCCGAGGTCAGGAGCTTCCTTGGACTTGCGGGCTACTATAGACGGTTTGTGGAAAACTTCTCACGGATTGCTTTACCTCTCACCACGCTGACGAGAAAAGATCAAAAGTTCATATGGACGCCGGAGTGCGCGCGAGCTTTTGAAGACTTGAAGAGTCGCTTGACCACGGCGCCTGTGTTGACATCGCCATGTGGTACCGATGGGTATGAGATCTATAGTGATGCATCTGGGAGCGGCTTAGGCTGCGTTCTTTTACAGTTTGGGAAAGTGATTGCTTATGGCTCGCGTCAGTTGAAAGTGCATGAGCGGAATTACCCCGTCCATGATTTGGAGTTGGCGGCGGTAATCTTTGCGCTCAAGTTGTGGCGGCACTATCTATATGGCGTCAAAGTGGATATCTATACGGATCACAAGAGCCTAAAGTATTTGTTGGATCAGAAGGATTTGAATATGCGACAACGAAGATGGATGGAGTTCCTCGGGGACTACACCTTCGAGATTCACTATACCCCCGGGAAGGGAAATGTGGTCGCCGATGCTTTGAGTCGGAAGACTCCGGTACGGGCAAGCTGGTTGCAGAGGCATGATCAGCGTTTGATCCAGGAATTGGAAGCAATGGAGATATCGTGTGTTGACAAGGGTGCGTCAACCGATGCGTGCTTGAACTGGACGGAGGTGCAGTATGACCTTACGGACAGAGTTCGGCGAGCAACGGAGCTTGATGAAAGTCTCCAGCGCTATGCTAAAGATGGGCCGGATGATCAATTCTCTTGGGATAACGGGTTATTACGGAGAAATGGTCGAGTGTGCGTCCCAAGTGTGGGTAAACTGAGGGAAGAGTTGATGTACGAAGCTCACTTTGCAAAGTACTCAGTTCACCCAGGGAGCACAAAGATGTACAGGGATATGAAAAAGCTATTCTGGTGGCCCGGACTAAAGAAAGATGTGGCTCGTTATGTGGCTGAATGCACTACCTGTGCGTTAGTGAAAGCAGAATGCCAGAAGCCTGGCGGGTTTCTGAAGTCGTTACCTATTCCGGAGTGGAAGTTCGATGATATTTCGATGGATTTCGTGCACGGATTGCCGAGATCTCAACGCGGTCATGATTCAATCTGGGTGATTGTGGACCGGTTGACGAAAGTGGCGCACTTCCTTCCAAACAGAAGAGACGATTCAGTGGAAACCTTGGCCAAGCTGTATGTGGAGCAAGTTGTTCGACTGCACGGTGTTCCTCGGAGCATCGTTAGTGACCGTGATGGGCGGTTCACATCGAATGATTGGCGGCTCATTCATCAAATGTTGGGTACAAAATTAGCGTTTAGTACGGCCTTTCATCCCCAAACGGATGGCCAGACTGAACGAACCAACAGGACGATGGAGGACATGCTCCGCATGTGCGCCCTAGACTTTGGTAAGAGATGGGAAGATTATATATTTCTCGTCGAATTTGCCTATAATAATAGCTACCAAGCGAGTATTGGTATGGCACCATTCGAAGCGTTGTATGGTCGGAAATGTCGTACACCGTTAGCTTGGGCAGAAGCAGGCGAATCGAAGCTGAATGGGAAAAAGGAAGTCGAAGAAGCTACTTCGCTCATACGCTCTATTCGGGAGAGGCTATTGATAGCCCAAGATCGGCAAGCAAAGTACTACAATGCCAAGCACCGGAATGTGGAGTTCGCGGTGGGGGATTGGGTATATTTGAAGATCAAACCCTTCAAAGGTGTGTCCAGGATTCGGCGTTTGAAAAAGCTAAGTCCGAGGTATCTTGGTCCGTTTGAGGTGGTGGAGCGAGTTGGGGAAGCTGCTTATCGACTAGCACTTTCAGCGGACTTGGGTGGACTACATGATGTGTTTCACATCTCAGTCCTTCGTAAGGCGGTAAAGGATCCAGCTCAAGTCGTGGAGGCTGATCGGGTACCGGTCGAGTATGGGCTAACGACGAGGGTTAGACCCATTCGGATCGAGGATCGAGCCGAGAAACAGTTACGGAACAAAGTGATCGGGATGGTCAAGGTCCGATGGGACAATTGTGGCCGTGAAGAGCTAACATGGGAGCGAGAGCAGACCATGCGAGCTGAGTTTCCCGAGTTATTTGTATAAACTGTCGACCGTGTATTTTTTTTGTTATAACAGAGTTATAGCTGCTGGGTTTTGTTTCCTTACCGTGCAAATTTCGGGACGAAATTTTTATAAGGGGGGGAGGGTTGTAACACCCCAAAAAGACCCAAAAGACTCAACTTGAAGTTTGAGTAGCAGGTCAGGTTACACGGCCTGGGACACGGGCGTGTCCCAGGGCGTGTCGGGTGTACACGGCCTGGGACACGGGCGTGTCCCAGGGCGTGTTCTATTTATTTTGCGAATTTGGCCTATTCAAGTCAGAGCCGGACACGGCCTTGAACACGGCCGGGAACACGGGCGTGTCAGGCTGGACACGGGCGTGTCAGCTGCCGTGTTCCGAGCCGTGTACTGGTTGCAGCTCGATGGAGCAGGAGACACGGGCGTGTCTCAGGTTTGACACGGGCGTGTCAGGTCCGACACGGGCGTGTCGATGACCCGTGTTGTGCAGTCGGTTCAAACTGTGTGTACCGCTTAAGGGGTACACGGCCTGTGACACGGGCGTGTCACAGGCCGTGTCGGCCAAAAAGTGAATCTTTGGGTAAATCTTGGCCGTTCAGTTTCCTCTCTTTTGATCCAAAGGTTCAGATGGTTTCCTGGCTGGATTAAGTCGTGAGAGAGGAATGAAGAGGTCATTCTTCATTTGGCTTAAGGAAGGGAGAAAGAGAGAGGAAGAGAGGAAGAAGGAGGAGGAGAGCAAGCCACCGGCGGAGCTCCCGTGGTTCGATTCGTGATCCGAAGCCGGCGTTGTGACGGCAAGGCCGCTGCGGTTCTTTCTCACCAGCTAGTTTTCGATGGCACCGAAGAGATCGACAAGGGTAACGATCTCCCTCCTTGGACATGTGAAGTCCTTCTTTTCTGCATTGTATAGGGAAAGCCCTTCCCCGCGAGTGTGCGGTGGGTTGTGGTGTCCCTTGGGGTAGATATGTGAAGTCCCCCTTGTTAGAGGCCGGAATTGGAGTACGGCTCTAGGCATGCTGTGTGAAGCCCATCTGGATGGAATCTGGATTGGTGATGCTTGTTTGCATATCGGAGAAGGCTCCGTGATAATGGCTTGTGATGCCTATGGCTTGTGATGCCTTGTTCCTACTTGTTGCTTGGTGCGGCAGGAAGTACTGGACGATGTCCAGGAAATGAAGAGGGTTGGCGGCAACTCTTGTGGCCGTGCGTTGCCACTTTGTGAGTAGTTGAGCCGTTGGGCTGCAACTCGATGAAAAGGCAGATTGCCGAACAGGAAAGGTGAAACCGACCCGCGCCTATAAAATGCCATGGATACTTCCGTATTCGAGGTGGCTCGGCGACTTGAGCAACGGGGGGTGGCTGATCCGTACCTGCGTTAGGTCCGTCCGACTTGGAAGCCTGGTATAGGTTTTGTTGGAGCGCCTAATGAGAGTCTTAGGCCCGCGCGCCGGAAAGACTGAAATGCTCAAATACCGTGTAGACGGTGGTGTTGACCCTGGTATTCCGGTACACCGAAAATGTGCCCTGAGTGCACGGACCGTCGGGCCGGGTGGCCGATGGTTGTGATGGCTTGATTGTGCCTGCGCGCACATAGTTGCTATTTGATGATGCCATGCTTGCAGGGAAAGAATGCTCATGCCTCGAGAAAGGGGTAGGATTGTTATAATTGGGTCAGCTGAATGCTGACCGTTGCATTGTTTGCCACCGGTTGGGTGGATTGTTCCCGTGCAGGTGCTGGAGAGCCAAGTGGTAAGTGATGGGCTGGCGAGCCCTCCTGCTGTTGCTGCTGCTGCTGTGGCTAGCCCTTGAAGGCTAAGCGAATGGCTTTGTTTTGTTTTCTCTTTTTACTCATGTATGGCCGGCCTGCGCGCCGAGGTTTGTAAAACATGATGTATGTTCAGAGGAACTGTAAGGCCTTAAGGCCAAACTCTTGTGGTTGTGTACATTCCGTGATATTTATATATAAAGGTGGTTTTATATATATTGGACATTCCGGTTGAGAGTTCAAAGTACTACTTAAAGCTTCCGCTAGAATGCTCTGAGTTAGGATTCGTATTTGGTCTGGTAATATCCTGTGACCTCACCGTCTGTTTGTGGCATATAGTGTGGGGCCCCGACCGGACCTTCTACTATACGTCATTTAACGGATGGGGTCGTTACACTTCAACACCAGTCCAAGAAGTTTCTGAAGATCTTCATCAAGACCTATACCCTGTGCAAAGCTCTCATCTTCTTGAACCATTCTTCATCTCAGGGGAGCTTTGACAACAATATCCACTAAAGTCTTCTCAGTTATTTGAGAAAGAGAAGACCACATCACTTTTCATTTCCCATTGTAAAAAGGGTTTCTAACTCCCTTCAAAAGTTATCACTTGGTTGTTAAGTCTCCTGATCAAAAGACTTAGATTGATTTTTGGACACCTGATCAAAAGCCTAAAAGGTTGTGAGATCTCCCTTGAAATAGATCTTGTGGTGACAGGGCACCTGAGCAAAACCCTGTGGTGGCAGGGCACCTAAGCAAAAACCTGTGATGGCAGGGCACCTGATCAAAAACCTGTTAGTGGATTCCTACCATGGTGGTAGAAGTGTGGATGTACCCAGTTTTAGGGAACCACTATAATTTTCTTGTGTTGTTTAGTTGTTCCTTTCTTTATTTTTGCTGTGCTGTGATAGTTTCTTTTTCTTACCTCTCTTTATATATATACTACTATCATTTATTTTAATTCCGCTATAAAAACTAATTAAGTTTTAAAATACTCTATTCACCCCCCCCCCCCTCTACAGTTAAGAAAATCTATCCCCTCACTTTCAATTGGTATCAAAGTGTGTGTTTGTTTGATTTCACAGGCTAATACATGAATCAAAAGTTCCTTGATAAATCTTAATATCTCTAGTGTCTCTCTTATATCATGGTACATAATAAAGAATATTCAAGCATCAAACCTCCAATCTGAAATCTGAATAACTTTGCAATCTGAAAGGCAAGAATTAGATTATATATGAACTCTATTGATAAAGATATCTACAACTCCATTTTGGCAGGTCCTCCAAGCCAAGAAGCTTCTACTTCAACAAGCACAAATGCAGTCCCTCCACTTGAATGGACTGATGCTCAGAAAAAGGCAAAAATTGATGATGCAAAGGCCATGAATATTCTGGCACAAACCATGTCAGATGACATTTTTCAGAAAGTGGCTGAGTGCACTTCAACAAAGGCCATTTGGGACTCTCTAAACCAAATGGTTGTAGGATCAGCTGAGAGACTCTTAAACCAAATGGTTGTAGGATCAGCTGATGAGAGAATGGACAGGAGATCCCATCTCATCTCTCAGTATGAAAATTTTCAGAAGGATGAGTCTGAGTCAGTGGCTGACATGTACAACAGACTCAGCTTAATTGTCAATGAGCTTAAAACACTTAATAAAAACATCTCACTAACAGAGATTAATGACAAGATTCTAATGTGCTTCTCAAGCACATGAGACTCCAGGATCTGGCCAATCAAGGAGTCCATAAGCCTAAATGAAATATCCATTGAGTCTCTTCTAGGCAAGCTCAAATCTTATGAGCAACTGATAAAGACAAGAAAAGCAGCTGAGCAGAAGACCTCCTTATCAGGAAGGAAGGAGCAAAACATTACTTTCAAAGCATCTGAAGGACCAGAAGCTCCTCCAACAAATGATGAGCTCATAAGCTTATTGGCCAAGAGATTCTACAAGATGGCCAGAAAAGATTTCAGAAGGAAGTCATCCAGACAAGATGACAGACAAAGATATGACAAAACACCTACCAAGGAGATTGTCTGCTTTGGTTGTAGAAAACCTAGACACATTCTTCCTGAGTGCCCAGAGAATCAGATGAAGGAGAAAAGAAGAGAAAAAGACTCCAAAAATGAAGTACAACAAGCCCTCCTCAAGCAAGCACAAGAGGAAGGAGAAAGGTTTTGTTGCAGAAACCTGGAGTGAAACAGAAGAAGAATCTTCATCTTCCAGCTCTAGTGAAGATGAGGAAGAATCTAGACCAAAAGAAGTTTGCTTGATGGCTATCAATGCATCAGGCAGCTTCTCAGAAGCTGAAAATTCAGAGAATGAAGACTTTGAATCTGAAGAGGATCAGGTAATATCCTCATTTTATTTTAACTCTGATCATTTAAAAACTGAATTTAAATTATTATGTAATGATCTAATCTAATCTGAGAAGGAAATCAAACTTCTCAGAGATAAGATAACTGAACATAAAAATCTACTATCTGAAAACATTAAACTAAAAGATAAACTAGTTATAGCTTCAGAAGAAATTATTTCTTTAAAAACTCAACTAAATGAGGCTAAGCAATTTGAAGAATCCCTAATTGGGAAAAGCATAAAATTGATGAACATCACAAGCACAGTAAATGTTAGGCTCAATGGCAAGCTGGGCTTAGGTGCTTCATCAAGCCAACCTCATTTATGTTCCGTCTCGCTTATATGTTCCGTCTCTTAATGAACCAGTGAGTGGACCCTATGGGCCTACTAGCCCCTGCAGTTTCTCTGCCCATCTCGCACTTACTTCATCACTCTTCCTTGAATCACCCCCTGCGAGCTTATCGGCTCGTCTCGCGAGTCCCTTGCCTTGCTAGATGCGTATCTTCCTTGAGTCCCCACCTGCGAGCCCGAGGTTGTACAGTGAAGTTGATCACATGAGCTTGTCGGCGAGCGCTGGCATCATCGAAGACCTTCTTGTGTGAATATTAAGTGCGAGAGGAAAGAGCGAATTAGCGAGAATGAAAGGAAGGCGCGAGCACGGGAAGTTACTCGCGAGCATTAAGTCAGAAATCAAAACAGCGTACTCAAGTCTCACCTACCCCTTCTTTTTATAGGCAGAGGCCAGGGGGTGTATTTCGTGCTCGCACGAGTATCCACCTAAGTCGCGTCCTAACCAAAAATATCGATCCTAGCTACGAATGATATCTGGCATAAAACAATCCAAAATCTCGCCCGCTCACTGGAACCTGCACGGAAATCGAGACATCTTAGAGAAAATACCAGTAGACAGAAGAAAGCATGAATCAAATACAAGATCGGCAATATAATGTGAGAATCAAACTTGCTTATTACAAAAGAAGTAATTAAAGAAAAATCTAAGTCCTAGAATGCCCCGTCAGTAAGATGTGGATGTCGCCCAGCCTAGCCAATCTCACGCGCTCATCGAAAGTGCTCGGTGGCCACCGCAATCGCATTGTCGCCTCACTACAACTGCTCCTCCATCCTTGCCAGTCGCTCAGCAGATTCCATGCACGTGAGCATGCCGGCCAACTCCTCACCAAAGAGCTAGACGTGATGGTCAGTCATCGCTAGTTACCTATCCATCTCTTGGATCATATGGAAGCGGGCCTCGTAGGCCGCCAGGCTTTCCATAAGTTCTTCCATCTTCGACATCCTCACCTCCAGTCCCGAGATTCGGCAATGACTTTCGCAGATGACAAACTGGACGAACTTGGTCTCTAGCTCCATGTAGGCGCGAGCAACAACGTGGTAGTATTCCTTCCCAGAGAGCCCAAGGGCGTCGATGAAAGAACCTCCGGGAGTGGACGGGCGACCTGTCAAAGTAGAGGAAAGTTGCCAAATCATTCAGCATTCAGCAACAACAGTCAGATAAGTTCAGCAGTAGTACGAACTACCTTGCCGAGGAGACCGAGATCGCCGAGGAGAAGGGTTACGGCTAGCTGGTTCTCGCAAGCCTGGTGACGAGCCACCAGGGCGCTCGGCGGGCTGCCCTTGGTCGCGACCTCCAAGGTCGCAACTTCCATTTCTCGACGGGAAGAAGCTGGGGCGCCTTCTTTCTGGATCTCGCGCCAATCCCCCTGGCGGGATCCGAGGTCCCGAGGTGTCCGGGCAGAGTTCGGGACGAGGTTCACCGCTTGAAGGCAGAGGAGGCGGCGGAGGCAATATCATGCTCGTCGTCGGTCGTTGCGAGCTCGCCGGAGGAGGCGGTGGCAACGTGTGTGCGCTTTTCGGTTTTTGCAGGTTGGCCAGAGGAGGAGGTGGCGGTGGCAAATGAGTGCTCGCTGCCAACAGCGTGGTTTTGGTCGGAAGAGGCTGAGACGGTGGTGGGATGCTCACCACCGGCGGCATCAAAGTAACCGAAGGAGGAGGTACTTTGCATGTCCCAGGCTGTGAGGCCTTAGTCACCGGAGGATCCTCCTTCCTTGTCGGAGAGACTTTTGATTCTGTCCCCTTCTTGGAGTCGATGTTGATTTGAATGGTGTGCGCGGTTCGAAGCAGATGTCGAGCCTCGAGGGCAATCATCAGAGCTCCTCGCAGCGGGCGGCATCGAGGACCTCTCTTGAAGTAGGCATAGGGGGAGCTGTAGATACAAGGACGAGTCAGTAGGAGGACAGATTAATCAGCGGATTTCTACAAAGTTCGGCAAGGTTGCGACCTTGCGAGGCAGCGAGATCTGTCTGCAGTTGAGCTTGTGACCCAGCGACTTCCGGAGCGGGAGTAGTTGGCGGGTAGAGCAGAGAGATGTCGGGAACAGATAATTCGGGGATGTCACTCGGCCCGAGATCGTGCAGGAGTTGTTGGGTGCTGGAAGAAGGTTCGGGCTGGTCGGCCAGGGAGGCAACATTCATGGCTGGCAGAGACGGATCGTCAGCTTTGGAGGCAAGCGTCTTCTTCTGCTTCTTCGATTTCTTCTTCTTGGCAGGAGGCAGTTCGGGAGCGAATTCCTCTTCTCGCGGTCTTTTAGGCCTTGGAGGCTCGAAGAATCCCGGCAGCGCGACAATGCTGACTTGGAAGGCTTCCTCGGTAGACTTCGACATCGCGTGCGAGTTCAAAATGTGTGCCTCAAAGACAAGCCACCCCCTATTTATAGAGTTCGACATCAACGGCGAGTAACTCAGATACTCGGCCAAGAAGCTTGACGAAAAAGAGTTGGATGATTCTTTCCGAGCTCCTACGTTGCTCGAAAAGAGTGGAGATTGTGTACAACTTGTATTCATCGAGGGTGGACCCCTCTAGAGTCAGGTCAGTAGAATTCAAAGTCAGCAAGTCAAGACAGAGGTTAGAGTCAACGCGCCAAGCAGTGGAAGGCCTGGGTGAGTATAGCGAGCACCTCTCGCATACTCGCTAGGTAGGCGACTAGGCCAGCTGCTCGCCCAGCCGTGCGAGCTCCTCCAAGAAGTCGTCTAGTCTCCGAGGGGTGGGCTATAAATAAGACCCCCCCCCCCCCCCCCGCCTTCTTTGGATTTCTCTATAAATCCCATGGGTACAAGGAAAGACATTTGGAAATCTTGTCAAGATCTCGCGAACTCTTCTTCTTGGACGTCAGTTGAGCCTTTGAATTCCTTTTTTAGAGAGACCAGGCTGCGACCTAGCAACTATCCCCTTTGGTCGTCACGACTTAGTTACCAGCTAGTCTTACTCGTACCCTGCTCGACCATTTTTGGTTGTGGAGGGGTTGCTTCTTTCAAGCTTTTGGGTACGTGATGGGACCTTCCTGCTGCAGCGCCTGTGGTCCTATTTATTGTTCGACGACTCCTGTACCTCAGCCCGCTAGGCGTCGAGCTCAACCGTAGAGCTGGTAACCTTAGGATGTCTTGATCCGATTTTTAGAGTAGGGAATTTTCCCGGCTTCAACATTGACGTCTTGAGATGCCTTCACACTAGAGAAGGAGCGGAGCAAATTCCAAACGGAGGAACAAACTAAGTCTCACGTGCTCGTCGGAAAACATATCAGCTCTCTCTAGTCTCTGGAGTTGCCTCCCTTCAAAGGAAGGCTGGGGGGCCTATTTATAGTTTTTTTGGAGGGATATGCTGGTAATTATGTCTGGGAAAATATTGTGCTAGCGGATGACATTGCTCCGTTTTGGTCACCTGGATCACAAATTTTTGCAAAGTGACGAAAGTGGCCACTGGGTGGTCCAGACAGCCCGGACAAGGTGCCCGACGGCAGTTGCAAATAACGATGGATGGAGGCTATCGCGCATGCTATGTCAGGCGCGGGCCGTCGCACTATGCGTGTGTGAGGCGCGGGCTCCCGCGGGCGGAAGCCCCCGCACGCGATGCCGCGTACGGGTCGACACACACATAAATCGTGCACACGCGAGGCACGCGTGGCTGCTTGTCCGCGCATACAACGCCTGCGCACACACGAGGCACGCACGGAGCTTGCGTATGTGCCTGTTTGGCTTTGCCTTTCCCTTGGGTATTTTCGGGCCTTTTGGGGTGAGCGTTGCTTTCTGCGTGGGGATCGTCTGGTCAGGTTTCATGCCCCTGTGTCCTCAATAAAAATCTTTTTGGTTTGACTTAGAAAATTCAGGGGGAACCCCATTACATGCCCCATATTTTCGCGGGTCGTGAACTGCAAAACGATGAGCCCGAAAATTTCTAAGTTTAGTCACCTTGCTTTGGGGTTGATTGCTTCTACATCGCCTGTGTTTGTTATGTGGTGTTAGTGACGCGTTGTAGGAGACTCCCTCCTCTTCGTGCATGTTGCGTTGGTACGGAGGCGTGTTGCTTTTTGCATTCCTCCTTATATGAGCGCGCAAGTATGACGATGTGCGTTAATTTGAGTGGTTGCCGCTAGGTGCTAGTGCTGGCGGCGGATCCTCATACGTGGAGGGTCGTTTTGCCTGCTGGTTCTAGTGTCGCGGAAGGACTAGCAGGTTCGTTCGTACTAGAAGACGCAAAAGGACTTGATGTTCGCTCACATCGAAAGTTGAAACAGAGCCTTTTTAGGCGGAGGCCGAGCTGGCTTAATTGAAGAAGGAGAAAGCATCGAGAGCTGGCCAAATAAAAGAGAGATAACTTTACAAGAAAAACATCATTTAACAATGAAAATTAAAAGGATTAAATAATTTGTTGATAATTAACATCGAATTTAGCAAGGAACAAAATCCGATTGCGGGCTGCATCGGCAACATAGAGAGAGCGTGCGAGTAGCAGCAATGCGTTAGATTCGCGAGCTGCGGCAAGGTGTGAGGTGCTCGATGGTTGCATGCTCGTAGACGGTGGTGATTGTGCACATATGGTGACATTGGCGGGCTGCGCGTTTCACTACAAGAAAATCTCTTATTAGCTAGGGGAAGAATTTGTTGCTAAAACATAAAATTCTTTGCTAATTTACATTAGCAAGGTACTTAACAACAAAAAATTTTCCTTTCTAAATTAAATCTAGCTAAATTTAGAAAGGATTTGTTTCCTTGCTATTTTGCAAGGAAATTTTAGCAAAGATTTTTATCCTTCTTAAATTAGCAATCAATTCATTTTTTGATTGCTAATTATATGCTAAATAAAAAATGTTTTTATATGATAAAAAAAATTTTGCATGCTAGAGAGCAGGATTCGAACCCTGACATTGGCGGGCTGCGCGTTAATTTGCGGCAAGGCCAAGTCTTGATTTGGATCTCCTCTCGATGGCGGTAGATGGTCGTCTGACGGCGACACAAGTTTGTTCTAGTACGAATCTTATGCATCTATTTTACATATTGCTGTCAAGTTTATATTACTCATGCGGATTTTCGTAGTCCGAGATTTTTTCCATTTTATTTTCTGATTTATATCTCTTAGTTTGAGTGCTTACTAATTTTATTGTGCTAATAAAATTATGCGAAGTATGTATTTTCTTATGACTATGTATTTAATTGTTCTTGAGGATTGCCCTTCCAAGACCGAAAATCCCAACACCCTACCCCAACACTCGACAAAAACCTTATATATCCTACCTTTCCCACATGAAGACCTCAACACCTCGAACAAAAATGACTAGAATCAAACTCCTCTTCCTGCTCCCACTCCTCTCCCATCTTCTTGCTTTCGCAGTTTCTGCCTCTGGGAGCGATGGGCCGCAAGACATCCTCCTCCCAAGCCCAAAGCCAGGACAAGGGCTTGTAAAGTTGTCGTGGTTTCCAGCAATCCGCTTTTTTTGGCATGACACCTCCGGCGGCCCGGATCCTTCTGCGGTGTTGGTCGCCCACGGTCCCACCCAAAGCAACACTGGCTTTGGCATGGTGAGAGTCTTTGACGACCGGCTCACCATTGGCCCAGACCGTTCTTCCAAGCTCATCGGCAAGTCCCAGGGGATATACGTCTCGGCCGATAAAGAGACTGTCGGGCTTCTTATGGTCATGACACTTACCTTCTCCGATGGCGACTACGCAGGGAGCTCGTTGACGGTGGTCGGACGAAACGAGATAAAGCTGGACGTGCGAGAGATGCCGATCATCGGTGGGACGGGGGCGCTCCGGTTTGCGGAGGGCTTTGTGCGGGCTCACACCCACTCTTATGACCCCACATTCAGCTATAACGTCGTGGTGTACAATTGTTACTTTAAAAGCAACCAACTGCAGAATATTAGCCGTTAATTATATAGTTATATGTTGGGTACAATAATAAATCTCCGTGCGCGTGGGACTAAGTTATTGTAATAATAATAATTAAGCCATGGCTTAATTATATATATAACTATTTTTTTTTTGTTGGTGAATCAGTGTTTCACAATTTACATGCAATTTTAAATCATTTAATAAAAGAAGTCTATATATATTTTGATTCGGTAATTAGCATGTGCCCTGTTAGGATCGTGACACCTCACACGCGCACGGATCGTCCGGATCGCGCCATGTCACCGATCCGTGGGAGTTTTTCATTCCTAGTTTAGGATTATCTCAATATAGGAATATCATTTAGATGAGAATTTATTTTGGGGCTCCTCATTCCTAATCCGGGCAAATCATTTTTGGGCAATCCTAATTTATTTGGGAAGTTATTTGATGGCCGGTTATTCTTCATTCCTATATTAGATTATCTCCTAATTGAGAGGGGTTTTTTGTTGCTATTTATAGGGGAGCTGTCATGACCGATGATGAGAGGAAAAATCCGTGAGATCCAATTTGTGAACAGAGAGCTTCAGGCGGCGCAATTCCGGCGGCTTCGACTTCGTCTCAGGCAACGGCGGCGGGTTTTAGGCCCGGTGGCAGAGCAGCAACGAGACAGGCATCAGGCGCGGCGGCGAAGGAGCACGGTGGTTTGGAGGGAGTTCCGGCCGAGCTTGGCGCGCGCACTTTGGTTGCTCAGGAGGAGCAACGTTCCGGGCGATAGCGCTGTCGGAAATCCGACAGCTCCAGTTTCAGTTTTCTTTATGTTGTTTTTGTTTCCTTCTCTGTTCGACCCATTGAGGTCTATTGTAATCGGTAACTTTCTGACTTTAGTGGATCTTTCTGGCGCGCTCTCCCCGTGGACGTAGGAGCCCATCTCCGAACCACGTAATCTTTTGTGTCGTCTGTGTATGCTAGAATCTCGTTCCGTATTTTATTTTGCGCGATATTGGTTCTTGCTCATTCGTGAAATTCCGTTGCGCTACCGCGGCTTAACTCGATCCGATTTCACAACAATTGGTATCAGAGGGAGGTTCCGCGGGGGTGATCGTCTGGACGTTCCGGTTTTCTGATTTGGGTCAACGGTGGGTGACGACATTGGTCTGCTCCCTATCTTCCCAGATCGGTTCCGCGAATATCATCTTGATCGCCCAGTAGCTCTGCGAGCAAGACAATGTCGGCAAAATTCGAGATTTCTAGGTACGACGGCAAGATTGATTTTGGCCTTTGGCAGAAGCGCATAAAGGCCGTTCTCGTCCAGCAAGGCCTTCACAAGGCTCTCCTCGGCAAGGAGAAGTCCGGGAAGAAGGACGACGAATGGGAGGAGCTCGATCTGAAGGCCATCAGCACGATTCAGCTGTGTTTGGCCGATGAGGTGATGTACAACGTGGTGGATGCTGAGACGACGGCAGACTTGTGGAAGAAGCTCGAGGAGCTATATATGTCCAAGTCGCTGACGAATAAGCTGTATGTGAAGAAGCAGCTATACAGCCTGAGAATGTCGGAGGGCTCGCAACTGCTAGATCACATGAACGTGTTCAACAAGCTCGTCTCACAGTTGCGGAGTATGGACGTTAAGGTCGAGGAGGAAGACCAGACTCTTCTCCTATTGTCTTCATTGCCGAGGTCCTTCGATCATCTGGTCACCACTATCCTCTACGAGAAGGATACCCTGAAGATGGAAGAAGTGATGACGACGCTGCTCTCGAACGAAACAAGGAGCAAGTCGGGCCCTAGGGCCGACGAAGGCTTATTCGTGAAGAGCAAAGACACATTGAGTGGTAGATCGAGAGGGAAAGGAAAGCGGGAAAACCGACCTAGGGAAAAGTCCGTAGGCAGGAACACGTGTCACTACTGTAAAGAGGAAGGGCACTGGAAGGACAAGTGTCCAAAGCTGAAGATCAAGGAGCAGGCGCATGAGCCAGATTTGGCTGCGGTGGCATCTGAGGATGAGAGCGATGCCGACGCTCTTCATGCTGCACCCAGCATTGAGACCGCAGGCTCCTGGATCTTGGATACAGGATGCACGTTCCATATGTGCCCGAACAGAGAGTGGTTCTCCATCTTTAGGCAATATGAGGGTGGTCGAGTTCGGATGGGGAACGTTTCAGAGTGCGAGATATTGGGAGTCGGTAACATCAGGATCAGGATGTTTGACGGAGTGATTAGGACCCTCACCGACGTTCGGTATGTGCCTGATTTGAGGAAGAGTTTGATTTCGTTAGGCACTCTGGAGGCCGCCGGGTATTCTTTTACCGGTAACGGCGGATATTTGGAGGTCAGAAGAGGCGCGCAAACAGTCTTGAGAGGAGAGCATTTCGGGTCGCTCTATAGACTGATTGGCACCACGACTGCCAGGGGAGATGCGAGGAGAGAGTTCAAACCGTCTCTCGAGCTACAGGGCACAGTAGCATATGCATTTCATGCGATCTCCCCAGATCGCGGTTCCTTCGATAGAGCTATAGAGAGCAGGATCCGCTCTCAGCAGAAAGCTAGGAAGGACCGGCGGAGGAGCAGGGCAGGTTTCGTGGCGAGGGCGTGTGCGCAGAGAGAGGACCTTGATGGAGGTAAATTTTTCGCATCCGTGGGCGGAGAGTCATCTCAGGAGAGCCCAGACGCCGTAAAGGGAGCCATCCGGCTCAAGGGTCCCACCAGGGAACTCATGATCACTCCGGAGAAGGTGGAGTCGCACAGTGATAGGTTGAGTGCGAGTCGTCTTGCAAAAGACTCGGTCTATAGGGCAAGGGCGAAGCACGTCGGGGTGCGCCACCGGGAGTTGAGGGAGTTCGGTAGAGGTAGAGGCAGGGAGTTGCGGGAGATATCCTGGAGGGATATTAGTACGGACTTGCGAGGAAGTCCAGTGACTGGAGTCAAGTTCAAGAGCGGTCTTGACTTGACTCATTCTGATGCGCGTTGATCGCGGTTAGGCCCCAGGGAGAGGGGGCTCGTAGTCGCCAGTAGTGGAGATTTAAGCTGAAGGTTGAGTTACGTTCGTCAAGGTGGAGTTTCGTTTGCGTGAGGCGTCAAGGTGGAGATTGTTAGGATCGTGACACCTCACACGCGCACGGATCGTCCGGATCGCGCCATGTCACCGATCCGTGGGAGTTTTTCATTCCTAGTTTAGGATTATCTCAATATAGGAATATCATTTAGATGAGAATTTATTTTGGGGCTCCTCATTCCTAATCCGGGCAAATCATTTTTGGACAATCCTAATTTATTTGGGAAGTTATTTGATGACCGGTTATTCTTCATTCCTATATTAGATTATCTCCTAATTGAGAGGGGTTTTTTGTTGCTATTTATAGGGGAGCTGTCATGACCGATGATGAGAGGAAAAATCCGTGAGATCCAATTTGTGAACAGAGAGCTTCAGGCGGCGCAATTCCGGCGGCTTCGACTTCGTCTCAGGCAGCGGCGGCGGGTTTTGGGCCCGGTGGCAGAGCAGCAACGAGACAGGCATCAGGCGCGGCGGCGAAGGAGCACGGTGGTTTGGAGGGAGTTCCGGCCGAGCTTGGCGCGCGCACTTTGGTTGCTCAGGAGGAGCAACGTTCCGAGCGATAGCGCTGTCGGAAATCCGACAGCTCCAGTTTCAGTTTTCTTTGTGTTGTTTTTGTTTCCTTCTCTGTTCGACCCATTGAGGTCTATTGTAATCGGTAACTTTCTGACTTTAGTGGATCTTTCTGGCGCGCTCTCCCCGTGGACGTAGGAGCCCATCTCCAAACCACGTAATCTTTTGTGTCGTCTGTGTATGCTAGAATCTCGTTCCGTATTTTATTTTGCGCGATATTGGTTCTTGCTCATTCGTGAAATTCCGTTGCGCTACCGCGGCTTAACTCGATCCGATTTCACAACAGTGCCCAAGAATTAGTTGGAAGCAGCCGGCAGCATGCATAAAACTACAATACAGTTGTAAATAAATGCAATTAGGCCCAACGATTATCCATCTTCCACCCCTAATTTTTCGCCGCTGCCGTACAACCTCGTCGGCGTCATCCACTCCCTTCACTCCTATTTCTGCCGAGGATTGTGTTCCGCTCTATATCCGCATGTCAGTGCCCGAATCAGACCCAATCTCCGAACAACCACTTCTATTCCGAGCCGTCTAGCTATTCGGAGCTACCGGTTTTTGCCGCCAGCCATCCTCTTCTATTCTAGGGTGAAACATTAATTTTTCAATTTTATCTGATCTACTCGTCATAAAATTTACATTTTCTATAATTTGTGTTTTTTTTATTTTAAAAAGTATATTCTTCGAGACTATTAAAGACACTTATTAGACGTTGTGAGTGTTTAGTCATTAGGCATGTTAAACGATGAAGAGGTAGATCAATAATAATTTGGAATAAAATTACACGGACGTACTCAGACATTAGTGAGATTATGACAAAAGATAGGGCACAATGGTGACAAAGAATCCATATAACCGACCCACTATAGTAAGATAAAGACTTGAATATTGTTGTTGTCTCAAATAGACATAGCCTCATATCTACAATAAAAAAACATGTGTTCTTCTCTTCGCACGCAAACTTTCAGGCACACGAATAAATTGAAGGACGAGCGAAATATAGCACTCAGAAATTTACTGGCATCAAGATCTCCGTCGAGGTGAAGTAATATTATAGCAGAGATACTGCTGCTAGTATAATAAATGAATCCGGATCCTCCGGAGTTCCTATTTGAACTTCAGGGGGTGGAGTTCCGATTTTGCGAATAAATGAGACGGAATCAGAAAAATTAGTTAACATGAAAGTTATAGATATCCCCGAAACGAATAACTTTCATGTTGAACACTTTTTGATTTGAAGTCGTTTAGACCCGATTTGAGGGTGGAGTATAATAAATTGATGAAGTTGTTTGGGTGAGATCTGACCTCTGCGTCCGGCCAAACAAAACCTATTAATTAGGCTCTGTACGGGCAACGAGATCTGACCGCTGCGTCCTTAGGTCACGTGCAGCTGCATTTCTTGCCGGTTCGGAGAAATTATTGAACCGGACATGAGAGTGCATGACTATAAATAATAGAGAACATATCATATTGAATAATTCATTAATATTCTTGTAACTAAAGGAAATATAATAGAGAGATCCTAATTATTACTTCCTCACAAATAGGTGCAGTCCTGCACAAAGACTGTCGGGTCTGTTCAGGACCGGTCTTTTGCCCGATCGGTCCTCCTCAAATCAGTTTCGATTTGGGATCGGTTTTTCTCCGAATCGGTCCTAATCGGACCGGATCGGTTTTTTTTATTTCAAAAAATATTTTAAATTTTTAATTATAATATTAAATAAATTAAATTTTATAGTTTTTATTTTTTAAAAAAAATGAAATAAAATTTGAAAATTACTAATAAAAATTCAAAATTCAAAATAAAATAAAATTTGATTTTTATTAAAAATTAAATAACATTACATTTTATAAAAATTAAATAACATTACCTTTAAAATGAAAATTACATTTAAAATGAAATAAAATTATATTCAAATTACAAAATGAAATAAAATTATATTCAAATTACAAAATAAAATAAAAATTAAATACATTTTGTTTTATTATTCTGTGATTGCGCTATTCATATTTAAGTTATTCATCCCGTCTTGCACCTCGGACTCGTTATCTTCAATTGATGAGATATGTTGTCTCATCCTCATAGCATTCAAATGGTTCTTGTAGCAAATGCAAATCTTCAAAAATTCTTCGGTCAAACGACTTTTTCGCTCGTTCAGAATCCTGTCACTCAAAGAAAATGCAGACTTCGAAGCTACCGTATTAACTTGGATTGTTAGTAAACACAGGTCATTAAGGTCAAAATAGGATACACAATGTTTTAGATTTTAATCATTTTAAAATAACAAAATATTCTATTTCTCTTGCGGTCGTATAATGTTGAAATTATGTTTTGATATATAAACCTAATTCATTTAAAGTACTTGAAGTTAGTTGTTTTTTTCTACAAGATAATTTTAAAAGTTTATTTTTTAAAATATCTTTTGTTTTAGGTTTGGTGGATTCTTTGCGAGATCGCGATCCATACAGCTGATCATACTAATTATAAAAGCGAGTAAAATCGGAATTAAATTTTGCAACACTTAATTAAATTAATAAAATCACTAGATAATTTGTCGAAATTTAAATTACGATTAATTTCTTCTATAAAATTTTCGACCTCGTCCACACTCATTAAAGGGTTTAAGGTCGCGGAGCAAGAAAACATAGGTGACATTTGTTTGTGATATTTTAAATTTTTTTCCTCTATTACTAATATTAACGGACGGCACATTTTGTTCTTTTTGTATGTTTTAAACGTTTCAGTAATTAGTAAAAAAAATGTGATAACTAATGATCTAGTAGGATAATAAACTCCAGATTGAGGAAGGAGTTTATGACTTTCGTTACTTCTGTTCAAGGCTGGGTCACTCTGTCATCTTTGCTTAAAGTGAAAAATAAGCGAATAAACGGACAAGAGGTAAATAAATCGCAAATTTTATTACTCCAAAAAGTTAAATATTACATAGGTATGCCCCCTTATTTATAAAAAATGAGAGAGATGAAAGAATACAACAATCGATATGGAATTTAATCTAAGTCGGGCGGCCTATACGGTTTGACATGGTCAAACCGTATACTATACAAAGAACAATTGTACACCTGGCGGCAACTAAGGAATACCGTCACAAAGCCAGGGAAGACAGCCGGACCAGGCCGCTAGACCGCAAATGCGGGTTGCCACCAGACCGCAAATGCGTGTTGCCACCAGACCGCAGTTGCGGCTAACCATCAGACCGCAGTTGTTGCACGCCACCTGACCGCACACTGCGAGTTGCCACCAGACCACAGTTGCTGTTAACCATCAGACCGCAACAGCTAACCTCCAGACCGTTGCAGCTAACATCTGATATACTGATGCAGCCTCAAACCAGCCCGCTGGAGAAGCTACCAAATAGACCACTACACTAAACCGCCAGATGGTTGAACAGATAGCTCACAAAATCACACCGCCAGACCGCAAGATCAAACCGTCAGACTGCCGACTAGACAAGCCGCGGCGACTAGTCCGATTAATCGCCCGAACTATGGTTCCAACACTTCCCCTCAAGCTGGATCATATATGTCAACCATGCCCAGCTAGTTACAAACTTCCATGAACGAAGTAACCGGTTTCGTGAAGAAATCAGCTAGCTCCTTATCAGTGGTAACAAACAACGTACATATTTGATTTTTTTAGAATTTCTTCTCTAATAAAATGACAATCTACTTCAATATGCATTGTTCTCTCATGAAAGACCGGATTCTTTGAAATATATATAGCTGTTTTGTTGTCACAGAACATCGGTAGATGATGATCATAAAACTCTCCCAGTTCCAACAAGAGTGTCTGAAGTCACTTCAGCTTGCAAGCAGTCAGAGTCATGCTTCTGTACTCTGCTTCTGCACTCGATCTGACAACTATAACATGTTTCTTACTCTTTCAACTAACCAGATTACCTCCAACGAAGGTACAAAAACTAGATGTCGACTTCCTGTCTCCCTTGTCATCTATGTAGCTGGCATCAGAATAAGTCTCTACCATTAAATGTCCTCTTCGCTGAAATAAGAGCCCTTTTTCTGGTGCACCTTTTACATACTCGAGAATTTTTAGAGCTGATTGCATATGACATTCCTTGGGGGCTTGCGTAAATTGGCTCACTCTCCCTACTGCATAGCAAATATGTTGTCTTGTGACTGTCAGATAGATGAGTTTACCGACATAACGTCTATTCCTGGTGACATCTTCAAAAAGAGGGGAAGTCTCACTCCAGCATTTATCATCTCCAACAGCCATCGGGGACCGAGCAGGTTTAGTCCCAAGAAGACTTGTTTTTTACAAAAGATCCAAGGTATACTTTCACTGTGAAAGAACAATAGAATCAGGTTTCCGAGATATCTCAATCTCCAGAAAGTACTTAGGAGACCTCATATCCTTTGTAACAAAATGTTGAAGCAGACACTTCTTTGTCATATCAATACCTTTTCTATCATCCTCTGTGAGAAGAATGTCATTTGCATATACTACAAGAATAACAAGACCAACCGAGGTTTTCTGAATAAACAAAGAGTGATTTGCAGCGCTCCGAACAAATCCAACGACAGAAATAAGTTCGTTGAACTTGTCAAACAAGACTCTCGAGCTTTGCTTAAGACCATAGATGACTTTCTTCAATTTACACACCTGAGACTCCCTCTGAGCAACATACCTAGGAGGTTGCTCCATATAAACTATCTCATTTAAATCACTATAAAGAAAGACATTCTTGACATCCAACTGATACATTTCCCAATCTCTGTTTACATCCACAGAGAAAAGTACACGGATCGTAGTAATCCGATCAACAGGAGAGAATGTTTCAAAGAAATCCACACCATAGGTTTGCGTAAACCTTTTGACAACAAGCCAAGCTTTGTATAGATCAACAGTACCATTAGGAAGATATTTAATGACAAATATCCATCGACACCCAACCACATCAGCTCCAGGAGGGGTAGGAACAAGAGACCAAGTACCCCCTTTAATCAGAGTTTTCATCTCTTCATCCATAGCAGCTTTCCAATGAGGAATAATCAGAGCATCATGATAAGACGCAGAAAGAACAGTTGCCGAGAGAACAAGAGCAAAGCTCTGAGATAGAGGAGACAGTCGTGCATAAGATACCACATCACAAAGAGGATATTGAGTGAATGAACGAACACCTTTCTAGAGAGCAATCAGAAGATCAAGGTCAGTCCTGTCTATTGGCTCAGTTTCATCCGAAGGAGAGACTACTGGACCAAGAGCTGTTGGCAGCGGCTCAATAGAAGAATAAGAGACAGTAGGAGAATAAAAAAGAGAAGAAGGAAGTGCAGGCTCTGGAAAAGATGCTGACACAAGAGGAAAAGAACCCGAATCACCAGAAGAAGGGAGAATCGAGGAAGGTGAAAAGAATGAAATATCCTTAAAGAAAGTGACATCGACAGAAACATACTGGCAACAGAGTACAGGATCATAACACTTGTATCATTTCTATGTTGGATTATAACCCAAAAAGATGCATTTAATCGAGCAAGGAGACAGTTTGTCACGACTAGAAGAACGAGAGTGAACAAATAGTGTGCACCCAAAGACACGAGGAGGTAAAGGAAAAGGATTCGCATCATAATGCAGGATAGAAAAGGGAGTCTTCCCATAGAGAACTGACGACGGAACTCGATTAATGAGAAAACACGAGAGAAGAATAGCATGACCCTAATAAGAATTGGGAAAATGCATATGAGTGAGAAGACTACGAGCCACATCTAGAAGATGACGATTCTTTTGTTCAGCAACGTCATTCTGTTGCGACGTGTAAAGACAAGTAGTCTGATGAACAATGTTATGATCCATACAAAATGATGTAAATTGATGACTAAGATACTCTTTAGCATTATCAGATCGAAGAATTTTAAAATGAGTATCAAACTATGTACGAATCTCAGTATAAAACGCAGTGAAAATAGAAAAAATTTCAGAGCGTTCGTGGAGCAAATACAATCACGTACAACGAGAAAAAATCATCAATAAAAGTCACAAAATATAAATTATCCCTACCAACAGTCTGAGTGGGAGCAGGGCCCCATATATCTGAATGCACAATTTCAAAAGGACGAGAAGAATTACGTCCATTCTTATCAGAAAAAGTAGATCTGTGATGTTTGCCAAATTGACAAGCCTCACAATGAAGAGACGAGTCTCCTCGAGGTAAATCAGGCAGAAGTTGATAAAGAATCCGAGGAGGAGGATTTCCAAGCCGAAGATGTCACTGAAGCAAAAGAAAGGAGAAAGAAAAAAGCAGAAGAAGTATCAAGATAGAAAAGCCGCCGCTTTCAGTACCAATAGCAATCGTATCCTTAGATTGAGGAACTTGAAAAGCACAAGTAGAAACAGTAAAAATAGCTTCACAGTTCAACTGTTTGCAAAGGGCAGTGACAGAAAGAAGATATCACGGAAAGTTCGGGACATAGAGAGTGTCCTGAAGCTGAAGAGAATGAGTAACATACACCGTGCTAGACCCATGAACCAAGACGGAGAACCATCAACATTAAGAACTAGAGATAATCGGTAACTTTTGTCAAGAGAAGAGAAAAGATGAGAATTCTCCTTCATATGATTAGTAGAGCCTGAATCAATGAGCCGCCTACCCGTAATAGCTAATTGAGTAGCACCAGAAGTAGAAAGGGAAGAAGTAGACTTCTTGGCGGAATCAGCAGAAACAGGACGGAGGTGAGGATGTTTGGCCCAGCAACGATCAACAAAATGGCCAACTCTGCCACAATGAGAGCAGAGAAACTTAGAATAACCACGGCCTCCAGTACGGCCACCTCGACCACCAGAGTTGTCATTGTAACACCTCCCCTATAAAGACCATATAATATGGGTCCGGCCGGGGCCCCACAACATACAGACACCACAGCTTTAGTATTAAAAGATGATATGAAACTACCCAAACTCAAAACTCCAGACATACACAGCGAAAACATAAAACTAAAAGACAGAAGTTATCCACTAACAATAGAGTATCGAAATGGCCTTAAGGCCTTACACAATATAAGTCCAAAAATATAAAAGTGCCAAGCACCCCTAGGCTACCTCGGCATGCAAGCCGGACATGATCAATTAACATCAACAAAACAAGGAAAAGAAACTAGCCAAGCACAGCAACACTTCATGAGGCTTAGGGCTTTTCGCCCGGCGCGCTAGCTCCTGCATGCGATCCTTGCCCTGAAAGGATTTGAAGTAACGTGGGTCAGCAAAGGCTGACCTCTACTGTGTAACAAACACATCTCCTCCCGGCCGTCCCTAACGGACCCCGGGGTACCACTCCACCTGCAAGTTAACACTCCGTATACCAAAAGAGCATATATATATAAAGCGGTAAAACAGGCTTGGATGTCTCATACAGCATACACGTTCTCTATGTTTTGTACAAAGTAAAAGGGGCCTACTATGCAACATGAATGCAACCCGGGTTTCACCCAAGGCACCCTAGCTCGTATGCATCTAGCACAACATCAAACATTGGGTACTTCTGTTTCCCCATTGGCTTAAAGCAGCAAACAAAAGGGAGACACCATGTCCCTAACGGCACACAGGTCGTCACACGGAACCTTGCAATGGCCCCACCCGCACATGGGTCTTAAACCCCGGGCTTGCCCGCATATTCTGACTTCGCACGTCAGGGTTCCGTCTCACACTGACCGATTCTAAGAAGCCTTGCTGGACCCCACCCGCTCATGGCCATATTGCCCGGGCTTGCCCTCCGCTCGGCATTCTCGTCAGTCTCACGCAAGGGCTAGTCTCGCCGGGACACTTTCCCCACATGACTTGCGCGTCACGGGATAGCCAGCCGACAACGGAGACATAGCCGCGCCTTAGCACAACACAAACAAAGGTTTCCCCACCCCAATTGCCACTCGCACCATGTCTTTCCCGTGCTCCAAGGAAACCATCTACCGCACAAAGCGGAGCTAACCTCGTCCGGTTCCGACTACGAGTACTCACTCAATTATAAGGGGGAAAACGCATACACACAACAGCGTATTGCCGCAACGGATTTTCTACCGAAGCTCGCTATGCAACATCACCGGGTCGGACTATCGGTCGCGACCCCGGCTTCACCCACAATGCCTAATCCGCTAACGGAGCGGATCTCTAATGCAAGCATGCCGGGATGAACACGATCAACCCGGAGGTTCCTTTTGAACCAAGGCTACACGAATCCCTCTCATTTGAGAGATCCGGTGCTCAAAACACGAAAGGAAGGGGATGCTATTCATGCATCCTAAATCCTAAAAACCGAGAGGAGAAGTGTCGTTACCTTCCGTCCCCTCTTCCTAGCCATGGAGAAGATTTGCTTGGTTGAACACCACCGCAACGCTCCCACCTTCGCGGATCTGAACTCCGCTCACGAAACGGACCTCCGAAGCTTCGCCGGCGGCCGGAACTTGGCCTTCTTCCTCCTCCTTGCTCTCCCTTCTCTCTAGAATCAAGAGAGATAAAGCCCCAAAGAAAATGAGGGTTTCAAACCCTATTCCCAGCCTTAAACCGCCCAGGAAGGCCCCCACCGTTAGATCTTCCAAGGAAAAGAACGAACGACCACGATCGGAACCTAAATTAGAAAATCTGGGCCGAACACGGGTTGCAACACGGCCGTGTGCCTGGCCGTGTTACCCATTCGTCGTCTCGATCGATTCGAAAACCAGCACGTGCCTCGATTCTTGCTCAGGTGCATTCCCCCTACCCACGGCTCCTGACACGGCCTTCGACACGGCCGTGTCTCGCTCCACACGGCCGTGTCGTGACCCGTGTCACGGCACCCGTTTTCAACATTTTCAGTCAGAGAAGTACACGGCCTCTAACACGGCCCCTGACACGCCCGTGTCACCTGGGACACGGCTGTGTCCGGTCCCGTGTCATGTCCCGTGTGCAATACCTCAGAAAAGTTTCGAAACTACCCGATGCTACACAGCCTAGGACACGGCCGTGTGCCTGGCCGTGTTCCATACTCGACTATCATCGACCTTAACATGGTCGACCACACGGCCATCTCGACGACTGAGCTCGTCACGGCCGACACGGCCTCCGACACGGCCGTGTCGGGACCCGTATCACCTGCTCCACAAAATTTATCTTGGCCAAAAGCGATCCTTGTCGCTCCTACAACATTTTGGGGCGTTACAGTCATGATGTGTAGGATGAGCAATAATATCAAGAGAAAGAGAGGGAAGCAAAGGACGTTGAAGCAGAGTTATAACAGTAAAAATGTGAGCAGCAGCAGTATTCAGAGTCGGAGTATCCGCCTCTCCTAGAATCTGTTGACGAATTATGTCATACGAGTCACAAAGGCGAAGCAAGTAACAAACAACAAGAAGCTCCTGAAAGTATTTTTGTTGCTCAGCAAGATCAGCAGAAAAAGGACTATGTTGAAGAAGTTCATCCCCAAGACTTTGGACCTCCTGATAAGCAACAGCAAGAGTCACAACAGGGCGAACAAAAAGATCCGCATATAAGGTATAGATGCGAAAAGTCTGAGCTCCCTTAGAATACAAAGCAGCAAGATGATTACACACAGCCTTGATCATTTGGTCATGTCTAATGACAGGAAGACACTCATCAGACAAATTGTTGGCTAACCAAGTGCGAACCAAGGCATCGGCAGCATCCCAATCATCATAAGTGGATGGGCCAATAGGAGAGGGTTCATCAGTCAAATGAGAGTGCTTACGTTGAGAGCGTAAAAGGAAAATATAAGACACACTCCAATCCAGGTAATTTGGACTGATAAGCTTTGAAAAAGTTCCCAATTACCAGAAATAGAAGTAGAAGTAGAATAAAGAGAGAGAGGAGCAGAAGAAGTGGTAGAAGAAGACAGAGTGTCCATGCAGAAAAGCAGCAAGCCACACGGTTAAATAAACAAACCGCACGAACAAATAACGCAAACAAACCGTGCGAATAAGACGAGAGACCGCACAGTCTCGGTGTCAACACACTAGCGACAGGAAAGATGTCGCAACCAAAATGCGGAGCCCGTAATAGAGAAGAGAAACCGCGCGAACTGATAAACGCGTAAGAATCAAGTCGTAAACAAAGCGACCAGCAAGGGAGGGAAGAAGGGAGGGAAAGAAGTCGGAAGAAGCTAGAAGAAGAGGTCGCACGGTTAAACAAACAAACCGCTATCTCGTTGGAGCAAAGGATCGGTTGTCTCTGATACTAAGTGAAAATAAGCAAATAAACGGACAAGAGGTAAATAAACCGCAAAATCTTTTGCTCTAAAAAGATAATTATTACACAGGGATGCCCTCTTATTTATAGAAAATGAGGGAGATGAGAGAATATAACAATCGATGTGAGACTAAATACAAGTCGGGTGGCCTATGCGGTTTGACATGGTCAAACCGCATACTATACAAAGAACAACTGTACACCTGGTGGCAACTAAGGAAAACAACCATAAAGCCAGGGAAGACCGCCAGACTAGGCCACCAGACCAGGCCGCCAGACCACAACTGCGGGTTTCCACCAGACCTCAGTTACGGCTAACCATCAGACCGCAGCTACTGCACGCCACCTGACCGCACACTGCGGGTTGCCACCAGACTATAGTTGCAGTTAACCATCAGACCGCAACGACTAACCTCCAAATCGCTGCGTCTAACATCTGATGTACTGCTGCGACCTCAAACCAGCCCATTAGAGAAGCTACCAAATAGTCCGCTGCGCCAAACTGCCAGATGGCTGAACGGACAACCTACAAGATTGAATCGCCAGACCGCAAGATCAAACCGCCAGACTGCAGACTAGATAAGCCGCGGCGACTAGTCCGACTAACCGCCCTAACTATAGTTCCAACACTTGAGCTGGAGAACCTACTAGCTTCGCATGAAAGCCTGACAGGACAGATGGCTGGAGTTACTATCTCTAAAGGAGGTAATGAAGCGCTCTTCTCAGGAAAGAAGAAGAGGTGGGATAAGAAAAAGAAATCGTCTGTTGGTGATGGTCCTTCAACTTCATATCAGCAAGAGAGGAGTGTTGCTCCTAAATGAGATTGGAAGAAAAAGGAAGGGCCAAAGTGCTACAGATGTAATCTGCTTGGTCACTTCAAGAATGACTGCAAAGTCAAACTTCAGTCAGGGCATGTTTCAGGTAAAGAGGAAGCCGGTTCTGGTGTTGTGGAAGGAGGATGGGGAAATGCATTCATGACGGGCACGTGTGTCCATTCTTTGTACGTCATCGACTACCAATACGATTGGATCGTGGACTCGGGGTGTGGTCACCACCTCACCGGGGACGAGTCAAAGTTTTCTTCTCTGCAAGCGTACTCAGGCAATGATGCAATTATTACAGCTGATGATACTGTTCATGCAGTCGAGAAGGAGGGTGTCATTTCATTGAAGAGTGATAAGGGTCCACTCACTTTTAGTAGTATTTATCACGTATCGAACATGAAGAAGAACCTCTTCGATCTCTTTGACGAACGCAGTGGATGCGGGTTATCACATTCTGTTCGACCCGACGAAGTGAAGTTTTTCCGCAATGTGTTAGTGGTGAAAGCTAACGTTGCTTATGTAGGTAGAAGGGTAAAAGACTTGTTTGTATTATAAACAAGTTCCTATATTGATCGGAAGAGAGTCAGCGATAGCGCTGCTATTTGGCATAAATGATTGGGACATGCCGAGATGGACAAGTTGAAAGCTATTGCGGTAAGGAGCCTTGTAAAAGGCTTGCCTAGATTGTCATCCTTCGGCGACGGTCATGTTTGTGCGGGATGTCAATATGGTAAGGCTCATCGCCTTCCATTTGACAAGTCACAGACCAGGTGTAAAACACCATTGGAGTGCATCCATGGTGATCTCATAGGACCGACCGTCACCTCCAGTCTTGGAGGCAGCAGATACATGTTGGTGTTGATTGATGACTATACGAGGTACACATGAGTGTACTTTATGAAGGAGAAGTCGGATGCATTCCAATTATTCGTGGAGTTCAAGGAGCTAGTGGAGGGCTGGTTTGGCCTATGGATGAAGAAGTTGAGAACTGACAACGGAGGTGAGTTCGTTTCAAATGAGTTCTCTAACTTCTGCAGGAAGCACGAAATCCGGAGAGAGCTCACATAAGCACATACTCCATAATAAAATAGAGTAGCAGAGCGAAAGATCTATCATCTGATGGAGACCTGGAAGTGTTGGCTTCATGCCAAAGGCATTCCTAGGGCCTTCTGGGCATAACAGATAGCATGCGCAACATTCATCATCAATCAGATGCCTCTGAGTCCGATCAATATGATGTCTCCTCATGAGATGATATTTAAGGAGAAGCCCAGCATTGGACACCTTCGGGTGTTCAGGTCGACCTGCTTTGTACACGTTCTCAATGCTCTCAGGACTAAGCTGGATGCGAAGGCAATAAAGTTTATCTTCGTGGGCTATGACGAGAGGAATAAGGGATGGAAGTGTATGGACCCTGCCACGAAGAAGTTCGTCGTTTCCAGAGACATTGTCTTTGACGAACTGACGTCGTATGGAGGTAGTCCATCTGTGGAGCTACAAGAAATCAGGTTTGACGGCGGGCAGGAGAAAGCTACTAAGGATCTTCTGGTGGAGTTGTCTGGGTCACCAGGAGCTCCAGGTGTTTCTAGATTCGGGGAGGAGGCTTCTGGTTCGGGTAGTAGGGGGAGTGATGCTCCTAGTATGCTCGGGATCGGAGCAGGTTCAGAAGAAGTAGCGGAGGTGGTGAGCCATGATCAGGTCCTTCAGAGGTCGAAGAGGACCATTAAACCACCAAATCGGTACAGGGAAGGAAATATGGTGAGCTTTGTCTCTTATTTCTTCGCAGGCCCTCTGGACGAGCGAGATCCTTCTAGCTTTGAAGACGTCACTGGAGTCAAGGAGTGGGATGATGTCATGGATGAGGAGATGGCTGCCCTCAGAAGGAACAATACTTGGGATCTTGTGCCCAAGGTCGATGACATTACTCCTATGATATGCAAGTGGGTGGTACAAGCTGAAGAAGAAAACGATTGGAAGCATCGAGTGATACAAGGCTCGTCTTATAGCTCGAGGATTCTCTCAGCAGTACAAATAAGATTATGCGGAGACGTTTAATCCTGTTTCTAAGATGACTCAGTACGGGTGGTGATTTCCTTTGCAGCTTGCTAGGGATGGAAGATGTGGCAGCTTGATGTAAAGAATGCCTTTATTTGTGGTGAGATTTATAAAGACAACTTCATGGTTCAACCACCGGGGTACGTGTCTAAAGATCAGCCATGATACGTCTGCAAACTCTGGAAGGCCCTTTACGACTTGAAGTAGGCGCCTCGGGCATGGTACGGGAATATTGAAGAATATCTCTAGTTTTGCAGATATTTTGATTCTGATTCAGATTCAAGCATGTTCGTAAAGAAGATGGGGGAGCTGCAAGTCTTGGTGTTGTTGTACGTTAATGACATTATCGTCACGGAGAATTCTGAAAAGGAAGTAGCTAGGCTCTGGGTAGATCTAGCTATTCATTTGAGATGAAAGATTTGGGTGAGCTTCACCACTTGCTTGGACTTGAAGTAGAGAGGAGAAAGAGAGGCATACTAGTTTCCCAAAGAGGTTATGCAGAACGGATCGTTCAGCGATTCGTCATGCGAGAGGGGAAGAGTTGTTCTACTCCACTGGATGTTGGTCTCAAGCTTCGATGTGATGAGGGGAGGGTTCTTCCAGATCCCTTGGTGTTTCGGGCTATGGTTGGAAACCTTATTTACTTGACGATTACGAGACCATACATTGCTTATATTGTAGGCCGAGTAAGTCGATATATGGCGGAGCCTCGGAAGCCTCATCTGGTGGCGACAAAGAATATTCTGAAATATGTTAAGATTACTTCTGATATGGGGCTACTTTATGGGAGTGACACGAGCTTCAACCTGCACGGTTACACAAACGTTGATTATGGGGGAGACTCAGACGACCGGAAATCGACGTTTGACTATGTTTTCATATGTGGATCAGCAGGTATCTCGCTGTGTACAACTCCGTATCCAGCGAGTGAGATCAGTCGAGCCCAGCTCAAGCCCTGGGCAAACTGGGTCCTGAGCGGCGAGTTCACCCGACGCCCCCAGCCCGAGCGGCGAGTTCACTCGACGCCCCTTCCATGGCATCGCGAGCCCAGCTCGCCCTCGTGCCTCCGCAAACTTAGTCTGCCTCGGCGCCCAATCCAGCTCGCCTAGGAGACCAGAGGGCCGAGTTCGTCAAGCCCAATTCGACGAACTTCGGGCCATTCGTTGAGGTCGCGGCGGGCGAGTAGAGCATGTCGGGTCTGAGCTCGCCAAAATGCCGAGTTGAGGCGGCGAATGCCAGCTCCCTCGAGCACTCGCCGCCCTTGCCGAGTAGAGGAAGTGGTGGCTACTAGCCCAGGGATCTGTGAGGTATTTTAACCATTTTTCCCATGCTGGCCTCCCCTAGCCAGTTAAAACAGCGGAGTTGCGTTGTTGGCAGACTTAGTTGGGCTGCACATAGCTGTTCATAGCAGCGGAGGTTGGATATTTGCAGGCCGTTTTCAGAAATCTATAAATATGACCCAAGGGGTACCTCAGAAGGCATGCTTACTTGTGCCCAGTCTTCTAGCGCTTTCTGAGGTACCTTAGCTTCAGCACTTGGCTAAGGAGGGGAAGCGCTCTAAGATCTTCCGGGTGTGTGGAGGGACCTCCGTGTTAGAGCCTTGGGTCTGTCCCTAGTTCTTCTTCCTTGGTTTTTCGGGCTCGCGGAAGAGAAGTACGTGTGCGATCACCCCTTTGATGTAAACCTAAACCTAGGGCTGAAGTTTTCGAGATAATAAATGTGATCGCTTAAAATAATTGCAACGCGCGGGGATTTCGCGTGCTATTTCTAACGAATAAAACGGTTGAGATGTCGCTCGCGAACGCAAGGCTATCGCACATTCGCATTAACGTCACGAGTCCCAATTCCACAGGCACAGAATATGAATATGGACAAACAAGGCAATGGAAAATAACGGTAATCAGGCGATGAAATTAACTAGGGCAAGCTCAATTTAACCACTATTCATTTTAAATTTTAGGCATAAAATGTAACTGAAGGATGGAGCCAGGAGGTGCGAGGTATACCCAAGGTGGAGAGGCAGTGGCTGGAGAGGGGAAGGTGGTTGGAAGCTTCAGGGATTTGCTGGAGGAAATTGCTGGAGCAGGAAGGGGCGGCTGCTGACTTGAAGCAGAGTGGATGTCGGTGGCTTGCTGGAGGTGCACTGAATCCGGCGGAGAAGGAAACTGGGGCCGTCGACGGAGCTCTAGGAAGACTCAGGCAGGCTCGACGGCGACTAGTGTAACATCCCAATGTTACTTCTAGACCCCTTAACTTAGATTGGGTTAGGCATGGGGTGGGTGTTAGGGTAATGAGCTAGGTTTGACCCTAGATAGTGAGTTGTAGCCATGTGGGGCCCACTATGGGGCCAAAGTCAAACTAGGTCAAACTAGCCTAAACAGGAACCCTAGCCACACCATGACCCCCTCATGATACCCTAACCCTAAATACAATCTAAGTAGACCCCAAGGTAGGTCAGGGGGGTCAACCAGTTGACCATGATGGGTCAAGTCAACACCTTTGACCTAAATAGTGAAAATGGTGTCCTAGCCCAATTCACTGGGTTGGGTCCACCCAAATCAACCCAAATTCATCATGTGGGCCTAAAGTGACCCTATAAACCCTAGGGGAGAGAAAAATAGGGCCTCTCAATAGTAAATTTGGAAAGTTACCTAGGAGAGAGAAAAGAAGAGAATAGGAGAGAGAAAGTGCCTAGGAATTATTTTGGGCCACTTGGGCTCATCCCACCAACCCATGATGGGTTGGCTGACCATGCATGGGTATTAGGAGGTGTGGGACCCCCACCATGCAGCCTTGGGCCAAGCCCAAACCCAACCCAAGCCCAATATGACCTAACCCATTCATGGAAGTCAACTCCCCCTCTTCACTCACCCAACTCGGCCCTAGACTTGGCAACCCGACCCACTAAGGTCTAGACAACCTTCATGGCCAGTGGGACCCACTCACCAGCCACCTAGCCGGCCAAACCCACTAACCCGACCCCCCTCCTTGGTGAATCCGCCCCCTACCTTGGTGAAGTCGCCCACTCCCATAACTCAGCCCCAAACCCTTCCCCCTCTCTCATTCCATCCAGTCCTACCCCTGAGACAGAGAGAGAGAGTCGGAGACCACAGCTGCCATGGCCAACAGAGGGGGAAATCGCCGGAGCTTGCATGCCATGGGAAATCGCCGCCACCCTCAGCCACAACCGCCGCCGTTGGTCCGTATCCCCTCCCCTCTTACTGTGCTAGTATCCTAGTTCATCTAGGTTAGAGGTCGAGCTCAAACGAGCTCGACATAGGAATCCAAAAGCTTGGAAAAAGCTTCAACAATGGCGGTTTTTATGGTTTTCGGTTTGGTTGCGCCGCCGCCGTCCGCCGCTCTCCGCCGTCCAGTCGCCGGCCAGATCAAGCTCCGGCCACCGTGAGGCCGGGGAAGCAATTGGCCGGAGGCCTCGCCGCCGGCGATGGCCGGAATCCACCCCGCAAGGGACACCTGCTCGGGTTTTGGCCTGCATGCAATGCATGGGGAAGACGTACAGCAGCCGTTGGATCAAGCTTCAAGATCTGTGCTGGCTGATATAAATGTCTTAATATTAAATACATATATGAATAGTAAGATTAAATGTCACAATATATCAGACACCTTGCATGTTGTTTATGAGATACTTAGAGGCCCCACCATAGGATGAACCCTGAATGAAAAAGTTAGGTAGATGGGTTAACTTTGCAATGCCACAGAAATCATGACTTTTGGACCAGTAGGCTGCCCTGTAGGGCTGTTTTGCTAGGACTGCCCCTAAACTAGGGCAGAAACCAAATTTGATGCCCAAGTCAAACCAAGCCTCACCATGACCTGAAATTTTGGTCATGGGTGTATTTAGGGCATGCCTATGCCCTTCCAAAAATTTGGAATTTTTGGAAGAACTTTTTCTATAGTTTTTATCAAAATATCAAAAATTAAATTAAGGGCATAATTGTAATTTTAGGCACCCAAATGACCCCAAATTTTGGTGGTATGTCCTTGGGGACATTATTGGTGTCTGGTAGAAATTTCAAGGCAATTGGACCCCTGCATGAAGGGTTATTCCATGTGTTTGTGTAGGCTAATTTAGGCCTTGGTGTGCAATTAGCAATAATTTGTATTTTGTGTATTTAACCTAACTGAGGCACCCAAAAACCATGCAATAAATTCCAGTGATACTTTAGGGCATGTTTCACCCCTAGAATTATTTTTGGGATTTTTGGAATTAAAAATACCACTTAATGGAATTTTTCAAATTATAGGTCCTTTTGTAAAATAAATGGGAAAAATAGGTTTTGGCTATAGAGAACTTTCAGATTCAGCCAAGTCAAAGTATGGTGTTTTAATTGACTTAAGAAAATTTCTTATCTCTGTTTGGCAACTGTTAGAGCAAAATTCATGGAAATGACCATTTTACCTTTTTTTGTAAATGTTTATGAATTAGTATAAATACTTGTTGGAAAATTGTGAAAATAATCCTAGAGTTGTATAATTGTTATATTAGTCTTGTAGATTTATATCAGAATTTTTGGGTACAATGTTAATTATTAATTAGCATAATGGCATTTTTGGTAAATAATTAAGAATGGATTTTGATAGACCATTACCTTATAGAAATTAATAAAACTCTGCCATTAGTCATAAAATGGTAATATAAATGCTCAGTAATTTTCCTGGAATTTTGGTGTATATATTTCTTGTACTTCATTTGGAAAGTGATAAATAGGTAGAATTTGTATTAATTATGGGAAAAATAGAAATATAAAAAGAGAAATTATGAAATGTTGTAGACAGTAATATTTTATTCATATGCAACTCAGGAAAATTTCCTTAGGTCAGAAGATTTTAATTGATAATACTTCTTGTGTAAAATGACCTAGGGAATAATTTAAAAGATTTATTTAAAGGCCTTAATGACCTAGGAAAATTATGAAAATCAACACACTCATTTTATTAGTCCATACCACCCTAGGATAAATATTTGGGGTCAGTTGGATCAAGGATTTAGAAGTTCGATTTCAGGGTGGTGTTAGGTCATGGGGTGCGCATAGTAAAAGTAGGCTGGACTATAGGCCGCCAGGGGATGAATCAACAACTGAGTTAGAGTCTAAGTTCGGAAGTATAACCCTGGGTGGCAGATGCATTATAGAGACGAGAGTAAAAGTGCAACATTAGTCATGCCTAGGTAGGGTTGACGGAAGACCGTCACTCCTTAATCTATACCTTAAATCACTAGGTCACTCTATGTAACAGGAGAGAGAAAAAGAGGTCCGGGGTAAGAAACAACTAAAGTAAATATCCTTGAGAAAGGGAGCTTTGGGATTCAGCCCATCGCAGCTCCTAGTGCCCCTGAGAGCCCTTCACCGGGAATACCTTGGGCAGTCCTGGGATTAACCTTAAGACTCTAAGTATGATAATCTGTAGATAAGAGTAGTCTAATAGGTTAAGTGAACTGGACATGTGCTCACTCGTGCCGGGTTGGAGGGACTTGGAGTCTTTTGACTACTTGCTCACCCGTGCAGAGTTGGAGGGAAAGAAATTGGCTTATATACACTCACCCGTGGCGGGTTGGAAAGATTTGAGACAGGATAGTCCTTTGAGCAGGAGGCTCAATATATAATACTTGCATGTGCATATATTAGTGGCGGGCCATGCGGTACTGGCCAGTCGTCACACCGACGGCAGTACGGTGGACCAGGCGGGTGCGAGGGTTAGAGGGACCAGTAGGATGTTTATACTGGAGTCTGGAAGGCTTTTCCTAATAACGCGCACCCAGCCCAACAAGACTGACATATAGTCAGCAAAGTTGTACGCAGAGACTCTAGAGTGCACTGACGGTGTACAGAGGCGCACAAGAGAGGTCTAGGCCTGGTAGTGTGTATACCCGCCTAGAAGGCGGAGACGCCCGCTCCGCTGCTGCCGTAGCCACAACGGTGGTACCTGAGAGTGATGCTAGCTCTCGAAAAGTGGGAACTAAAGGTCTGTGATCACGGAGTCGTGTGTGTGTGTTGCACTGCATGTTCATACCATACCCACCATATAGCTGCATAACATTAATTTGCATAACAACCTAAGACACCTAATGTATAAGTGGTATGGGACGCTTATACATTAGGACCTGCTATACGAACCCTTAACCTATAAGCCTGAGTGGGCATGTTTGTAGGTTAAGGTTATTTTTCCTTTATATATATATATATGCTTGTGACTCTGACACCCCATTGTATAAATGGTATGGGACATTCTATACAATGGGAGCCTTGCAAAAGATCCCTTGCTTATGCGTACTCGCATAAGTGGAGGTTACATTTCATTATAATTTGATTATATATACCCTGTTAGTTTCCTGTCACCTGCTCGCCTTTTGCCACCCCTTGTTGTCCTCCGCTTCGTCCTCCCGCACGGTGCCTAGGAGTTGCAGGAGGAGGTGCTGAGGATACAACTTAGTCTTTTTGACTAATGGTCGTTGACCTTACTATTTTAGGAGCACGAGGAGGTGATCCAGCACGTCGAGGAGGCAGGACTTGAGGGGCAGATACCTACTACTACTACTGGAGCACGTCTACAGGTGATGAGAGATTTATGGTTTTCCGCTGCTGTATGTGAGAGTGAGAGTGATTATGATGTACTGGGCATAAGCCCTATTTACTTTCACTTCTGTACTCATTATGGACTGGCTTATATTTCATTTGATATATATATATACTGTGGCTGTGGACTTGCTTCTGCTTTTACTCTGATTTATCATGCAATTATTCTCATATTGGCCGAACAGGATATGATCGTACTAGCCGGCAGAATCGGCGTCTTGCGGTGACGACTAACCCGTGCGTTAGTGTCACCGTAAGGCGGCGGTTCTGGGCATAAGATCCGGGTTGCCTCGGATTGGAGGAACAGGATCTTACAAACTGGTATCACTTGAAACCACGATCATATGAGAATACAGTCCACCACACTGGAACACCCCGCTCCAGCATTAGTTTGCGGACAAACTATGCAGCGGAAGCAGTGGTGTGCCCATGCGTAAAAAGCCACATAATCAGTCCATCAAACAATGAGTTAGGCCAATTTTGACGTTAAGCTTTTCCTTTATGCAGCCTCCGCAGGATACGGTTCCTCCCCCTCCGGCTGCCATTCCGTTCATGCAGACGGAGATGGGGCAAACCCTGACGGCTATCCTGGATGCCTTCAGAGCGCAGCAAGCCCCGGTTCAGCTGCCCAACCCAGGATCGAACTGGTTGAGTGCATTTAAAGGTCTGTCTCCGCCACTGTATCGTGGGACAGAAGATGCCGTGAAGACAGAGGAGTGGTTGGAGACCATTCAGGAGTTACTGGCTGGAATTAGCTGCCCAGTCAGCCAGGCGGTACCACTTGCCACTTCCGCACTAGAAGCCCATGCAAAGAGATGGTGGAAGTCTATTCGGGACTCAGTTTATGGGGATAGGGAACTAACAGACATATCCTGGGAGGAATTCAGCGACTCATTCCTGGATCATTATGTTTCTGTCACAGACCGGGATACTTTGGAGGCGAGATTTCTGAACCTCCAGCAGGGGAGCCGATCAGTGATCGAATATCAGAGAGAGTTCTCCCACCTGGCTAGGTTTGCAGGCTTTCATGAATGGGATGATCGAAAGTATGCTAAAAGATTTTATCATGGCCTCCGGGATTCGTTGAGGCAGCCACTGTTGTTTATATCTCATGGTACCACTGCTCAAATCATAGAAATGGCGAAAAAGCTGGAGGCTGACCAGCTAATGGTACAGGGCAGAGGTAAAAGGCCGCTCGAAGGACCGTCTTCCGATGGTAGCAGGACACCCCAAAGGGGGAAGGTCATTGGATATAGGAGGGGTGGGGGACGTCGTCGTCCCAACTACAGGCAGGAGCAGGGGCCTCCTCCACCATTGGCTCCCCCACCTATGCAGATTCCCGGACCGATGAGACAGGATGATCGAGGTCAGAGGCAGATCACCTGCTTTGGTTGCGGCCAACCTGGGCACATCAGGACGCAGTGCCCGCTTCAGGTCCACCCTCTTCCTCCTCCTCCACCTCCAATGGCCCCTCCAGTTCACCAAGGCCGAGGACGAGGACGAGGACGAGGACGAGGTCGAGGCCGAGGATATCACGGCCGAGGCTGAGACCGGGAGCAGGTATACGCGCTGGATCTCACGGAGCAGAGGGACCCAGAGGAGGTGATTACAGGTACTTAAAATTTTATTTTTTTTTGGATTTATAAATTTTAAATTTTAAGAGTACCTTAGACATTAAAAGTAATACTATTCTTTGAACTCAAACCAACCCAGGCATAGTGATGATTAGCGGCAAGCCCGCTCACACCCTCTTCGACACGGGTGCGTCTCACTCCTTCGTGTCGGACTCGTTTATTGAAGGATTAGAAGGAGTGGAGAAGTTTTCCGGTTTGGAAAAGAGAGTGCGACTCCCTGATGGTACGGAACTTCGAACCACAGACTGCTGCAATATGGATGTCGAGGTAGGAGGCAAAGCGTTTGAAGCTCCGGCAACAGTTCTGAGCCTACCGGATTATGATCTGATCCTAGGCATGAATTGGCTTCATTGGAACTACGCGCAGATAGATTGCCCCTCGAAGAGGATCACACTCAGACACGGAGACTCCTACGTCATCATTGAAGGTATCCGTTCCATTCCCCGACTCTCTTTATCTTCAGTACAGGCCGTTAAGGCCTATGAACAGGGAGAAGAGGTATACCTCATTTGTTTCGAGATGGCTGTGGTAGAGAGTTCCATAGCTGATATTCCAGTGGCACGAGATTACGCTGATGTCTTTCCGGAGAAGTTACCTGGGCTACCACCATCACGGGACTTGGACTTCAGGATCCAGTTGGTGCCAGGGGCAAGACCAGTGTCCCGAGCACCCTACAGAATGGCCCCTAGGGAATTGGCAGAGTTCAGGACTCAGCTACAGGAACTTGTGGAGTCAGGATTTGTGCGGCCAAGTTCATCGCCGTGGGGAGCACCGGTTCTATTTGTGAAGAAGAAGGATGGATCCCTCCGACTGTGTATAGATTACAGGGAATTGAATAGGTTGACGGTTCGGAACACCTACCCATTGCCCCGGATAGACGAATTATTTGATCAACTTCAGGGAGCCTTCTGGTTCTCTAAGCTCGATTTACGATCCGGCTATTACCAGTTACGCATCCGGGAGGAAGACATACCGAAGACCGCATTCAGCTCACGTTATGGCCTATATGAATTCACGGTGATGCCATTTGGGCTCACGAATGCCCCCTCGGCATTCATGACGCTCATGAACAGGGTATTCGAGCCTTATCTGGACCGGTTTGTTATAGTCTTTATTGACGACATTCTGATTTATTCGCGATCTCGAGAGGAGCACGCAGAGCATTTAGCACTGATATTGCAGAAGTTAAGAGAATTTCAGATGTATGCGAAGTTCTCAAAATGTCAATTCTGGCTTCAGGAAGTGGCCTTCCTAGGACACACAATCAGCGGAGCTGGATTAGCTGTGGATCCTGCTAAGATAGAGGCAGTACGGGATTGGCCACGGCCAAAGACAGCGTCGGATATACGTAGCTTCTTGGGCCTGGCAGGTTATTATCGTAAGTTCGTGGAGGGGTTTTCAAGGATAGCCCTCCCCCTCACGTCCTTGACGAAAAAGGATGCCGCATTTGACTGGACAGAGCGGTGCGAGTCAGCATTTCAAGAGCTCAAGGATCGGCTCACTTCGTCCCCCATCCTTGCACTTCCCTCGGGGAGTGAAGGATTTCAGATATATACAGATGCATCCTATCAGGGGATGGGTGCAGTCTTAATGCAGCACGGACATGTTATCGCTTATGCTTCGCGACAGCTGAAGAAGCATGAACATAACTATCCTGTACATGATCTCGAGCTCGGGGCCGTAGTTTTTGCCCTCAAGACATGGAGACATTACCTCTACGGGATTCATTGTGATATATACTCCGATCATAAGAATCTCAAATACATCGACACGCAGAAGGTTCTGAACCTGCGACAGAGGAGGTGGCTTGAGTTCCTCTGCGATTACGACTATAAGATGCACTATCACCCGGGAAAGGCGAATACAGTAGCAGATGCTTTGAGCAGGAGAGCCGGCACTTCTGGACCGGAGTCCCGGGTGATGTCTATGGAGCTTCTACGCATGATGGAGGATATGCAGATTACCATGGTTTCGGAAGCCGAGCCAGTGCTCTATCGAGAGTACCTGAACTCTTTGGTCAGCAATGATGATATACAGAAACGCATTCTTACACATCAGAGATTGGATACTGATCTAGAGCCTATCTTTGACGCTCTAAAAGGAGGCAAGCATGGGGATTATACGCTGGAGGACGACCTTCTTCGATTCCGTGGCCGAGTGTACATTCCAGCAGGAGGCGAGATCCGGGATGACATCCTCAGAGAGGCACACTACTCCAGATATTCAGTGCATCCCGGCATCACCAAGATGTGGGCTGATTTACGACGGACCATGTACTGGCCGGGAATGAAGAGGGAGATCATACATCTGGTGGCACACTGCGAGACTTGCCAGCGAGTGAAGGCCGAATGCAAGAGCCCAGGCGGTATATTACAGCCACTGCCAGTCCCAGAGTGGAAGTTCGAGGATATCTCTATGGATTTTGTTCACGGACTCCCCCGCTCTCATTCTGGGCACGACTCCATCTGGGTCATTGTGGACAGGTTGACCAAGGTAGCACGGTTTATCCCGGTCAGAAAAGATGCCCCGGTTGCTGTACTGGTGAGGTTGTTTGTAGAGCAGTTCGTCCGGTATCACGGAGTACCCAGGTCTATTGTTTCAGATAGGGACGGTCGCTTCACCTCCAGGGAATGGAGGGCAGTGCACGCTTACTTGGGATCCAGACTTTCCTTTAGCACTGCCTTCCACCCGCAGACCGACGGTCAGACGGAGCGGACGATACGCACTATGGAGGACCTGCTCAGGTTATGTATTTTGGATACAGGGAAACCTTGGGAGAGGTTACTGCCGTTGATCGAATTCTCATACAACAACAGCCACCAGGCCAGCATCGAGATGGCTCCTTACGAGGCGCTTTATGGGAGAAAATGCCGGACTCCGCTATCCTGGGTGCAAGATGTGGATACTCGAGCCCTTGGGTCAGACTTTGTAGAGGATACGGAGGCTCAGATTCATTTGATCAGGGATCGGCTTCTGGAGGCTCAGAGCAGACAAGCGAAATATTATGATGCTCGACACCGGAAAGTGGAGTTCCAAGTTGGGGACAGGGTTTTCCTGAAAATCCGGCCGGTACACGGTATTTCTCGGATTCGGAGACATAAGAAGCTCAGCCCCCGGTACATGGGACCATACCTGATTCTGGAGCGTGTGGGCCCCTTGGCTTATCGGCTGCAGCTACCTCCGGAGCTGAGCAGCCTACACGATGTGTTCCATGTCTCTTCTTTGCGAAGAGCTCTCCTTCGCCCTGAGCAGCATGTCCCTACTGCAGCTGGACCGGTAGAGCCTGACCGTTCGGTTAGATTGGAGCCGATCCGGATCGACGACTCAGCGGTCCGAACGTTGAGGAAAAAGAAGGTTCCACTCGTAAAGGTGCTGTGGTCCAACCATGGACGGGAGGAGCACACCTGGGAACCTAGCGAGCTGATGCTGGAGCGTCATTCAGAACTATTTACATCAGGTACTTTTATGTTATTTTCTACAAATTTCCTTAACAATTTCTGCAACTGGAACCCGTAGACCCAAACTTAAATTTCGGGGACGAAATTATTTCTTTTGTTTATAGGATTTGTAACATCCCAATGTTACTTCTAGACCCCTTAACTTAGATTGGGTTAGGCATGGGGTGGGTGTTAGGGTAATGAGCTAGGTTTGACCCTAGATAGTGAGTTGTAGCCATGTGGGGCCCACTATGGGGCCAAAGTCAAACTAGGTCAAACTAGCCTAAACAGGAACCCTAGCCACACCATGACCCCCTCATGATACCCTAACCCTAAATACAATCTAAGTAGACCCCAAGGTAGGTCAGGGGGGTCAACCAGTTGACCATGATGGGTCAAGTCAACACCTTTGACCTAAATAGTGAAAATGGTGTCCTAGCCCAATTCACTGGGTTGGGTCCACCCAAATCAACCCAAATTCATCATGTGGGCCTAAAGTGACCCTATAAACCCTAGGGGAGAGAAAAATAGGGCCTCTCAATAGTAAATTTGGAAAGTTACCTAGGAGAGAGAAAAGAAGAGAATAGGAGAGAGAAAGTGCCTAGGAATTATTTTGGGCCACTTGGGCTCATCCCACCAACCCATGATGGGTTGGCTGACCATGCATGGGTATTAGGAGGTGTGGGACCCCCACCATGCAGCCTTGGGCCAAGCCCAAACCCAACCCAAGCCCAATATGACCTAACCCATTCATGGAAGTCAACTCCCCCTCTTCACTCACCCAACTCGGCCCTAGACTTGGCAACCCGACCCACTAAGGTCTAGACAACCTTCATGGCCAGTGGGACCCACTCACCAGCCACCTAGCCGGCCAAACCCACTAACCCGACCCCCCTCCTTGGTGAATCCGCCCCCTACCTTGGTGAAGTCGCCCACTCCCATAACTCAGCCCCAAACCCTTCCCCCTCTCTCATTCCATCCAGTCCTACCCCTGAGACAGAGAGAGAGAGCCGGAGACCACAGCTGCCATGGCCAACAGAGGGGGAAATCGCCGGAGCTTGCATGCCATGGGAAATCGCCGCCACCCTCAGCCACAACCGCCGCCGTTGGTCCGTATCCCCTCCCCTCTTACTGTGCTAGTATCCTAGTTCATCTAGGTTAGAGGTCGAGCTCAAACGAGCTCGACATAGGAATCCAAAAGCTTGGAAAAAGCTTCAACAATGGCGGTTTTTATGGTTTTCGGTTTGGTTGCGCCGCCGCCGTCCGCCGCTCTCCGCCGTCCAGTCGCCGGCCAGATCAAGCTCCGGCCACCGTGAGGCCGGGGAAGCAATTGGCCGGAGGCCTCGCCGCCGGCGATGGCCGGAATCCACCCCGCAAGGGACACCTGCTCGGGTTTTGGCCTGCATGCAATGCATGGGGAAGACGTACAGCAGCCGTTGGATCAAGCTTCAAGATCTGTGCTGGCTGATATAAATGTCTTAATATTAAATACATATATGAATAGTAAGATTAAATGTTACAATATATCAGACACCTTGCATGTTGTTTATGAGATACTTAGAGGCCCCACCATAGGATGAACCCTGAATGAAAAAGTTAGGTAGATGGGTTAACTTTGCAATGCCACAGAAATCATGACTTTTGGACCAGTAGGCTGCCCTGTAGGGCTGTTTTGCTAGGACTGCCCCTAAACTAGGGCAGAAACCAAATTTGATGCCCAAGTCAAACCAAGCCTCACCATGACCTGAAATTTTGGTCATGGGTGTATTTAGGGCATGCCTATGCCCTTCCAAAAATTTGGAATTTTTGGAAGAACTTTTTCTATAGTTTTTATCAAAATATCAAAAATTAAATTAAGGGCATAATTGTAATTTTAGGCACCCAAATGACCCCAAATTTTGGTGGTATGTCCTTGGGGACATTATTGGTGTCTGGTAGAAATTTCAAGGCAATTGGACCCCTGCATGAAGGGTTATTCCATGTGTTTGTGTAGGCTAATTTAGGCCTTGGTGTGCAATTAGCAATAATTTGTATTTTGTGTATTTAACCTAACTGAGGCACCCAAAAACCATGCAATAAATTCCAGTGATACTTTAGGGCATGTTTCACCCCTAGAATTATTTTTGGGATTTTTGGAATTAAAAATACCACTTAATGGAATTTTTCAAATTATAGGTCCTTTTGTAAAATAAATGGGAAAAATAGGTTTTGGCTATAGAGAACTTTCAGATTCAGCCAAGTCAAAGTATGGTGTTTTAATTGACTTAAGAAAATTTCTTATCTCAGTTTGGCAACTGTTAGAGCAAAATTCATGGAAATGACCATTTTACCTTTTTTTGTAAATGTTTATGAATTAGTATAAATACTTGTTGGAAAATTGTGAAAATAATCCTAGAGTTGTATAATTGTTATATTAGTCTTGTAGATTTATATCAGAATTTTTGGGTACAATGTTAATTATTAATTAGCATAATGGCATTTTTGGTAAATAATTAAGAATGGATTTTGATAGACCATTACCTTATAGAAATTAATAAAACTCTGCCATTAGTCATAAAATGGTAATATAAATGCTCAGTAATTTTCCTGGAATTTTGGTGTATATATTTCTTGTACTTCATTTGGAAAGTGATAAATAGGTAGAATTTGTATTAATTATGGGAAAAATAGAAATATAAAAAGAGAAATTATGAAATGTTGTAGACAGTAATATTTTATTCATATGCAACTCAGGAAAATTTCCTTAGGTCAGAAGATTTTAATTGATAATACTTCTTGTGTAAAATGACCTAGGGAATAATTTAAAAGATTTATTTAAAGGCCTTAATGACCTAGGAAAATTATGAAAATCAACACACTCATTTTATTAGTCCATACCACCCTAGGATAAATATTTGGGGTCAGTTGGATCAAGGATTTAGAAGTTCGATTTCAGGGTGGTGTTAGGTCATGGGGTGCGCATAGTAAAAGTAGGCTGGACTATAGGCCGCCAGGGGATGAATCAACAACTGAGTTAGAGTCTAAGTTCGGAAGTATAACCCTGGGTGGCAGATGCATTATAGAGACGAGAGTAAAAGTGCAACATTAGTCATGCCTAGGTAGGGTTGACGGAAGACCGTCACTCCTTAATCTATACCTTAAATCACTAGGTCACTCTATGTAACAGGAGAGAGAAAAAGAGGTCCGGGGTAAGAAACAACTAAAGTAAATATCCTTGAGAAAGGGAGCTTTGGGATTCAGCCCATCGCAGCTCCTAGTGCCCCTGAGAGCCCTTCACCGGGAATACCTTGGGCAGTCCTGGGATTAAGCTTAAGACTCTAAGTATGATAATCTGTAGATAAGAGTAGTCTAATAGGTTAAGTGAACTGGACATGTGCTCACTCGTGCCGGGTTGGAGGGACTTGGAGTCTTTTGACTACTTGCTCACCCGTGCAGAGTTGGAGGGAAAGAAATTGGCTTATATACACTCACCCGTGGCGGGTTGGAAAGATTTGAGACAGGATAGTCCTTTGAGCAGGAGGCTCAATATATAATACTTGCATGTGCATATATTAGTGGCGGGCCATGCGGTACTGGCCAGTCGTCACACCGACGGCAGTACGGTGGACCAGGCGGGTGCGAGGGTTAGAGGGACCAGTAGGATGTTTATACTGGAGTCTGAAAGGCTTTTCCTAATAACGCGCACCCAGCCCAACAAGACTGACATATAGTCAGCAAAGTTGTACGCAGAGACTCTAGAGTGCACTGACGGTGTACAGAGGCGCACAAGAGAGGTCTAGGCCTGGTAGTGTGTATACCCGCCTAGAAGGCGGAGACGCCCGCTCCACTGCTGCCGTAGCCACAACGGTGGTACCTGAGAGTGATGCTAGCTCTCGAAAAGTGGGAACTAAAGGTCTGTGATCACGGAGTCGTGTGTGTGTGTTGCACTGCATGTTCATACCATACCCACCATATAGCTGCATAACATTAATTTGCATAACAACCTAAGACACCTAATGTATAAGTGGTATGGGACGCTTATACATTAGGACCTGCTATACGAACCCTTAACCTATAAGCCTGAGTGGGCATGTTTGTAGGTTAAGGTTATTTTTCCTTTATAAATATATATGCTTGTGACTCTGACACCCCATTGTATAAATGGTATGGTACATTCTATACAATGGGAGCCTTGCAAAAGATCCCTTGCTTATGCGTACTCGCATAAGTGGAGGTTACATTTCATTATAATTTGATTATATATACCCTGTTAGTTTCCTGTCACCTGCTCGCCTTTTGCCACCCCTTGTTGTCCTCCGCTTCGTCCTCCCGCACGGTGCCTAGGAGTTGCAGGAGGAGGTGCTGAGGATACGACTTAGTCTTTTTGACTAATGGTCGTTGACCTTACTATTTTAGGAGCACGAGGAGGTGATCCAGCACGTCGAGGAGGCAGGACTTGAGGGGCAGATACCTACTACTACTACTGGAGCACGTCTACAGGTGATGAGAGATTTATGGTTTTCCGCTGCTGTATGTGAGAGTGAGAGTGATTATGATGTACTGGGCATAAGCCCTATTTACTTTCACTTCTGTACTCATTATGGACTGGCTTATATTTCATTTGATATATATATATACTGTGGCTGTGGACTTGCTTCTGCTTTTACTCTGATTTATCATGCAATTATTCTCATATTGGCCGAACAGGATATGATCGTACTAGCCGGCAGAATCGGCGTCTTGCGGTGACGACTAACCCGTGCGTTAGTGTCACCGTAAGGCGGCGGTTCTGGGCATAAGATCCGGGTTGCCTCGGATTGGAGGAACAGGATCTTACAAACTGGTATCACTTGAAACCACGATCATATGAGAATACAGTCCACCACACTGGAACACCCCGCTCCAGCATTAGTTTGCGGACAAACTATGCAGCGGAAGCAGTGGTGTGCCCATGCGTAAAAAGCCACATAATCAGTCCATCAAACAATGAGTTAGGCCAATTTTGACGTTAAGCTTTTCCTTTATGCAGCCTCCGCAGGATACGGTTCCTCCCCCTCCGGCTGCCATTCCGTTCATGCAGACGGAGATGGGGCAAACCCTGACGGCTATCCTGGATGCCTTCAGAGCGCAGCAAGCCCCGGTTCAGCTGCCCAACCCAGGATCGAACTGGTTGAGTGCATTTAAAGGTCTGTCTCCGCCACTGTATCGTGGGACAGAAGATGCCGTGAAGACAGAGGAGTGGTTGGAGACCATTCAGGAGTTACTGGCTGGAATTAGCTGCCCAGTCAGCCAGGCGGTGCCACTTGCCACTTCCGCACTAGAAGCCCATGCAAAGAGATGGTGGAAGTCTATTCGGGACTCAGTTTATGGGGATAGGGAACTAACAGACATATCCTGGGAGGAATTCAGCGACTCATTCCTGGATCATTATGTTTCTGTCACAGACCGGGATACTTTGGAGGCGAGATTTCTGAACCTCCAGCAGGGGAGCCGATCAGTGATCGAATATCAGAGAGAGTTCTCCCACCTGGCTAGGTTTGCAGGCTTTCATGAATGGGATGATCGAAAGTATGCTAAAAGATTTTATCATGGCCTCCGGGATTCGTTGAGGCAGCCACTGTTGTTTATATCTCATGGTACCACTGCTCAAATCATAGAAATGGCGAAAAAGCTGGAGGCTGACCAGCTAATGGTACAGGGCAGAGGTAAAAGGCCGCTCGAAGGACCGTCTTCCGATGGTAGCAGGACACCCCAAAGGGGGAAGGTCATTGGATATAGGAGGGGTGGGGGACGTCGTCGTCCCAACTACAGGCAGGAGCAGGGGCCTCCTCCACCATTGGCTCCCCCACCTATGCAGATTCCCGGACCGATGAGACAGGATGATCGAGGTCAGAGGCAGATCACCTGCTTTGGTTGCGGCCAACCTGGGCACATCAGGACGCAGTGCCCGCTTCAGGTCCACCCTCTTCCTCCTCCTCCACCTCCAATGGCCCCTCCAGTTCACCAAGGCCGAGGACGAGGACGAGGACGAGGACGAGGTCGAGGCCGAGGATATCACGGCCGAGGCCGAGACCGGGAGCAGGTATACGCGCTGGATCTCACGGAGCAGAGGGACCCAGAGGAGGTGATTACAGGTACTTAAAATTTTATTTTTTTTTGGATTTATAAATTTTAAATTTTAAGAGTACCTTAGACATTAAAAGTAATACTATTCTTTGAACTCAAACCAACCCAGGCATAGTGATGATTAGCGGCAAGCCCGCTCACACCCTCTTCGACACGGGTGCGTCTCACTCCTTCGTGTCGGACTCGTTTATTGAAGGATTAGAAGGAGTGGAGAAGTTTTCCGGTTTGGAAAAGAGAGTGCGACTCCCTGATGGTACGGAACTTCGAACCACAGACTGCTGCAATATGGATGTCGAGGTAGGAGGCAAAGCGTTTGAAGCTCCGGCAACAGTTCTGAGCCTACCGGATTATGATCTGATCCTAGGCATGAATTGGCTTCATTGGAACTACGCGCAGATAGATTGCCCCTCGAAGAGGATCACACTCAGACACGGAGACTCCTACGTCATCATTGAAGGTATCCGTTCCATTCCCCGACTCTCTTTATCTTCAGTACAGGCCGTTAAGGCCTATGAACAGGGAGAAGAGGTATACCTCATTTGTTTCGAGATGGCTGTGGTAGAGAGTTCCATAGCTGATATTCCAGTGGCACGAGATTACGCTGATGTCTTTCCGGAGAAGTTACCTGGGCTACCACCATCACGGGACTTGGACTTCAGGATCCAGTTGGTGCCAGGGGCAAGACCAGTGTCCCGAGCACCCTACAGAATGGCCCCTAGGGAATTGGCAGAGTTCAGGACTCAGCTACAGGAACTTGTGGAGTCAGGATTTGTGCGGCCAAGTTCATCGCCGTGGGGAGCACCGGTTCTATTTGTGAAGAAGAAGGATGGATCCCTCCGACTGTGTATAGATTACAGGGAATTGAATAGGTTGACGGTTCGGAACACCTACCCATTGCCCCGGATAGACGAATTATTTGATCAACTTCAGGGAGCCTTCTGGTTCTCTAAGCTCGATTTACGATCCGGCTATTACCAGTTACGCATCCGGGAGGAAGACATACCGAAGACCGCATTCAGCTCACGTTATGGCCTATATGAATTCACGGTGATGCCATTTGGGCTCACGAATGCCCCCTCGGCATTCATGACGCTCATGAACAGGGTATTCGAGCCTTATCTGGACCGGTTTGTTATAGTCTTTATTGACGACATTCTGATTTATTTGCGATCTCGAGAGGAGCACGCAGAGCATTTAGCACTGATATTGCAGAAGTTAAGAGAATTTCAGATGTATGCGAAGTTCTCAAAATGTCAATTCTGGCTTCAGGAAGTGGCCTTCCTAGGACACACAATCAGCGGAGCTGGATTAGCTGTGGATCCTGCTAAGATAGAGGCAGTACGGGATTGGCCACGGCCAAAGACAGCGTCGGATATACGTAGCTTCTTGGGCCTGGCAGGTTATTATCGTAAGTTCGTGGAGGGGTTTTCAAGGATAGCCCTCCCCCTCACGTCCTTGACGAAAAAGGATGCCGCATTTGACTGGACAGAGCGGTGCGAGTCAGCATTTCAAGAGCTCAAGGATCGGCTCACTTCGTCCCCCATCCTTGCACTTCCCTCGGGGAGTGAAGGATTTCAGATATATACAGATGCATCCTATCAGGGGATGGGTGCAGTCTTAATGCAGCACGGACATGTTATCGCTTATGCTTCGCGACAGCTGAAGAAGCATGAACATAACTATCCTGTACATGATCTCGAGCTCGGGGCCGTAGTTTTTGCCCTCAAGACATGGAGACATTACCTCTACGGGATTCATTGTGATATATACTCCGATCATAAGAATCTCAAATACATCGACACGCAGAAGGTTCTGAACCTGCGACAGAGGAGGTGGCTTGAGTTCCTCTGCGATTACGACTATAAGATGCACTATCACCCGGGAAAGGCGAATACAGTAGCAGATGCTTTGAGCAGGAGAGCCGGCACTTCTGGACCGGAGTCCCGGGTGATGTCTATGGAGCTTCTACGCATGATGGAGGATATGCAGATTACCATGGTTTCGGAAGCCGAGCCAGTGCTCTATCGAGAGTACCTGAACTCTTTGGTCAGCAATGATGATATACAGAAACGCATTCTTACACATCAGAGATTGGATACTGATCTAGAGCCTATCTTTGACGCTCTAAAAGGAGGCAAGCATGGGGATTATACGCTGGAGGACGACCTTCTTCGATTCCGTGGCCGAGTGTACATTCCAGCAGGAGGCGAGATCCGGGATGACATCCTCAGAGAGGCACACTACTCCAGATATTCAGTGCATCCCGGCATCACCAAGATGTGGGCTGATTTACGACGGACCATGTACTGGCCGGGAATGAAGAGGGAGATCATACATCTGGTGGCACACTGCGAGACTTGCCAGCGAGTGAAGGCCGAATGCAAGAGCCCAGGCGGTATATTACAGCCACTGCCAGTCCCAGAGTGGAAGTTCGAGGATATCTCTATGGATTTTGTTCACGGACTCCCCCGCTCTCATTCTGGGCACGACTCCATCTGGGTCATTGTGGACAGGTTGACCAAGGTAGCACGGTTTATCCCGGTCAGAAAAGATGCCCCGGTTGCTGTACTGGTGAGGTTGTTTGTAGAGCAGTTCGTCCGGTATCACGGAGTACCCAGGTCTATTGTTTCAGATAGGGACGGTCGCTTCACCTCCAGGGAATGGAGGGCAGTGCACGCTTACTTGGGATCCAGACTTTCCTTTAGCACTGCCTTCCACCCGCAGACCGACGGTCAGACGGAGCGGACGATACGCACTATGGAGGACCTGCTCAGGTTATGTATTTTGGATACAGGGAAACCTTGGGAGAGGTTACTGCCGTTGATCGAATTCTCATACAACAACAACCACCAGGCCAGCATCGGGATGGCTCCTTACGAGGCGCTTTATGGGAGAAAATGCCGGACTCCGCTATCCTGGGTGCAAGATGTGGATACTCGAGCCCTTGGGTCAGACTTTGTAGAGGATACGGAGGCTCAGATTCATTTGATCAGGGATCGGCTTCTGGAGGCTCAGAGCAGACAAGCGAAATATTATGATGCTCGACACCGGAAAGTGGAGTTCCAAGTTGGGGACAGGGTTTTCCTGAAAATCCGGCCGGTACACGGTATTTCTCGGATTCGGAGACATAAGAAGCTCAGCCCCCGGTACATGGGACCATACCTGATTCTGGAGCGTGTGGGCCCCTTGGCTTATCGGCTGCAGCTACCTCCGGAGCTGAGCAGCCTACACGATGTGTTCCATGTCTCTTCTTTGCGAAGAGCTCTCCTTCGCCCTGAGCAGCATGTCCCTACTGCAGCTGGACCGGTAGAGCCTGACCGTTCGGTTAGATTGGAGCCGATCCGGATCGACGACTCAGCGGTCCGAACGTTGAGGAAAAAGAAGGTTCCACTCGTAAAGGTGCTGTGGTCCAACCATGGACGGGAGGAGCACACCTGGGAACCTAGCGAGCTGATGCTGGAGCGTCATCCAGAACTATTTACATCAGGTACTTTTATGTTATTTTCTACAAATTTCCTTAACAATTTCTGCAACTGGAACCCGTAGACCCAAACTTAAATTTCGGGGACGAAATTATTTCTTTTGTTTATAGGATTTGTAACATCCCAATGTTACTTCTAGACCCCTTAACTTAGATTGGGTTAGGCATGGGGTGGGTGTTAGGGTAATGAGCTAGGTTTGACCCTAGATAGTGAGTTGTAGCCATGTGGGGCCCACTATGGGGCCAAAGTCAAACTAGGTCAAACTAGCCTAAACAGGAACCCTAGCCACACCATGACCCCCTCATGATACCCTAACCCTAAATACAATCTAAGTAGACCCCAAGGTAGGTCAGGGGGGTCAACCAGTTGACCATGATGGGTCAAGTCAACACCTTTGACCTAAATAGTGAAAATGGTGTCCTAGCCCAATTCACTGGGTTGGGTCCACCCAAATCAACCCAAATTCATCATGTGGGCCTAAAGTGACCCTATAAACCCTAGGGGAGAGAAAAATAGGGCCTCTCAATAGTAAATTTGGAAAGTTACCTAGGAGAGAGAAAAGAAGAGAATAGGAGAGAGAAAGTGCCTAGGAATTATTTTGGGCCACTTGGGCTCATCCCACCAACCCATGATGGGTTGGCTGACCATGCATGGGTATTAGGAGGTGTGGGACCCCCACCATGCAGCCTTGGGCCAAGCCCAAACCCAACCCAAGCCCAATATGACCTAACCCATTCATGGAAGTCAACTCCCCCTCTTCACTCACCCAACTCGGCCCTAGACTTGGCAACCCGACCCACTAAGGTCTAGACAACCTTCATGGCCAGTGGGACCCACTCACCAGCCACCTAGCCGGCCAAACCCACTAACCCGACCCCCCTCCTTGGTGAATCCGCCCCCTACCTTGGTGAAGTCGCCCACTCCCATAACTCAGCCCCAAACCCTTCCCCCTCTCTCATTCCATCCAGTCCTACCCCTGAGACAGAGAGAGAGAGCCGGAGACCACAGCTGCCATGGCCAACAGAGGGGGAAATCGCCGGAGCTTGCATGCCATGGGAAATCGCCGCCACCCTCAGCCACAACCGCCGCCGTTGGTCCGTATCCCCTCCCCTCTTACTGTGCCAGTATCCTAGTTCATCTAGGTTAGAGGTCGAGCTCAAACGAGCTCGACATAGGAATCCAAAAGCTTGGAAAAAGCTTCAACAATGGCGGTTTTTATGGTTTTCGGTTTGGTTGCGCCGCCGCCGTCCGCCGCTCTCCGCCGTCCAGTCGCCGGCCAGATCAAGCTCCGGCCACCGTGAGGCCGGGGAAGCAATTGGCCGGAGGCCTCGCCGCCGGCGATGGCCGGAATCCACCCCGCAAGGGACACCTGCTCGGGTTTTGGCCTGCATGCAATGCATGGGGAAGACGTACAGCAGCCGTTGGATCAAGCTTCAAGATCTGTGCTGGCTGATATAAATGTCTTAATATTAAATACATATATGAATAGTAAGATTAAATGTCACAATATATCAGACACCTTGCATGTTGTTTATGAGATACTTAGAGGCCCCACCATAGGATGAACCCTGAATGAAAAAGTTAGGTAGATGGGTTAACTTTGCAATGCCACAGAAATCATGACTTTTGGACCAGTAGGCTGCCCTGTAGGGCTGTTTTGCTAGGACTGCCCCTAAACTAGGGCAGAAACCAAATTTGATGCCCAAGTCAAACCAAGCCTCACCATGACCTGAAATTTTGGTCATGGGTGTATTTAGGGCATGCCTATGCCCTTCCAAAAATTTGGAATTTTTGGAAGAACTTTTTCTATAGTTTTTATCAAAATATCAAAAATTAAATTAAGGGCATAATTGTAATTTTAGGCACCCAAATGACCCCAAATTTTGGTGGTATGTCCTTGGGGACATTATTGGTGTCTGGTAGAAATTTCAAGGCAATTGGACCCCTGCATGAAGGGTTATTCCATGTGTTTGTGTAGGCTAATTTAGGCCTTGGTGTGCAATTAGCAATAATTTGTATTTTGTGTATTTAACCTAACTGAGGCACCCAAAAACCATGCAATAAATTCCAGTGATACTTTAGGGCATGTTTCACCCCTAGAATTATTTTTGGGATTTTTGGAATTAAAAATACCACTTAATGGAATTTTTCAAATTATAGGTCCTTTTGTAAAATAAATGGGAAAAATAGGTTTTGGCTATAGAGAACTTTCAGATTCAGCCAAGTCAAAGTATGGTGTTTTAATTGACTTAAGAAAATTTCTTATCTCTGTTTGGCAACTGTTAGAGCAAAATTCATGGAAATGACCATTTTACCTTTTTTTGTAAATGTTTATTAATTAGTATAAATACTTGTTGGAAAATTGTGAAAATAATCCTAGAGTTGTATAATTGTTATATTAGTCTTGTAGATTTATATCAGAATTTTTGGGTACAATGTTAATTATTAATTAGCATAATGGCATTTTTGGTAAATAATTAAGAATGGATTTTGATAGACCATTACCTTATAGAAATTAATAAAACTCTGCCATTAGTCATAAAATGGTAATATAAATGCTCAGTAATTTTCCTGGAATTTTGGTGTATATATTTCTTGTACTTCATTTGGAAAGTGATAAATAGGTAGAATTTGTATTAATTATGGGAAAAATAGAAATATAAAAAGAGAAATTATGAAATGTTGTAGACAGTAATATTTTATTCATATGCAACTCAGGAAAATTTCCTTAGGTCAGAAGATTTTAATTGATAATACTTCTTGTGTAAAATGACCTAGGGAATAATTTAAAAGATTTATTTAAAGGCCTTAATGACCTAGGAAAATTATGAAAATCAACACACTCATTTTATTAGTCCATACCACCCTAGGATAAATATTTGGGGTCAGTTGGATCAAGGATTTAGAAGTTCGATTTCAGGGTGGTGTTAGGTCATGGGGTGCGCATAGTAAAAGTAGGCTGGACTATAGGCCGCCAGGGGATGAATCAACAACTGAGTTAGAGTCTAAGTTCGGAAGTATAACCCTGGGTGGCAGATGCATTATAGAGACGAGAGTAAAAGTGCAACATTAGTCATGCCTAGGTAGGGTTGACGGAAGACCGTCACTCCTTAATCTATACCTTAAATCACTAGGTCACTCTATGTAACAGGAGAGAGAAAAAGAGGTCCGGGGTAAGAAACAACTAAAGTAAATATCCTTGAGAAAGGGAGCTTTGGGATTCAGCCCATCGCAGCTCCTAGTGCCCCTGAGAGCCCTTCACCGGGAATACCTTGGGCAGTCCTGGGATTAAGCTTAAGACTCTAAGTATGATAATCTGTAGATAAGAGTAGTCTAATAGGTTAAGTGAACTGGACATGTGCTCACTCGTGCCGGGTTGGAGGGACTTGGAGTCTTTTGACTACTTGCTCACCCGTGCAGAGTTGGAGGGAAAGAAATTGGCTTATATACACTCACCCGTGGCGGGTTGGAAAGATTTGAGACAGGATAGTCCTTTGAGCAGGAGGCTCAATATATAATACTTGCATGTGCATATATTAGTGGCGGGCCATGCGGTACTGGCCAGTCATCACACCGACGGCAGTACGGTGGACCAGGCGGGTGCGAGGGTTAGAGGGACCAGTAGGATGTTTATACTGGAGTCTGGAAGGCTTTTCCTAATAACGCGCACCCAGCCCAACAAGACTGACATATAGTCAGCAAAGTTGTACGCAGAGACTCTAGAGTGCACTGACGGTGTACAGAGGCGCACAAGAGAGGTCTAGGCCTGGTAGTGTGTATACCCGCCTAGAAGGCGGAGACGCCCGCTCCGCTGCTGCCGTAGCCACAACGGTGGTACCTGAGAGTGATGCTAGCTCTCGAAAAGTGGGAACTAAAGGTCTGTGATCACGGAGTCGTGTGTGTGTGTTGCACTGCATGTTCATACCATACCCACCATATAGCTGCATAACATTAATTTGCATAACAACCTAAGACACCTAATGTATAAGTGGTATGGGACGCTTATACATTAGGACCTGCTATACGAACCCTTAACCTATAAGCCTGAGTGGGCATGTTTGTAGGTTAAGGTTATTTTTCCTTTATATATATATATGCTTGTGACTCTGACACCCCATTGTATAAATGGTATGGGACATTCTATACAATGGGAGCCTTGCAAAAGATCCCTTGCTTATGCGTACTCGCATAAGTGGAGGTTACATTTCATTATAATTTGATTATATATACCCTGTTAGTTTCCTGTCACCTGCTCGCCTTTTGCCACCCCTTGTTGTCCTCCGCTTCGTCCTCCCGCACGGTGCCTAGGAGTTGCAGGAGGAGGTGCTGAGGATACGACTTAGTCTTTTTGACTAATGGTCGTTGACCTTACTATTTTAGGAGCACGAGGAGGTGATCCAGCACGTCGAGGAGGCAGGACTTGAGGGGCAGATACCTACTACTACTACTGGAGCACGTCTACAGGTGATGAGAGATTTATGGTTTTCCGCTGCTGTATGTGAGAGTGAGAGTGATTATGATGTACTGGGCATAAGCCCTATTTACTTTCACTTCTGTACTCATTATGGACTGGCTTATATTTCATTTGATATATATATATACTGTGGCTGTGGACTTGCTTCTGCTTTTACTCTGATTTATCATGCAATTATTCTCATATTGGCCGAACAGGATATGATCGTACTAGCCGGCAGAATCGGCGTCTTGCGGTGACGACTAACCCGTGCGTTAGTGTCACCGTAAGGCGGCGGTTCTGGGCATAAGATCCGGGTTGCCTCGGATTGGAGGAACAGGATCTTACAACTAGAGAGGCTTCGGGCAGCAAATCTGGTGGCGGGGAGGGCTTCCCTGGTGGATTCCTACGGTGAAGAAGAGGACTGGAAGGGGAGGCGAGGTTGTGTGGGCTTCCGCCAGGGAGAAGACGCACGGGAAGGAGGCGGTGGTTTCGGGGTTTGCTCGACTGGCGTTGGTGGAGGCGTGGAAGTAGCGGCGAGGAGGACAACACCTGATGGAGTCGCTGAAGGCGATGTCGCCGGGGAAGACGAAGTGCAGCGATGGCGATGTCGTCAGGTCGGCACAGTAGCGCGAGGCAGGACGGCGTTGGATCGAACCGAACAAATTAATAAGATTGTTCAGTTCAATTCCAGCTGCCGAACCGTGGAAGTGGGGATTGCTTTTTATAATAAGTAGGGTTAGGGTTTGGAGGAGGAAATGGGCCTTGATGGGCTTTGGAAGTGGGCTGGCTAGGTTCTCATTAGGGTGGGCTGATTTCTTATAAGGGGGTAGGATTAGGGTTTTTAAAATAATTAAATGGACTTTGGTGGTGGGGAAGTGGGCTTCAAGATGGGCCTACAGATATTAAACAACAATTAGACGGCTATCCGAATGAGGATTTCGAAGTGGATCGCTATAGGCATAAGGGACGTTACAACATAAAATAGTTAATTGAAAATAAGCTTGCCCTAAGCTAACCTACCACCTAAAATACCGGACCTATGCATTTAGGGTCACGTTGGCCGGTCACACCAACGCGCCAAACCAAAACTTGCGCGAACGCGTGCACGATACAAAATTACATCAAAATGCGCTAATAGCGTGCGCGATACAACTAAACACAACAAAACAACCCAAAAATGCGCGAAAGCGTGCGCTACAATAATAAACGACATGTGCGATAAAAATAATAAAAATGAGGCGACGCAGGTTGCATCAATTCTCCCGGGGTTGAAAGAGCTCGACCCCGACGAGACTCGATGTAACCTGCAAGTAGAAAATCCAAGCGTCGATCGGAGAGATACTGCATACTGTCCTGCTGATGTCATGGCTGCGACCCAAAACCTGCAAGTAACCTCTCATCTCCAAAGCTCGCAATCCATTTAGTCAAAATTTCATGCCAACTATTTAAATAAACAGTAATTATTAGAGCTTTCAGAGGATGATAGAGGCAGTTCGTGGGGAAAACATGTGGCAGTAGGGGGAACATGAAGCGAGTAGAATCAGCCCGTGGAATCAGCAACTCATGACGCAACATGCTCTCATCCGATAGACATCTACGAACGTCTGCTAAACCCGGATCGAATATCGTCCTAGTTTCACCTGCTAACGTCCCACTCGAGTCACAAAATTTTAAGAAGGCCCCAATTAGACCGTGAAAAATTTTCCATAGAAAACCTTTGAAGCGGGTGTCCCGATGAGGAGAAAAAAATCTAAGTATTGTCTCGACTCTCTCGAGACTTCTAAACTTATAAGCATCAGAACGCAGACGGTAGTGACGTGGTGGTGCAACATGTTGTCCTATATCTAAAGAGAAGTGATGTAGACCAAATGTGTGCTCGCCAAAAACAAAATCAATATGGGGTGGCAACTCGAGGGACACATGTGAGGGATCACCAAACACAATGTCTGTGGGCGCAAGTGTTTGTGGCGGTAGTGTGCTAAGAACGTCAGGACCAAAGACGCACGAGTCTGTGTCACCCAAGATGAGGGTCTCATCACTAACCAACTCCGCTGGGAGAAGTGAAAGCGATGAAGTGTCATCCGAGATGAGTGACACATCACTAATAAGTCCTCCCGGGAGTGGGGACTCAGGAAACAACTCGGCGGCTGAAGGATGTGAGTCAGTGGGGGAAAGTGGACACACCATGTCAATCGGGAGGAAGGAATGAGAGGGAAAGAACTCATCTTCCTGGAGCAGGGGATCGGGAAGAACCTCCTCGATCGAAGGGGGTGCTAAAACGGAGACAGGTGGAGACACGACTTCGGTCAAGGTGGTAAAAATAGGAAGAAGCTCTTCTTCTTGGAGCATGGGCTCAGGAAGAATATCCTCGACTGAAGGGGGAGCTGTAGTGGAGACACGTGGAGTCGCGACATCAGTCGGGGTGATAAAGATTGGAGGAAAATTTTCTTCCTGGAGCAGGGGCTCCGGAAGAAATTTCTCGACTGAAGTAAGCGTCACAGCGGGAGTGGGTGGAGCTAAAGTGCTCGTCGTGCAACTGACGAGATGTGGGGGACTAACGAGACACCGAACCTCGGGTTCCACTATGTGATAGGATGTGTGGAGGTATGCATGAGCAACATAATGCGTGTGCATTGTCGCCTCCAGGTTGTGAACAGAGGTGCACAACCCACGCAAATTCTGTCGGACGTCAGCAGTGACGCACTCAACATCTATCATCAAAGATTTAATGCGTGCAACTAAATCACTCGTCATTTTTTTTAAATGAAAACAAAAATCTAAACCTAGAATTTTAAAACGACCGATGCTCGGCTATCCCACGATAGGAGTGAGATATCCCAGCAGCCACACCAAACTGATGTAAACCTAAACCTAGGGCTGAAGTTTTCGAGATAATAAATGTGATCGCTTAAAATAATTGCAACGCGCGGGGATTTCACGTGCTATTTCTAACGAATAAAACGGTTGAGACGTCGCTCGCGAACGCAAGGCTATCGCACATTCGCATTAATGTCACGAGTCCCAATTCCACAGGCACAGAATATGAATATGGACAAACAAGGCAATGGAAAATAACGGTAATCAGGCGATGAAATTAACTAGGGCAAGCTCAATTTAACCACTATTCATTTTAAATTTTAGGCATAAAATGTAACTGAAGGATGGAGCCAGGAGGTGCGAGGTATACCCAAGGTGGAGAGGCAGTGGCTGGAGAGGGGAAGGTGGTTGGAAGCTTCAGGGATTTGCTGGAGGAAATAGCTGGAGCAGGAAGGGGCGGCTGCTGACTTGAAGCAGAGTGGATGTCGGTGGCTTGCTGGAGGTGCACTGAATCCGGCGGAGAAGGAAACTAGGGCCATCGACGGAGCTCTAGGAAGACTCAGGCGGGCTCGACGGCGACTAGAGAGGCTTCGGGCAGCAAATCTGGTGGCGGGGAGGGCTTCACTGGTGGATTCCTACGGTGAAGAAGAGGACTGGAAGGGGCGGCGAGGTTGTGTGGGCTTCCGCCAGGGAGAAGACGCACGGGAAGGAGGCGGTGGTTTCGGGGTTTGCTCGACTGGCGTTGGTGGAGGCGTGGAAGTAGCGGCGAGGAGGACAGCACCTGATGGAGTCGCTGAAGGCGATGTCGCCGGGGAAGACGAAGTGCAGCGATGGCGATGTCGTCGGGTCGGCACAGTAGCGCGAGGCAGGACGGCGTTGGATCGAACCGAACAAATTAATAAGATTGTTCAGTTCAATTCCAGCTGCCGAACCGTGGAAGTGGGGATTGCTTTTTATAATAAGTAGGGTTAGGGTTTGGAGGAGGAAATGGGCCTTGATGGGCTTTGGAAGTGGGCTGGCTAGGTTCTCATTAGGGTGGGCTGATTTCTTATAAGGGGGTAGGATTAGGGTTTTTAAAATAATTAAATGGACTTTGGTGGTGGGGAAGTGGGCTTCAAGATGGGCCTACAGATATTAAACAACAATTAGACGGCTATCCGAATGAGGATTTCGAAGTGGATCGCTATAGGCATAAGGGACGTTACAACATAAAATAGTTAATTGAAAATAAGCTTGCCCTAAGCTAACCTACCACCTAAAATACCGGACCTATGCATTTAGGGTCACGTTGGCCGGTCACACCAACGCGCCAAACCAAAACTTGCGCGAACGCGTGCACGATACAAAATTACATCAAAATGCGCTAATAGCGTGCGCGATACAACTAAACACAACAAAACAACCCAAAAATGCGCGAAAGCGTGCGCTACAATAATAAACGACATGTGCGATAAAAATAATAAAAATGAGGCGACGCAGGTTGCATTACCCTTCCCCAAGGGTGAACTCCTCGAGACCGAATTCTCGGTTTCAACACGTGGTGCAGCAAAAAGTAAGATTCGGTGTCCGTCTCTACTACGGAAGAGGAGTACAAGGCTTCGACCTTAGCAGCTCGAGAAGCCATTTCTCTCAGGAGGCTAGTAGAGGACGTCCATGAAGAAGTGTGAGTCTCACTCTGCTATGCGGTGACAATGAAAGTGCCCTTAAACTGGTTAACAATCCAGTTTGTCATGCGCGAACCAATCATATTGAGATCGAGCATTATTTCATACGGGAGAAGGTGTTGATGGGGTATCTTATGGTCGAGCATGTACAGGACGAGGACAATATCACGAATATCTTCACAAAGCAACTGTCGAAGGGGCCATTCGAACGATTATGGGGACAGCTAGGGTTGATTTCTACTTCTCACTTCAAGGGAGAGTGTTGAATTTTTTGAAGTGAAAGTGGCGGTCTGGGAAGACTGTCCACATGGACTAGCGGACAGGAGTGGCGACTTGCTAGGTCAGCCAAGTTCAGCGTCAGTTTGTTCCCAGATTGTATCCAGGCGGATAGGATGTTTATCCGCGGGAGTGTGGACTCTTATGGAGTTCGCCGAGCCCGGCTTGTTGCGAACTCGCGAGATCAGCATGGTCTGTGCCTGGAGTCCGTCCGATTGTGCGGACTGGTTCTTAAGTTCGCTAGTTTGGAGTCCGTGCTTTGGACTCTTGGTGGTGTGGACTTGTTCTTGATTTGTACCAAGTCAGATTGTGCTCAGTCCGTAGAATTCGTTGGGTAGTGTGGACTGCTTTTCTATCCGCCGAGTTTGACAGCTTAACAGCCTGGTTTGTGCTCTAGCTGCGGGCTCGGAGTGTGCGGACTGCATGTCTATCCGACAGTTCGACTTAGCGGGATTGTGCCTTAGTCTTGGGCTATGGTGTGCAGACTGGAGCAGTTTCCGCGGGATGTTGCGGACTGGTGGTGGTATCCGCAGTGTTCGCGGGTATAGCGGACATCCAAGTTCTGGCCTTTTGGCGGACTGGCTTATTCGGCCCTGTTGGGGCGACAAGGCGGAAGGGCTTTGTGTCTGCACTGTGCGGACACGTCTTGTGCTAGCTAGCTGCGAGATGGTGGTGTTCCTATCGTTTGGGCGGTGACCACACTCCTCTCTGCGCCTATAAATAGGACCCCCCGTCACATTATAATACACGACCAAATGAACAGTAAGTGAGCTTGGTTGGTTTCTACGGACAGGTTTTTGCATCCGCGTGGTTTGAGAAATTAACAGGTTTTTGCTATTGCAGATTGTGCGAATAGCACTGAGAAGTCAGGGACTTGGTTCTGACTTGTCAGGTATCATTGCGGACTCTGCGGTTACAATCGGCGTTTAGCAGCAGGTCGCACCTTGCGACTAGGCGGTCTTCTCATAAGCAATCTTTCCCAGTTCAATAAAGCTGTCTGCTTCTGACAGTCTGCTTAGTTCGGCAGCAGCTGTTCGTAGATTATCTGGCGGCTAGGCGACCTCGCGGTTAGGCGGCTTGTAGATAGCGGACAGAGTTCTTCAGCTTGGAATAACGAGGTGTCCGCGCGATTAGGTTGCGGTCTGGCGACTTGACGGCTTCAGCGGACTCCTTAGTTCAGTTCGGCAGAGTTAACGGTTACTATTTCTAACCGCGCGACTAGTTTTTTGCCTTATTGTTTCTTGCATCCATCAGGTACATTGACTAATCAAGTCACGTCATCTGATTTATTTGACTTTATTTGATTGGGGGTTCCTGCGACCATGTTTTCCGTTTTCCACATTTCACCAATTTTTTCACTTCTCATCACCAATTGAGCGCGTTTAACACGTGGATCACATCTCTCTTGCATCGTGGATTACATTTTTTGGTGTGATCCGAAATATCCTCTGATTTTGAGGAAATATTCCTACCTAAATGGCTAAATCAATGGCGCTCGTGAATATTGAAAATTCATCCCGGTTGTAATCAGGTTACGGTCGTAAATATTTCCCCATCAGATCCCAGTTCAAATCAAAACACGTGGATCACATTTCTCTTGCATGGGCCCGTGCTGATATGCATGTGTGAGTGAGCACCTTAAGGAATAAAGCTGCAAAAATAATTATTTTTCTCCCAATAAGATTTTTGTTTTTTTGTCATTATTTTTCTCCCAGTAAGACTCCATTTGAAGTGCTTAATGTCGCTGCATTCATTTCACTGTTCAAATCTATTTCTTCTGATTAATATTTATCGGATTCACTAATCTCATTCTTTAATATTTTTTTAATTCGATAAAATTAATTCTATGATATTAGATCAAGTGAGATCGATTAAGGCGTCCATACCAAGAAAATAATCCTTCATTATTATTTTTAATTAAAATCATGTTCCCTGAACCCTGGCCCCAACAAAAACCTTATATATATCCTACCCTTCCCACATGAAAACCTCAACACCTCAAACAAAATGGCTAGAGCAAAATTCCTCCTCTTCCTGCTCCCACTCGTCTCCCATCTTCTCGCTTTCGCGGTTTCTGCCTCCGGAGGCGAGTCAAGCGACGGGCTGCCGGACATCCTCCTTCCGAGCTCAAAGCAAGGACAAGGACACATGAAGATGCTGAGGTTTCCAGCATTCCGCTTTTACTGGCATGACACCTCTCGTGGCTCGGATCCTACAGCGGTGCTGGTTGCCCAAGGTCCCACCCAAACCAAAACCGGCTTTGGCATGGTGAGAGTCATGGACGACCCGCTCACCGTCGGCCCGGACCGGTCTTCCTACCTCATCGGCAAGTCCCAGGGGATATACGTCTCGGCCGATAAACAGACCGTCGGGCTTCTTATGGTCATGACATTTACCTTCACTCTCGGCAACTACGCAGGGAGCTCGTTGACAGTGGTCGGACGGAACGAGTTAAAGCAACAAGTGCGAGAGATGCCGATCACCGGCGGGACGGGGTTGTTCCGTTTCGCGCAGGGCTACGTGCAGGCCCGGACAACCTCTAGTGACCCCACAATCGGCTATACGGTCGTGGAGTACACTTGCTACTTCATTTAGCCATCAGCTGCTCATGTAGTTAATTATATGTTGGGCACAATAAATAAAACTACTTACAGTAGTAATTAATGAATGAGATCGCCTTTTTCATATATTAAGATTAATTAGTTAAATGTTGCCGGAGGAGGCGGATGCCGGCGAATATGGAGGGCGGGCGTCGGAGGAGGCGCGCCAATGAAAGTCACGAGCTGGGGGAAGTCGAAGTCGGCAAAGGTTTAAGGGTTGATGTCGTAGGCACAACTTTAGGAGAAATAAAAAAAAAATTCACACGGGAGGAGGAAATTAAAAATAAACATCCTACTCAGCAAATAATGATCCTATTAAGCAATTAAACATCGGGCGGCCCCTAAAGATTGGAGAAATATTTTGGTACATATGTATACCTATCGCTTGTGCGAGAGCAAATACGGCTCTGTATGATCCCGATTTAAACAACATAGATTTTTTTGGACGATACTGCGATCACTTTTCAATACGAGCGTATGAGAGAAATACAGTCATATTTTTTAGCGGATGATATACGCCGTTAAAGTCACGGATCATACGACTACGCATATGTATCAAAAAAAAAATCTAAATATTGAGAACTTATTTGTTTATTTTGCCTAAATTAAACGACATACAGAATTTAGATTTGCAAGAAAAGAATGGACCTTTCCAAAAGAGAATGAGGGGATGGAAAAATATGTGGTCATCCTGGAAAGATTCGAACTTTGCAAACAGAGGTTCGTCTTTGATCACGTGCAGCTGCATTCCAGGACAGTACGGAGAATTTATTGAACCTGCCGTGACCAAATGATAAAGTATGTCATATACAATAATTCATTATTATTTTTGATGGTCCCCACAAATTTTTAAGTTAAATCGGCAAGACTCGAACCGCGTGCACGTGAGTCCAGTTAGACCAAGTACGCGCATTGAAGTCGCAAGCTCCGGAAGCCCCAAAAAGGAACCCGCGCACACGCACGGCAGGGCCGCGCAGGTGCGCCCGGCTTGCCCCGCGCAGGCGGGGCGCGGCCAGCACTCGCGCGACACTGCGGATACCGCTACCAGTCCGCAACATTCTGCGGGCAGCACTCGCGCGACACTGCGGATACCGCTACTCTCGCGATGAGCACAAAGCGTATTCGCACAGTGCGGATTCAAGGTCAGTTCGCCTTGTCGCCCCGACGGCCGAATAAGCCATCCCGCCAAAGGCTAGAACTCGCGGACACTGCGGATACCGCTACCAGTCCGCAACATTCTGCGGACACTGCTCTAGTCTGCACACTCCAAGCGCGCAACTAGATTACCAAGCTGACAAGCTGCCGAGCTCGGCGGCCAGTAAAGCAGTTCGCACTACCCGGCGAACTCTGTGGACTGAGTGCTACCAGACTTGGCACAAATTAAAACCAAGTCCACACCACCAAGAGTCCATAGCGTGGACTCCAAACTGACGAACTCAAGAACCAGTCTGAACAATCCGGCGGACTCCAACACCAATCCGCACAATCCGGAGGACTCCAACACCAGTCCGCACAATCCGGCGAACTCCGCGGTTTCCACCAAACCGCTCAACAACAAGTCCAAGGCATAAGTCTATGCCGAACTCGCGAGCTCCAGAAGAGTCTGCAACATGGTGGACTCGGTGAACTCCAGATGAGTCCGTAGCTCCCGCGGATACCAATCATATCCTCCTGGTTTTATCCTGGGAACAAGCCGACTGCAAAACCACTGGCCGATCTGGCAAGTCGCCAATCCTGTCTGCCCAATTCGCACGGTCAGTCCGCCCATACTGCCACTTTCACTTCAAAAAATTCAACAATTCCCACGTAATTGATAATAGGCTTCCCGTCTTCCATGGTGCTGACAGGGATGGAGATTCGTGATGAGATAGCCAATAATTGCAGGAGAAATAACGAACACAGACAATGTCAATTTATAATATAATTTATAAATCAATTACAATGAAGAAACAAGTGAAGAAATAACCGTCCGGTGAAACGCACGCGGATGCGCCGGACACGCACGATCCGCAGGAAATGGAAGATCTGGGACTGCAATCCGACTAACGGACGCACAAGGTTCACCGAACCTTCAACGTCAACTTCCGACGTTCAACCGCAACCACCGCCACTGTCACAACCCGCATTTTTCTCACCATTTAAATAAATCAGAGCAAGAGAAAACTACGAGCTGTGATGCCACGTCGGGCAGGGGATAACTGCCGACGCTCAGGCAACACTCTAAACCTCCAAATCATGAGTTAGAATGATTATAAAACTGGTTCAATTAATTAGCCGTATCCCTCGGCTCAGTGGATCAGATAGTCCACGGTTCGAAAACTATTTTTATACGTAGCGGAAAATACTTCATTTTTTGTCAACATCCTAAATGAGCGCATAAGTGATCCCGAGGGACCCTTGCGCTGACCCAAAATTCTAGTTTTAATTTATACATATATAGGAAAATCATCTGTTATACGTAATTTAAGAAAGTACGCTAAGTGAGTTCCTTTTTTAGAAATCATGCTGATCATGCTTTATACATAATATAGTTGAGGTTTTATAGTTTTAAAAATAGCTAGCATCCTAGCATAAAACTTCCCAGAGCAAGTAAACTAGGTCCCCAAAGACAGGGTAGCAGTAAAAGTAAACATATCTAGTGCAAAAGGTAAAACTACCAGGGGCGCCAACAGCTGACACGAACCCACTGGCAAGTATGTATGTCTGTAGAAAGTACAGTAAAACTACCTCACAATGACTCAAGGGAGTCTCAACAGGCAACAGAAGGACCTCCAACAGCACCACAGCAACAGCCACCTACTGGCTACTGCCCAGAACCTGAGGCGTTCAGAAGAAAATAGAACACCTCAGAGCAAGGAAAAAGGAATGCAAGTGCTAAAAAGGAGTAAGGTAAAAGCAGGTAAAGTAAAGTAAAGAGAGTACAACTAGAGTAAAAACAACAATGCCCAAGGAAGAGCGAAAAGCAAACCTGCACCAAGTGCGGGTAAACAGCAACTACTCTGCCCAAAAAAAAACCTGCAGAGTCAACATGGCCATGATGCCAAAAAAAATGCTGCAACACCTACGGAAGAAACGCCTAACATCCTAAACTGTGAGAGGCGGCAGTAGCAAAAACAAGAAACTTGGAATCAGGTTGAAAACGTTCCAAATCGCCCAACCACTAATTCCAAGTCAACAAATTGCTCAAGGGTTGACACGTGAAGGCACAAAAGACCCATCACTCACTTGCCCAGAAAACTACTCGGGTCAAGGTAAAGAGTGCGGTCATGGCTACATCACACCACACAACCCATAAAAGAGCCATCCACCACCACTACTGACCACAACCCACGATTCGGCCTTCGAAAGGTAACAGCCGACAAGGGACTTTCGATTCGCGAGCAAAACACTCGGGGAGAAATCAACGCTAAGAAATCCATCGTTGCGGTTACGCAACGCCGCTGCGAGTGAGTACACTCACTCGATTCTAAGCCTAGCGTACGAGCACCGACATCGGGTCGCACGATTAAAAGACGCACGACCATAGGCCGTGCGTGCACAATTACACCTAAACGCCTCAATTAGGCAAACTAGGAAAAATCCCAAACCCTAGACCTACACCTAGGCCTAACATAAACTCAACTCTACGCTAATCCAAACCTACGCTAATCACCTACCGCGACGCCGTCCTAAAACGGGAATCCACTAGCGGGAGGGTCACAAAATCTAATTATTAACGCGGTTACCGGTCGGGGATTAGGATTAGGGGTTTCGATATCATGACGGATAAGCATGAAATAAAAGTAATTACAAAGGAATTGAGAGCAAAAGAGGCCAAACGGCAAAAAAAGGGAGAAACACTTGCCTCGCACGTATCACCGAAAAATTCGCCGGCACAACGGCGCTATGGCGGATGCCCAAGAGCACGAAAAGCTCCAACAAACACCAAAGCCACCTAAGATTGCATCTAAACGTGAAAAGGAGAACAAGAATTCCAAAAATCCCAAAATGAAATCGGAATCGAGCCATGAAAAAAAAATCAACGGTGAAACATCAAATAGATTACCTAGGGTCGCAGGCCTCGGCGAGGGGAACGCGGATCCGGGCTCGGATCGGAAGGAGGGGGCCGGAGCGGCGGGCGGCGGGCGGCGGAAGGGGGCCGGCTAGGTCGCCGTTTTCACCTCCGCTTGGCTTCGGGAGTTGCACAGGCGTTTTCTCTTTTTTTTTTATGATGGTTCACGGGAGAGGGATGTAATAGACCTAATATTTAAGCTTAAAATATAACTTATTTAACTTATGAAATCTAATAATTAAACCTAATACACTTATTACTAAACTTAAGTTATATAATAAACTAAATAACAAACTTAATACTAAACTATTACATAAGCTGGAGGGGGGGGGGGGGGGGGGGGTGTTCTGAATTCTCCTGTTTGGTTTACACGGAAAAGAGGAGAGGTTAAAAAGCTAAATTTAATCATAGCTAATACTAATCTTATAATATATAAGATTATATAATGTACAACCTAATTAATCCCTAATAACATACTAACCCAAATAACTATTAATACACATAATAGTATACACCCTCGCACGCATGCACACGCACGCGTACGTACATAAATATAAAACCTAGCACGCAAGAGCACGTGGAATTACGCATCGGCACGCCTAATACACGCGCTATGCTACACACGCATCAATAATTTTATACGTTTTCATAAAATGACTACTCGCTAACTAACGTCCGCCAAAAAAATGACGCGAAACCTAACGTTCTCGGATTTCGACCAAAATCGCACCGTAGCTAAATACCCGGGCTACGAGAACAACGGCGAAGTCGAAAACGACTTCCGACGAACAAAACCTCGAGCTAACCTCGCCCGAAGCCAAAACACGAGAATTCCCTGAAAGGCTCAACCGGGTCTCCAAAACAGACACCGGCTAGCTGGAGAAACCCGCAAACAGGCTAAACCTCTAAGAACACCTAACGAGGTACTCTAACAACGGCTCGAGACGGAAAACGTCAACGTAACGCCGAAAAGGATTTAAATAAATCGTCGAAAATTCGGGGGCGTTACAGTCACTCCCCCTAACAAAAAGTTTCGTCCCGAAACTTTGCGAACACTACTTCTACAATAGAAGGAAAGAAACAAACTACTAGAAAGGGAACGTACCCGACAACTCAGGGGAACAAATGAGGGTGAGCCTCCCTCATAGCCGACTCTAGCTCCCAAGTCGCGCTCTCCAAATCCTGATTCTTCCAAAGAACCTTCACCATAGGAATAGACTTCGTCCGCAACACTCGAGCTTGAGCTTCCAAAATGCGGACCGGCACCTCAACATACGAGAGGTTGGGCTCCAACTGGGGCACAGCGTCCAAGACTTGCCCACTGCTCCGCACGCACTTCCGCAACTGGCTCACATGAAAGACATTATGAACCCCCGGGAAGCTAGCTGGCAGATCCAGCCTATAAGCAGCCACACCAATACGCTCCAAAATCCTGAACGGGCCCACAAATCTCGGATCCAACTTCCGATTCTTGCCAAACCTCTTCACTCCTACCATCGGAGACACCTTCAAGAAGACCAAATCATCCACTGAAAACTCCAAATCGGACCTACGCCGATTGGCGTTCTTCTCATACCTCTCCTGAGCCACCCGAAGCTTCTCCCGAATGAGCGTCACGGAGACCTCCATTTCTTCGAGTGCATCAGGACCCAACAAAGGCCTCTCACCGGCCTCGACCCAAAACAAAGGGGTTCTGCAGCGCCTCCCATACAACGCCTCGAAGGGAGCCATCTGTAGACTCTCTTGGTAGCTGTTGTTGTAGGCAAATTCCATGAGCCGTAAACGCTCGTCCCACGCACCTCCATGATCAAGAATATAGCACCGGATCATATCCTCCACAATCTGATTCACACGCTCGGTCTGCCCGTTGGTCTGCGGATGGTAAGCTGTGGAATACCTCAAATCAGTGCCCAAACCCTCCTGCAAACTCCTCCAGAAACGAGATGTAAACCGAGAGTCTCGATCTGAAACGATGCTAACTGGAACACCGTGCAATCTGACGACCTCATCCAAATACAACTCAGCAATCTTCTTCATCGAGTAATCGATCTTATAAGGTACGAAGTGCGCACACTTCGTCAATCGGTCCACGATCACCCAAACAGAATCAAACCCCCTCGGAGATCTCGGTAAGCCTGTAATGAAATCCATCGAGATGCTTTCCCACTTCCAAGTCGGGATCTCCAAAGGTGCCAGCTTGCCACCAGGCCTCCCATGGTCGGCCTTCACCCGCCTGCAAGTGTAACACTCCGAGACAAAACGAGCTATATCACCCTTCATCCCATACCACCAGGCGATCTGCTTCAGATCATGGTACATCTTCGTGGATCCCGGGTGGTAGGAAACACTGGATCCGTGAGCCTCTTTGCATACCATAACTCTGATGTCTCCAACTGCGGGGATGCAAAACCTGCCGCGGTACTTCAGAGTACCTGCCTCGTCGATGGAGAAATCTGGCAACTCTCCCCTCTCAGCTCTGAGGTACAAGTGCAACAAATCCGGATCCTCTTTCTGGTGCAATCTGGTGAGAGAAATCCATGATGGCTCTGCCACTACCAAACTGCTCTGCAACTCACAGCGTCCTGCGGTGATATCCATCAATAGAAACTCCTCCACTAAACGATCCGCGGTGAGATTGAAGACTTTCCCCGTCTTCCGGCTCAAGGCGTCGGCCACCACATTGGCCTTGCCCGGATGGTACTGAATCTCAACATCATAATCAGCAACATACTCAAGCCACCGCCGCTGACGCAGGTTCAGCTCCTTTTGTGTAAACACGTACTTCAGGCTCTTGTGATCTGTGAAAATCTTGCACTGAGCTCCATAGAGTAGGTGTCTCCACAACTTCAAGGCAAAAATCACCGCTGCGAACTCGAGGTCGTGCGTAGGGTAATTTCGCTCGTGAGTCTTCAACTGCCGTGACCCATACGCGATCACCTTCCCCTCCTGCATCAACACGCCACCGAGTCCAACGTGCGAGGCATCCACATAAACATCATAGTCATGTCCCTCCGCCGGTAAGGTCAACACAGGGGCAGAACATAACCTGCTCTTCAGCTCCAGGAAGGCCTCCTCGCACTTATCACTCCAAACGAACGCCGCATGCTTCTGCGTCAGCTTTGTCAAGGGCGCTGCCAAGGTAGAAAAGCCCTCGACGAATCTTCTATAATAGCCGGCCAACCCCAAGAAACTCCTGATCTCCTTGGGTGTGCTCGGCCTAAGCCAATCCATCACTGCCGAGATCTTCTCCGGGTCCACTGAAATACCATCTTTGTTCACCACATGACCCAGGAAGGAAACCTGAGGCAACCAGAACTCGCATTTGCTCAGCTTGGCATACAACTGATGATCCCTCAAGGCGGATAACACCAACCGCAAATGCTGATCATGCTCCGCCGCATTTCGAGAATAAATCAGAACGTCGTCAATGAACACGACGACAAACTTGTCCAGAAAGTCCTTGAACACCCGGTTCATCATGTCCATAAATGCTGAAGGCGCATTGGTCAGCCCAAAAGACATGACCAGGAACTCGAAATGACCATGCCTCGATCGGAAAGCCGTCCGTGGAACATCCGACTCTCGGATCCTAAGCTGATGGTAACCTGAACGGAGGTCTATCTTCGAAAATACTGAACTGCCACGCAACTGATCGAATAAATCGTCGATTCTGGGCAGTGGATACCTGTTCTTGATGGTGACTTTGTTCAACTCTCTATAGTCGATACAAAGGCGCATCGAACCATCCTTCTTCTTCACAAAGAGAACCGGAGCACCCCAGGGCGACGAGCTCTGCCTTATGAAGCCCTTCTCCAATAACTCATCAAGCTGAGTACGAAGCTCCTCCAGCTCTCGCGGGGCCATCCGATACGGCGCCTTGGCAATCGGACGCGTACCCGGCTCCAAATCAATCACGAACTCCACATCCCTGTCTGGAGGAAGACCGGGAAGATCGATAGGAAACACGTCAGGAAACTCTCGCGCAACCGGAATCTCATCCAAAAGCGGCACACTGCTAACAGTCCCCAACACTGAGACTAAACAAGCAAAACAGCTAGCAGGAAAAACCCTCTGAGCACATACCACAGAAATCGCCGGAGAGTCCCGACGCGAATCACCGAAAACACTCCCAGGCTGACCGCTGTCCTTCCTGAAGTCCAAGCGCTTTCCCCTGCACTGGATCACTGCATCATATCGGGACAACCAGTCCATACCCAGGATGACGTCGAAATCCTCCAGGTCTATAACCTTCAGATCAGCCTTGGCCAGAAAATCCCCCAACCAAATAGGGCAGTCCAGAATGCCCTGATCTGATATCACGGATTCTCCCGAGGGGAACTTGACGCTAAAGGCACCACCAACACGATCAAGAACCCACTGGCACCGCTCGACAAAGGCCCTAGCCACAAAGGAGTGGGTAGCACCTGAGTCAAACAGAACGCGGGCCCAGCGGTTCCTTACCTTAAATTTCCCTATACACAAACAAAATATTAAACGCACAAGCAATTAACAAAACAATAGCAACACTAAAACTGCTACAAAAGAGAAAGTCAAGCGAGGGGGGGGGGTTACCTGAAATGACCTGCGCCGAAGTCTCAGCCTCCGCTGAAGATACCACATTCAGCTTCCCTTTACCCTTGTCCACCGGCTGAGGCGGAGGTAAAGCCTGAAGCGGAACAGCATGAAGAGCGGACTGAACCTGAGGGCACCTCGACTTGATATGGCCCTTCTGGCCACACTGGTAGCAAACACGATCCTTGGACCAGCACTGAGCAGCATCATGACCGGGTCGCTTGCAGACAGGACAAGGAACATCCCTCCTAGGAGCACCCTGGATAGCATGCACATGCTCCTTCTTCTGGACCCTTGCCCTCTTGAAGCACCTCTCAGCTGGGTGGCCCGGATGGCCACAGAAACTGCACACTACCTTGCTCTTCTTCTCAGAAGCAGCACCAAGAACCTGGGGACCCTTTTCCTCAACTGACCTCCTCTTCTCGCTTCTCGCCTGCTGTCCGCGCTGCTTCGCGTTCTCGATAGCCTCTACCTTCAAAGCGGCCTCAACTGCTCCCGCATAAGTAACTGCGCCGTGAGCAACCGCAAGCTGCTGGACATCGCTCCTGAGGCCACCCAGAAAACGCTTTGCTCTGCCCTCCTCAGTAGCCACCAAACTCGGAGCAAATCGACTGAGTTTGCTAAACTCAATCTCGTACTCGTTGATGGTGAGCTGACGCTGTTTCAGATGAAGAAAGTCATTCATCAGCCTGTCTCGCTCTACTGACGGTAGAAACTTCCTCATCAGGATCTCTTTGAAGGATGCCCAAGTACATCCTCCCACCATGCCTTCCTTCTCTCGCATCCACCAGCCCTTCGCTAGCCCCTTCAGCTGGTAGGCGGCTAACATCACCTTCTGGTCCTCAGTCACCCCAGAGTAGTGAAACATCTCCTCTATGGAGATCACCCAGTCATCCAGTACCATAAAGTCCGCCTTACCATCGTAGGTAGGAGGTCGCAGCCGCTGAAACTGGGAGATGAAAGCCATCCCGGGGGGCACCACCACTGGAGGCACGAGAGGAGCAGGAGGGGCAGGAGGGGCTAGAACAGCTGTACCCACGGCGGGGTCCTGAACTCCCGGAGTCTGACCCACCGCTCCGGATAAAAAGGACTGCATCTGGGCCCGCAACTCCACCACCTGCCTTGATAAGGCCTCGTTACTCTGCCTCAGACTTTCCACCAACGCATCACTTTGAGCACCAGAGGACTCGCCCTCAGACTGGGGAGTCGACCTCGTCACTCTACGCTTCGGCGGCATGCTATATATAAAAAAAAAATTAAAACAGATCAAACAATTAGAACTTAGCTAAACTCCTAGGATTAGACAAAAAGAGTACAGACAATACATACATAAATATGATCTTCTACTGCTATACTTGCTCTGAGATTTTATTTTATTTAATACAAAAGGAATGACATGCTTAGCCTAAGATGGTTCACCACCATCACACTAACTCTTGTGCCTAGATCGGGGATGCATGAATTTATATTCTTTTTGACTCAAAAATTATGCGTGCACACATGTCATCCTGCAAGCCTTTAGCTTGGCGCGTTGTGCTTATGCAATGTTATGCTATGCATGATTATGCTATGCATTCTAAAAAGGCCCTAATGCATGCCATGGCGGCGTACACATGAAAATGTTATGCATCCCATAATACATAACATTCTCATGCAACGAAAAAGAAAACGTGCTAGTCGCATCCATGCGGTGAGGTTATGCACCCCATAATACATAACCCTCGCATGTTGCCCCTATGGTGGATCCATATACAAACACATATTATGCATTTCATATTACATAATATGCCCCGTATACTTCATGTTATGCTATGAGTGTAGTGCAGTGTTCGTGCTTCAGCCAAGACGTGCTGATGACATGTCGGTGTGTGTATGATATGACTCAAAACATCTAATACAAACAAGGAAAGGTTGCCCGACCAACTTGTCGAGCAACCACCCTCTGATACCAACTGTCACAACCCGCATTTTTCTCACCATTTAAATAAATCAGAGCAAGAGAAAACTACGAGCTGTGATGCCACGTCGGGCAGGGGATAACTGCCGACGCTCAGGCAACACTCTAAACCTCCAAATCATGAGTTAGAATGATTATAAAACTGGTTCAATTAATTAGCCGTATCCCTCGGCTCAGTGGATCAGATAGTCCACGGTTCGAAAACTATTTTTATACGTAGCGGAAAATACTTCATTTTTTGTCAACATCCTAAATGAGCGCATAAGTGATCCCGAGGGACCCTTGCGCTGACCCAAAATTCTAGTTTTAATTTATACATATATAGGAAAATCATCTGTTATACGTAATTTAAGAAAGTACGCTAAGTGAGTTCCTTTTTTAGAAATCATGCTGATCATGCTTTATACATAATATAGTTGAGGTTTTATAGTTTTAAAAATAGCTAGCATCCTAGCATAAAACTTCCCAGAGTAAGTAAACTAGGTCCCCAAAGACAGGGTAGCAGTAAAAGTAAACATATCTAGTGCAAAAGGTAAAACTACCAGGGGCGCCAACAGCTGACACGAACCCACTGGCAAGTATGTATGTCTGTAGAAAGTGCAGTAAAACTACCTCACAATGACTCAAGGGAGTCTCAACAGGCAACAGAAGGACCTCCAACAGCACCACAGCAACAGCCACCTACTGGCTACTGCCCAGAACCTGAGGCGTTCAGAAGAAAATAGAACACCTCAGAGCAAGGAAAAAGGAATGCAAGTGCTAAAAAGGAGTAAGGTAAAAGCAGGTAAAGTAAAGTAAAGAGAGTACAACTAGAGTAAAAACAACAATGCCCAAGGAAGAGCGAAAAGCAAACCTGCACCAAGTGCGGGTAAACAGCAACTACTCTGCCCAAAAAAAAACCTGCAGAGTCAACATGGCCATGATGCCAAAAAAAATGCTGCAACACCTACGGAAGAAACGCCTAACATCCTAAACTGTGAGAGGCGGCAGTAGCAAAAACAAGAAACTTGGAATCAGGTTGAAAACGTTCCAAATCGCCCAACCACTAATTCCAAGTCAACAAATTGCTCAAGGGTTGACACGTGAAGGCACAAAAGACCCATCACTCACTTGCCCAGAAAACTACTCGGGTCAAGGTAAAGAGTGCGGTCATGGCTACATCACACCACACAACCCATAAAAGAGCCATCCACCACCACTACTGACCACAACCCACGATTCGGCCTTCGAAAGGTAACAGCCGACAAGGGACTTTCGATTCGCGAGCAAAACACTCGGGGAGAAATCAACGCTAAGAAATCCATCGTTGCGGTTACGCAACGCCGCTGCGAGTGAGTACACTCACTCGATTCTAAGCCTAGCGTACGAGCACCGACATCGGGTCGCACGATTAAAAGACGCACGACCATAGGCCGTGCGTGCACAATTACACCTAAACGCCTCAATTAGGCAAACTAGGAAAAATCCCAAACCCTAGACCTACACCTAGGCCTAACATAAACTCAACTCTACGCTAATCCAAACCTACGCTAATCACCTACCGCGACGCCGTCCTAAAACGGGAATCCACTAGCGGGAGGGTCACAAAATCTAATTATTAACGCGGTTACCGGTCGGGGATTAGGATTAGGGGTTTCGATATCATGACGGATAAGCATGAAATAAAAGTAATTACAAAGGAATTGAGAGCAAAAGAGGCCAAACGGCAAAAAAAGGGAGAAACACTTGCCTCGCACGTATCACCGAAAAATTCGCCGGCACAACGGCGCTATGGCGGACGCCCAAGAGCACGAAAAGCTCCAACAAACACCAAAGCCACCTAAGATTGCATCTAAACGTGAAAAGGAGAACAAGAATTCCAAAAATCCCAAAATGAAATCGGAATCGAGCCATGAAAAAAAATCAACGGTGAAACATCAAATAGATTACCTAGGGTCGCAGGCCTCGGCGAGGGGAACGCGGATCCGGGCTCGGATCGGAAGGAGGGGGCCGGAGCGGCGGGCGGCGGGCGGCGGAAGGGGGCCGGCTAGGTCGCCGTTTTCACCTCCGCTTGGCTTCGGGAGTTGCACAGGCGTTTTCTCTTTTTTTTTTTATGATGGTTCACGGGAGAGGGATGTAATAGACCTAATATTTAAGCTTAAAATATAACTTATTTAACTTATGAAATCTAATAATTAAACCTAATACACTTATTACTAAACTTAAGTTATATAATAAACTAAATAACAAACTTAATACTAAACTATTACATAAGCTGGAGGGGGGGGGTGTTCTGAATTCTCCTGTTTGGTTTACACGGAAAAGAGGAGAGGTTAAAAAGCTAAATTTAATCATAGCTAATACTAATCTTATAATATATAAGATTATATAATGTACAACCTAATTAATCCCTAATAACATACTAACCCAAATAACTATTAATACACATAATAGTATACACCCTCGCACGCATGCACACGCACGCGTACGTACATAAATATAAAACCTAGCACGCAAGAGCACGTGGAATTACGCATCGGCACGCCTAATACACGCGCTATGCTACACACGCATCAATAATTTTATACTTTTTCATAAAATGACTACTCGCTAACTAACGTCCGCCAAAAAAATGACGCGAAACCTAACGTTCTCGGATTTCGACCAAAATCGCACCGTAGCTAAATACCCGGGCTACGAGAACAACGGCGAAGTCGAAAACGACTTCCGACGAACAAAACCTCGAGCTAACCTTGCCCGAAGCCAAAACACGAGAATTCCCTGAAAGGCTCAACCGGGTCTCCAAAACAGACACCGGCTAGCTGGAGAAACCCGCAAACAGGCTAAACCTCTAAGAACACCTAACGAGGTACTCTAACAACGGCTCGAGACGGAAAACGTCAATGTAACGCCGAAAAGGATTTAAATAAATCGTCGAAAATTCGGGGGCGTTACAGCCACCACCGGAGAGAAACTCCAAGTTCGGACCCGGACCTTGCCACGAACGCGTAGCCCGTCCTCAACGCAAACTTTTCCTCTCCACAGCCTCCACAAACAGCCGGGTTAAAACAGCCCCGTCTCCGCCTTCCTTCCACGACAACGGCCGACTGGACTCGGATGACGACGGCGACGGCAGGCTTCCCTCCTCTTCACGTCAGCGACGGCAAACACCGGCGGCTGCCTTCCTCCAGTGGCGACTCCGGCAAGAGATCCCAAGGCAGCAGCCTCCTGCACCAAGCCGAGAGAGAGAGAGAGAGCAGTTGCGGTTGGAGAGCGGGTGGCGGGCTGTGATTTTTAATGCAGGGAGGGGGGTTGCAGTTACCATTCATGGGAAAGAGAGAAAAGAATATAATAATGGGTATATTATATTCTCATTACCACCTCCCAATTAAAACCACCGGGCCACAATTCAAATTAAAACCTGTTTAATTTGGACAAGTTCGAAAAACAGTTTTTTTTAAATTTGGACAGCTTTCAAGACAGCACAAAAAAAATTGCAACCTCAAATACTGCATTGCAACCATTTTCTGCTCCTAATGCGCCCGGTCCATTTGAACCGGGTATGAGTCAACCAAACAATTCGGCCCATCTTCCATGACCATGGTGCCGACATCAACACTGTTCAGATTGTATAGGGCCTGCTTCAGACTGTATAGGGCCTTGGACATCTTATACACCTGTCTTTCGTGTTTCATAGCATTGAGGTTGTTGAATGTAGAGTTCCTCTTCAATCTTTTCATTAGAAAGACAAACTTGACATCAAGCTGGAACACTAGTAGTTGGATTTGAGCGGCATGAGCAAGAAAAAATGGATTGTATTTGTTCGTGCAATTGGGGCATAGGTCTCAACATAATATCTCATTGGAATTTGTGAGTAGCCTTTGGCGACATTCGAGCTTTCTCTTTCACAGGCTTGCCATCTTCATTGGTTTTGGTCTTGTCAGCCAACTACAGACCAATAACTTACTTATTTCTTGGTTTGTCAACGAGAGTTCAGGTTTGGTTCCTTTCAATCAATCTAATTTTGCCGTTCATGGCTTCCCTCCATTCTTCTTGAAATGTTGCATCTTCAAAAAAATTTAGGGTCTATGCATGAAGAGGAACATTGCAGCTTTCCTGTATTTTTGTAATTGATTTCATTTTATTAACTTGTGATGATGATGAGTCTTGATGAAGTTCTCGTGAATTTGTAGAGGATTTGAGGCTACAAATAGCCTCCTTCTCATGATCCCTGCTAACTTGGTGGGATCATGAGTTTGACCGCCGCACGCGCCATCCCCACGCGCCATCACTAGCGCCTGGAGGCCCGCGACCGATCGGCCGCGCCGCGGGGCACCACCCCTCCCCACGGCCGCAGGGCACCAACCGCAAGGGGGGCGCTGCCCGCGCAAGGGTGGCCATGCCCGGCCGCCCCTCCCCATGACCGCCTTTGTGGCGCGGAGCGCCGCTCGCACGAGGGCGGTCGCGCTTGGCCACGACCGGTCGCACCTGGCTGCCCCTCCCGGCAATTTCGCCCGCCGTGGCCGGCCGCCTCGTCGACCGCGGCTCCTCCTCGCCGATGATCGTCTGCTGATGAGATGGCCGCTCTTTCGTAGCGGGCCCTCCCCACCGTCCGATCATTCCACCGCGATCGCCGTCGTACGTTTCACAGGTGACCACCCACTAACTGTCATGATTAATGGGGGTTATCAGTAATTACAAGATGGTCTGCATTTAGTATAAACTATACATATAATATCCGCCCGAAATGTTATTAGAAGTGGGCTGCAAATAGTAATTATGGGTGATTACAGTGTGCGGATAGTCGTATAACCGTCGTAATCACCTCCTGGAGCCTATAAAAAGGCCTCAGGACTCCCTTTATTTCTAACTTTCTCCTCCAGTCTTCTTTTTCCTCAGGTCAAATCTCTGTCGGAATCCTCCTACGAGCCTCCTCCACCAGTCAGACTGTCAAGAAATTCATCTAAGTCCACAACACTCGGAGGACAAAGCCGCCCTGCGCGCAGCTTCAGAAAGCTTCCTACGTGCGCGACACCACCCAAATCACTACTAACGCATCCCGACGCGCTACGCCATTGTCAAATTATTAGTCCCGGCAGTCAGGCGGTCAACATTTATTGGTGGATAGATCTTGGCGGTCTGGCAGACAGGCCTGGCGGTCAGTACTGTCGGGCAGACAATATGTTATAGCGGTGTGTCCTTGGCAGCTTGGGAGTGTTGGAGTCTGTGTTGTTAGGCGGTCTGGCGGCTAGCACTATCGAAAAAATCTTGGCAGTCTGATTAGAGCTCTTGCAGTTAATCCTCTGAATGGAAGTCTGGCTTTGTAAATGTTCAGTCTTGGCGGTCTGGATAGGCAGACCAATCTAGCGGTCTACCAATGTTTCTAAGATAGTTGTGCGGACTGCTGAGGTCAGATCCAGTTGACGGTCAGGCGTTAGTGTTCGGAGTTCTCAAGTAACCTTTGGTGCAATCTGGCGATTTGACTTTGTCTAACCGCAGGTTTATCTAGTGGTTAGGTTGTGTTAACTGTAGTTATAGCAATGAAGGCGGA